>CAUJRU010000149.1:746848-1493697 GCA_963277665.1 Viscum album | reverse complement strand
GGCACACTTCCCAATTACAATTCCTATCCATTTATCCAAATTTTCATTCCCATGACTTAACCCATTATGTGTATTCAAAAAACCCCTATTCCATTAGCCAAATTCATCAATGACCCTACATTGACCCATTTATCCCATTTATCATTTCACAATAATTCACCCACTCATTCATTTCAACTACAATTCTCATATCACATAACACAACCACTTTATTGCATTCAATCATTTAGGTGAACCACCTAATTTTCATGTATTAACCCATTCCACAATTCATCCATCCACTTATTACATCTCATTAAAATATTTCCCATTTCCCATTCCATTACCCAATTTCAATTTCACTATTTAACATGCCCTAATCCCCTTAGTCATCTCTAACCCAAATTCATAAAACAATCGACATACTTTATTTCAACCCAATTACCTTTTTTCATGTCATTACAACCAAAACCATATGCCTTTATAACCCTAGGAATATTTATCATTATTCCATTTGTAACTTAATCCACTATTAAGACATATTCTACATGATTTCTACATTATTATTTGGTGACCCATCACATAACCCTACGACACTCTAGGTCCAGGTTTGCCGGCGCACACCATGGGTGGCCCTAAAATGGTCAAGTCATCCACAACACATACCATAGAGATTGTGAGGGTTTCAATTGGTCACTTATAAACTCATTAATATCAAAAACTTCAACGGAACCAAGAACAAAAAAAGGAAAAAACAAGAACACCAAATAACATGCACAAATCCAAAATAAAACTATGGGATAATACTTGAAGACCACCTACCACGAATATGTTTATGAACGTGCTCTTAGTCAGGGCCTTGGATCCAGTTTCAAGCACCCCTTGAAGCCTCAACCTAGATCTCATCTAAAAATGAGGGTTTTAGGGTTTCTGATGGAGAAGAGAGGAAGATGAAAACCCTAAACTAAAAAGAGAAGCAAGAGGAGGATTAGGCTTACCTATATCTTCAATCTGCACAGGATGACACTCAAAACACCCAAGAATCGAAGGAGATCCATCCTTAAGAACTCTTGGGAGATTTGGTTCGTTCCTAGGGTTCCTAGGGAGAAGGAGGTGGAAAAACCCAAGTTGGGTTTTAACATCATGGGGTGGCATTTTTGTAAAATTTTCAAATATTTCTAGGCTGCATGGTTTACCTGCACGGTTTTCCAAACCATGTACAAACTGTACGATAGATACTATCCACAAGAGGCTATCCCACATGGTTTCTTGGGGATCCCACACCATTTGACCTAACCATGCACAAAACATGCTAAAATCTACTATCTAAGGATGGCTGGTTCATACGGTTTACTCGCACGATTTCCCCTAACCATGCATAGACCGTGCACCTTGCACTGCTTGTCCTGATTGCTCTTATCTTCGCACCCTGAGCCCCCCGGGGCACCTTAAAGCCCCGCCTGAACTTGGGAAACACTTATCTAGCCGCAAAGGATAGACCCAATCAAACACTTAAATGAAAACATTCTTTAAGAAAATCTGGGACCTTACAACCTCCCCACCTTATAACGACTCATTCCTGAGTCTCCCTTCTAAGCATCACTAAGATTCTGTAACTAAAGGTCATTACACTAGGCCTGATTATCCAACCACTTTCCAAGTTTCTGGTTTCACATCACAAGGACACTAAACACGATTCAAGGACATAGACTTTCCCCTCAAGACTTCCTCACCACAACCCACAACACGAACCAGAAAACTCCTCAAGGATGCATCCATTTCATCCATTCTCACCTCGAGAACTTCATGGGGGAAACTTAGGAAACAACACCTAACTCGCAATGCAAGGAAAATTAACACACAACATCACATCGTCATGGAGGAACCAATCAGAACCTCATCGGCCCGATCCAGTGCACAAATCATGACCCAAATCACTTGTTGTCATTTTCCAGTTCACCCAACTCTAATGGTGACAAACTTGGTATCACCCAGAATAAAACACACACAATCCTTCCTACCACCTTTCCTAAAGATCTCGTCCCACAACCATACAACCAAACACCACTATACACTTCTGAGTACTCGAATAATTAAACTCTTGCCAAGGCTCTCAACCAGGGCCAACTTACTTGAATGGTGACCACTTGAGTCCTTCTAACCCGAAACTCTGATCACGTCACCAACCAACCATTTATCCGGTATGGTTCTCTCCACCATCTCATGTTATTTTACACCTCTTCTATCGATAAAGGATCACCAAAACTCAACCCAAATTTCCCATCACCTAACATGTTCTAACTCACCACGCCCAAGCATCCATTGGAGAATTACCCTGCCTTGACATCCAGCTGCACCATCAAAACCATTCGGAAGAAATCTCTACACTATGAATTCAAGGACTAAGATCATCCTAACCTCACTTAGATACAACTTCATTTTGAAAGGTTCTTTATGCTAAAACATAAACCCAGAGGTGGGTCACTCTCGTCTCACCTATTCAAGTTTACCATCTTAGGCTAGACCACCTTCGACTAGATTTCCCCAGAACACCCACCTTCCACTGATGGTACGCTACCCCTTTCCCAGATTTCCAAGGTGCTTACTAACTTGAAGTCTATCATTATCATTCCAAACACTCACTGAGGTCATTTCCTGAATTCCAGTATAATTCCATCATCATGGTACTACTACCCTCCAGACCCTCATCGGATTCACCCTTGTCTTATAATGACATCACATGTCCATGTTTCACTCAACTTCACGACGTTCCAAAAACACACAAGGGAAAATTACCCGAGTCTAACCCCAATCTTCGTTGGAGTTATAGGACCACAAACTTCTCCTGTCACAAACTATTTTTATATCCAACCACACCCTCCTATGACTAAACACAAAAATCAAAAGCTTCAATTTGAACCACCCTGAGCTCAAGACAACACTTGGCTCATCAGACACTATGTCCAAGGCCCACATGCCTCTTCGAAGAACCTAGCATGCACGTTATAGGTTCCTCATTGGAACCCTAGTGCCACTACGTCAACTTGATGTCATCTTCTCCATATCCAGGACTGATTTATCACTCACCGCCTCAAGAGTGTTGTTACCACTACTCTCAATAGGTATTTCAACCACCATATCTTTTACTTGATCACAAGACGAACCCCAAACTTAGACATGGCCATCCAGATTTTCTCAAAATAAGAAAATGAACATCACCTAGTGCCCATTCCTGGATTTTGTAGACGACACCCACAACGTTTGTTGACATTTGGTCCATCCTGGGGACCTCACCCAAAACCATAGAGGGTGTGAATTCAATCATCAACCTCCACATATATTGTTTCCATGCATGTAAACTTCATGATGTCCCTCATCCAACCAAACACCTTCAAGTATTTTGGTGTGATCCAGATCTTCTCAACATACTTGGGATGATGTCAAGATGTTGGGAACACTTGTCACTATATGAGGTATGGTAATAAGTTTTCAAAGAACACCACCACCAACTTATACATTTTTGATGTTGAACTATGGGACACTATGAGCTGACAAGGATTTCAGGCCTCCCTATCGAACACATCACATCAACACTTAACCCCTCCACCGGGTGTGATTTCCAACCAAGTTTAACCATCTCTTCATGAAAAAATCACCAACAGCCATAAACCAACGTTTCATGTGGAACTATTTCTACCACACCGGTCGAGTTCTTATGATGCATCCTTGACAACTAACAACCGAAGCAAAAAAGTCTACCAAAATAATCTAACCAAAGGTCTCACAAAAAAACCTTAATTTTCATTTAACCCATTTCTAGCTTACTTGCCAAACCATGTCTACTAGTTAGCTAGTCTCATTAGCCTTGTGGCGGCCTCTACATCTCACCCAACAACCAACCCATTCCTACTAAAAAGTTCAGCTACGTGACCGCCCTTACCAAGGTGTCACCATTGAGAAAAATTATATAACCACACTTTATCCACCCTTGTATTTTCTATTCAAAACAAATTCCAACCCTCCATTAATCCTCACCCAAATAGGTGAGTTAGGAATTCATGCGATACAAATTTTTGAAACAAACCTTAACTATTATCACAAACACTAGGGTTCCCTTATGAAGGAACTAGGAACAACTATACCATCAACCTTCCCTCACGGCCAATCCTGCACCATGGAACACTCTGAGTCCCATTATCAAGTCCAAACATATACATGTGTGAGACACAGCCAAAGGCACTAGAGAATCTGTCTGACCTCTTTCATAGGTCACCTTGAAGGTTGAATGATACCAACTCCCTAGACTAGAGTCACAACTAGGAAAAACCATTAGACCTATCTCCAAACCACACTTATCATGACATGAACAAAGAAAAATGCGTGGATGGAACTCTCACTCCCATTATGACGTACACTATGCTTAGTGTACCAAACAATAGTATACTCTAGGTTCCACACCAAAGGTGTACACATTCATCGACACTAAGGGAAAAACATCCTCTCCGGGATTCAAGACACAAATTGCAAGGTCTACACTCATAATGTCACCAGGACCCAGGCACCATCCTTAGGGTCCAGAATGTACTCTATACGGTCATGAACCATGAGAGTTCCCTCACTCACATTGTCGAACAAAACCTCACAACCCAAAGGCCACAACCCTACCAAGGGTTCCCTAAACACACCACCCAGTCCATATCATAACTGGAAAGGCCTCACAATCCAAGCCCAAAGTATCAACTAGGGCACTATCATTGCCCTAACCTACACATACAAAGGTCAAACTGACAATGCAAAGGATACCCTCCTTTGAACCCAGCCACTCTCATTTTTAACTTATCATTCACCCAACGATTTAAAGAATGGCCAACAGGATTTAACCATAGATGGAAATGGTCTCACTCTATCAACCTTAAATAACCCATTCTTAATACTCTATCCCAATGGTCTTTATCACACTTAGAACCACCCTCTACCATACCTATCGTGAGTCATGGTCAACATGGGGGTACCAAAGTTACTTAATCAAAAGTATTTAGTCAACACCTCTTTAAACCCATTCTTATTTTACTACATGATCCCTTCACGTTAGGAACATTTCCCATTTCAGATCTTATTGAAATCATAATTTTAACTCATTTACACCTTTCATTAGGAAAAATATGTTAATTTTTTTTACCATTATTATACACCCCTTGTCTTTTAAATGCCAAAAACCTTTACAATTTATCATAACCCAAAACATTAACCTGGTGAAAAAATTTCTTTATACATGATATTCCTTAACTATTCATTTCCAATCTTTTCATTCACCAACTTTCATCACCATTATTAAGAATCATTTTTTTTCATATTTTTCAAGGAAGTAAAATGAATTCCACTCTCTATTCCTCGCACACCCATCCCGTGTGTGTGCCTATACTGATTCATGCCACCTATATCCTTAGGTGCCTAAAATGATGTATGAAAGAACATCCCCATGCCATTATGGAAATGAGTGAAATATCATAAATTAGTCAAATCAAACAATATGTGCATTACCCAATGGTGAAATATCATCCAACTATAACAACACATATCAAGAACAACGATTCCCACCCAGGGTGACTTGGGTTTTCCCTCATACATGGGTTAGCTACTCCCAAGAACAAACTCATTACCAAGGCCCGACACATCCTAATATCCTTTCTACCATCCACAATATTAATAATAGAAAAGAACTCCTTTGATACAACTTTGTAACATCCCCAACCAAGAATCCACTACACCAGTGCTCTATGTCGGGTCGTCACATGACCTCAAGCACGCCTCCCCATACTCCATAGGTTTCCGACAAGCAGTAAGGGTCTAATAAGCCACATGGGATGACTATACCACTTTGTAACATCCTTGATCTGGAATCCACTAAACTGATGCTCCGTGCTGGGTCATCACATGACCTCAAGCACGCCTCCCTGTATGACAGAGGTTGCTGACTAGCGGTGAGGGTCTAATAAGCCACATGGAGAGACTATAACCTTTTTACTAGAATAAACCACAACATATCACAATAAAAATAACAGAAAAAGTATGAAAAAACCAATAGAAATTCATAACCAAATGTTTCTTAGTAGGGTATAAACACTAATCAAATACAACAATATCATTCCATACTAGTAGTGAAAGTGAAAGAAACCCAAAATAAAAAAAACTGAAAAAACTCCAAACAAGTCCTGACTCTAAGTACAGATCCTTCTCCATGTATGACCTGAGCCCAACTCAACATCTTAGTGTAGGGCCTCATCCCTTGTCCAGACCTGCAACCAAGAGATCTACTCGGGTACCCAACGATGGCTTGAGCAGGGTGTGAGTACAAAAATCAGTAGTCCACCACTAACTGTGTCTACAAAATATTCAGTCTAATAGATAGTGGATTCAAGTAAAAAATAAATGGTAAGTAAGCAAGGGATAGTTCAGGTTCCATTAGTTAACAAGGTTCAATTAATTCATGACTAGATTTTATCCCAATTCCATTTCTTATACCATTTTTACCATGTAATCCATTTTCAACACATTCTCTTTAGGTTAGACATATACATCATCTATACATGGGTCTAAGGAAATAAATCACAATTCATAGGGGAAATAAATCAAGTCCCTATCTCACTAGGGATACACATATCACATTAACACATTATCCTCACCTCGAAGCCTCAGTCTGGGTGGAATGACATCAATACATTGACCTCACCTCAAAGCATCAGTCCAGGTGGAATGCAACCATTGGGGGAATAGAGCCTCTTTCCCCTTCCCTAACCTATGTATTTTGGGGTAGAGTTTAGAGCCTCAGTCTAACTCAAACCATGGGCCTAGAACCTAAAGTCAATACCCCACACTACTAAGCCATGTGCACATTCTTATTTAAGAATTACCACATCCATACCATAACACACCATAACATAACCAATACCATTGAAAATCATCATTCACAATTCATAGAAAACCGCATGGGAAACAATACTATGTCATAAACCATTGACACACTTCCCAATTACAATTCATATCTATTTAGACAAATTCCCATTCTCGCAACTTAACACATTAAGCGTATTCAACAACCCCTATGCCATTAGCCAAATTCATCAATGACTGTACATTGACCCATTTATCCCATTTATCATTTCACAAGTATTCCCCCACTCATGCATTTCAAGTACAATTGTCATATCACATAACACAACCACTTTATTGAATTCAATCATTTAGGTGTATAACCTATTTATCATGTATTAACCCATTCCACAATTCATCCATCCCCTTATTACATCTCATTAACATATTCCCCATTTCCCATTCCATTACCCAATTTCAAGTTCACCATTTAATATGCCCTAATCCCCTTTGGGATTTCTAACCAAATTTCATGAAATAATCGACATAATTTCTTTCAACCAAATTACCCATTTTCATGTCATTCCAACCAACTCCTTATGAATTTATCACCCTAGGAATATCTATCATTGTTCCATTTTTATATTAATACACTATTAAGACATATTCTACATGGGTTCCACATTATTATTTGGTGACCCATCACATAACCGTACCACACTCTAGGTCCGAGTTTTCCGACACACCCCATGGGTGGCCCTAAAATGTTCAAGTCATCCTCAATGCATCCCATGAGGATTATGAGGGTATTAGTTGGTCACATAGACACTCATTTATATTAAACACTTCAAGGGAACCAAGAACACAAAAATGGAAAAATTAAGAACACCAACTCTCATGCAAAAATCCAAAATAAAACTATGAGATAATACTTATAGACCACCTACCTCAAATCCTTTGATGAAGTAACTCTTAATCATGGACTTGGATTCGAGTTCAATCATCCCTTGAATAATCAACCTAGATCTCATCCGAAAAAGAGGGTTTTAGGGTTTTCGATGGAAAAGAGAGGAAGATACAAACCCTAAACAGAAAAGAGAATAAAGAGGAGGATTAGGCTTACCCGAATATTCAATCAGCACTTGAAGACACTAAAAACACACAAGAATCAAAGGAGATACATCCTTGAGAGACATTGGGAGATTTGGTTTGTTCCTAGGGTTCTCAGGGAGGAGGAGGAAAAACCTGAGTTGGGTCTTAAAATCATGAGGTGTCATTTTTGTAATTTTTTCTAACTTTTATGGGCCGCACGGTTTACCCGCATGGTTTTCAAAAATGTGTGAAAACCATGTGACAACTACTATCTGTGAGAGGCAAACCGACATGGTTTCCTAGGGATCACACATGATTTTACCTTACCGTGCACATACCATGTGAATGCTACTGTCTGAGGATGGTTGGTCTGCACAGTTTACCCGCACAATTTCCCCTAATCGTGTACAGACTGTGTACCTTGTACTACTTGGCCTGAATGCTCTTCTCTTCATTCCCTGAGCCCCCCCCAGGGCATGCCCCATCCCCCCACCTGAACTCGGGAAACACTTATCTAGCCGCAAAGGAGAGACCCAAGACAACACTTAAATGAAAACATTCTTTTAGAAATTCTGGGACCTTATAGTCAACATTTGGTTTTAATGGATTGGGATACCATTTCAAGAAACTATAAATGTGTTGTATGTAAATTTGAAAGTGATTAGAGTAAATATCACATTTACTGTAATGAAAATGTGAACATAAAAATTCTTATAAGTAATATTAAATATCAGAACATGTAAAATTCATGTCTACTTTTGAATCCATGTTCTTCTTAATGTTGAAACATAATACAAAAAAAATTGATATAAAATAAGAGAAATTGATCTTGGGGATAATTTTGAATAGGTTTGTTTTTTTAAATATTATGGGTTCAAATAAGGAAAACTAAAAATGTGATACATTATTAGCCTCCTCCAAACTACTTCCAAATAACCCATTACAATAACTAAAACCAAATAATTCCCCTTAGAATCATAAACTCATAATATTCCCTTGAACATTATATAAAATCAATAAAATACCTAAATAAAACAAATATAACATCAATACTAGTATTTAAATATCAATATTTCATTTGGTAAATCATAAATACAATGGTATTGAAGCAATAAAATAGAAATATAGTATCCAACAGTATAATTGTGATGAAATATCCATCAACCAGTAACATAAAAAATTATGAACGCACAATCACTAATAATGAAATATCGATACAAATAAAAACAAACCACCATTAGTATCTATTTACAACATAAAATAGAAACTATATAATCATAAATATATGTAAGATTTAAAACTCATCATTGATAGAAAACCCTCCAATGAAACAACTCCATTACACATAAAACAATCAAAATCTACCATATAAATAGAAACAAACATTACTGAATATCCATTTTACCAAAACTACAAGACCAAAAAAAATATACCACATCGAGAAGGCTTTATAATATTAATGATATAACCATAAAAGAGTAATATTCAACAATAATTTCTGAAATACCATGTGATGTAACAAAATTAAAATAAAAAAATATTTATGAACTCAACAGAAGCATGCGAATCATTCGAGAAGACTAGATTCATAAAAATAGACAATAAAAAACTTATATCATCACATTAAATAATTCCAAAGTCATTTCCATCACCACCCAAAATAAGAAGCAACCATAAAACTGGGTTTTATAAATGTTAAACAACCTAAAAAAATTCAAATCCAGTTTCTAGTAACAACCATAGAACTGGGCTGTATAAATGTTTAAGAACCTGAGAGACTTTTCAATTCTAGTTTGATGTCATTTCCATAAAAACAGACTCTTTAAATGTTTATGTCGATGTCAGTGACATTTTTTTCGAGAGGAAACTCCTTCTTTTAAATGATGTTTCTATCCAGCTATTTATAGGGTTGGTATGGAAGAAATGTTCCACATAATGCCACAATTCATCAATTTCATCTTGTGATAACTTCTTCTTATACTCTTGATCAGTTGAAAACTTATCTATTAGATAAAAAATGATTATTACACAGTTCAAGGTTTCATCCCCCTATTGAGGAGTATCTTCCACTAGGAACAGAAGCATGAGAGCAGGATTTTCCAAGTAATAAAGGCTCTATTTATTGATTATTTTTTGATAAATTCTTTATACAAGTTGTACAAATTTTATTCACTCAGTTGGTTTGTATTAAA
Source organism: Viscum album (assembly GCA_963277665.1). Taxonomy (NCBI): domain Eukaryota; kingdom Viridiplantae; phylum Streptophyta; class Magnoliopsida; order Santalales; family Viscaceae; genus Viscum; species Viscum album. The sequence goes on along the minus strand of CAUJRU010000149.1, from coordinate 1,483,564 downwards.
ATGGATTTCATGTTGAATAAGATAAAATTTACCATTTCAAAAGTATCCTTATGATAACAATCATGCCCAACCCCACCCATTTGAGGTTTCATGGAGTTATAGTGGCATAAATATTTTATCTGAATATCAAAAATGAGAAATTTCTAATACATATTTTCTATGTTCATGGGGATGAAAGGTTTTACATTTAGTTGCACTGCATCCTTTACTAGTTTATATACCAACATATCGATCAAATTTTTGATCTTCTTAGATTTTATGCCCTATAAAAATTAATAAAGTTAGACAAAATATTAATTAATATATTTAAAAATTAAAGAAAATAGACAATAATAAACTCACCACAACATCACTTGTAATAATCGTCAATTTATTTGGGAATATTCTATCCGTCTTCCCTATTTCATGATTTTTTTATAATCTGGACAAAGGAATCTATAACTTGATATCATAAAAAAGGATTAGAGGATGTCAAAATAATTGAATATTAGTTTATAGTAATCTTGGTTAACTTAAATACTCACCCTTCTAATTATCATGGTTTTGTTGAAAAGATAGAAAATATCATCCATTGCTACTAGATATAAATTGTTCACAGATTACCAGACATAGTCACTATATAATAATAATAGTAATTTATAATAAAACATGTATAGTTTCAGAGAATTTAATAGAAAACTTTAAATTCAGGGTATTCATTCCCTTTGGTCCTAACAACATACCAGCCTAGGTCCAACTACAGAATCTTCTCAAGGATCTTGTGGTATTTTTTTGGAGTCGTTGAATCTACCTAACCCATTTTGGTATAACTACCCACCTAGTAGAAAACATTTTATGTTGTGGTTTCTTCAAAACATTGGTTACATCTATGGTTTTTTTCTAACTCAGCTGGATCTTCTACTGCCTTTTTAGGCTATTTATTCTCTTCTTATTGTAGTTAAAGATTCATAAAGATATTTCGAATCCAATTTATTTTGTTTTTTTCTGTTGAATTCACATTTATAATCATTTATCAGGATTTATGAGTTTCTATTTCCTACTGTTCTGTTTGGCTATTGTCTGGGAGAGGTGTCGTTTTTTCAGTATCTTCTTTCTCATAATCAACCTCTTCCTAGATCCCAGATTCATTGGTACCTTATGTTTGGTTTACCTCCATCAGATAAGGGATAATTTTTAACTATTTTGTTAGGCTACTGTCGGGGGGAGGTTTGATTTTTCAGAAACTTTTTGCACATGTTTTTCCTCTTACATCCCAACTTAATTGGCACTTGTTGTCTGATTTTACTCCTTTGCAGAAGGGTTTATTTCCTCTATAGAAATTGTACTTTCTCTTCTGCTTGCCTCTTTGTTGGGGTTGTCAGTTAAAAACAACTTTTTTTTTTAATTTTTCTTCTTTTTTCCTAACTATTTCTTCCATTTTCTGTAGTTTTCTTTTCAATGATGAATTTTATTTTTCAATAACTTTTATTTTTTTGTCCTTATCATTCACCTTTTTTATTGGGAAACACCACATTTCTTATTTGTTGTTCTCTACTCAGTAATTTCTTCATGTTTTTTTATATGTAACATTTTTCTTTTATATAACCAAAGGTTGAGAAAATCATTAATTTTATACTGTAATTGGTAAACATACCCCACCAGCTACAAGTTGTTGAATCTTTAGTTTTTTTATGACAACAACAAAATCTGACAAGCTCTATTTTGTGAAAGGTGGATTTCCAACTTATTCATTTCCTTTCACTATCCCACCTTGTTCAAAATACCAATACTAGAACAATAACAATGATATAAATATTAAATTATATATAGAATTGAAAATAGATATTAATCCATACCGATAATGCGATAATATACCCCATAATATTTGTGAACTACTTGTGATGTTCTTTAATAGATCTCATCAAATGTTGGTGGATTGCACGAGTCCACTTTAGTGTTCTTATGCCTCTCAAACTATCCATAAAATTAATGAATCCCCAGCTCAAGTAAGAACCTGTAGTAGGAAAACACAAATTAGCACATGTGTATAAACATAGAAGTGTTGATGTGTCAACATGATCCACTTATTAATTTCTTATTATAGCTTCCAAAATAGTTGTTTTGATTTCATTTTATTTCAATAATTTAACACATATTTTAAATATCTTTATATAAAATGATTCCTTGGTTGGATTGAAAGAGTATGACTCCTCTATTTCTATTTTATCTTTAATTATTCTAAATATCCTTTGGACATCAACTTCAGAGAAACATATTTCCACTCCACCAAATAAGAAAACATTTGTTAAGGGAACATAGTTATCCAATACATAAAAAACAAAACTGTCATATTTATTACAATATGATGATGATATAGTATTGGATATAAATGATTAGAAAATGTTCCAAAAAGGACTATTCTCTAAATAATTTGTATGAAATTCTTTCAATTTGGGTTTGATATCTCATATAACTCTTGGTAAATATGTCATATTGGACCTAAAATGCAAACATGAAAATTGAAAGTAAGACCGTTACTTGCGAATCACAAAACATACAATAGAACAAGAATGAATCAAACAATTCTATACTAGATCCTATAAAAATTTCACTATAATATAGAAAATAAGGGAATTTTTGGGGGATCCACAAATTAAAGTATAAGTTTTGAAGGTTAGAATAAGACTAGAACTTTCAGTGGATGCTCCACTTGATGTCCTGTGGGAAAGAAAACCATGCCCTACTGAAAAGGACTATAGGTTCCAATATAACCTCTAGTGGTAGTTCTAGTGCATGTTTCAGTGGAACATATGGTGAAACCTCCTGTGGAAGTTCCAGTGGAACCTCCTATGTAACTTCAAGATAAGTTCTAGTGAAACCTTCAGTATAATTTATAGTGTGAAAGAACGACACAAAATTCACTTCTAAATCCTATAAAAATTTCAGTACAAATATTTTTTTTGGGATTCCACAAATTACACTATAGGTTTGGAAGGTAAAATATGACTTGAAGTTCCCCTAGAATCTATAATAGAATTTCCAATGTGAAATAAAAACATGAATTTATACTTAAGGTAGATTTTCACTATAATTAGGTAGAATATGTTCCAGTGGAAGTTCTAGTGGAACCTCTAACAAAACCTCTAGTGGAATTTATAGTGCAAAATAATGGAAAAAAATTCACTTTTAAATCATATAAAAATTTCACTACAAATATTTTTTGTGGGATTAAAAAAATTAAAGTAAAAGTTTGAAAGGTAGAATACGATTGGAATTTCCACTCAAACTTTCAGTAGAATCTCCAATGGAACTTCTAGTGGAAGCTCCACTGAAACTTCTTGTGGAAGATCCACTGGAAATTATAGTGGAAGCTCCACTGAAATTTATAGTGTAATATCCACTAGAACTTATAGTGGAAGATCAACTATAACTTCTAGTGGAAGCTCTACTAGAACTTATAGTGGAAGCTCCACTAGAACTTCTAGTGGGAAATAACGATACAAATTTTTCCTAAGGTAGCTTTCTAGTGGATCTAGTGGAACCTCCGGTGTAGGTTCTAGTAGAAGTTCCATCGAAAATTCTAGTGGAACATCCATTGGAAGTTCTAGTGGAACCTCCAATGGAAGTTAAAAAATTTATAGTGGGTAACAATAGAAAAATTCTGCATAAACCCTAAAAAAATTATGGTACAATATATAATATGTTTTTTGAGGATTCTAAAAATTACAGTGGAAACTGCAGTGGAACTCCCAATGGAACCTTCATGAGTAAAGTTAAAAAATAGTTTCTTTTTTCCTCTATTCACAGAGGTTGTAGTCGATTCAAAATAGGGAAATTGTATATTTTAGAATTTGAAAATTATAGACATACAATATTTATAGAAAACTAATCATAATACAAATGTATTAAAAAATAATGGCAACAACAAAACATTAAGTTTTTATGAAATGTAATAGATATTTTAAAATACATATTTTAGTAGAAATAGATAAGCTTCACCACCTTATTTATCCATTGGTGCCTGTTTTGTACAGAAAATAGTTTTGGGGACTGGAACTAAACACCATTGGAGTTAGGGTAGTTCTTAGAGAAAAAGGATCACAAATTTTCATTGGATAAGACTTGGGGACAACACGAAACTATGTTCGGTGGAGTCATCTCTACCACCAATGTTTGTAGACTCACCGATGTTGTTGCGGAAGTTATCAAGATTCATCACTATCACCATAGTTCCATATTTGCGGTTGTCACTGTAGTCTTCAGAGTCATCGCAACCAAGGCTTGATCTGTCTCAGGGATTTTATTTGCCTCACAAAAGGGAAAACCTGTCTATGAATTGAAATGAAGGGAATAACCTAACAAAGTGATCTGATGGATGAAAATATAACAGGGAACATGTCCTCATCCCATTGGTGTATTGGAATATCCAATTAAAGGGTTAACTATAGAGGATGTCGGTCCCTCTCGGATGATGGAGGAGAGGCGGCTGAGGCCTATGAAATTTATATATTTTTTTAAAAATTACCTTTTTTATTATAAAACCCTTTTATTTATAATCCAAAAAACATGACATATAAATTCAAAAGGCATTTTAAATATTAACATTTAATATTTAAAGAAAATTTAATAATAATTCTTTCATAAACATTTATCATTTACTTATAAAATCTTTGTAATTAATTAATAAATATTTTATTAATTAATAAATATCCTTAAAAAACCTTTTAATAATTATTTATAAAAAAATTATAAACAATTAAAATGAAATTCAAAAATTAGTTTTTTTAAAAACTGGCCTGACCACCATGTCCAATATTCCGTGGTGAGGCTTCTATGGCTGCTTTAAAGGACCACAACACCAATGAAAAATGAAGTTCTCACTTCACCCTAGTGAATGAAGGGTGTTCATTTTACAATCATTAACTCTTAACATAAGGTCCAAAATGGAAAGCCCTACGGTGTGGTGATGAGATGGGAAAGTTGTGGTAATGGTCAATAATGTGCTATTTTTCCCAAGAACTTCATTTTCCAAACATGATTCCATAAAAATAAGATCATGGATCACTATTATACTATCATTGGGTTCTATAAGGTAGATTGATGATTAATTATAGCATCATAAGCACTAAAAACCAAAAAACATGGATCACCATAGAAAAAATATGAAACCGCATAAAAACTGGAAATGAAGAACTGTTGTAAATGTTCATATCATCCACCAAATAAGCCTTTGCAACATTACTAATATTTATATGATATGTTTTATGAGGATCACAAAAGTGGAAGATAAAATCCTTACACATTTGAAGGTATCCATGGGAAAAGATGAATCATCTATTATAGGAACAAGATACCTCACCCTAAATGATGGGATAGCATCTCATAATGCAAAGGAGGAAGAAGAACAGAACATTGAGAATTTGAGAGTTCTTCCAAGAATCCACACAACCACTTCCTTCACATGGTAGTGACTTTATATATCCATGAGGATGCTCCTTGACTATTTCTCACATTAACTCATGTGTTACAATAGATGAATTAATGGTTTGTCCATTTCATGCACCATATACACGAATTCTACATTCTCTCACGTGTTTTAACTTATAAAATGATTTAATAAATGAATAGATTTAGTGGTAATTTCTTGATTTTCCATCCACAACATCAAAGTTTGTGGCATAATATTCTTTATAATATGATATATACGTGCATATCATACATGATATGGATTTAGGGAATATATCCACTTTATGATTTTTTTGAGTTTTTATATTCATTCATTTTTCTATATATATTCTTTTTTGTTTTATGACCATTGGGTAAGTGGAATTATTTGATTATGTAAATTTGGTTTAATGATGTTAGGGGTTGATTGGTGATTGTTGGGGTTCCAAGATGCAAGATTTCATGGGGATCTATTAACACATATTAGATGTAGGAAAATGGATACCAATCTATGATTGAACTTGAAAGAATAAATGGAACTAAACATACACTAAAATTAGGAACTACATAAAATAGATTGTCTACCTTACACTGATGAGCCACATTAATAACAATCATTAGCATATGTGGTTAATTAAGACCACATAAGTGGAATCTAAAGTATGCCCCACCTCAATAGGTATCCAGGGGTTGATAAATCATTTGTTGTTTGGACTGAACTCCTCTTCTCACCATAGTGTGCTAACACCTCATATTGAAAAATATGGATGAGGAAAGAGATATTTAGGTTTGAAGGATCTTCATCCATGAATGGATAAACTATCACACACACCACTACCACATGGAAGTAGTAGTTATAAAGACTTCATGGATGATTCAAGATGGTACATGAATTAAATCATGTATTATAATGAATGAGTTAATGCCTCATCTAACTCAGGCATGTAAGAATTATAACCCCTCATGTTACACCTTATGTAATTCCCCTTAAATGAAAACATAGGTGAGAAGATTTCTTGAATGATAATTCTTATAATTTAATTAGCCATAATTTATAAGAAAATAGTATTTTCTAAGCTATATGATATGGAAATCATACTCTATGACTTATCCATGAAGCCATATTATAATATTATTTAATATAACTTTATGATTGTAATGGATAGTCTCATGAAATATCATTCCATACCTTATGATATAACCCAATCACAAAATATGACATAACCCATTATATCTCATGAAAAAGGACTTATGGAATATCATCTTTTTCAGTCTTCCACTTACACTAAATCTTAAAATACTTTTTTCCATTTCACCTTATATTATATCATATACAATAACTTTTGAAACCATATGAAAAAATACTTTTTTATATCTTCCAAATAAATTTTTGAATGATATGATGAACCTCACCATGTATCAGATCATATCTAATACCTTGTGAACACCCACCCAAAACTCTTTTGGATTAACTCTAAAACATTTTTAGAGTATCTCTTTGAGTTAAAATCAATCCCAATTCAGTTAACCAAAATGTGTAACCCCAAGGACCTTTGTATCATTGAAAATACATGTGAATATCTAGACCCATAAATGTAAAAAAGAGTATACTCTATAAAATAATCAATGTCACCCAAGATACAAATGAATATAGCATGATCTCCATTAAACACATGTATCTCTATACATATGTCCACCATTCACATCAAACACTATCATGAACTCTCATTCATTCCATTTGTCCAAGACATAGAGTGACCATGGGAAACAATGTCGAAAAATATTATATATAAATATCATATGTTCTCAATTCTTGGAGTATAAACTAACCAAGTCGATGAACAAATCACAAGTAATTTATATTTATGGATGTACATATCAAATTCCCCTCATCTGAATAAATAATCACATCATATGTACTATCAAAATACAACTTTATGATCCACAATATATCTCAATCAAAATTCCAAATTTTATACTCATCATATGAGAGGAGAAATACCATATTAATGGAGCTTTATCAGATGACATGATCAACGAAATACCCAAACACCCCTTGATTAGCTAAGACTAAGAGATTATGTAAAAAATATTTCAAAATATGAAGGTTCTCATGAAAGTTATATCACCAAACTTAGGTAATAAGGAGTTAAAATACGATCCATGCACCCATAGTATACTAAATACAAATTTTATAACACTGCATGTGATATACTTAGTGGGTCATCCAATGTAAAAAACACTTTTTGTACCTTATGATAATATTATATATCTCAATAAAGGAATCAAACACATGATAATATTTATATTTCTACATAACCTATAATAAAACAAGATGAACATCAATTAGTGATAACTCAAAGTTATACTTTTATATGTCAATTATCATTTCATTTTATGAAATTTACATAAATATATACATTTTTAAAGCTAATGTGAAAGAATTATAAAATGGAAATTTCCTTTTAAACGATACATTTTATATTCTTAAAACACTTTTAAGAATACTTAAAAAACCCTACATAAGAACCTATGTATCATATTATATATGATAGGCTTCCAGACCAGTCTTATTTTTATTACACCTTTTGGGGTTATTTAACTCATTACATCTATAAATAATTTATGACACATCTTTATGTAACCACCTGATAAAACCCACTGACTAAACTCTTTAGTGAGTAACATCTATAAAGAAATAAAATTTGAATAATTTTGAGATTTAGGAATCATTTTGATAATGTTCAACTCCTTGAACATATTCAAACTCTTTAGCTTTACAACTTCAAATGTTATGATGTCAATTTTTTGTCTACTTATAACTCAATCTAAGCTTGAAATCACTATCCATGGAACCCTTTACAACAAAATTTTTCCTCAAATTATTTTCATAAATAAAGTAACTATTTACATTATCTTCTACCATCACATCATAAAGTCCTTTTGGATAATGTGACATTTACTTTGTTGTAGTAACTAAATGTAACTCTTTATATTTATCTTTACCATCATACCTTAAAACTCTTTTAAGATATCAATTGAAATTAACTTTATATTTTGACTTCTATAATCCTTTGTAAAATAGTTATATTCTCTTTCCCAAAACAACCTAATAAAACTTTTAACACTTTTCTTTATCATTACATATCCTAATCACTTTAGGATATTGAGTAGAAAATCACTTTAATTTTAGATCGGTATAATATTTTATTTTTTAATTTTGAACTTATTAGGTCCAAAAATACTCCCACTATCCTCTTAGACACTATATGATTTTCAAAATATCATGCTAAGATACAAAAACTTCTTCGTGTTAGTAGAAAAATTCAACAAATAAACCATTGTTTTCATATCATATATGGAATTCTATGTGTTTGAAGCATTTTTCTATAAAAATAATAATATTCATCAAAATATGCCATTTACTGGTGGGGGAAAATATTTCCTCATATTTTAACAAACATATAGACAATCCCTTTATTCTAGATAAAATATTTTTATCAGTATCTCCTTTTTAAAACATGTTATGGAATTTGATGAATCATAAACCATGTATATTGAATTCATTATCTGTCATTGTCGATAAAAAATAATTATTAACAAATAAATCCTCTTATCATATAAGATAAATGAGATAACTATACAAATCCTTTACTTATATTCATATGAGCTTGATAGAATTATTTATATTTAAATCATTTATTTAAAAATAATTACTTTATCACTTAAAATAAAACTATAATCTCTATAAATTATTCCCTTGTTTTGAAGTACTATATATTTAAAATAATTTTAAAGTATACATTTGGTATCATATACCCTTTAGAACTAAATAATTAATTTCTATAACACTGATACCTGATGTGGAAATTATATAGAGTTTCACAGAACCTTTAGGTATCATAAAAAAGTCCATCCTATGGAGTTGATATTACTTCTTGATAATAAACTTAGGTTTCAATGACCTTAACTATACACTCAAAGAAACATATTTGGACTCTACAACTAACTTCTATTCTTTGAGTTTGAAATTTTTTCTACTTATACTATCTATACAACAACAAAAACTAGATATCATATGCCTAGTTATTCTTTTATCAAAACTTGATAATAAAGATTAAATTTTCCCTCTCATAATTCATTTTTTAAAAACCTTTCTATCATTGAAATTATAATAAATTTTTTATCACCAATTAATATAAATACCCTGAGTGGGGTAGAGGGTAAATTATGCTATATTTTTCTTTTTCTTTTAACCCTCACCAATGATATTGTTCTAGTGTTATAAGGAAAAATCTCTCCCTAACATATAAATCACAAAATAGAGTACACACTAGTTTTAATTGGGTCACCCAAATTGGGTAATCTAAGGATCATACAACAATGATGTTCCGATGTACCTAAACCTATAAGTTCACTAATAGTACATTTTGATGATTCCAAAATAACTCTTTATGCTTACAACCTTTATAAAGAAAGAAATATCACTACCCTCAATCACTCAGGGAACATAGTACACCCAAGAGTGCTCTTTTTTTTCTTTCCATGACCTATAAAATATGATTACACCTATGTTAGTGTAAAAAATTTCTTCACATTATTCAACTTGAAAACTTATCAATATTTATATTTAAATGATCTCTTAAAACTCATTATATTGTTTGAATATTTCAAGAAATTGTCCTAAAACTTATTTTTCTCTATTTTTGTTTTCTAGAACTTGTTTTGGAAAATTTTATTTTCCTTCTCTTCTTCCTTATATTTCATCATCCAATATCTTATCTTCTTTTAAAAAAAATATATTCACACTTATTTTAAGAAGATATAACTTCCAATTTTTTTCAAAATCTAGAATATACCCTTTTTAAGAAAATCATTTCAAATAGGGTAATTCAACTCACTAATTTTCATAGAATAGATATTAGTCCACAAAATATAGAAAAATATAATTTCATGATGTGACTACCTCTTGTATGGATGAAGCCTGTCAAAAACTATATCCATAAAATCAAATCAATATCACATTTTTAATTACACAAAATCGAATCATATATTTCTCAAACCATTCTAATTATTGAACCCGTCCATGCATGATACTTTATTTTATAGTGGGAGGTTCCATATAGATAAAATATCTAAAATATTTCCATCTCAAGTAGCATGGATCAACACTTATTTGTAATGAAAGACTCTGATGGAACCCCAGAAAGAAACAATAGAAATATAACCTAGGTCCTGTCACCACATGACCTCTTTTTTATAGCATGATGCTCAACTAGAAAGAACAACTATATTCTTTATTAATTACTTCATAGTGTGTCCTTATTATCATGAAACAAGCCTCACCTAGACAGAAACATTGAAATATTCTTGAAACTCAATACGATATAGAAAAAATGTTCACGGTACAAATTCTTTTTATAAAACAAATTTATTTATAAAATATTATAAAATTATTGAGGAACATTATAGAGTCCAAAATTAATCGTATGAAATGGTACTTTTCCATTTTTCCATTACATTCTTGATTCATGGTGTGACCTCATCTGTTGTGGCATGAATTATTCTTTTCTTTGAATTTCAACAATGGTAAACATCTTATGTAATCTGTATCCCTTTAAGAAAAAATCTTACACATTAGGGAATTTTAGAAATTTCTAACTACAGGATGCTTTGTGGACTATGGTGGGGTTTCAAAATGAAATATTCTTTAACAATCCTTATGAAGTCTAATTTTAACCTTATTAATTCAGAATTTAACTTTATGAATATTTACTTTGCTACTTTTACAAATCCCACTTCATGAAATGACCAATGGTGTCACGATGCCACTTCTATCTTAAAGTTAAAACTCCTCCAACTATTTCTAAAACTCCTTAAGCTTTATCCCTAAAACCGTAACCTCCTTTTGATGTTCCTTCTTTAGTATTGTTAGTAAACACAACCCAAAAACCACTCTAATTTATTTTTTCTAACAATATCCCACTTTGTGTTTTTTTGGAAACCCTTGAAAATCCTTCTAATATATAAAAATATATTTACCATATATATATATATTGAAAAATTTAAAACTAACCCAATCCATGCACTAAAACCTATTTCCTTCAGATAGTGTGTTAATTATTCAACACTCACTAAATATATCCCACACGAGTCATTCTCGTCATGATAAACACAAGTTAAATGAAAAGTTAATCATGAAAATACTCTAATGATTTTCATGCTCTTCAAAACCTATGAACTAAACTATTACCCCTAAATAATCATTCAAGAACTATACCCCTTACCAAAATACAAGAATAGGACTTATCCCCATTCTAAATAAGAAATAACACTCCCAAAATCCTTTATTTAAAAATATGGAATTCTTATCCATACTAATGTATGGACTAATCTCCCCCTTTGTTTTAAAAAACCAAAACCACTTCTCTAAAATTTCACAAGAGAGGGTTAGAAATGAGATCATTGAAATTAAGATAGAATCACCTTGAAATATATGTAGAATCACATGGGGGAGTGGGGGTCCCTTTTCCAACTCATCTAGTCATAGGGAGATTATTGGACTCTAAGATCTAAGTGATGATTCTCAATATTATCTTTGGGAAGTGCCTTTTTCTTGATATCCATAATATGATCTTGGGTTGACACATACTCTACCTTCACTAGCCCTGAGTAAAATTTTACCTTGATAAAGAGATACTTTACCTTGATGTGATTTTTTACATGAGTGATGGATATGTTTTTTATTATGATTGATAGAGCTCGAGTTATCAAACATGATTGTAATATGGGATTTCACATAAAATCAAATCAAACAGCCTCAAGTTGTTGCTACATCCATATTAATTGAGTAAATTCTTGAGAAACTATAATGTATATGAAATTCAAATCTCTTAAAGAAATGAAATCTTTATTCCTACCCATCTAGGAAATAAAATAACATATAAGGTAAAATATACCACCTAAATTTTACTTTTAGTCATCCACTGAATTTCACATACATGACTTATTTTGAAGTTAAATTTCATTTATTTTCCTTTCATTCTTTGTTTTGGATGGTTTCCAATGGTTTTATGGAGAAATAGATGAGTTTTCATGAATTGGGCCAAATCGTTAGCCCAATTCCATATTTAAAAATAAATTTTGTTTCCTTTATAACTTTTTAATTTTTTAATATTTTTCCTTCATTCCAATTCCTAAATGGTCTCCTATGACCTGTTAACACCAAAATATAAATTCAGAGCCTTTATAAATCCATAATCATGGTGGATATGGGTTTTTATTTAAGATATTGGGCCTGCCCAAAGGCCCATTTCCTGCATTAAAAATAAATTTTAAAGTTTTTATATCTCCTTAAACATTTGATTTTTTTCGGTGATTCCACCTCCCAATCGACCCTAAGAAACCCAGGAGAGCTCCCATTTCCTTCCCCCCATCCTTGGAGCTCTTTGAAATCTCTAATTAGGGATGATCTTCATAGGGTGTCTCAAATCGGCCAGAATTGAAGAGGTAACTTCATCCCTTCTTAACTCTCTCAATTCTTACTCTTTTCCCTCCATTCCAATTCCGAAATTACCTCCTATATCTTGTTCGAAGAATCAATGAATTTTTACTGTTTTCAATTTCAGAAACTATTGTTTTTGGAGTGATTAATTCAGGATACTTCAAGTAGGTGAGTCTATTTCTTTCCTCTTTCAAATTGCTTAGGGTTTCTTCCATAATTCTTGAATTATAAAAAAATTACAGAAATTAGGGTTCGTGCATAGGTTCTAAATTACTGTATTTTGGGTGAAATATTGAGGTTTTAGGTTTCTTTTAACTTCCTTGAGGTGCGACGGTCATGCGGTTGATGTTTTTCCCCAATATTTGAGGGTTTCAACACATTCGGTAGGTGATTCCGTGGATAACCATTTAATGATGAGTTAGTTTGCTTTATTAAATAATTTTACATGTTCTTTATGTGCTGTGAATTATGAGAAAACCATTTTTTGTAGCAATAGTAAAGCATTTGTTTTTAAAGTTACATTTTTTCTTGAAGTGTGTATTTTTCAAATGTATTTCATGTGTTATCTTTTGTGGTAGTTTTGTAAAATGTAGAAGTGGTTTATTAGTTGTTGAAAGGGGCTGCCAATTATGGTTGGGAAATGATATAGTTACATGTGGGCCTAAAAAGGGGGTGTATTTGAATGGTTTTGTTTGTATAACCTTGTTATAGTCTTTGAAAGTGTTTTATGGATTTGTGTGTTCTCATGGGTATCTTTTGTGATATTATTAAAGGTGATTATATAACATTTGAAAGTGGATTATTACATGTTGATTGGGCTGCCAATTCGGTTTTGGTAGGGTCTTGGTGTGCTTTTGGCTTAAAAAGAGGTTTTTAAAATGGATTTTATGTGCAAAGTTTGGGTATACTCTTTTTAATTGTTTTATGAAAGTTTTTAATGGTTTATTGGGTTGTGTAATAGGTGAAACTGTATCAGCAAACTATTTTGGTAGGAGTATATTTTTAAAAGGTCCATTTAATTTGTGAAAATGTTGTTATGTGATATGTATCATCCTGGAAATATTTTATTAAATTTTTTGAAGGAGATATTGAGGAGTGAAAGTGATGTGAAAGTGATGTGGAGTGTTTTGTGTGAGTGTGATGTGAAAAATTGAATTTTTGATTATGAAAGAAGTGTTATATTCCATGTTTTTGGGATTTTATATTAGTTTAAATATATTATAATTGTTTTATAAAATTGTTTAATGGTTTTGTGGAAGTTTTGAAGAAATGTGAAACGTGTTGTGGGCTATTTTGGTGTGATTCGGATTTCAAAATCATTTTGAATGAAAAATGGATTTTTGTGACTTGTGTGGTATACATATGGGCTGTTTGGTGAATTTTTGATGTGTAAATGATATTTTCATGTTCAATGTATATTTCTTGACTTGTTGAACTTGTTTGAGCACAAGGGGAAAACCTGGGTATCTAGGTGGGTGGACGTGTACTAGTATGCTAGTGAATCCGTGGGGTTTGGCCTCAGTTTCACTTAGCAAGATTGACGCTTACAACTCTAACTAAACTATGATTATGTTGATTGGGGACCAATAGGTTATGGGTATGTTCCCTACTAGTGGCTCGTGCACAAGAATGGATATTTGTGATGGTTACTCTCACCGAGATACGAGGTACCTGGGACCCACAGCTAGCTAGTGCCTAGGGGTTACTTCCTATTTCTTGTGCTCATTATTTACTTTGTATTTACCGTCGGCATACGATATAGTTGTCTGAAAAATTCAGTAGTGTTGACATTATTTTTAAAAGTGTTGATTCTTAATGATAGCCCACTTGAAAACTGTTTTTATTCAAAGTTGCATCTTTTAGAAATTGTAACTAGCTTTTCATGTTTTTGAAAACTCGCATGCTTTTCGTCTTTAAATGTTTATCACATGGAATATCTTAGTGGTGGTATCCTACTAGGAATTGGATCACACCCTACTTACACCCTTGGGTGTAAGTAGACATGGTTGTTTTTGTTGTCGCAGGTTGGGTACAGTTTTTTTGTTCCAGTGGTTCGGGTTTCTAGCAGGTCCTTGGTGGTGAAGTCTTGTGGAGGTGGCTTGAGGGTGGTGCCCCTTGCCATGAGGGTTCTTGGGCTGTCCTTATTTGGATTTATACCTTTGGTATAGAACTTTTGAGTTGTTTTAAGCCATGTAATTCAGTTCTGAATTTTTGTAAAAGATTGTTTGGTTTGAAAAATCCAGATTTGTTTCATTGGATTCTTTTGTTGTTTTATGTTTATAAACTCGGGTAAATCGTTCCCAATTTTCATTTTATGATACCTGAGAAGTTGTGCCAGCCCTTGGGGATCGGGAACGCCCTTCGGGCCTTGTCACGGGCTAGGTTTGGTGCCATTTTTGGTGGAGATTGATTCGGTTCGTGACAAAATGGTATCAAAGGAGGTTCAGGTTAACTCTTTGGGTCATGTTATTTGGGGAAGAGTCAGGATAGTCTGGAGTTAGGATTTTTGGGACATGTAATTCTAGTTATGGGTAGTGTGCCTGATCACCACACCTCATAATGGGATTCAAGTGTCCAAGAGAAGTCAGGATTTATCTAAGTCCTTCGGTTTTCTTGGTTCGATGATGATTAAGGGAAATGAAAAGAGAGTTGGGTTAATGGTCCTAGTGAGCTCGCAAGGCCTGGAAAGCCATGTGGAGCCAAGGATATTACCTAGAACACTCTCTGTGACAGTGAATTGATTGGAATATGGCTGCCAACCATATTTCCAAGTCACCCACTGAAACTAGTTTCCTCTTGCACTGTTTTGTGCTTAGGTTTTGAAACCTTAGAACATTGGTTTTAAGAAGTGTAAAGTTTTTGTGAAATGATTTTCAAATAAAGAGGGAATGGTTTGGTTTATGAAATAGCGGAAATTAATTTTCAGAATTGTTTTGAAATGTAAAATGGTGTGCTTACACCTCTTTGAAAGCAGGAACTATATTGAAGTTGGTTTTGAAAAGTGTTTCCAATAGAGTTTTTTAAACAATCAGAGTGTGTTTTAATGGGATGAGATGTTTTGAAATTGATGTGAATACCTTGAAAGTGAGTTATTTTCTAAATGTTTGTGACTTTCTGAAAATTTTTGTAAGATGTGAGTTGGGATTTTGATCTCATGGTTAGTAGTTATGAGAAAAAAGGATGTGTTGGTTGACCATTTTGGTTTTGAAAAGTGGGAAGATTTTTTGTTTTATCCTTTGGAATTTACATTAGCGACCACATGCATGGGGTTATATGGGATTATGGATGGTTGATGGCACTACTGGATGAGTGCCGGGATGGATATGAGGAGGGTGTCTGGTGTGGCACAAAAACATTCATGTGTGAGGCCCATGGGGTACCATTGGTGGATATGCTTACTGCTAAACTGTTTGTTCTCAAAGAATTACTTTTAAAGAAAAACACGATGTCTTGATGAATATTTTTGTATGGTTTGTATTATGGTTTTTTGAAAATGTTTATGTTGTGGGATTTTTTTGATTCCAGGAACCCCTTCTGTTTGAACTATGTTTTGGGTTTGTGTTTGGTCGGTAAGCTGTGTTGTAGGGACGATTAGTGGTATCTTTTGAAAAATGTTTTGGGATGCCTTTACGATAGTTCCCTTCATGTGTTTGGAGCTGGTTTATGGCTTGTTTTAACCAATGGACCAGATTGGTTGGGTCCTTGGGTTCTCTCATTGGATAAGGTACGCCCCCATTAAAGGATAATGCATAACTGAAGCGCAACCCAGATTGTTTCTCCATTGGAAAATCCTCCAGTTGATCAATATAAGGAATCTATTTATTGAGCTTTTTATATTGAGTATACACCCTTTCCTTTATTGGTTTTGTGTATCCTCTTGTAGTGGGAGATTGATTATGGATGGTTGAAAGTTACCTTAGCCTCTTAAGATTCCTAATTTTTCGAAGGTGGAAGTGTTCTGGGGTTGTTAGCATGGATGAGTATTTGGATAGTGTCTAAGAGGAACTCTCGGTCCTTTATAGTCTCTTCGAAGAAGGAGTACATGTTAAATTACTAGTGTGGGAAATCTGGTCATGAGAGGATATTATGGCCACTTTCTAGAATTGTGTGTTGTTTTGGGATGTTGTACAAGTTCCCTCTCTATTCATTGTTTATATCAGTCGCAATGGTCATGTTCGGTGATTCCTCATGATGTCATGTGCTTGATTGACTGTAAAGGTGAAAGTTGGGCAATCATCTGAGAGTCTCTATTATGTTGGGAGAATTTCTCCCTTGAACAAAACATAAAAAAAATATTCCATTTTAGAGGAAGGTGAGTATAAGTGTTCTTTACTTCTATTGTTTCTCACCCGAACAAACAAGGTGTGATGTGTGTACATCTTCTAATCCCTTGTTTCAGTGAAATATCGATTTAGGGTAAAGTGAGTTTGGAATGTGTTATGTCTTGGAAAAAAACTTATCAGGGGGATTGTGGTGTAGTTGTTGTTTGCAACGAAAGAAGAATTCTCATTTAGCTGGTTTCCAAAGCCTAACTGCGAGGCCGAATATGCTTCAATATTTTGAGCACCAGCCATAGGTCCCGGAGAGAAGCTGACGCGTAGTCAGGGGAAACTCCAGTGTCATTTAAACCCTTGTGCAAAGTCCTATCCTCAATATGAAAGATAATAAGAGTTTAAAACTATGGTGTCATCATATTTCTTCTGTTGTTCCTGTTCGGTGGAAATAGGTGGAGGGTCTTGTACCCATGTCATCACACAATGTTATTCCCTCCCTCTTTGGTTTCCATGGAGTCTTTTGAGAAAGGTATGAAATTTGGCTAGACAGGTTGACCACACGGTTTGCACTTGGTTAGTAGTGACCATGCCCCCCCCAAAAAAAAAAACCATGTAGATAGTAGAATCTCCACTGTTAGTTCATGGTTTCCCAAACCATGCAGACTAACCATGTGGTCATCCCAACAATTTATATTTTGGGGTCTTTCTGTACCGGCCCATGCTGGTCGATTAAGATTGTTGGTTCTTATGGTGGGGAGCCTATTTTTTTTCCCCGTACCAATAACATAGATTTATCCATGGTCAAGGATTGGTGGTAGGTAGTCTCATTCGGATCTATCAAGCTACCTAAATCTTCCTTGATTAACCATTGAGATTGGAGAGTGCCCAATGGTTTAGTTATAGCAAGGTATGTGTAACCTTGTTCGATGTTGTTGTTCGTTTGAGTGAATTGCTTGAGTCTTGTTCTGATAGTGTTTGAGGTGTTTTCCTTTGGGATAAAGCCTGAATGTGATTGATTATTTTAGGAAAGTGGTGTATGATTTTTTTGTTAATTATTTCTTCCTCAATTGATCAATGGAGGTGTTTTGGCCTTTGGGGGCGAAACCTGGAAAGGGAGTACATCTTGGTTTATCAGTTCGGTTTGGCTTTCGTATATGGCCTTTCTGTAGCTTTTCGGGGACGGAAAGATTTCATGGTGGGGAGAATTGTCACATACATGAATTATTTTGAAGTTAAATTTCATTTATTTTCATTTAATTCTTTGTTTTGGATGGTTTCCAAAGGTTTTATGGAGAAATAGATGAGTTTTCATGAATTGGGCCAAATCGTGAGCCCAATTCCAGATTTAAAAATAAAATTTGTTTCCTTTATAACTTTTTAATTTTTTAATATTTTTCCTTAATTAAAATTCCTAAATGGTCTCCTCTGACCTATTAACACCAAAATATAAATTTGGAGCCTTTATAAATCCATAATCATGGTGGATATGGGTTTTTATTTAAGATATTGGGCCTGCCCGAAGGCCCATTTCCTACATTAAAAATAAATTTTAATGTTTTTATATCTCCTTCACTATTTGCGTTTTTTCGGTGATTCCACCTCCCACTCGATCCTAAGAAACCCATGCGCGTTCCCATTGCCTTCCCCCCCTCCTTGGAGCTTTTTGAAATCGCTAATGAGGGATGATCTTCATAGGGTGTCTCAAATCGGCCAGAATTGAAGAGGTAACTTCATCCCTTCTTAACTCTCTCAATTCTTACTCTTTTCCCTCCATTCCAATTCCCAAATTACCTCATATATATTTTTCGAAGAATCCATGAATTTTGAATGTTTTAAATTTCATAAACTATTGTTTTTGGAGTGATTAATTCAGGATACTTCAAGTAGGTGAGTCTATTTCTTTCCTTTTTCAAATTGCTTAGGGTTTCTTCCATAATTCGTGAATTATAAAAAAATTCCAGAATTTAGGGTTCGTGCATAGGTTCTAAATTACTGTATTTGGGGTGAAATATTGAGGTTTTAGGTTTCTTTAAACTTCCTTGAGGTGCGGCAGTCATGCGGTTGATGTTTCGCCCCAATATTTGAGGGTTTCAACACATTCGGTAGGTGATTCTGTGGATAACCATTTAATGATGAGTTAGTTTGCTTGATTAAATAATTTTACATGTTCTTTATGTGTTGTTCATTATGAGACAACCATTTTTTGTAGCAATAGTAAAGCATTTGTTTTTAAAGTTACATTTTTTCTTGAAGTGTGTATTTTTCAAATGTATTTCATGTGTTATCTTTTGTGGTAGTTTTGTAAAATGTAGAAGTGGTTTATTATTTGTTGAAAGGGGCTGCCAATTATGGTTGGGAAATGATATAGTTCCATGTGGGCCTAAAAAGGGGGTGTATTTGAATGGTTTTATTTGTATAACCTTGTTATACTCTCTGAAAGTGTTTTATGGATTTGTGTGTTCTCATGGGTATCTTTTGTGATATTATTCAAGGTGATTATATAACATTTGAAAGTGGATTATTACATGTTGATTGGGCTGCCAATTCTGTTTTTTAGGGTCTTGGTGTGCTTTTGGCTTAAAAAGAGGTTTTTGAAATGGATTTTATGTGCAAAGTTTGGGTATACTCTTTGTAATTGTTTTATGAAAGTTTTGAATGGTTTATTGGGTTGTGTAATAGGTGAAACTATATCAGAAAACTATTTTGGTAGGAGTATATTTTTAAAAGTTCCATTTCATTTGTGAGAATATTGTTATGTGATATGTATCATCCTGGAAATATTTTATTAAATTGTTTGAAGGAGATATTGAGGAGTGAAAGTGATGTGAAAGTGATGTGGAGTGTTTTGTGTGAGTGTGATGTGAAAAATTGAATTTTTGATTATGAAAGAAGTGTTATATTCCATGTTTGTGGGCTGTTATATGAGTTTAAATATCTTATAATTTTTTTATAAAATTGTTTAATGGTTTTGTGGAAGTTTTGAAGAAATGTGAAATGTGTTGTAGACTATTTTGGTGTGATTCGGATTTCAAAATCATTTTGAATGAAAAATGGATTTTTGTGACTTGTGTGGTATACATATGGGCTGTTTGGTGAATTTGTGATGTGGAAATGATATTTTCATGTTCAATGTATATTTCGTGACTTGTTGAACTTGTTTGAGCACAAGGGGAAAACCTAGGTATCTAGGTGGGTGGACGTGTACTAGTATGCCAGTGAATCCGTGGGGTTTGGCCTCAGTTTCACTTAGCAAGATTGATGCTTACAACTCTAACTAAACTATGATAATGTTGATTGGGGACCACTAGGTTATGGGTATGTTCCATACTAGTGGCTCGTGCACTAGAATGGATATTTGTGATGGTTACTCTCACCGAGATACGAGGTACCTGGGACCCATAGCTAGCTAGTGCCTAGGGGTTACTTCCTATTTCTTGTGCTCATTATTTACTTTGTATTTACCATTGGCATATGGTATAGTTGGCTGGAAAATTCGGTAGCGTTGACATTATTTTTAAAAGTGTTGATTCTTAATGATATCCCACTTGAAAACTGTTTTTATTCAAAGTTGCATCTTTTAGAAATTGTAACTAGCTTTTCATGTTTTTGAAAACTTTCATGTTTTTCGTCTTTAAATGTTTATCGCATGGAATCTCTTAGTGGTGGTATCCTAATGGGAATTGGCTCACACCCTACTTACACCCTTGGGTGTAAGTAGACATGGTTGTTTTTGTTTTCGCAGGTTGGGTACAGTTTTTTTGTTCCAGTGGTTCGGGTTTCTAACAGGGCCTTGGTGGTGAAGTCTTGTGGAGGTGGCTTGAGGGCGGTGCCCCTTGCCATGAGGGTTCTTGGGCTGTCCTTATTTGGATTTATACCTTTGGTATAGAACTTTTCAGTTGTTTTAAGCCATGTAATTCAGTTCTGAATTTTTTTAAAAGATTGTTTGGTTTGAAAAATCCAAATTTGTTTCATTGGATTGTTTTGTTGTTTTATGTTTATAAACTCGGGTAAATCATTCCCAATTTTCATTTTATGATACCCGGGAACTTGTGCCAGACCGTGGGGATCGGGAACGCCCTTCGGGCCTTGTTACGGGCCGGGTCGGGTTCCAGTTTTGATGGCGACCAGATCCGGTTCGTGACACTGAACCTACCTAATACGTATCATTATATCACAATAACTCTTACTACAATATTCTATGATAAAACAACCTGAACTCCACTATGTTATTAACATAAAGTGGTATATTTTTCATTTCTATCATGTGGATTTCCTTAGGAATGTATTGGTACCATGAAAATTGATATATGGTAAACACAATATGTAGTTATTTTGCTATCATGTACAAAATACTTCCAATTATTTTCCTATAATTTGTGACTTTTACCTCTTCCTATAATAATCTATTGATAAATTCATCCAAGTAGTGGTGAGTATTGTCATTGGCCTATAATTATCCAATAAAAATATATCAAGTAACTCTTTGAAATATTTTTATTGTTAAATGAATGTTACAATATTTACTTAAGCCACATATACATTGTGGAAAAAGGTTAACTCACCAATCATAAACATCTCAAACTTTTAACTCATATACTTTACAAATATCTTTTTTTGTGTGTTTTGTCTAATACTATAAAAATTATGTCATTCATTTTTTGAGCACCAATATTATTTGATCATTATCCTTCATGATGTATAGGTTGTGATCAACTCTAGATCACTGAAAACCAAGATTTTATATAAATTAATCAGGCCTATAATATTAGTCCCTCGATGCTTACTTTATCATGTTGAAAGATTTCTTCAACCGTCACACATTTTGCTCATCCCCATCCACACGATACCCATTTGGTTTCTCATTTTACACATCTTCCTCTATAATTTCATTGAGTAAGGAATATTTCATCACCATTTGGAAAACCTTAAATTGCCTCTGCACTGATATATCCAAGGAGAATCAAATGGGTTCTAACCAGTCTATGAAGAAGCATGTATCATTAACATTAATAATTTTAATTCAAGAATACCTATTTCACACTATCTGAGATTTTCTATGAGTAAAAATTCCATATTCATTGAGTTTATTATGTAAAACCCACTTGGTTATGATATTTTTTCTTCTTCTAACCTTAGAACAATTTCCAGGTTCACATTATTCTTATTTTGGTCAAGTTATATATATATATCTTTGACCCAATTCTCATAATCAAAGAATATAAAAAATTTTAAGGCTTTCCTTGAGATAGAAGAGAGTTTTTTTATAGAGTCTTCATCCTATGTGTTTTTACTAGAGCTGTCTTATCACCAGTGATATTCTGCCCAATGATTTTATCCTCGACACTTTCTCTTTTTATAGGAATTAAACCTGTTGTGTTTTCCTTACCATTAGTGTATTACTATGAGTTTAACTTAGCTCTATATACTCCCCCAAGACTATTAAATTCAACATTACTATATTTTGATTTTTCATAACCATTTTTTAAATTATTTCTATCTAGTTTGTGAATTATATTGGTCTCCACAATAGTTACATCTTTATTTTCTATAATTTTCCCAATATTTTTTTATAGAATTTATATGATTTTATTTTGGATGAATAGATAAGGATAATAAATTTATCCCCATTATCATTAAACTATTGTATATTACCTTTGTTAAGAATAAAGAATTTAACTCTATATATTTAAAATTATTTAAACGTAAGATTCTTCCAATACCACATTTCATAGGGCATCTTATCAACCCTTAGATACAAAAAAGACCTATTAGAGATATATATCATTTTAATAAATACTTATTTATATGTATGGGTATATACCTAAGTATGTTTGATTTTTCTTCATGTTTTGTAATTGTGGTCTTGCTCTATGGTTTATCCTTTGTGGATTCTGAGAGACCTTCAGGGGTCTCAGGGTCCCTACTGAGTATTGTTATACTCACCCCTGCACGGGATATGCCCGCACCATGCCATGTCTTGTGAAAATGACAGAAAAATCTGATCAAGGTCGAGGGTACCAGGACTGGAGGCTGCTCGGAGGTGGACATTAGACGAGACGATCCGTAGAGATGACTGTTCGATAGCTGTACCTACCCTTCAGGCAGGATCCTTAGCGGGTGTTCATATGAGTTGTTTTCAGTTTTACTTGTACTTCCTACACCACATTTCATAGGGCATATTATCAACCCTTAGACAAAAAAAGACCTATTAGAGATATATATCAATGTAAGAACTACTTCTTTTTAATATTTATCTTCTATATTTTTATCAATTAGCATCGTTTGATCCATATTGTTGATGATATATTTTCTCATCTCAACAATAACATTTTATTAAGGAGTCCTCAACATAAAAACATAGTGCCTTATACCGTGTTTTTTGAGATATTACTGTACATACATATTGGTGAATTATATTCTATTATCAGTTTAGAACATTTGAATTTTGAACCCAAGCATCTTCTCTTCCAATATTCTATACCATTTAATGAAATTAAAAACTTTTTATTTATTATATATAACCATTATTCATGCCATACTAATGAAATCATCAATTAATAGAATATTGTACCTATTTACAACCATGTACTTGGGTGAAATTGGCATACATACATTGGTGTGAACCAACTTGAGAAGCATCACCAACTTTTTATCCTTTAGTTTATAGGTATTCTGAATGATCTTCCATTTTTATAAAGTTTCACACATGTGAGTATTATCATGTGAGAGCATAGGGACATCACATGCTCCATAATTCTTTATCAGGACATCCAAACACTTTTGGATATAATTCGGTTTCTTATTCCTTAGATAGAAATAATCTATCTTCTTATCTATTAATGAGATAGATATTCCCCTTCATAAAATTCCCTTTCATTACAATGGATCCATATTTTCCTTTTGTGATCCAAATATTTTTGTTGAAATTAACTACATACCTTGAGTTACATAATTGTCTTATAATTAGTATGTTTTAACTAAGGCTCTAAACTAACAAGAAATCTGTGCATGATAAATATTTTCCACCAAATTTGGATTTCTTAGAGACAATAATCATTAGCCCTTCATCATTTACAAAGTGAATGATACTATATTTTTCATATTTAACATCCATGATAAGATATTTATTTCTTAGTAGTACATCCACTGTCTATAATCAACAATTCATCTTAGTACATTGCACTCAAAGAAATTTCTATGAAATTTTCATTATTAGTCCTTTTTTATTGGCCCATGTCCACTTATTCACTTCCTTTGGAAGTGAATATGATTTTTAGACATCTTAATCTATTAAACCATACTCATATTACAAAACTAGAAATTTTTTATCTATTTATAGCTTACTTAATAAATCTTTTAGCTATTGATATTTCCTTTTATAAGATCCCTTAGGTACATCTGTAACAACATGCACTTTTATAAAGGAAATTACCTTTTTTTAATGAATAAATGAATTATCAAGTAACAAATTTATATAAAAACACACTATTGTTATTTTTGAATGTTATATCTTTTTATATTTAAAAGGGTGAGTACAATAAGTAAAGGGGCCAAAATACGAGCCCAACTGGAAAGTACAAGTAAAACTGAAAATAGCTCATGTGAACTCCCGCCAAGGGTCCTACCTGAAGGGTAGGTAAAGCTCTAGAATGGTCATCTATGTGTTATGGATTGTCTAAGGTCCACCTCCGAGTAGCCTCCAGTCCTGGTACCCTCAACCTTGATCAACATTTTCCGTCATCTGCACAAGACACAGTAAGGTGCGGGCGTAGCCCATGCAGGGGTGAGTATAACAATACTCAGTAGGGACCTCAAGACGATGATCTCTCAGAATCCAAAAAGGATAACCCATAATGAAAGAACACAATTAAAAAGCATGAAGCAATATTCCACCCTATTTAGGTATATGCCCATACATATACCTAATTTTACAAGTAATCCCATCTTGTTCATGAGGAAACACAAGGCCCAACTCTTTAGCCAAAAGAACAAATCTTCCATGAAGGAAAGAATAACCCGAAGGTAACACCACAAAGGTAAGTAACACAAAGGTTATGACACACTGATGAATACCACAATGGTATCACCACACAGAAGTGTACCATAACGGTAAAGACTCAGCTCACACTAGGTATAACTTAAGTATGGAAGTATAAATGATTATCTATATTGCTAGATCATCTTAGTTCATCCAGAATCTATGATGTTGACCTACACAGGATCGTAGATGACACACAAAGGATATGAATATATTGACCCACACAGGATTCGAAGATGACCCACACAATATCTGAAGATGACCCACACAAGATCTGAGGATGACCCACACAGGATTGGTAGATTCTTCAAGTACAACCATTCATAGGGTTCCTGCACTAAGCACGCTTGATTCTAGGAGGATCCACTCCTCAAGCCATCTAATGATACTTAAACTACCATGAAGTCACACGAATAAGTATCAAGAAGGTCCGTCATGTTAAAAGGGACCCAAAATGACAGATGGCGTTTCAATCGGATGCCCGACCTGTAAGTTATTAGTGTTTTCGTTCTGAGGGCCCAGTTTGATTGGGGTTCGATCCAACCTAGACATACTCCAAATTTATACAAAACATAATTGGATTATACCAAAAGTACCATCTCGACCCAAGGATTCTATCATCACAGACGGTTTGTCAAACTGACACTAAGTTCTCAAGATATGGCTAAAAAGGCGTTTCTGGGTCCAGATGGGCCCATGTCCGGTTCAACCCAGCCTGACCCAACCTGAGCTGACCCAAACCGGTTTAGGTCCTGCCCAGATGGGATGGAATATGGCAGGTCCGGCCCACTGGGCCACGGTTTGGCATGGCCCGCTCGGTGCGGCTTGTTGGGCACGGCCCGCTCGATGCGGCCCATTCGGCTTGGTGTGGTTCGCATGGCTAGGTGTGGTACGCCGTGGCGAGGCACACCCAAGACGCCACCTAGGTAAAGGAACCCCCTCAGATTCTCGAATGGCCCAAGGGATGTTCGGTTCTATCCATCTAAGTGGCACCATGTGGCACCGCCTGCTGACACGCGGGACCCACCGGAGTGGGTCCTACAAGGTGTGATGCGGCCGACTGGGGTTTCGGCCGGCTCCCCATTCCAGTGGCACCAGCGTGCGCCGCCGCCGCCTCCATAGCCAGCGTGGTGCTTGCCACCCTCCGGTTGCGCCTCCTGCTCGGACCGCACCCAGCCGAGCGGGCCGCACCGATCGAGCGGGTCGTGTGGAGCGGTCCGTGCCCAGCAAGCCGCACCGAGCGGGTCGCGCCCAGCAAGCCGTGCTGAGAGGGCCACCCCATTGTGGTTCGGATCAGACCATGGTAATGTGGGCCGGCCCATCCGGGCCAAACCCGGACTAGGTTGGGTCAGGCCGGGGCAGTCTAACCGGCTTGGACAGGACCCGGGCCCATCTAGACCCAAAAACACCTTTTTGGCCATATCTTGAGAACCGAGAGTTAGTTTGACAACCCGTCTGTGACGCCAAAGACCTTTGGTTGATACAATAATTTTGGTATACTCCACTTGAGTTTTGGATAAAGTTAGAGTACTGCCGGGCTTGATTGAACCTGAATTCAACCGGGACCTTGGAACGGAAACACTAATATCTTACAGACCGAGCGTCCAATTGACACGTCGTCAATCGTGTTGGGTCACTTTTAATGTGAAGAAACTTCGTGATACTTCTTTGTGGGACATCGTGGCTTTTGAAGTATCGTCTAATGGCTTGAGGAGTGGATCCTCTCGAAATCAAGCGTGCTTAGTGCGGGAACCCTGTGGCTGGCTGTACTTGAAGAATCTTCCAATCCTGTGTGGGTTATCATCAGATCCTGTGTGGATCAGTATCTTCATATCCTATGTGGGTCATCTAAGATCCTGTGTGGGTCAACATTAGAGATTATCAATGAAGTAAGATGATCTAGAAATACAACTAATCATCTATACTTCCATACTTAAGTTATACCTGGCATGAGCTGAGTATTTACGTTTGTGGTATTTACCTTCGTGGTATTCTACTGTGTGGAATTACCTTTGTGGTACTTAACTTTGTGGTATTCTACTGTGCGGTGTTACCTTTTTGGTACTTACCTTCATGGTATTATTCTGTGTGGCTTTACCTTTGTGGTACCTACCTTTGTGGTGTTACCTTCTTGGTATTCTTTACTTCGTGAAAAAATTGTGCTTTTGGATAGAGAGTTGAGCCTTGTGTTTCCTCATGAATGTGATGGTTATATTTGGTAACTTAGGTATATTTATGGGCATATACCTAAGTAGGGTTGATTTTTTCTTCGTGCTTTGTAATTTTGGTCTTGCTCTGTGGTTTATCCTTTGTGGATTATGAGAGACTTTCAAGGTTCTCGGGGTCCCTACTAAGTATTTTTATACTCACCCCTGCATGAGCTACACCTAAAATTTGATGTGTCTTGTGTAGACTATGGAAATTTATGATCTAGGTCAAGGGTACTAGGATTGGAGGCTTCTCAGAGGTGGACATCAGACGAGATAATCCACAGAGACGACCATTCAAGAGTTGTACCTACCCTTCAGGTAGGCTCCTTGGTGGCTGTTCATAGGATCCATTTTCAGTTTTACATGTAATTTTCAGTTGGTCTTGTATTCTGGCCCCTTTACTTACTGTACACACACTATTTAATATATATTTTACTTTCTTCTTGTATCTTGCTATGTCCTTGGACTGTCTGAGTTTGCAGGTTAAAAAGGTAATGTCTTCCTAGTTTCAGGGATATGTCTTTTTGGTGCTAGTCGCCAACCCCTGGCCTATGGATGGTAGGCTAGGGGTAGTCACGACATGGGCCCCAGGGGACGGGTCGTGACAAATTGGTATGAGAGGGAGGTTCCAAGAGTTAAAAAGGTTCAGGTGGTCCCCAACACCTCTGTTCAAATGGGAGATTTCAAATAAATAAAATAAAAGTTGATTGTTTTATTTTATTATTTTTTTAACACTCCCATGAAAAACTGAAAAACCAACTTCCAAAATCGACCTACTTCGGTCGAGATGAAGACTCCCTTAAGCGAATATCGGCACTATGAGTTCAACGGTGTCATCCAATTTCAATTCTGAGTACCGGTTCAAAAGTTACAAAATTCCACCCGCGCGTTTACTGAACGTACCTAATCAAAAGTTCATAATTTCATTTCGAGCACATGGGGCCTCAGAATCACACACCGTAAATTTTCATGGACTCATAATATTTCTATATAATTAAAAAAAATTACATGAAAAAATTAGGGTCTTTACATTCTCCCTACCTCAGGACTTTGCATCCCCAAAAGGTATAACACAAACTAGGGAAACAGGTGGGGGTACTGAGAACGAATATGAGCCTCCCTCTCCCGTGTGCTATCCTAGAGGTTCTTGTGCTTCCAATGTACATACACTAGGGGTATTGACCATCTATGAAGGAACTTCTCCTATCGATCCTCAATCCCCACTAAAACCTCTGAAAATGTTGCCCCATCATCTATGTCAAACTCTCCCCAGTTAATGATGTGCGGAGGATCATGTACGTATCTCCTCAGCTGGGATACTTGGAAAACGTCGTGCACCCTGTTCAAATGAGGGGGAAGAGATAAGCAGTAAGCCACCTCACCAACTCTGCTGAGGACTTGAAAGGGTCCGATGAACCTCGGAGATAACTTGCTTCCCCAGCCAAATCTCCGCAAACCTTGTCTAGGTGAGACTCGTAGGAAGGAATGGTCACCAACTTTGAAATAGAGAGGTCTCCATCTCCTATCAACATACAACTTATGCATACTATATGTAGTCTTCATCTGCTCCTAGATATTCTGTACATTCTCCATGGTAGCTCGCACTATCTTTAGTCCCATGAGTGTTGAATCCCTGGGGTCAGTCCACCACAAAGGTTATCTACAAGGTCATCCGTACAATGCCTCGAATGGTGCCATATCTATAGTGGAGTTATAACTATTGTTGAATGCAAGATCCACCAAGAGAAAGTGATCCTACCATCTATTGATGAAATCAAGGACATAAGAATGCAACATGTCCTCAAGGGTCCGAATGGTCTGCTCTGTCTGACCATCTGTCTGAGGATTGAAGGCAGTGCTCAACTGAAGTTGTGTCCCGAATGCCTCCTACAACCCCTTCTATAGCCGGGAAGTAAAACATGCATCACGATCGGAGATAATCATAGATGGAACCCCATGAAGCCGTATGATCTCCTATACATAGGGGCATCCCAAGAACTCTACTGATCCCTGCACTGTGAAAGGTAGGAATTTGGCCGACTTGGTGAGTCGGTCAACGATCACCCAGATAGAATCATGTCCCTTGGAAATGCGTGGATGTACTATCACAAAGTCCATGAAAATTCCATCCCACGTCCACTCTGTCACCTCTAGTGGCTAAACTAAGCCTGCTGGAACCTGATGATCTTCCTTCACTTGCTAATAGGTGATGCACCGAGAGACAAACTCTGTTACTCCTTTCATCATTCCCAGCAACCAGTGCTGACACCGAAGGTCCTGGTACATCTTCTCCACTCCTGGATGTACCATTAGTGGGGACGTATGGAACTCCCTCAACACTTCCTCCCACATCACCACTAGTACCATAGTAAGCCCTCTAAAGAGGATGACATGCTCCCTACCTTTAGAAAATTTATCAGGTGCATGCCCTGTGGATATCTGAGCACGTAGAGCCTCGCAGTCATTGTCCCCAAGATGCGACTCTCTGATTTCATGAAGGAGTGGGGGAGTGACTATTAGAGACTGAAGATAAGCTTCTCCATCTCAATCCACGTAGGATATCTGCAAAGCGGCTAGCTGCTCTGTTGCCTCACTCAGTAACTGTATACCTAATCTCCTACTAAGTGCATCTGCTACTACATTCCCCTTCCTAGGAGTATAGACTATCTTGAAGTCATAGTTCTGGAGGAACTGAATTCAACATCGTTGTCTCAGGTTTAGTTCCTTCTGAGAGAAGATATACCTGAGACTCTTGCGATTAGAGTAGATAGTAAAACGTTCGCCCATCAATTAATGTTGCCACATCTTCAAGGCGAAGACCACTACTGATAACTCTAGGTCATGGGTAGCATAATTATGCTCATGCTGTCTCAGGTGTCGAGAACCATATGCGATCACTACTCACTCCTGCATCAGGACACATCCAAGCCCAGTCCCTGATGCGTCGCAGTAGAATACATACCCAACACCCTCCTCTGGTAGCCTTAAGATGGGGGCACTCGTCAGTATTTTCCTTATCTCCTGGAAACATCGCTGGAATCTCTTCGACCACACGAAGGGTTGCCTTTTATTTTTCAATGCTAATAAGTGCACCAAAACTCTGGAAAAGTCAGGCACAAACCTCCGGTATTAACCGTCCAGACCCAAGAAACTCCGCACCTCCATCACACTCCTAGGTGGCTCCCACGAAAGCACAACCTCAATCTTCACTAGATCCACCGCAAATCCAGCCTCCGAGATAACATTTCCAAAAAAGTGAACCTCTTGGATCTAGAACTGTCACTTCTAGAGATTACCATAAAGATGGTGCTCTCGGAGTGTGTCAAGAACTATCTGCAGATGATAGGCATGCTCCCCCTCTATAGCTGAGTATATCAGGATGTCGTCGATGAAGACTACCACAAAGAAATTGAGGTATGGATGGAAGATCCTATTAATGAGTCCCATGAACATTGCTGGGGTGTTGGTCACGCTGAATGACAAAACAAGAACTCATAGTGGCCATACCGACATCGGAAGACCATCTTCTGCACATCCTTGTCTCGTACCCTGAGCTGGTGATATCCTGATCTGTGGTCTATCTTTGAAAACCATTGTTCTCCCTTCAACTGATCAAAAAGATCGTCAATCCTCAGTAGTGGGTAATTCTTCTTCATGATCACTTGATTTAGGCATCGATAGTCCATACAGAGTCTCAAACTCCCATCCCCCTTCATGGAGAACAAAATCAGGGTTTCTGAATGAGAAACACTAGTCCTAATAGACCCCTTTCTCTACAAGTCCTACAGCTATACTCACATCTCTCGAAGATCCGCGGGATCCATCTGATATGATGGTGTAGATATCAGTTCCGTATCGGGGTACAAGTCGATATAAATTCCACCTGTCTATGAGGAGGTAGACCTGAAACATCATCTGGGAAAACATCGTCATACTAGTCCACCACTACCGGATAGCTCGGACTCCCCACATCAACTGCTCTGAGGGTAAGGATATCCAACTAATGTGTGATCAGCTGCACCATCCTCTGGGTATGTCCATCCTATACTGCAAAGGTTCCCTTCTCACCGGTGAAGGAAAACCCAGTCCCATCCTCGCAGACACACCAAAATTGGCACTTAATACAGTCGATCTGTGCATAGACTATAGATAACCAATCTATACCCAATATGACGTCATAAGGACTCGATGCCACAACTAGAATATCTTAGCTGAAGCTATCGCCTCCTAGAGTAAACTCACACTACCAGCACCAGTGTGTAATCGTCGAATCCTCTCTCGTAGGAGTCTCTAGCCGTAAGGATCGAGAAAACAGCTCCACCGGAATCTCCGAGCTCTGAATGAGGGCTGTGGAAATAAAAGAGTGACTGTCACTAGTGTTTATAAGTAATGCAGCTAAGGTGGAGTAGACACAGATTGTACCCCATATCATCTCCGGAGTGTCGTGGTCCTAGGCCTCAACTGCCTAGAGCTAAGCTCATCCCTATACACCTGCTCCCTGTGTTTGGGGTGGACCACCTGGTGGTGGTGGCAGTAGAACCTTGAATTGCCACCCACTTCCTGTTGCATGGCCAGCTCCTCTGCCACGTCCGCCTACTTCTTGAAGACCTCCTCGATTGAATATTATCTTCTTCCCAAGAGGTCCTTTGACCATCTTTTGGTTGTCCGTACGATGGGTTGGGCAGTCGCAAGCCATGTGTCCCTACCCGCCACACGAGTAACACTACCTACTCCTCGTCATCCTACTCTGTCTCGAGAGCCCCACACAACTGAACCTGTATCCTGTAGTTGTCCACCTAGAGGACTAGTCCTCTTGGACCTCTACATCATCTATCTACTTCTAGCTGTAGATGACTATGCTACGTGACGTCCGGTGGTGGGTCTCGCTGCTGGTGACTACTCAGCAAGGAAGCTCTCCACTAAGAGTGCTCTCTCTAACACCCCCACCTGCGTCGGAATGCTGAGAGAAATCATTAAAGCTCTAGTCTCCCATATAAGCCCCTAATTGATGGTCCAAGACCTGAATAAAGGGTCCTAAACCAAGTTAGTGGAGTTGCGCGAGAGGTCGGTGAACCTAGATGAATACTGAGCCACATTGATACTGCCCGCTGCAAGTGGAGAAGCTCCTATATATGCACTGAGTGTAAGGTTTCTGGATGAACTCTGCCCTGAAAAGGCCCTTGAATTCCACCTAGATGAGAGTGAACTCATCGTGAACCTAGAGAATCAAGATCCATCATCTTCATGTTGCTGCCTGAAGAAGACTGGAAGCAAGGATCACCATGAGATCAGCTGGTGTCCCAACTAGTCTAAAAACTTTGACCACGGCCTCCATCCAGTCCTTAGCTGCCTGTGGATCCTTCTCTCCCCAGAACCTCGATGGCCTCTAGCATTAAGACTCGTGCAATGCGCACAAGCGACATGCACCCTCAGCTATTGGAGATGGTGGCATCAGCTGCCCAATGGGTATTGGTGCTGCTGGTACACCACCCGATGGTACAACTACTGAAAAGATGCCCTGCACTGAAGCCTCGTCACTCAGTGGGCTGTCATCATGCACTCTAACTAGAACCCTGGCTAGCTGTCTGCGTGGAGTCATCCTGAAAAGAAACAGGTGTGCCACGATCATTAAGTTTTACCTGGTGAGCATAGTGGTTTTCGAAGATAGACCTTAGAACAGGATATCACCAGCTTAGGGTACGAGATGAGGATGTGTAGAATATGACCTTCAGATATTGGTATGGAAATTATGAGTTCTTAGTTATTCCATTAGGCATGACCAATTCCCCAGCAGTGTTCACGAGACTCATGAATAGGATCTTCTAGACACACCTCAATCACTTTGTAGTAGTCTTCATCGATGACATCTTGATATACTCAGCTACAAAGGAGGAGCATAACTATCATCTGCAGATAGTTCTGGACACACTCTGAGAGCACCAGCTTTATGGTAAGATCTCAAAGTTCCAGTTCTGGATCCGAGAGCTTCACTTACTGGGACACATCATCTCAGAGGATGGATTTGTGTTGGATCTAGTGAAGATTGAGGCTATTTTTTCTTGGGATCCACCCAGGATTGTGACAGAGGTACGGAGTTTTCTGGGTCTGGATGATTACTACTAGAGGTTTATGCCTAGATTTTCCATAGTTGAGGCAACCTTATCAGTATTGACAAAGAAGGGGCAACCCTTTGTCTGGTTGGAAAAATTCCATCAGAGTTTCCGAGAGCTGAGGTAGGGACCGACGAGTGCCCCCCATCTTGTGGCTACCGAAGGAGTGCGTTGGGTATGTAGTCTATTGTGACCCATCAGGGACCAACATGGATGTGTCCTGATGTAGGGGCATATAGTTATCGCGTATGGTTATCGACAACTGAGACAACATGAGAAGAACTATGCTACCCATGACCTGGAGTTAGCAGTAGTGGTCTTCGTCTTGAAGATGTGGGGACATTACTTGATGGGCGAACATTTTACAGTCTACTCTGATCACAAGAGTCTTAGGTATATATTCTCTCAGAAAGACCTGAACCTGAGACCATGACGTTGGATTGAGTTCCTCCAGGACTATGACTTCGAGATAGTATATACTTCTGGTAAGGGGAATGTAGTATTAGATGCACTTTGCAGGAGATTTGGTATAAAATTGCTAAGTGAGGCGATGGAGTAGCTAGATGCTTTCCGGATATCCTACGTGGATCGAGATAGTGCAGCTTATCTTCAGTCTCTGACAGTCACTCCCCCACTCCTTCAGCGAGTCAGGGAGACACATCTTGGGGACACTGACTGCAAGGCTCGATGTGCTCATATATCCATAGGAGATGCACCTGATGGATTTTCTGAAGGTGGGGAGCACGTCATCCTCTTCAGAGGGCGTACAATGGTACTAGTGGCTCTACGAGAGGAAGTGTTGAGTATGTTCCATACGTCCCTTCTAGTGGTACATCTAGGAGTGAAAAAGATGTACCAAGACCTTCGACATCAACAATGGTGGCCAGAAATGAAGAAAAACGTAGCAGAGTTTGTCTCACGATGCCTCACTTATCAGCATGTGAAGGTAGACCATCAGGTTCCAACAGGCTTAGTTCATCCACTAGAGGTGCCAGAGTGGAAGTGGGATGAAATTTCCATGGACTTTCTGATAGGAATTCCATGCACGTCCATGGGACATGATTCCATCTAGGTGATCATTGACCGACTCACCATGTCGGACCAATTCTTACCTTTTAGAGAGTAGGGAACAATAGAGAGATTGGGATGCCTCTAGGTGTAGGAGATTGTACGGATTCATGGAGTGACCTCGACGATTGTCTCTAATCATGATTCACGTTTTACTTCCTGGCTATAGAAGGGGTTGTAGGAGGCGTTCAGAACTCAACTTTGATTAAGCACTGCCTTCCATCCTCAGACGGATGGTCAGATAGAGTGGACCATTCAGAATCTCAAGGACATGTTGTGTTCTTGCATTCTTGATTTCAGATGTAGCTGGGAGGATCACTTGCCCTTGGTGGAGTTTTCATACAACAACAGTTATCACTACACTATCGGTATGACACCATTTAAGGCATTGTATGTTCGACCTTACAGATCACCTCTGTGCTGGAGTGACCCAGGGGAGTCAACACTCATGGGACCAGAGATGGTACGGGCTTCCACGAAGAAGGTGTAGATCATCCAGGAGCAGATGAAGACTGCACATAGTAGGCATTAGTCTTATGATAACAGGAGATGGAGATCTCTGGAGTTCAAGGATGGTGACCATGTCTTTCTGCGGGTCTCACCTTGATGAGGTTTGCAGAGATTTGGCAGGGGAGACAAGTTATCTCCGAGGTTCATCAGACCCTTTCTGGTCCTCACCAGAGTTGGCGAGGTGGCTTACTGCTCAGCTCTTCCACCTCAGTTGAACCAGGTTAATGACGTTTTCCATGTATCCTTTCTGGGGAGATATATAAATGACCATTCGCACATCATTGAATAGGGTGAGCTGGACATCGATGATGAGGCGAAGTTTTCAGAGGTTCTAGTGGAGATTGAGTATTGATAGGAGAGGGTCCTTCATGGGCATTTGATACCTCTGGTGTGTGTTCATTGGTAGCACGAGAACCTCCATGAGAGCAATTGGGAGCGGGAGGCTCAGATTTGTGCATAGTACCCCCACTTGTTTCCCTAGTTTGTGTTGTGGCTTTCGGGGATGCAAATCCCTGAGGTGGAGAGAATGTAAAGACCCAGATTCTTACATTTTTTAATTATATGGAAATATTACGAGTCCACATAAATTAACGGTGCATGATTCCAAGGCTCGGTGTGGCCAAAATGAATTCTGAACTTTTTTTAGGTACGTTCATTAAATGCACGAGCGACGTTTTGTAACTTTTGAACCCGTGATTAGAATTGAAATCCCAAGACACCGTTGAACTCGCAGCACCAATATTCGCTTAAGGAGACCTTCACCTCGACTGTAGTAGGTTGAGGGTAGAAGTTATTTATTCGGTTTTTCATGGGAGAGTTAAAAAAAATATAATAAAACAAAACAATTAACTTTTATTTTATTTTATTTGAAACCTCTCATTTGAATTTTGGTGTTTGGGACCACCAGACCTTGAAACCTTTGTAACTCTTGGAACCTCCCCAATTAATTAGACAACATTAATTGAACAAGTAATTAAATGGAACTTAATTATGTTGGATCCTCACCTATTATGGTTGAGGAATCGTTGGAAAAGGCGAGAACTTAGGAGAGCCTTTTGAGACACATCCTTCAATGAAGAACCTCATCCAACGAAGAATGAACCTCCGATGAGGACAACACTCGAGCTCAGAACAAGAGTGTGTTGCAGGAGCAACGAATGTCGACGTCTTCATCTTCTTCCTCAAGCCATCTCTAATGAACAAATGAGGTAGGGAAATTGTTCAATTCATTATTCATGGTAATTCATTGCTTCTAATCTTTGAACCACCTGCTATCGATATAACACGGAGGGTGTGAGCAAAACAAACATGATTGGATCCATCCGCTACCTCTTTGTTGACGTGTTCTTTGTAGGCGGATCGATGGTTGAGCGGAACCCAACCACGATGCCAGTGACTGACGCCGACAGGGTTTGGGCGGCGGCCGACCATGATGACGGCGGCGGTGCAACCGAACTGCTGAAGGAGGCCGCAGCCTATCAGCCACAACAGAGGTAGGTGGCGGCCGGAAACTGCCAGACAATGTGGAACTAGGGAGGCATGCAACCGTGCCACCAATAGTGAGGGAGGCCACGACCCATCGGTCGCGGCAGTGGAAGGTGGCGGCTGGCACCCCAGCCGACCGTGTGGAATGAGGGCGGCGTATGTCTGCGCCGTCGGTAGAGGAGGAGGCTATGACTATCAAGCCATGGTGGCACACCAGGGAAGCCAAAAACCAGCCGACTATGGGAGGACAGGGGCACCGTCGTGCCGCTAGAAGGGGGGGCTGGTCTGACTTCTGACCAACTGCGTCACGCTGAGCGGAACCGCTTCGGTGAGTCCCGAATGCCAGCAGGCGGTGCCACTTGGCGCCACTAAGTGGTAGATCTGAACGGTTCAGTGGACTATTCGGAATTCTAGGGGCCCCCTTCCCATGGGTAGTGGCTAGGGAAGGCCCTGTCACGGTGGACCACACCCAGCTGAGCAGGCAGGGCCTCCCCCTTTGTGGGCCAGACAAGTCTGCGGCCCAGCGGGCCGGGCCTACCACAACCCACAATATGCGGGCCATACCCGGAATGGGTTGGGTCGACCAAAACTAGGCCGGGTCGGGTTGGGTCAGTCCGACGGGGTCGGACCAGGCCGGGGCGCATATGGGCTTAGATACGCCATTTTGGACATATTTTGAGAACCAGACGTCTGTTTGACGAACCATCTGTGGTTCCAGAATCCTTGGATTGAGATGGTCCTTTTTGGTATACTCCACTTGAGTTTTGTATAAATTTGGAGTATTCCTGGGTTGGATCGATCCTGAATCCAATTGGGCCCTCAGAATGGAAATTCTAATAACTTATAGATTGAGTGTCCAATTGACACGCCGTCAGTCGCGTTGGGTCCCTTATGACATGATAGAACTTCATGATAATTCTTTGTGGGACTTAGTTTTAGTTTAAGTATAAACCGATGGATTGAGGACAAGATACTCCTGGAATCAAACGTGCTTAGTGTGGAAACCCCATGGTTGGCTGTACTTGAAGAATCTACCGATCCTCTGTGGGTCATCTTCCAATCCCATGTGGGTCATCTTCAGATCCTATGTGGGTCATCTTCGGATCCTGTGTGGGTCATCTTCGGATCCTATGTGGGTAATATTCAGATCCTATATGGGTCATCATCTTCAGATCCTGTGTGGGTCATCTTAGATCTTGTGTGGGTCAATAGTAGAGCTTCTCAACGATGTAAGATGATTTTTCAATACAGATAATGATCTATACTTCCATACTTAAGTTATACCTGGTGTGAGTTGAGTCCTTAACTTTGTGGTAATATACTATGTGGCATTACCTTTGTGGTACTTACCTTTGTGGTACACTTCTGTGTGGTGATACCTTTTAGGTATTCTTCTGTGTTGTGTTACCTTTGTGGTACTTACCTTTGTGGTGTTACCATCATGGTATTCATTCCTTCGTGGAACATTTATGCTTTTGGATAAAGATTCAGGCCTTGTGTTTCCTCAAGAACAAGATGGTTATACTTGGTAACTTAGGAATATGTATGAGCATATACCTAAGTAGAGTTTTTTATTGATTCATGCTTGTATTTGTAGTCTTTCTTTGTGGTTTATCCTCATCAGAATTTTGAGAGACATTTGGGGGTCTCGGGGTCCCTACTAAGTATCTTTATACTCACCTCTGCACGGGCTATGATCACACCTTACTGTATCTTGAGCAGACGACAGACAGTACTGATCGAGGTGGAGGGTACCAGGACTGGAGGCTGCTCGGAGGTAAACATTAGACGAGATGATCCATAGAGACGACTGTTTGAGATCTATACCTACCCTTTTGGTGATATCCTTGGCGGGTTTTAACATGAGTTGTTTTCAGTTTTACTTTTACTTTCTAGTTGGGCTTGTATTTCATCCCCTTTAGTTACTGTACACACCATGTTTACTATATAGTTTACTTTGTACTTGTATCCTGATGTGTTCTTGGATTGTGTGAGTTTGTAGGTTAAAAAGGGAATTCTTTCCCAGTCATAGGGATATGCCTTTCCTGTGCTAGTCAACAGCCCCTAGCCTATGTAAGGTGGGCTTGGGGAGGTCACGACATAGGCACCAAGGGAAGGGTCGTGACAAATTGGTATCAGAGAAGTCAGTTCTACCAAAGAACTAGGACTCTGATCTTTTCTGTGTGGAAATAGTGTTAAGTGTGATGAGTGTGGTTTCCAGTTTTGGGAATCCCATGTTGGTGCGATGACCGATGTATCCATACACTA
Organism: Viscum album; assembly: GCA_963277665.1. Lineage (NCBI taxonomy): Eukaryota > Viridiplantae > Streptophyta > Magnoliopsida > Santalales > Viscaceae > Viscum > Viscum album. Next base: position 1,444,673 of record CAUJRU010000149.1, on the reverse strand, counting down.
AGACCCTGACTTCTGATTTACGACTCAATGCACAAAATCACTGATTGTGCACATGTTTTTGAAAAGTCTTATTTGTGATATTTTTGAGTGAGATCTCTGGGTATAACTTAATGACCATGGAACACCTATTTATTTTCAAGATGCCTCTATGTAAAATACCAGCTCGGGTTCCAGGTAGAGTGCACGATGACAGCCCACCGAGTGATGAGGCTTCTGTGTAGGCCCCCCTTTCAACAGTTGTACCATTGGGTGGTGTACTAGCAGCATCACTACCCGTTGGGTAGCCGATGCCACTAGCTTCAGCAGTAGAGGGTGCACGCCACTTGAGCGTGTTTCATGAGTTTCAACACCAGAGGCCACTGAGGTTCTGGGGAGAGATGAATCCACAAGCAGCTGAGGACTGGCTGGAGGCCGTGGTCAGAGTTTTTGGACTAGTAGGGACACCGACTGATCTCATGGTGATCCTTAATACCAGTCTTCTTCATGAAGCAGTGGGAAGATGTTGGATCTTGATGCTTCTAGTTCACAATGAGGCCACACTCATCTGGGAGGTCTTCGAGGGCCTTTTCATGGCAGAGTTTTTCCCAGTGACCTAATAATTAGTGTGTACACAAGAGCTTCTCCACTTGAAGTAGGGCATCATGACCGTGGCTCAGAATTCAGCGAGGTTCACCGACCTCTTGCGCTACTCCACTAACATGGTGCGAGACCCTTTCTTCAGGGCCCAGGCCTTCGATAAGGGGCTCAGACGAGAGATTAGAGCTTTGATGATTTATCTCAGCATTCCGACGCAGGCAAGGGTGTTAGAGTGAACACTATTAGTATAGAACTTCCTTGCTGAGAAGTCACCAGCAGCGAGACCCACCACTGGACACCACGTAGCAGAGTCATCTGTAGCTGGAAATAGACAGATGACGAAGATGTCTAAGAGGACCAGACCTCCTGGTGGACGACCACAAGATATAGGGTCGGTGGTGTGGGGCTCTCGAGATAGAGCAGGATAGGCGAGGAGCAGGCAATGTTACTCGTGTGGTGGGAAGGGTCACATGGCTCGTGACTTCCCAACCTACTGTATAGATGAACAGAAGATGGTTGAAGGACTGCCTAAGAAGAGGCAAAGATTCGATTGAGGAGGTCCGCAGGTAGCAGGCAGACGTGGAAGAGGAGATGGCTGTGTAAAAGGTAGTGGGTGGCAATTTGAGGTTTTACCACCACCACCACCACTAGGTGGTCCACCCCGACCATAGGGAGTATGTGAACATGGACAAGCTCAGCTCTAGGAAGCTAAGGCATAGGACCACAACACTCTAGAGATGATAAAAGGTACGATATGTGTCTACTCCACCTTTGTTGTAGTACTTATAGACACAAGTTCCAGTCACTCTTTTATTTCCACGACCTTCATTCGGAGCTCAGAGACTCTAGTGGATCCTTTGGCTCGATCCTTATCACTAGATACTCCTATGAGAGAGCATTTGGCGATTACAGACTGGTTTCGGTAGTGTGAGATTACTCTAGGAGGCGAGAGCTTCAGTTGGGATCTTCTAGTAGCAGCATTGAGGCCTTACGATGTCATCTTGGGTATGAATTGGTTATCTACAGTCTATGCTCAGATCAACTATATTTGGTGAAAAATGCGGTGTGTCCGCGAGGATGGGACCAGGTTTTATTTCACTGGAGATAATGGAACCTTTTCAGTACATGATGGACTTACCTGGAGGAGGGTGTAGTTGAGAACACATCAGTTGGCTAGCCTTACCCTCAGAGCGGTTGATGTTGAGAGTCTGAGCTATCCTGTAGTGGTGGACCAGTACACTGATGTTTTCCCTAATGATATTCTGGGTCTACCTCCTCATAGAGAGGTGGAATTTTATATCTACATGTACCCTAGGATGACACTAATATCTACACCAGTATATCAGATGGATCCTGCGGAGCTTCAAGAGCTGCGAGTACAGCTGAAGGACTTGCAGAGCTAGAGGTTCATTAGGCCCAGTGTTTCTCCTTGGGAATCCCCAATTTTGTTTTCCAAGAAGGCGGATGGGAGTTTGAGACTCTGTATGGACTATCGATGCCTGAACCAGGTGACCGTGAAGAACAAGTACCCACTCCCAAGGATTGGCGATCTCTTCGATCAGCTGAAGGGAGCATAATAATTTTCAAAGATAGACCTCAGGTCAAGCTATCACCAGCTCAGGGTACGAGAGAAGGATGTGAAGAAGATGACCTTTATACATCTGTATGTTCACTATGAGTTATTGGTTATGACATTCGGTGTGACCAATGCCCTAGTAGTGTTTAGGGGACTCATAAACAGGATATTCCAGCCATACCTCGATTGCTTTGTGGTATTCTTCATCGACGACATCTTGATATACTCAACTACAGAGTAGGAGCATGCTTATAATCTGCAAATAGTTTTAGACACACTCTAAGAGAACCAACTTTATGGTAAGCTCTTGAAGTGCCAGTTCTAGATCTGAGGGGTACACTTCCTAGGACATGTCATCTCAGAGGCTAAAGTTGTGGGGGATCCAGCAAAGATTGAGGCTGTGCTTTCTTAGGAGACACCCAGGAGTGTGATGGAGGTGCAGAGTTTCTTGGGGTTGGTCAGTTACTACTGAAGGTTTGTGCCTGAATTTTCTAAATTTGCGGCACCCTTATCAGCATTGAAGAAGAAGGGACAACCCTACATGTGTTCAGAGAGATGCCAGTGGAGTTTTCAGGAGATGAGGTAGAGACTGACAAGTTCCCCCATCTTGAGGATACCAGAGGAGGGTGATAGGTATGTAGTCTACTGTGATGCGTCAGAGACCGGGTTTGGATGTTTCCTAATGTAAGAGTGAGCAGTGATCACATATGGTTCTCGACAGCTGAGACAACATGAGCAGAACTAAGCTACCCATGACCTGGAATTATCAGCACTGGTATTCTCCTTGAAGATGTGGCAACATTACTTGATGGGAGAAAATTTTATAGTCTACTCTGATCACAGGAGTCTCAGGTATATCTTCTCTCAGAAGGACCTAAATTTGAGACAGCTACGTTGGTTTGAGTTCCTCCAGGACTATGACTTCGAGATAGTCTATACTCATAGAAAGGGTAATGTAGTAGAAGATGCATTAAGCAGGAGATATGGTATACTATTGTTGAGTGAGGCGATAGAGCATCTAGCCACTTAGCAGATATCATTAATGGATCGAGATGGATCAGCTTATCTTCATTCTCCTACAATCACTCTCTCACTCCTTCAGCGAGTCATGGAGGTGCAGCTTAGGGACACTGGCTTCAAGGCTCAACGTGCTCAGATATCCACATGACATGCACCTGATAGATTTTTTGAAGGTGGGGAGCACATCATCCTCTTCAAAGGGTGGACTATGGTACCAGTGGAGCTATGGGAGGAAGTGTTGAGGGAGTTCCATATGTCCCCCCTAGAGGTACATTCAGGAGTGGAAAATATGTACCATGACCTTTAACGTCAGCACTACTGGCCGGGAATGAAGAAAGGAGTAGTAGAGTTTGTCTCTCGGTGCCTTACTTGTCAATAAGTGAAGGTAGAGCATCAGGTTCCAGTAGGCTTAGTTAAGACACAAGAGGTGCTAGAGTGGAAGTGGGATGGAATTTCTATGGTCTTTGTGATAGGAATTCCAGGCATGTCCAAGGGACATGATTCTATCTGGGTGATCGTTGACCAACCTACCAAGTCGGCTCACTTCTTGCCTATCAGAGTGCAGTGATCAGTAGAGTTATTGGGTTGACTCTACATACAAGATATTTTATGGATTCATGTGGTTCCATCTACGATTTTCTATGATCATGATGCACCTTTTACTTCCCATCTATGGAAGGGGTTACATGAGGCATTCGGGACACAACTTCGGTTGAGCACCGCCTTCCATCCTTAGATGGATGGTCAGACAGAGCAGACCATTTAGACCCTTGAGGACATGTTGCATACTTGCGTCCTTGATTTTGTTCGTAGATGGGAGGATCACTTGCCATTGGTGGAGTTCTCATACAACAACAGTTATCACTCCACTATCAGTATGACACCATTCAAGGAATTTTACGGTCAACCTTGCAGATCACCTCTTTGCTAGACTGACCCAGGGGAGTCAACACTCATGGGACCAGAGATGGTATGAGCTACCATAGAGAAGGTGTAGATCATCTAGGAGTGGATGAAGACTGCACAGAGTAAAAATAAGTCATATGATGATAGGAGACGAAGACCTCTGGAGTTCGAGGATGGTGACCATGTCTTCCTAAGGGTCTCACCTCAACATGGTTTGTGGAGATTTGGCCAAGGAATAAATTTATTTCTGAGGTTAAATATACCCTTTAAGTTCCTCAGTAGAGTTGGCGAGGTGGCTTACTTCTTAGCTCTTCCACCTTAGTTTCACCGGGTGCACGACATTTTTCACGTATCCCAGATGAGGAGGTACGTGCATGATCCTTCGTACATCATTGACGGGGGAGAGATGGACATCAAAGATGGGGTGACATTTTCAGAGGTTCCAGTATAGATTAAGGATCTACATGAGAGAGTCCTATATGGGTGATCGATACCTCTGGTGCGCATACGTTGGTAGCACAAGAACCTCCAGGAGAGAACATGGGAGTGGGAGGCTTAGATTCATGCTCAGTACCCCGACTTGTTTCCCTAGTTTGTGTTTTGGATTTTAGAGATGTAAAACCTTGAGGTGGGGAGAATGTAAATACCACAAATTTTCCATGTAATTTTTTTAATTATATGAGAATATTACGAGTCTGCGAAAATTGATGGTGTGTGGTTCCAAGGCCCGGTGTGCCCGGAAGGAATTTCTGAACTTTTTATTAGATATGATCAGTAAACACGCGAGCATCATTATGTAACTTTTGAACCGGTGCTCAGAATTGAAATATCAGGACATCGTTGAACTCATAATGGTAATATTTGCTTAAGGGAGTCTTCACCTCGACCATAGTAGGTCAAGGGTAGATGTTGGTTTTTCAATTTTTCATGGGAGGGTTAAAAAAATAATAAAATAAAACAATAAACTTTTATTTTATTTATTTGAAACCTCTCATTTGAATGTAGGTGGTGGCGACCACCTGAACCTTTGTAACTCTTAGATCCTCCCCAATTAACGAGACAACATTAATTGATCAAGTAATTAACTTGAACTTAATTAAGTTGGGTCCTCACCTCTTGTGGTGGGGATCGTTGGAAAAAGAGATAATTTGGGAGCCTTTGGAGAATTTTTGGTGGAAGCATCCTCCCAATGAAGAATGGACCTCTGAACGAGGAATGGGGAACCAATGTTCAAGAAGCACTAACACATCACCTTCTTCTTCACGCCACCTCCAATGAACAAATGAGGTAGGGGGTTTATTTTGAAGTATGATAAATATCTATTTGTTGATTCTTCAGATTCTTTATTCTCAACCATGATGGCCCATAAAACATGGACATAAATCTACACATATACCATGATCTTTTATATTCATTCTTCATGCGTTCTTCATGCATTCTTCGATGCCAAATATTTAAGCACACTAAAAATGCAATGTTTTGTTGAGCGCGATACATGGACATGTAGGTCTCGACCTGAGGATCACGATTATGTGATCATTACATTTTTTTCGAGCATAGAATGAAGATGTGGTGGCCCACAGTATAGGGAGGCGGCTGGATCGTCATCTAGCCGCGTGGAGGAAGGGTGACACGCGTCTGCACTGCCGGTAGAGGAGGAGGCCATGATTGTTGAGCAGCGACGGTGCACTCGAAGGGCGGCCGACACCTGGTCGGCTGTAGAGGAAACAACGATGCACGATGGAACCTCTAGAAGGGGGAGCCGGCTAGAACCCCATCCGGCCGCATCACACTGAGCAGGACCCACTCCGGCGGGTCCCGCGTGCTAGCAGACGACACCATGTGGCGCCGCTGGGATGGCCAGAACCGAACGACCCTTGGGCCGTTCAGGAATATGGGGGGCACGTCCCCTAGGTGGCGGATCATGTGGGACCCACCATAGCGGACTGCACCCAGCCATGCGGACCTTACCCAGCCGAGCAGGCCACACTGAGCGGGTCGCGCCCATCAAGCCGCTCCGAGCGGGCCGAGCCGGACCGTGGCCTAGAGGGCCGGGCCTACTGCGGTCCATCCCATATGGGTCAGACCTGGATAGGGTCAGGTTGACCCGGACGGGGTTGGGTTGGCCCAGGTTGGGTTGGGCTGGGTCAGACCAGACCCGGGCCCATCTGGACCTAGAAACGCCTTTTTGGCCATATCTTGAGAACCAGACATCCGTTTGACGAACCGTATACAACACCGGAATCCTTGGGTCGAGACGGTCATTTTGGTATAATCCACATGAGTTTTGGATAAATATGGAGTATGGATGGGTTGGATCAAACTCGAATCCAACCAGGCCCTTGGAACAGAAACGCTGATAACTTACAGATCAGGCGTCCGATTGACATGCCGTTAGTCGCGTTGGGTCCCTTTGGATGTGACAGACTTTTGTGATACTTATTTGTAGGAATTAGTGGCAGTTGAAGTATTTTATGGTGGATTGAGGAGAAGATCCTCTCAGAATCAAGCATGCTTAGTGCGGGAACCTTATGGCTAGCTGTACTTGAAGAATCTACTGATCCTGTGTGGGTCATCTTCAGATCCTGTGTGGGTCATCTTCAGATCCTGTGTGGGTCATCTATGGATCCTGTGTGGGTCATAATCTTCATATCTTGTGTGGGTCATCTATGATCCTATGTGGGTCAACAACAGAGCTTCTCGATGAAGTAAGATGATCTAGCAATACAGCTAATCATATATACTTCCATACTTAAGTTATACCTAGTCTGAGATGAGCCTTTAACTTTTTGGTATTTAACTTCGTGGTATTCTACTGTGTGGCGTTAACTTTGTTTTACTTACCTTCGTGGTATTCTACTATGTGTAGTTACTATTGTGGTACGCACCTTCGTGGTATTCTTCTATGTGGCGTTACCTTTGTGGTACTTACCTTCGTGGTGTTACCTTTGTGGTATTCATTCCTTTGTGGAACAGTTGTGATTTTGGATAGTGTGTTGGGCCTTTTTTTTCCTCATAAACATGATGGGAATATTTGATAACTTAGGTATATGTATAGGCATATACCTTAGTAGGGTTGATTGTTGCTTCATGCTTTGTAATTGTGGTTTTCCTCTGTGGTTTATCCTTTGTAGATTCTGAGAGACCATCGAGGGTCTCAGGGTCCCTACTGAGTATTATTATACTTATCCCTGCACAGGCTATGCCCGCACCTTACTGTGTCTTGTGCAGATGACAAACAACGCTGATCAAGGTTGAGGGTACTAGGACTATAGGCTTCTCAGAGGTGGATATTAGAAGAGATGATCCAAAGAGACGGCCGTTCGAGAGCTGTACCTACCCTTCAGGTAGGATCCTTGGCGAGTTTTCATGGGAGTTGTTTTAAGTTTTACTTCTAATTTCCAGTGGGGCTTGTATTCTGGCCCCTTTACTTACTGTACACACCCTGTTTATTATATAGTTTAATTTGTACTTGTATCTTGTTGTGTGCTTGGATTGTGTGAGTTTTCAGGTTAAAAAGGCAATGCCTTCCCAGTTTTAGGGATATTCCTTTCCGGTGCTAGTCGCCAGCCCCTGGCCTATGGAAGGCGAGCTTGGGGTAGACACGGCACGGGCCCCGGGAGACGGGTCATGGCATGAGACTCCATAACTAAATCATGAGTGAAACCGTTTAAGGGAGAATTTAAAGCTCATTGAGATAATGACCCAAACCATGATCACTAAACCACCCCGTGAAAATCTCACAATCGCACAACTAACTCTTAGGTAATTCACTAGTGTAACAAAGGGATATGTATCTATACCCTAATAGTATGGTTTTTTATATTTTATTTTAATTTTGGTTATATTTATCCCTTTTTAATATTACTTTTTATATTATTAAATAATTATTTTGAAAATAATAGTTTTTTAGATTATAAATTAGAAATTAATTTTTTTTTTTGAAATATATAGTTTTAGTCAAGACACTTTTTTATGAATTTAATAATTTTAGAAATAAATGATATTTTAATAAAATATTATTATTAAATAATATTTATAAAATATAAATGGAAATATACTTCCATGATGTCAAAAATAAATTTTATAAGGGTCAGAAAACTGTTATTGTAAAAAACCAGTATTTTTCAATAAATGGGGTTTTTTATTTAAAATCATAAATTATCATACATAAATAATTATTTGGACAAATTAAATATTATTTTTAAAATTATCACATAAAAATTATCCAACATTGAATTTTTCAGAATTTTTAGAGATACTCAAATTTTTGGGAAAAAATTAAATATGTATAAATATACGATATGTATTATGAAAATATAATGACCCAAAAGTGATATAATATATGAAAAAAGGTATCCAAGACCAAATTAACATTTCAATTTTAAAATAATGTGTTTTTAAATTATTTCATTAATTTTATAAACCCTTAATGAATCCTAAAAAACCTTTATTATATTTTAATGTTTTAAAAACAATTCATTGTAAAAATGACTCACTTCCACATCACCAAGGGTATTATATTATTTATCTCGGTTCTTAAACTTATAAAATAATTAAAACCAATTTAATATGGAAGAACCCATGAGAAAAAACATGGGGTGGGGGGTTTGTTTTTTTGATTACATTATTTTATAGAGTCAAAAACCTAAATTTGAAAATTAAAAAAGAATTCTCCTCTCTTTTGATATATAAACCCACCCAAAATCCTATTAATCTTCCCTAAAAACCCTTTGTGAATGAAATTAATCTTCTATTCTATATCTATATTCCTCACAAGGTTCCCCAAGCTCTTAAGAAGTTCCCCAAGCTTTTAGAATCTCCATCTCATGGTAAGCGATCCCATCCCCCTCTTTCTTCAAAAACCACCTTTATATTATGCCTTTTGTTTCCGATTTTTTCATGTTGGGATATGTTTTTTAAACATTCCTATTTATTTCCTTATGATTACCAAGTAATGAGAGACCCAATTTTCAATCATTCACCACTTCTATGAATTAATTTGTACATCGTTCTGCTACTGAAATTGAATTTTAATTTATTCCATGACAAAATTTTGTATTGTGAATACCTATCCCCATTTCCACTCAAGGGTATTCAACTAGATGTACCTATCCTTAATTTATCAGAGACTTCCATGTATTTATCTCAAACTCCTTAACCATGGGATTAAAAGTGATGAAAGAGATCCTATAACACCCTAAAATTTCATAGTACATTATCCCTTTAAATTAATTTAATAGCTTATATTTTACACAACACTGACTTGGCTTGCGTTAAATGCAAGATTTAGTTTTTACGAAACAACACATTAGTATTATAATTATTTAAACAATATATTTATTTATCGATTAAATATTTTTATATGAATAATAAAAAATAAATTTTAAATGGTATTTATAATGTGTTCACATAAAGAAAACATATTTATAATGAAATTCATAAGTTTTGTTAAAATAGTTATATATTTATAAAAACCATTTTTTAAAGGAACCACTTTTTATGTCCTTTTGTGAACAATAATAGAATTAATTTTAGACACTAATAAAAATTTAATTTGGTAAAATAGACTTTATTTTTTATTTTGGAATATCAAAATTAACTTAGAGTTAATTGTTTGTTACTTTTCTGATAACTTTCATATTTTGATGAATAGTGGAAAATAATAAATTTTAATTAAAAACAACTTTTTTAATCAAAATAATTTATAGTATGGAATTATGAATTTGGGTGTTTTTAAAGTATAATTAGATTATATTTTTATCCTTCAATATAAATTAGGTCATTTTATGTAATTTCACATTTAAAATGCACCTAAACGCATGTCAATCTTTTGATAGTTTTAACTTTTTAAAAACCTGTTTTTTGGTTTTGAAAATAGGAATTAATTTTAAATTAATTTTTGCAACTTATGTGTTTTGAATTTATAAAAATTTATTCCAAATTTTGAATTAGGATAACCAAATTGTGTAAATATGTAACTTTTATTTTTAGACATTAGGAATAGTAACTTCAATAAATATTTTATTTACCATGGTTAAATGGTAAATCCGGTAATTAAGGGTAAAAAATAATATTATAATAATAATAAATTGCCATAAAATGTGTCATAACCCTTTTTTCAGATACATTTCCGACCATGTTCATACTTGGATCAATTTTGGGACCCCATGGAGCCACTTGTAAGTGAAAATGACACTTTATAAAAATTAATTTAAAGTTAAGGAAAATGTAACATAAACATATATCTTTTAGTAAAACAATTTTTATATGGGGTTATATAAGTAATATTTTTGACTATAAATATTAATTAAAAATATAAAAATATTTTCTACATCATTATATTTTATTTTTAATTTTTATACATAAAATAAAAATTTTTATATTTGACACAATAATGATGCAGTATTTTCCTTATTAATGAAAGAATCAAATATATGATATTATAAATATTAAAATAAATATAATTAGAATTTTTTGATTAAATCCACGAATTTTATAGGTGAATATTACATGTGAGGGTTTATTAAATGTATTTTTTTAGAAGTAATAAATTTTTTATGACTTTCACAAAAACCAAATACTAAATAGTGTCAAAATTGACAAAAATGAGTTTTTAAAACAAATATTATATTATTAAATGATATAATATTCCTTAAAATCTAAGAATCATCAAAAGTAATTAAATAATGTTATATATATCATTAATTAACAACTTGAGGTTCTATTATCATTTTATTATAAGTTTATCAACCATATAGTGTAAGAATACAAGAAGACACGGTAAAAGTTAAACTATTTAACTAAGAGTTAAATCTAAAATAAGAGGTTAATATGGTGACATAAACTTGTCTAAAAGCTATTTGTTGATATTACTTAGACCAATAACAACCTTATTCTCTAAATAAATCCATTTTTATATATTAGAAACCAAAAATTATTTTATAATAAATTAATATTTCAAGCTCTTCCTAAGGTGTCCGTCACCTCTCTTATAAAAGGGTACTCCCCCTTCTCTTAAATTCACACCTCAAAATCAATTTGGTTGGGACAAAACATGATACAATATACTAAAAAATACCATAAATTAAACCTATATTCCTTACTTTGATCATAAATCCAACCTAAGGAGCCCTTTTTTTCAAATCAAAAGGAAGAACCTGAAGAAGATGCAATTACTTTGTCACCTCTTTCAAAGTTCTTTTCTTCTTCCACTTCATCTTTCTTTGTTGTTTACATAAAAAAATAATAACTCCCATACCTTATACATAGTGATATATTATTATAGATATGTTACAACCATATTCATTATTCTATCCATCCTATGAATGAAAAAATCACCACACGTATGTACGTACAACTTACCATCTCCACGTTGTGGTGTAGTTTGTTATTAAACACTTCATTATTTGGATGAGTATAATAATAAGTATAATTGATTTAAATAAAAAATATAAAATTTTAATGATTTATATATATATAATACCATCCAATTACATATGATTCCACTATCAATAGAATGATATCGTCCCTCGTGCGTACGTACGACTTACCGTCTCCACGACGTGATGAGATTCATTTCCATGTTCACCGTTCACGATGATTATAAATATATATATATTATTAATAAGTATTTAATATATGAAATAATAATTCTACTATATATATATATATGTATTTACATATATATCATTCACTTACCTCCGTTCAATACGACATGAAAACAAAAATAGGGTTTATGCGTACGTACGAACTATCGTCTCCATAAAATGTGTTTTCCATTTCATATATCTATCTATTATACATATTTATATTATGAATATATATGATACATAAATAATGTTTTATATTATTGAAGAGATTAAATCATGATATAAGTGATACGATTAAGAATAACAAGTTAAAACATGTACGATAAAGAAAGAGATTATTACCCGAAATGTGATTTTAACATGGAAATTATTATTAAATGGATAGTATAAAGTCACAAATGAATCAAGTATGATATAAATAATATTAATATGGTTATTTTATAATTTAATAACATACTATGGTCATTATAAAATATTTTAAATGTACCCTCGACCAAAGGAAAGTACAAGGTAAGGGTTATTTCCTCAATCTTATTATTATTTGAGATTGTTTATCTATAAGTATCTAATGGGACATATTTATCATCTATGTCAATGTTTCATAAAAATATTTTAAAAATGAATCTTTTAAGGTTTTATGGAAGGTACTCTTTAATCAGATCATAATTTTAAATGTTTTTCAAAATTTACTTTTCTAAATATTTTTAATTAATGTTAATGTATTCAAAATGATTTTAAGGATTTATTTACATGGACATGACTGTTTAAAAGTGTTAATTTCTTTCAAAAGTTTCAAATTGTTATGGGAAACTTTGATTAAAAAATCTCTTCTAAATGAATTCCTTTATAAATTTTTAAACTTTTAAATAATTTCATGAAAATGGGTATTTCTCTCAAAGAGTTTTATTGATTATTTTCAACTATGTCAACATACTTAATTGGATATTATTCTTGATTGAGGTTGATTTAATATAATATAATATTATATATTATATTGAATGAGTTATGATATGTTTGACTGTTTATGTGCTATTTTTATATCATTCATGGTTTATAGTTAAAGTATTGACATTTCGTATGCTAGTTTTAGTATAAATGTTTATGTTATGTTTCACCCTTTTTCATATGAGGAACGAATTGGACTTAATAAGTGATGGGAGGGGCCATCTATAACACCTCGATGCATCGGTAGGTCTCATTAGATTAATTAGTGTCTCGGAACAAGGCCTTGATAAAATTTTTATTTTTAGTCTTGGCACGATTCCTTGACTATGCGGTTATGATGTCCAATATTATGCATTCCCTCGTTATGAAATTAGATATTACATGTGATTATTCGACTAGTAGAATATCCATTTGAATGTTTAAATGGTAATGTTTGACTTATTTCTATCATATTATTTTCATGTTTTATGTTTAAGAGGATGTTGTTTTTATTATACATATTGCCGTAAAAGCTTATAGCTTCCGCTGAATTATTTACCCTTACTAAGCATCCGAGCTCACCCCATCTCTTATGTTTTGTTTTCCCCGGATTCCAAAAAGTGTATTATGATTGATAGGAAGGGTTAATATAGGGGAATAATGGAGTTCTAAAAGGATTATTTATGTTGTGTTTTTTGTTTGAATGTGTAATGTAACGTTCATGTATGTAATTTATTTTCCAAAACTGGTAAACTGATCAGTCCTTCGGGACTTGATTCCCTGTAATCATGACAATGTATTAAAATAATGCACTGGCTCCAAGCTTCTGGGGTTAGTGCATTACAGTTGGTATCAGAGGAAGTTTAGCAACAACCTTGTAAATATATTTATGACACTTAGATCAGGGATCATAACCCTACAATAGACTTTGCAGATAAGTATAGAAGAACCCTGTAGTGTAACACCCGAGACTTTTATGTTATATAAATCATCAAAGGAATCTTTTTCTACACAACACTTTCTTGGCTTGCTTTACACGCAATCACGACCTTCCTCGATAGCTTGCGTCGTACGCAATACCGAGTTTCACTAAACAACAATATGCTATTAAAACTAGCCGTTATGAATAGTAATAACCACTTTTTGAAATTTTATAAATTTTATTTTTCAAAATGGACTTCATTTTTGGACTCAGAATATCGAAATTAGCCTAGGGTGAAATTTTGGTATTTTTCTGAAAACTTTCAATTTTTGATGAATAGTGAAACCACTAAGTGGTAGGTTAAAAAACTGAATTTTGCATAAAACTTAATTTTACCGCTTCTGTGAATAGAATTTCGAAAATCCGACAGACACGGTTAATATCAAGGACTAAAATGTGGTTCAATGAGATGAAAATAATTTTTGGTGAATAGTAACTTTTTTACTTTTTTTACCACGGTTAATAGTAAATAGGGTAACTAAGGGTAAATATGATATTAATATTACCCTAACACATGTCCTAATTCTATTGGACAAGTGTAATTCGACCAAAAACAAACTTAGGAATAAAATATGACCATTTAGGCCCACTTGGATTAGATTAGGACATTTATTATTAATTTATTTAAAGAAGGGTTAAAATAGTTAAAATCAATGTTTAATAAGTAAATCATTTTTAATATGGGGTATACATAAGATAAATTCGACTATAAATATTCATTAGAAAGATAAAAATATTTCCTACATAATGGTATTTTATTTGTAATTTTTAGACATTAAATAATTTAATTTATTTATGACACAATGGTGATGCAGTAATTATCTTATTAATGAAATATTGACATAATTGATGTTATAAACACCAAAATAAATGTAATTTGAGACTTTTTATGAATTCCAATAATATTATAGGTTACTATGATATATTAATGTTGATTTAATAAACTTGGTTCGAACATATAATTCTGTTATGACTTTCACAAAAAATCATATATCAAATAGTGTCAAAATTGACACAAAATAGTTTTTAAATCAAATATTATATTATTAATTGTTATTTTATTCCTAAAAATCTAAGGTTCGGCCAAATAACATATATAAGGATATATATATTAATAATAAACAATTTGGGGTTCTTTTGGCATGTTATAGTAAGTGTATTAACCATATAGTGAAAGAAAACAAAAAGACACGGTAAAAGTTAAATTAATTAACTTAGAGCTAAATCTAATTGATAAGGTTAAAATAATACCCTAAACTTGTCTAAATCCTATTGGTTGATAGGATTTCGACCCATCCCCACTTTAGCTTCCAAATAAGACCCTTTGGAACCATTATAAACCGATTTTGACTTTAATATAAAATAATATTTTGAGATATTCCTAAGGTGCCCCTCTCCTCCCTTATAAAAGGGCACCTCCTCCCCCTCCTCCTCACACAAAATTGAGCACTCAAGCTCGGCCAACCCCTGCCATTTTCTCCTCTCCACTTCCCTAGAATAATCCTAGAGGTCCTGTTCTTCTTAAAAGACCAATCTTAGTTCCCTAAGTGGAGGATTCAAAGAGGCATTCCAAAGAAGAGGTAATATCCATTACCGATCTTTTCAATTTCTTTCTTCTTCAACTTCTTCTTCTTTAGTTGTTTAAAAATAAAGTAATAACATCAGTATTAATTACATACTGATATGTTATTATAAATATGAAACAACCCTAATTCACCTTCTATCCATCCTACGGAAAAATGAAATCACCGCGCGTGCGTACGTACGGAATACCGTCTCCACGCCGTGGTGTAATCTATTTTTCCACCATCACTTTACAAGGATGGGTATAATGGTGTAATGAGTAACTATTTATGATTATTATAAAGTAATATTGATACTGAAATAATATATATATACTCCAATACAGTTCCACGATCATAGGAATGATATCATCACTCGTGCGTACGTACGGAATACCGTCTCCACGATGTGATGCGACTCGTTCTACATGATCATCATTACATAGTAATTATATAAATGAATTGAATGAATAAATATTATATATGTTACACTAATACCATTCTGGATATAAGGTATCTATAACCTTAAAAGAAGAATAAAAATGTATTCGGCAAAACACGCATAAGAACAAAAGGCAATAAAGACCCGAGTAACAAGTAACAATGAAATATTACTATCAAGAAGCTAAGAATATGACCATATATGATATCATGTCAATATGTATGATTCTGGAATAAGTCAATAACATTATTTAAACCATTATACAGGAGCTTCAGACACGTACAAAGAAAATTGGACCTAAGGTAAGGGAAAATATCACAATCTCATTTTTATCCGAGATTGTTTATTCGTAAGTATTTACTGGGGTGTATTTTATCATCCACATCCATGTTTCCTCAATATGTAATATTATTTCCATCCAACTACAATTGTTTAAATCCAATTTTACCCTTCGGTGAGTTTTTAGTAAAATATATGAAAGGAATCTTTTTTCGTACGAGGTACTTTTTGACTTTTCCGACAAAAGTACGAAGAATGTTTTTTTAACTTATACGGAAAGAATGGATTTTTAAAATAGTATTTCCAAGAAGCTTCCTTTACAAGTTTTCAAGTTTATTTTTAATAAACTTATTTTAGTTTAAAATTTTATGACATGTTAAGAAAGGAAAAGTATTTTTGAAGTAGAAAGGAAATTTTTCTCAAGAATGAAGTTCAAGTATTTTATCAAAATTATTTTCCATCTAAGATAATCAAAGGGTTCTGTTTTTATCCCTATAATTACATGGATTTGATTATGTTGTGATGGAAACATTTTTATGAATTCCTTTATATTATATGAATTGTTTTATGATGTCATGTTGTTTAAGAATCCCATTTTTATTACATGGGTTATGCGATGAATTATGATTTATGATTATGTGGCACACATAAGAAAGGATTCATTATAAGATGGGTGGGACCTATATCTCCCTCCAATGCATTGGGTAAAGATTTTATATCTCATGAGATAGACATAGCTGGAACGGTAGGTTATACCGGTTCAGTAAAACAGGACTGGAACGAGGGTGACTCGGTTCAGAAAGGGACTTTGTCCACTAAGATATCTTGGAAATGAGTCATGACTAACAAGAAATGATTTTCCATGATTATGTGTGCATGCCACAAAGTTTCAAGTTTTATGTTATGATTATGGGGATCTCATTTTCACTTCTATGATTTATTCCATGATAAGATATTATGATCTCTTTTGCAGGTTTTGATTTTCAAAAAGATATGATATGATTTTTATTTCCTTTATTTTCCCTTGCTGAGCATTTGAGCTCACCCTTTTATGTTTTCTTTTCCCCAGGTCAGGAAGATGGATATTAAGTAGAATATGCTAAAAGGGACCCTAGATATGATGAAATAAATGGGAGACACTGTAGAAGATTTATGTACCAGTTGTTTATGTTTCCCAGTTTCTAAAGACAATATACCTATACGGTCCTTTGTGGTTTTTTCATATGTTCTAATAAGTGTGCTTCAATTTTTAAGTATTAACAATGTATGTAAAGTATGGGTTGTTATAGTTGGTATCAGAGGAAAGGTATAGTCAACCTTTGGAAACTAGGATGTGAAAGCCTTAGTAAGAACCCTAAGGATAAGTCTAAGCCTAGAACACAATCTTAGTGTTTTAGAAATGGCTTTGAATAACCTAGGATAAGACCTTAAGAATGAAAATTTTATTCTTGAATTATGTGGTTTTCCTATTATAATTAGTGTTGCTCACACTATTCTTCTTGGTTTTAGTCAATGGCTGGAACCCGAAGGAACCGTGTTAATGCGGAATGCGATGGGCAATGCAATGATTGTCCCCCTGAGCAACCAAACGATATGGGAGCTGGAATGCAAAATCTTGTAGCCATGCTCACACAACTTTCTCAAGCTATGAATCATGTAGGACTTCCAAATGAGCAAAGGAAGGAGCAACATTCTGTTGAATCCTTCATGAGGCAGCGTCCACCTTCTTTCAGCGGGTCTACTGATCCATTAGTTTCTGAACAATGGATTATTACTATTGAAAAGATATTTTCATTTCTTCAATGTTCTGAACATGATAAAGTCATCCTAGAAGTGTATCGTTTGGAAGGAGATGCTGATCAATGGTGGAATCTTATTAAGAATACGAGGCAAAGGGATGAAATTGAGTCTATGGAATGGGACGAGTTCAAGAACTTATTTTTCAATAAGTACTTCCCTCGTATTCTCCGAACAAATATGGAGAAAGAGTTCCTTGAACTGAAGCAAAGGGATGATGAATATGTTGGTACCTATGAAGCAAATTTTACAAGACTTGCAAGGTACGCTTCTGGTATTATTATCCAACCTGAGAGTAAGATCGATCGATTCTTTAGTGGCTTAAAACCAAGTCTTCGAAGGGCGTTAGCCATAAGGGACTTCAATAGCTACGAGGAAATCGTTCGATGTGCTCTCAAGGTCGAGATGGAGATTGGAGTAACCCATCAGTCACATGGGTTTGATAAGAAGAGGAAGATGGAATTCAAAGAAAAATCTAAAGAGCACACGGAAAAGAAGATGAGCTTTTCCTTATGCTCAAAGTGTGTAAAGAAACATGGAGGGAGTTGTCTTAAAGGGACAAGTAAATGTTTTAAATGTGGAAAAGAAGGTCATCAGGCATTTGAATGCCGTGATAATGGGAAGAAGATGTCTAATGACGCAAACAAAGGAAGGGATACACAGAATGAACCTACTACACTTCAATGTTTCAAGTGCAAGGAGATGGGGCATTATGCCAATCAATGCCCAAATCCAAGGGTTGATGATGATGGTCGACGTCAACAAAATCTTAAGGCTAAAGACAAAGGAAAGTCACATGCAATTTCTATCAGCGATGTGGAGTACAATAACGAAGTGGTGAAAGGTACACTTACCATCCACTCTAAAGTAGCAAATGTTTTATTTGATTCTGGATCCACCCACTCTTTTATTTCTGAAAAATTTTCTAAGGGTATCACCGTATTACCTCAACAATTAGATGTTGAGTTAGCTGTGACAACACCTAATGGCACAACAGTCGCATCAAAAGTTTATAATTCTTCTCCGATCGAAGTTTGTGGGAAAGTGCTTCCTGCAAATCTTGTGATCCTTCCTTTAGTGGAATTTGATGTGATTCTTGGCATGGATTGGCTTTCTCTACATGGAGATCATATCAATTGCCAAAGAAGGGAAGTCACATTTCATATTCCAGATCAATCTACGATCATCTATCGATGCAAGGATGAATATAACCTTCCAGTGGAAATTCCTTCCATCTTATGGGTCTTGATTCCACTAAATGAAGGTTATTTATCTCAAATGGTTGGTGAAAAACTCACGATTAAGAATATGCCCATTGTACGGGAGTTTGATGATGTCTTTCCGGAGGAATTAACGGGTCTTCCACCAAATCGTGAAGTTGAGTTTTCAATAGAACTCATACCGGGTGCTTTGCCTATTTCAAAGACACCTTATAGAATGGCCCCAATTGAGTTGCAGGAATTGAAGAAGCAACTCCAAGAGAATCTTGATAAGGGATTCATACGCCCTAGTGCGTCACCATGGGGAGCACCTGTTCTATTTGTTAAGAAGAAAGATGGATCAATGAGACTCTGTATTGATTATCGAGAACTTAACAAGATCACTATCAAGAACAAATATCCTCTCCCCGCATTGATGAATTATTTGAACAACTACGCGGAGCTCAATACTTTTCCAAGATTGATCTTCGTTCAGGGTATCATCAATTAAGGGTCAAAAGGGAGGATATACCAAAGACGACTTTACGTACAAGGTATGGACACTATGAATTTATAGTGATGCCATTTGGTCTTACTAATGCCCCTGCTATCTTCATGGATCTAATGAATAGAGTATTTAGAGACTATCTTGATCAATTTGTGGTAGTCTTTATAGACGATATTCTTGTCTATTCAAAGAGCAAGGAAGAGCATGAAGATCACTTGAGAATTATATTGAAGACCCTGAGAAAGGAGAAGCTTTATGCCAAATTTACCAAGTGTGAATTTTGGCTTCAAAAAGTTGCATTTTTGGGTCACATAATCTCAAAAGAGGGGATATATGTGGATCCAGCAAAAACAGAGGTTATCGAAAGATGGTCGAGACCAACAAAAGTAACTGAGATTCGAAGTTTTCTTGGTTTGGCTGGATATTATCGACGTTTTGTAAAAGATTTTTCACGATTATCTAATCCACTCACCAAGTTGACTCGGAAAGGAGTTAAGTTTGTCTGGACAGAGGAATGTGAAGAGAATTTCAAGGAGTTGAAAAGAAGGTTATCCAGTGCACCTGTGCTCACACTGCCTTGTAGTGGAGAAAGGTTTGTGATCTACAGTGATGCATCCAAGAAGGGATTGGGGTGTGTTCTTATGCAAAATGATATGGTGATAGCTTATGCCTCATGACAGTTGAAAATCCATGAGCAAAATTACCCAACACATGATTTGGAGTTGGCTGCGGTAATCATTGCATTAAAGATTTGGAGGCATTACCTTTATGGTGAAAGGTGTGATATTTATACTGATCATAAATGTTTAAAGTATATTTTCACACAAAAGGAGCTGAATATGCGCCAAATAAGATGGTTGGAGCTGATTAAGGATTATGACTGCTCAATCCGTTACCACCCGGGGAAAGCAAACAAGGTGGCAGATGCATTAAGTCGACAAGACCATGCTAGTTTATCCATGATGAGGATCACAAAAGATCCAATATTTATGGATTTACAAAGGATGGATCTTGGAATTATAATGGAAGGGGAAAAATCTTATCTTTCTCAAATGAATGTTCAACCATCTATACATGTGAAGATTAAAGAGGCACAGAAAGAAGATGTAGAGTTACAAAAGAAGGTGAGAAATGTTCCTGAATTCAACCTTGATTGTGATGGGATAATAAAGTTCAGGAATCAGGTTTGTGTTCCTCCCATCCCCTAATTAAAGAAGGAGCTGCTGGATGAGGCTCATAGTTCTTCATTCTCTATTCATCCTGGAAGCACGAAGATGTATAGGGACCTGAAAGAGTACTTCTGGTGGGATGGCATGAAAAGAGATGTTGCTGAATATGTCTCTCGATGCTTGGTTTGTCAACAAGTTAAATATGAGAGACAGAAGTCTATGGGGATGTTACAACCATTACCCATACCCGAATGGAAATGGGAAAACATCACTATGGACTTTGTCACAGGACTTCCTAAAACATCCAAAGGCAATAATGCTATCTGGGTCATAGTTGATCATCTTACAAAGTCTGCACACTTCATTGCTATTAGAGAGGATTTCTCTCTAGATCAGCTTGCCAGGATATATGTAAAGGAAGTGGTATGATTGCATGGAGTACCACTTTCTATTATATCTGATCGGGATCCGAGATTTACCTCGATGTTCTGGCGAAGTCTTCAGCATACTCTGGATACAAAGTTGAGTTTCAGCACTGCTTATCATCCCCAGACAGACGGTCAGTCTGAGAGAACAATTCAAACCCTAGAAGATATGTTGAGAGCTTGCTCTATGGATTTCAAAGGAGGTTGGGATCAACACCTACCTTTGATGGAATTTTCTTATAATAATAGCTTTCACTCCAGTATTCAAATGGCTCCTTATGAAGCTCTCTATGGAAAGAAATGCAGGACTCCAACTTGCTGGGATGAAGTTGGGGAAAGAAAGCTGTTAGGACCTGATCTCGTTGATGAAATGGCAGAAAAGGTTAGATCTATACAACAACACATAAGAGAAGCTCAGAGTCGACAGAAAAGTTATGCCGACAACCGAAGAAAAGACCTAGAGTTTGAAGTGGGTGATAAAGTGTTCTTACGAATATCTCCCTGGAAGAGGGTTATGAGATTTGGAAAGAAGGGGAAGTTGAGCCCTAGATATATCGGTCCTTTCGAAATACTGGATCGTGTTGGGAAGGTAGCTTACCGATTGGCGCTTCCACCGAATCTCTCTCAAGTCCACGATGTGTTCCATGTATCTCTCCTGAGAAAGTACATACCTGATCCTTCACATGTACTCAGCTCAGAAGTTGTACCGCTGGAGCAAGATCTTTCTTATGAAGAACAGCCGATAGAGATTCTGGATCGTAGCGAAAAAGTCCTACGAAACAAGACCACTCGATTGGTGAAAGTTTTATGGAGGAACCACCAACTTGAAGAAGCTACATGGGAGCTTGAGGATATGATGAGGGAGAAGTATCCTCATCTGTTTGTTACAAAGTGACAAATTTCGAGGGAAAAATTCTTTTTAAGGGGGGTAGAATGTAACACCCGAGACTTTTATGTTATATAAATCATCAAAGGAATCTTTTTCTACACAACACTTGCTTGGCTTGCTTTACACGCAATCGCAACCTTCCTCGATAGCTTGCGTCGTACGCAATACCGAGTTTCACTAAACAACAATATGCTATTAAAACTAGCCGTTATGAATAGTAATAACCACTTTTTGAAATTTTATAAATTTTATTTTTCAAAATGGACTTCATTTTTGGACTCAGAATATCGAAATTAGCCTAGGGTGAAATTTTGGTATTTTTCTGAAACTTTCAATTTTTGATGAATAGTGAAACCACTAAGTGGTAGGTTAAAAAACTGAATTTTGCATAAAACTTAATTTTACCGCTTCTGTGAATAGAATTTCGAAAATCCGACAGACACGGTTAATATCAAGGACTAAAATGTGGTTCAATGAGATGAAAATATTTTTTGGTGAATAGTAACTTTTTACTTTTTTTACCACGGTTAATAGTAAATAGGGTAACTAAGGGTAAATATGATATTACTATTACCCTAACACATGTCCTAATTATATTGGACAAGTGTAATTCGACCAAAAACAAACTTAGGAATAAAATATGACCGTTTAGGCCAACTTGGATTAGATTAGGACAATTATTATTAATTTATTTAAAGAAGGGTTAAAATAGTTAAAATAAAAGTTTAATAAGTAAATCATTTTTAATATGGGGTATACATAAGATAAATTCGACTATAAATATTCATTAGAAAGCTAAAAAGATTTCCTAAATAATGGTATTTTATTTGTAATTTTTAGACATTAAATAATTTAATTTATTTATGACACAATGGTGATGCAGTAATTATCTTATTAATGAAATATTGAAATAATTGATGTTATAAACACCAAAATAAATGTAATTTGAGACTTTTTATGAATTCCAATAATATTATAGGTTACTATGATATATTAATGTTGATTTAATCAACTTGGTTCGAACATATAATTCTGTTATGACTTTCACAAAAAATCATATATCAAATAGTGTCAAAATTGACACAAAATAGTTTTTAAATCAAATATTATATTATTAATTGTTATTTTATTCCTAAAAATCTAAGGTTCGGCCAAATAACTTAGATAAGGATATATATATTAATAATAAACAATTTGGGGTTCGTTTGGCATGTTATAGTAAGTGTATTAACCATATAGTGAAAGAAAACAAAAAGACACGGTAAAAGTTAAATTAATTAACTTAGAGTTAAATCTAATTGATAAGGTTAAAATAATACCCTAAACTTGTCTAAATCCTATTGGTTGATAGGATTTTGACCCATCCCCACTTTAGCTTCGAAATAAGACCCTTTGTAACCATTATAAACCGATTTTGACTTTAATATAAAATAATATTTTGAGATATTCCTAAGGTGCCCCTCTCCTCCCTTATAAAAGGGCACCTCCTCCCCCTCCTCCTCACACAAAATTGAGCACTCAAGCTCGGCCAACCCATGCCATTTTCTCCTCTCCACTTCCCTAGAATAATCCTAGAGGTCCTGGTCTTATTCAAAGACCAATCTTAGTTCCCTAAGTGGAGGATTCAAAGAGGCGTTCCAAAGAAGAGGTAATATCCATTACCGATCTTTTCAATTTCTTTATTCTTCAACTTCTTCTTCTTTAGTTGTTTCATAATAAAGTAATAACATCAGTATTACTTACATACTGATATGTTATTATAAATATGAAACAACCCTAATTCACCTTCTATCCATCCTATGGAAAAATGAAATCACCGCACGTGCGTACGTACGGAATACCGTCTCCACGCCGTGGTGTAATCTATTTTTCCACCATCACTTTACAAGGATGGGTATAATGGTGTAATGAGTAACTATTTATGATTATTATAAAGTAATATTGATACTGAAATAATATATATATACTCCAATACAGTTCCACGATCATAGGAACGATATCATCACTCGTGCGTACGTACGGAATACCGTCTCCACGATGTGATGCGACTCGTTCTACATGATCATCATTACATAGTAATTATATACATGAATTGAATGAATAAATATGATATATATTACACTAATACCATTCTGGATATAAAGTATCTATAAACTTAAAAGAAGAATAAGAATGTATTCGGCAAAACACGCATAAGAACAAAAGGCAATAAAGACCCGAGTAACAAGTAACAATGAAATATTACTATCAAGTAGCTAAGAATATGACCATATATGATATCATATTAATATGTATGATTCTGGAATAAGTCAATAACATTATTTAAAACATTATACAGGAGCTTCGGACAGGTACAAAGCAAATTGGACCAAAGGTAAGGGAAAATATCACAATCTCATTTTTATCTGAGATTGTTTATTCGTAAGTATTTACTGGGGTGTATTTTATCATCCAAATCCATGTTTCCTCAATATTTAATATTATTTCCATCCAACTACAATTGTTTAAATCCAATTTTACCCTTTGGTGAGTTTTTAGTAAAATATATGAAAGGAATCTTTTTTTGTACGAGGTACTTTTTGACTTTTCCGACAAAAGTACGAAGAATGTTTTTTTTAACTTATACGGAAAGAATGGATTTTTAAAATAGTATTTCCAAGAAGCTTCCTTTACAAGTTTTCAAGTTTATTTTTAATCAACTTCTTTTAGTTTAAAATTGTATGACATGTTAAGAAAGGAAAAGTATTTTTGAAGTAGAAAGGATATTTTCCTCAAGAATGAAGTTCAAGTATTTTATCAAAATTATTTTCTATCTAAGATAATAAAAGGGTTCTGTTTTTATCCCTATAATTACATGGATTTGATTATTTTGTGATGGAAACATTTTTATGAATTCCTTTATCTTATATGAATTGTTTTATGATGTCATGTTGTTTAAGAATCCCATTTTTATTACATGGGTTATGCGATGAATTATGATTTATGATTATGTGGCACACATAAGAAAGGATTAATTATAAGATGGGTGGGACCTATATCTCCCTCCAATGCATTGGGTAATGATTTTATATCTCATGAGATAGACATGGCTGGAATGGTAGGTTATACCGGTTCAGTAAAACAGGACTGGAACGAGGGTGACTCGGTTCAGAAAGGGACTTTGTCCACTAAGATAGTCTTGGCAATGAGTCATGACTAACAAGAAATGATTTTCCATGATTATGTGTGCATGCCACAAAGTTTCAAGTTTTATGTTATGATTATGGGGATCTCATTTTCACTTCTATGATTTATTCCATGATAAGATATTATGATCTCTTTTGCAGGTTTTGATTTTCAAAAAGATATGATATGATTTTTATTTCCTTTATTTTCCCTTGCTGAGCATTTGAGCTCACCCTTTTATGTTTTCTTTTCCCCAGGTCAGGAAGATGGATATTAAGTAGAATATGCTAAAAGGGACCCTAGATATGATGAAATAAATGGGAGACACTGTAGAAGATTTATGAACCAGTTGTTTATGTTTCCCAGTTTCTAAAGACACTATACCTATACGGTCCTTTGTGGTTTTGTCATATGTTGTAATAAGTGTGCTTCAATTTTGAAGTATTAACAATGTATGTAAAGTATGGGTCGTTATATGTAGAATTTTTGTAAAGTAGGGATTATGTGGGTTTTCTAATAAATACATCTCTATCTAGATACTATTAATAGAAATTGTTCTAGAAAAAATGTACCTATGATTGAAAACTCCAATAGGAGTTTCAGGCATGACTTGGGGTATCCTGGTACAAAAAAACGGGCCTTACTGCTCACCTGGTTTGAAACTCCTAGGGGATATGATTAGGATATTTTAAATTTTCTTTACAAACCATTATGAAGTATTTATGAGTAAATATGTCAGAAAATAAATCATTTTTATGATTATGATACTAGATGTGTGAAAAACATCAATTAATGTTTAGAAATTTTCTAGTTTTTGGATTATACATTATTATATGATATAACCTAGTGTATTAATCATTTAGAAATGGAACTCAGTAGAAGGAATGAGAACTCCAGAAATATGCATGATCCAAAGGGTAAGAAGGATCATATCATTCATAGTCTTAAGACAACATTTATAAGGGAAATACCCTCCGAAATATTCTCATCATATAAAGAAATAATATCATGTGTTAATAAGATAAGTAAATAATTCTACGAGTTATATGGATTTTAAGGGAATACAGAGTAGAAGAGGATGGTAGAGATAAAGATGGATAAAGGGAACAAGGGAAAGAAGGATTTTCCCATATGTGGTAAGTATGGAAAGAATCACCCTGGGAAGTGCTTGAAAGGAATGATAGTTTTTTATAGGTGTGGAGAAAAAGGACACCAAGTTCATGATTGAAAGGGAAAGAAAAAGTTTTCAAATGTAAAATCATTCATCTGCAAGGAGTTGAGACACTATGTGAATCAATATCTCAATCATTGAGTATACCCCAAATGATGCTATTGGATAATAATCAAGTTATGATACTACCGTAGATGAAGAGGAATGCTTAGTTTTCTTAAGTTGTTATTAAAGAATTGGGTCATTTGAGTATTTTATTAATGATTTACAAGTTATAATAATTATAATGTTTAAAAGGATTGTACTATAGTATGTTTTCATTAAAGATTTTAGATTTTATGGTACCAAGTAAAGTGAAATAGTTTCAAGTTAAACATTTTGGAAAATATATGGTTGGGGGAAATATAAAATTTAATATGTTTATGAAACTGAGATAATGTTTTTGGAATAAGATATGATTTATTTGGACAAATTATATTGGATATTATTGACTAACTTGAAACTAATTAATTGTTTGTTTATTCCATCATTGTTGGAGTTTACAACATTTTTGGATATAAGGAGAATATCTAGTATTCTATAAGGAATAAGGAAGAATGAATGTAATCAATAATGTTTTATGGTAATTAAGGGTGTTACCATGTTTTAAGAGAATACATGATGAAAGTATTCACATGTGATTACGTGGCAAAATAGATCTTCAATGTGTTTACTTTCCTTATCAAATTTGGACAGTGAGTTTAGATAGAAGTATTTTGGATAAGTATTAATGTTTGAATGAATTAAGTTGGACATTGGATACTAATGTTTAAGGTTCAAACATTTCTTAAGATTATTTTTGGATTATTATAAAAAGGAAAACCTGGAGGTCAGGCGACAACCCGTCGCATCTAGCAAGGTCGTGAGACTTGAACCCACAACCGAAGGGCGACAGGGGTGCATCACCTACCACTGGCCTACGTGATGTCCTGGTTTTTATAGTGTAGTTTTTTTAAAATAGTTTGATAGATAAATTATAAATTTATTTTTTTGGAACCCTATACAATTAGGATAAATATAATATTTTTGAGTTCTATTATCTCTTGGAGTGAAATATGAGTTTGTGGTAGAAATTAGTTAAAGGATGGAAATCCACTTGTCAAGTATTTTTATTCTTCTTATTATATGAAGATATTATTTATTTAACTTTAGGGAAAGGATATGAAAACCAAAAATGAGTTGTCATAATACCTTATGTTTTATTGAAACGATGATATTTTAAATTATCATTGATTTATGGCTTTGAGGCCCTCAATTTTCCATTTATTGTTCACCTGTTTGTGATTGATGACCTCAATCACTCCCTATAAATATTTACGTTTTTCCTCAAATTATGTGTCTCTAATTTCTACAAATGTTTTTATATAAAAAATCATAATTTGGTGGTGACTTTTTCCTTTCCATTTCCCTCTTATTAAGAATAAATTTTACTAACCCTATTTCCGATGTGGGTTTTCCACAAAGTTATTTTCTATTTTTAACCTTTTATTTTCAAAGAACAATTTGAAATTGCAAGGAAGCAATTTATTGAAGGAGGGGAGAATGTAACACCCAAATATTTTATAGCAAGTTATCTATTTAAATCAATTTAATTTCTTATATTGCATGCAACACCGACTTGGATTGCGTTAAACGCAAGATTGAGTTTTTATGAAACAACACATTAATATTATAATTATTTAAACAATATGTTTATTTATCAGTTAAATATTGTACTATGAATGATAAAAAATAAATTTTAAATGTTATTTATAATGTTTTAACATAAATAAAACATATTTATAATGAAATTTATATGTTTTGTTAAAATATTTATATATTTAGAAAAACCAATTTTTTAAAAGAACCACTTTTTATGTCCTTTTGTGAACAATAATAGAATTAATTTTAGACACTACTAAAAATTTAATTTGGTAAAATAGACTTCATTTTTGATTTAGGAATATAAAAATTATCTTATAGTGAATTTTTGTTACTTTTCTGATAACATTCGTATTTTAATGAAAAGTGAAAAATACTAAATTTTAATTAAAAACAACTTTTTTAATCGAAATAATTTATTGTATAAAATTATAAATTTGAGTGGTTTTAAAGTATAATTAGATTATATTTTTATCATTAAATATAATTTAGGTCATTTTATGTAATTTCACATTTAAAATTCACATAGACACATGTCAAGCTTTTGATAGTTTTTATTTCTTAAAAACCTGCTTTTTGGTTTTGAAAACATGAATTAATTTTAAATTAATTTCTGCAACTTATGTGTTTTGAATTTAGAAAAATTGATTCGATATTTTTAATTAGGATAACCAAATTTTGTAAATATGTAACTTTTATTTTTAGGCATTATGAATAGTCACTTCAGTAAATATTTTATTTACCATGGTTAAAGGGTAAATTCGGTAAATAAGGGTAAAAAAATATTATTATAATAATATTAAATTACCCTAACACGTGTCCTAACACTAATGAATGATACATTTCAGACAATGCGAATAATTGGGTCTATTTTGGGACTCCATGGAGCCACTTGTAAGTGAAAATGACACTTTATAAAAATTAATTTAATGTTATGGAAAATGTAACATAAACATATATCTTTTAGTAATTTTTTTATATGGTGTTATATTAGTGATATTTTCAACTATAAATATTATTTATAAATAAAAAATATTTCATACATAATTATATTATATTTATAATTTTTATACATAAAATAAAAATATTTATGTAAGACACAATAATGATGCAGTATTTTCCTTATTAATGAAAGAATCAAATAAATGATATTATAAATATTAAAATAAATATAATTAAAACGTTTTTTTAGGTCATAAAGGAATTTTATAGGTGAATATGACATGTTAGGGTTGATTAAATGTATTTTGTTGAATTAATCGAGTTGTTATGACTTTTCAAAAAACCAAATACTAAATAGTGTCAAAATTGACAAAAATGAGTTTTTAAAACGAATATTATATTATTAAATGATATAATATTCTTAAAAATATAAGATTCGGAAAAAGGACTTAAATAATGTTAGATATATAATAATTAAAGACATTAGGTTATATCGGCATTTTATAGTATGTTTATTAACCATATAGTGTAAGAATACAAGAAGACATGGTAAAAGTTAAACTATTTAACTATGAGTTAAATCTAAAATATAAGGTTAATATGGTGACCTAAACTTGTATAAAAGATATTGGATGAGATCATTTCTTACCATAAAAACCTTATATTCGAAATAAATCCATTTTAATTTATTAGAAACCGAAAATTATTTTATAATAAATTAATATTTCAAGCTCTTCCTAAAGTGCCCCTCACCTTTCTTATAAAAGGGTACTTCCCCTTCTCTTAAATTCAGACCTTCAAATCCATTTGTCTCGGCCTAACCCTGATAAAATCACCTACCAACTACCCTAAATTCAACCTATAGTCATTACTTTGATCATAAATCCAACCTAAGTATCCCTTTTGTTCAAATCAAAAGGAAGAACCCGAAGAAGAGGTAATTACTTCATCACCTCTTTCAAAGTTATTTTCTTCTTCCACTTCCTCTTTATTTATTGTTTCCATACCAAAATAATAAATCTAGTACCTTATACATAATGATATTTTATTATAAATATTTTACAACCATATTCATTATTCTATCAATCCTATGAATGACAAAGTCACCATACGTACGTACGTACGGCTTACCGTCTCCACATCGTGGTGTAGTTTGTTATTCAACACTACATTATTTGGATGGGTATAATAATGAGTATAATTGATGTAAATAATAAATATAACATGTAAATGATTATTTATATATAATATACCATCCAATTACATACTAATTTACCATGAATATAATGATATCATCGCTCGTGCGTACATACGGCTTACCGTCTCCACGACGCGATGAGATTCATTTCCATGTTCGGCACTCAACAACGATTACAAAAATATATATTATTAATAATTATGTAATATATGACATAATAAGTCTACTGGAAAAATATATATATATATATATATATTTACATATATCTCATTCACTTACTTCCATTCAATACGATATGAAAACGGAAACAACGTTTATACATACGTACGACCTACCGTATCCATAAACATTGTTTTTCATTTCATTTATCTATCTATTATACAGATTTATATTCTGAATATATATTATACCTAAATATTTATTTATATTCTAGAAGCAATTAAATCATTATATAAGTGATACGATCAAGAATAACAAGTTAAAACACGTACGATAAAGAAAACGATTATTACCTGAAATTTTATTTTAACATGGAAATTATTATTAAATGGGTAGTATAAAGTCACAAATGAATCAAGTATGATATCATAAATATGAATGTGTTTATGTTATAATTTAATAACATACTATGGTTATTATAAAGAAGGTTAAACGTACCCTCGACCAAAGGAAAGTACAAGGTAAGTGTTATTTCCTCAATCTCATTATTATTCGAGATTGTTTATCTGTAAGTATATACTAGGATATATTTATCATATATGTCCATGTTTAATTAAAATGTTTTAAAAATGAGTCTTTAAAAGTTTTATGGAAGGTAATATTTAATTAGATCATTATTTTAAATGTTTTTAAATATTTATTTTTCTAAATATTTTTGATTAATGTTCATGTTTTAAAAATGATTTTAAGGATTTATTTATGCAGACATGATTGTTTTAAAGTGTTAATTTCTTTAAGAAGTTTAAAATTGGTATGGGAAACTTGGATTCAAAAATATATTTTAAATGAATTCCTTTATAAATTTTGCGACTTTTAAATGATTTCATGAAAAGGGGTATTTCTCTCAAAGAGTTTTATTGATTGTTTTCAACTATGTCAACATCCTTTATTGGATATTATTCTTCATTACAGTTGATTTAATATAACAAAATCTTACATATTTTATTTAATGAGTTATAATATGTTTGACTATGGATGTTCTATTTTTATACCATTCATGGTTTATGGTTAAAGTATTGACATTTTGTATGCTAGTTTTAGTATGAATGTTTATGTTATGTTTCACCCTTTTTCGTATGAGGAATGCATTGGACTTAGTAAGTGTCATGTAGGGCCTACTATAACCCCTCAATTAATTGGTAGGTCTCATGAGAAAAATAAGTGTCTTGGCATAAAGGCTTGACAAAATTTTTATTTATAGTCTTGGCATGAGGCCTTGACTATGTGGTTATGATGTCCAGTATTATGCATTCTCGCGTTATGAAATTCATTATTACATGTGATTATTCAACTATTATAATATCCATTTTCATGTTTATATGGTAATGTTTGACCTATTTCTAGCATATTATGTTCATGTTTTATGTTTAAAAGTCTGCTGTTTTTATTACACATCTTGCCTTAAAAGCTTATAGCTTCTGTTGAATTATTTACCCTTAATGAGCATCTAATATCACCCCTTTCTTATGTGTTGTTTTTCTTGGATTCCAAGAAGTGTATTATGATTGATATGAAGGGTTAATATAGGGTAATAATGGTATTCTCAAAGGATTCTTATGTTGTGTTTTATGTTTGAATGTGTAATGTAACGTTCATGTGTGTAATCTATTTTCCAGGACTACTAAATTGATCGGTCCTTCAGAACATGATTCCTTATAATCATGCCAATGTATTAAAATAATACACCAACTATGGGCTTCTGGGGTTGGGGAATTAAAAATCCTTATATTGTATGATCTATATATCTCATTTATACATGAACATGATATGAATCTGACAGGTAGGCCCGAAATTATATATCTCTCCAATGCATTGGGTAATTTTTTAATCTCATGGGATTCCATGTATTCTGTGTGAGAGGTTATTCTAGGAACACTATGTTATGTTATCTTGGAGTTTAGGCTTGACTTATGCTTATGATGATATGTTTTATTTTGTTTCAACATTTATATTATGCCTTTATGTAATCATGTTATATCATGCGTCATTGTTCAAGATTATGATTATAACCCCTCTTTTTTACCATGACATGGCTCTATTATCACATGTACTAATTTAGCTTATTATAGATTTTTTTTATTCCCTTACTGGGATTCATATATCAACCATTTATTATTTATGTCCCCAGGTTATCCCATGCAGTTTTAGAAGAATGATGGAATTTTAAGAGCATGTTAAGGAAGTTTTAAATAATGTAATTATATTCCCATTAGGACACTAGGATTAATGATATTTTGGGATTATGTTATGTGTACCGTTATATAATAAATCATGAAATAAAGTTTATTAAAGTATGGGTTTTTATAACACCCCCTTTTTAACCTTAATGATAAATTATTGGTTTTGTGTCCATAACCTTCACAAAAAAACAATAACTATTAAAAACATAAATAATATAAAAAATTGTGCTCACTTATTTTTTCATCCTGGTCCTTGAAGTTTCTTCTTTCAATGGAACACACATATTTTCTATTCCTCATATTTCCATGATAATAACACCAAATTTGTGATGTATTATTATGTGTCTTCACTATTATTAATATATACTTTTGGGGTTTTTATTATTAACCAAATCAACCTTCATTCAGATGGTGGGTGATTGTAGTTTCACATCAAATACCACTGAATTTTTATTGTGTTCATTCCCCTAAATAGATTTAATTTTATATTAAAATACCACACTTGTGGTCTAGTGATTAATTTTTTATTAGACCCCCTATACACCTCCCTAATCTCTTTTGTATCTTGTGTACTCTAACCCCCAGATTCCATATCAAGTGTTAGAAATTTGTCTTTATCATCAAGCATTTTTCGTATCTCCATGACTAATTTTTTGAGTTAATAAATTATTTTAACATGATCTTTCACTAATTTGACCAATCTATCTATGATTTCGGCCTTCTCTTCAACTTTGATATTTCACACAATCACCTTTTTTTTTTGATTTTTTTTGTTTTTTTGATTTGAACTTTTTGATCTCAATATTTATCATATAATTTTCTTATTCTTACTATTATATATATTGTTTTAAGTCACACACCACTCCATTGTATTTATTTGTCTTGACATTATAAATATCAATCTCTTCAAGAGTATATTCCAACTCAAATTTGAGTTCAACTCTTCCCTCACCTTAAATAACTTCATCGTCATTATCCTCTAGTTGTAGAATGTCTATGATAACCATTATAAATTATTCATTGAGGTCTTTACATTAATCAATCTCTTCTACTACCAT
This sequence comes from Viscum album, assembly GCA_963277665.1. Classification (NCBI taxonomy): domain Eukaryota; kingdom Viridiplantae; phylum Streptophyta; class Magnoliopsida; order Santalales; family Viscaceae; genus Viscum; species Viscum album. The sequence goes on along the minus strand of CAUJRU010000149.1, from coordinate 1,411,214 downwards.
TTGTTCTAATATATATTTTTCTTATGATAGAAAATTTTTCTTCCCAAATAATTTCTACTATGAACCCATTTTGACTCTTATACCCTTAAATCATGTGTTCATGAGTTCTTCATCTTTATCATCATCTCAAAATTTCTTTTGGAACTTTTTAGTGAGATGCCTAACATTTCCACACTGAAAGAAAGCAATTGGAATATTTCCTTTAAATTTTCATTTGACTCATTTAAGGTATGAGGATAGGAAATATATCACCTCATCAACTTCCCTTTCCTCAATATCTTCTTCTAAACCATGTTTAATTATTTCTTTTAATTAAACTTAATGATAAAACTCTTTCATTATGGATTCTTTGTCATTATTTCTCATCTTGTATGTAATAAGGGTTTTGTAAAGACTATCTATTGTCACTTATCTCAGATCCTTGTCTTTGAAAATCAACTTATTTACATTGAAACATGGTGGTAGTATTCTCATAATTCTATTTATTATTTTTAAATTATCTAGAGTTGATCTAGGTCAAAAAATATCCTCCATATTAATATTGACCAAATCAAATAATGCATCAATGGTCTTATTCAGGTGCATCCTCAAGTTCTCATACTTTTTCCATAAAACCTACAGTTTAACATTATATACCTTGGAATTTACTTTTTAAATATTGAGAATTTTTTTCAAATATGGGGTTTGAGGATTTAAATGAAATCAAATTCATATATATGGAATTAGATAATGCTCACCCTAGTGCATTGAATCATTTGGTGACATCAAGTATTTTTCACTCTTTATCTGATAATGCCTCACTCTCCATGCCGACTAAAATCCCATATGTGTAATGTAAAAACCCAATTGTTTCTAGCCCATTCATTTGTGATATTAGGATGTTGGAGGTTTTGGGATTAGTTTGGAGGAAGTGCGGTGTTGACCAGAGATGAAATTTTAGCTGGGAATAAAAGATCATGGCATGATTTTGTAGGTCATGACACAAGAGGGATACCTATAGCAGGGGTGAAATTATTTTTTTGAAGTGTCATAGAACAAAATAGTAGTTGGAACCTTAATACATGGGATATTGATTTTAGTGATGATGATGGGAAATTGATCTCTATACAATGAGGTATGTCATAATGTGAATGATTCTAATGGAGAAGGGAACAAATATTACAAAGTTACTATGAATCATAAGAACTTTTCATTTTCCATTTTAGAGTCATGAAGTGTAAGGTTGGTTTATGACATGATGAAGTTTTCGGGAGTGATAGAGATTTTTAAAATGATCCTTATGATGTAGAATTGGCTTCTATGGTAGGAATACATGGAGGTTGATTTTGGATGGCTCTAGTAGAGGATATATCATGACATTGTAATGTGGGTCATAAAATGAACCTTTATTTGGTTGTATAAATTTAAAATGTTAACCAAGTCTTAAATAAAGGATATTGAGTTAATTAGTGGTGTGATTTCTAGAGGCTTGGTGGACCTGACGCATCATTTCATGATGAGGCTTTTTTCTCACCACGATTCCTAGTTTTCCAGCCAAGATATAAATTGGGTAGTGCCTAAATTTTTACCTTACTCCCTATAGTTTTTCAAGAATCACCAGTGATCATGTTGGGAAAGATGGAAAGTGGTGATTGTGAAAACAAAATCAAAGTTAAGGTAAAGAGGAAAAGTTTTTCTTTCCCTACAAAAAAAGTGTATTAATAACGACAAAAAAAAAATAAGTTTAGAAAAATAAACATTGACCCCAAAATTTTTACGAGGAAAATGCAAAAGGGAAAAATCAAGGGACCTTGTCTATAAAGAGGGACCCACTAAAATGAATAAGTACATGGTAGAGAATCCCAAAAAAATGGAAGTGATCTAAAATGTAATACTCAAATAAAAATGTGAATCAAATTTAGTGAGCAAAGAAAAATGATCATCAAACAAAAGGTAATCAGTCAAAGAATCTACTCTATATATTATGTGTGTCTAAAAGCCTTGAAGAAGACTCATTTTATAAGAAAACATTTCAGGGTGTAGATTCATAACTCCACAAAAAATTATTCATTAATCCATGTTAAAATCACCTCATTTATTTAGAAACATGGTCTTCACCCACATGCACCAATTGGGGAGGTTCCCAACAAACTCCCACTCTGACTGAAGTTGGAATCACTGCCAACCCTGTAATCAGTTGGAAAGTCACAAATTTACCTCTAGTTAAACTCTTGGTCAACATGTTTTACTCATTTTCATCAGTGTAAATCTTCTCAATCTGTAACTACCTAAAATAAAGGACATTGAGAATCCAATGATACGGAACATTAATATGTTTCGACCTACCATGAAAAGTGGAATTCATTCCCAAAAAATAGCACTACGACTATCAAAAAATAAAACATACCTATCCTGGTTATAATTGAGATCTTGAATAAAAGTTTTCATCCATAATAATTATTTGCACACTTTTGTAGCTACAATAAACTCTGAATCTATGGTAGATAAAGATACAAATCTCTGCAATATAGACTTCCCAGATGCGACCCCATGCAAAATTGATCAAATAACTTGAAGTATACTTCCTTGAATCGATATCTACTACCATATATGAATTTTTAAAGCCACAAAGCATAGGTTCCCCATTTCCAAAACACAATCTCATATCATAAGTACTATGAAGATAATGAAATATATACTTCAATAATCTCCAATGGTCTCTAACTGGATTAGATAGAAAATGACTGACCACAACAACTGCAGGAGATATATTAGGTCTAGTACATACCATCACATACATCAAACATCCAACAACAGATGAATAAGGTATGTGATGCATCTACTCTTTCTCTTCATCATTAGTAGGTGACCGACTAGCACTGAGCTTAAAATTTACAAAAAGAGGAGTATTAATTACTTTTCCTATATCCATAGAAAATCTCTAAAGAACCTTATTAATATCTCTCTCTTGATGTAACCACAATTTAATGGACTTCCTGTCATGGGAGATCAATATGCCAAGAATCTATCATGTTGGCCCCAAGTCTTTTAATGAAAAATAATGACAAAGATCCTTCTTCAATATATCAATTCTAGAAGAATCCTGTCCAATAATGAGCATATCATCAACACAAAGAAACATTATAATAAAATCATCATCAGTAAATCTCTAAACAAAAACATAATGATTAGAAGATATCTTCCTAAAACTCTGATGAAAAATGACAGATTCAAACTTCTTATACCACTGCTATGGAAATTTATTTAAAGCATACAAACTCTTCTTTAACCTATAGAAATGATTCTCTTTACCTGTTTTTTAAAAACCCTCTGGCTTCTCCATATAAATCCCCTCCTATAAATCTCTATGGAGGAAAGATGTCTTCATATCCATATGCTCAATCTTCATATCCAAACGAGAGGCCAAACCAAGAACAACCCTAATGGAAGAAGTTTTGATAATAGGTGAAAAAATATCATCAAAATCAATACCTTTCTTTTGATGGAATCCTTTAACAACTAACTTTGCCCTGTATCATGGAATAAAACTAGATTAATCATTTTTAATCTAATAAATACAATAATTTTACAAAGATTTCTTACCTATTGGTAACTTCACCAGCTCAAAAGTATGGTTTTCATGCAATTATGTCATCTAATCATCTATTTCCTCAACCCATCTAGCTTTCTATTCACTTTACATTTCCTTATAAAAATATTCTAGTTCTCCCCCTTTAGCAAGGAGCACATAATCATTAGGAAAATACCAAGTATAAATGGTACGATGCTGATATGACCTTTGGAGTGGAACTGTGGGTTCATTAATAACCCATGGAACTAGATCACCAAAAAAAGGTGCATCAAAAACATTTAATCCAACCTTTTTTACACTGAGGATCATTATGTACATAAAAATGACCATTAGAATAAAAAATATGAGGTAAATGTAAATCTTAACTTGGCTTAAGATTAACCAATACATCAGAAGTTGGAGAATTAGATTTTATCGCTTATAAATGTCTGTAATAGTCTATACCTCCTTAAATATTGCATCATGGCTTCTGAAAAGTTTTTTAAAGAAGGATCATAGAACCTGTACCCAAAATCATCATGTCCATAGCTAATAAAAATACACTGGGGTGTCTTACCATATAGTTGGATCTCTCATCTATAGGAACATGAACAAAATACTTGCAACCAAAAACACACAAGTGATAATACGTGCTCTGTTTTTCATAACAATATTTTTGATGAGTTTTTTTCTGTAAAGAAACCACGTGTGATAAATTGATAATATAAGCAGCAATAAGTAAAGCCTCACCCAAAAAATTTCCAGGAAACTTTTCTTCTAAAAGTAAACAACAAACTCTTTACAACAAAGTTATGTTCATCCTATCAGCTACAACATTTAACTGAGGTGTCTTAGGAGGTGTCTTCTGATGCTGAATACCTTCCTAATTGCAATACTAATCAAATGGACCACAATACTCTCCCCCATTTTTAGTGCAAATAAATTTCAATTTGTTACCATATTCCCTCTTAGTAGAAAACTGAAATTGCTTTAAAACATTGAGCACCTAACTTTTGGATTTTAAAACATAAACCCAAATCTTACATGAGTTTTCATAAATAAATGACACAAAATAAAGACCGCAACTAAAGGTCTTAGATTTTAAAGGACCACAAACATCATAATGTACTAATTAAATTTCCAGTGACTTCTTATATAGAGGATGACTACTGAAACTCACTCTTCTTTATTTTCAAACCATACAATGATCACATGTGTCCAATTTGACAATCATAAAATTTGGAATAATATTTATCTTGTCTAAAAAACTAATAAATTTATCTCTGATTTGACTCTACCTCTTATTCCATAACTTAGAGAAAACACTGCACTCAAGAACACATGCAATATCACAAGAAATAGAAGCTCTAGTCCAGTACAAACATGACTGCTTGTTCCCATGACCCACAATCAAAGAAATCTTGTAATGATTCTATTAGAAATCACCAAAAGTACTGATAAACCCTTAATCATAAATAATTCTGGTAGAAATAAGATTCAAACAAACCTCAAGTGCATGTTGAACATTCTTCAAAATCATCTCCCTATACTAGTCTCTAAAAAAATAGTCCCAATACCTACAAAATCAGTATGAACATCATTACCCATCTTCAAAATCCCCAAATTACCTGGGTTGTAAGATGTAAAGAGCTACTTCCTCAATGTCATGTGAAAACATGCACCACTGTCAACAACCCAAAAAAAAAATCATCAGAATCAATATTAATGGAGTCATAAAAAACAATAAGATCACCCCTATAGGAGTAGTGACACGATCATCTCCATTGCCATTTTTCTTATAAATATTTTCCTTCATTCCATTTTTTCATTTAAACTAATAACAAAACTTCTTAACATGTCCCTTCTTACCATAATGATGACATTAAAATTCTCTCTACTTTGACCTAGATTTTCTTCTCCCTTAACTCTTACTTCGAAAGCTCTGACCCTAATCCTGGATTCTCCCACTATTATCTATGACTAAAAGATCTGAAGAGGATTTCTACTACGTACGTCTCTTGACCTCTTCATTTAAAATAAAAAACTTAAAAAAAATAAAATGTCACAACACCATTAAGAACAGAACTGGTTATAGTAACACATAAATTCTCCCAAGAATCAGGTAAAGTGTTAAGAAATAAAAGTGATAAAAAACCATATTCAAAATTAATACCCATAATAGAAAACTAATAAAAACATCCTTAATATTGACTTAAATAGTTATAAATAGATGTACCTTCTTTGTACCTCAAATTCATCATTTTTTTGAGAAGAAACAATTTATTATTTCTTGTCTTGGAAGCATAGGTAGTCTCAAGGTTCTCCCACAACGTTTTGGTGTGAGAGATAATGAAAATGTGGTTCATCATGTTATCTTCATCCCATTAGAGAATGAAATCATGAAACATCCCATGCTCGAACACCTATTCTTCATCTGAAATCCATTTTATCTTCTGGGTACTAAACCATGGAAGATGAATTCACTTGACCAAATGTAGATCCTTAATTTTTAGTTTCCACATATGGTAGTTGGTACCATTTAACAAAATCATCCAACTATAATTTGATTCCATAATAAATATGAAATAAAAAACCAAACCCTCTGATAATAGATGTTGGGAAAGATGAAAATTGGCGAACATGCAAACAAAATCAAAGAGAACGTGCAACAGAAAATAATTTCTTTCCCTCCAAACAATATCAGACGCACAATGACCAGAAAAATAAATGGAAAAAATACATATTGACACATAATATTTTACATGGAAAACCCAAAATGGAAAAACCATGGGACTTTTTCAAGAAATAGGGATCCAATAAAATGAATAAGTACACGATATAGACTCCCAAGAAATGGAATGGATCTCAAAAGTAATAATCAGATAAAATAGTGAATCAAAGTTGGAGAGTGAAGAAAAATGATCGTTGAAGAAAATGTGACCACCAAAAGAATCTTCCCTCTTTATTCAATGTGTCTAAAATAATTGATTCTTCCACCTTTTATAAGAAAATATGTCAGCATGATGATTTGTGACTCCACAAAAAATGCTTCTTTGACCCGTGTTAAAATAACCTCATTTATTTAGAAATGCAGTCTTGAACCATGTGCGCCAATTGAGGAGGCGACCAACAGATCAATGGTGTATCCTTGATGACTCTTGATCTCCATTTAATATCTTTTGATCCTTTTCTTTATAGAAATGGTAATTCTTCATCATAGGTGAGTTTCTTCCCCTTTTTCTCTTTGTTCGTTCCCATGTTCTTCATTCAAGGAAGTTATTATAGTGGTTTGGGGGTAAGATATTTTGGTTTTGAGTTGTAGATAATAAATATTGTTGTGTTATTATTTTTTAGGGTTATGTAGTGTGATTAGAGTCATGCGATCATATCTTCTCTATCTTGTGCACGAGAAGTGATCATCAAAGAATCATTTGAAGTAGGGGATTCTGGAACTCTATTCTTTTAGGTGTAAATTATATTATTAGAATTATTTTTATTTCATTAGGTAAATATTATTAATTTTATTAATTGAAGATAATGAATCATACTAAATAAAATGAAGTGGAATGAGGAGAGAGACACGTGATTATATTCTTCATAGGATATTATTCTTGTGATTGATGGTTTTTGTTCTTTTTTAGAATTATTCTTGTTGAAGTTATTTATGATACCTGACTATGATTAAATGATGGAAAAACTTTTCATAAATGGTTAAAAATATAAATATTTTAATGAATTGTTTGTGTGAAATAATTATTTGATATATTTATCTATTATGAAAATGTATTTTTAAATGGAAATTACGGAGGTGATGGATGCTGAAATCTACTGACGTGTATTGTTGAATTATTTTTTGTTGTGTCTATGTTTTTGTGGTTATGGTGGGTCTATTAGGTTGTAGAGTATATGGTTAGATATGGGTTATTGGTGTGTATTTATCCATGGGAAATGGATTCCTTTCCATGGTTATAAATAGGGAATACAACTGTGATGTTGAACTATTAGTGGGGCCAATTACGTGGTAAAGGGATGGATTTGTGAAAAATGTGGTGGTTGTCAATTATAATGAGTTTTGGACTATTTTTCAATTTCTCGGTGACCATAGAATGTGAACAATAATGAATAAATTGGTAATGGGTGTGGGGATAGAATTAAATGATACATGGGATATGATTGAAATATTAATAGATGAAATAAAATTATAAATTACTTTAATTGATGTGGGTTATGTTTGAAAATGGTTTTTCATTATATATGGAAATGAATGAAATAATGAACACAATGTCGTTATTAAATGTTAATGATCAAATTACTGAAATGATATGGTTAAATGGGAAATTTTGAAAGCTTTTTATGACTATTTTTATGGGAAATTGGGCTAGTTTGGTGGTTTAGTAAGTGATAAGGGTGGTTTGTGTGTGAGAGTAGTTTCTAGTGGAAATTAGTGAATTATGGCGATGTCCATGGGCCATGTTAGTGATAAATTTGTAAACCTTATAGATTGGGTTTTCATATGACTTATTTACTTGTATTTTATTGTGATTTCATATACACCCACCCATGTTATATATCCTCATTGAAACCCAAAGGTTTTGGGTTCTAGGTATTTTCTATAAACATCTAGGTTAGTAAAGGAATATATGGATGACATATCCCTATTCCATGATCTATCTTCCAATCATGGAATGGTTATGATGAACTAAGGTTTATATCCATGGGATGCGATGAATATAATTCAAAAGGATGATGCTCTAATGATTATGAGAGGATGATATGATATGTAGTGGGTGTCATGCATGGTAGGAGGAGGGAATGTGGTTTATATACTTCATATTCATGTTACCATACTATTATGTGAAGTTATGTGTGGTGTATATGAGATATATCATTGTGTATATGTACTGATGAAAATACGAGATGTTAGACCCTATTAGAGGTTGGGATAGGTGTGACGGAATTTTGACTAACATTTGATGTGATATGATATGGGATGCATTGAAGGGATGAAAAGTTATGATATTTGTCACTGGGGTGTGAGAGTTGAAAATTAGAGAGGAAGTTATTTAGAGGAACATTATTGATATATTATTTGATATTATGTTATTATTCTTGAATGTGATACTTGGTGAGTGAGTCTTGGTGAGGCTGGTCGCCAGTTGACCTATTATGTGTTTTTTGGTTTTTTTGTTTATTCATTGAATCATCAATATGATTCTTCCGAATTTACACAAGATTTATTTAGGATGATAAAACTATATATACATTTATTCTCACCCCTATATATATAAATGTGTTTTATAGGTTCCCATGATGGCTTTGGATACTGATATTAACATTACTAGCTTGGAGCTTGAGATTGTTGTGGGGGTTGCTGGCTTAGGATTTATTTTGGTATTTCATTTGGATTCCTTGTATTTGTATGAAATTACATGCATTGTGCGATATATATTTAAAATTATATTATAGTTTTTATTGGTGGTTGTTATATATATATATATAGAATTTATTAGGGCAATGCCTCTCATTTTTGTGATTACACCCTTGGCCCTAGTTTCCACCCCATAGACTATTATATATGGTCTAAAAGGGTTAATCTCATCTTCACTATAGTCCTAGGGGGATTACTAGTGGGGGTGGGTCATGAAAAAATGGTATCAAAGATTTTGGTTGAGGGTTAGTATGAATACCAAAGTTAGGCATTTGTGATGATTGTAAGGGTTGGTAAGGTAACAACTTTGGTTGAACTTAGTCTATGATGTTGTAACATCCTATGATTTTAAAATAAGAAAATTGCGTTTGATAGAATATATGAAATGAAACAAAAAATTTTTGAAGAAAATTTAACACACCTATATTTATGATATATTTCTTTTTAAATAAATTAAATCTTCTGATAACTTGCGATGAATACAACACCTGGTTTAAATGAAACACTATACTCTATTAAAATATTATACTTTAAACATGAAATTAGTAACCTAGATGTTAAGTTGAAAGGTATGAAAAAATACAACTAAATTATGAAAATTATACGGTTTACACATGTATAAAATAAATTCAATGGTTATGTATTTATTAGAAATAAAATAAGAACCATTTGAAGGAAAAATAAGTATGGTACCAATTTTAGAAAATTTATTTTAAAAAATTAAACTTATTTTTTAAATAAAAATATCAAAATTTAATGAGGGTGAAATTTTGTGATTTTTCAGAAAATAATGATTTTCCAGTGAATAGTGAAAAATATTGTTTTTTTTGTAAAACTGTCATTTCTTTGTAATAAATTAAGTAATTTAAAATTAAATTATTATTTTAATTTTATTTAAAGTAAAATAAGTTTTATTTAGTTATATTCAATCCAATTAATTAAATTTTAATCACCTTTATACTAGGTTTTAGTATAAGTTTATTTTTCTAGTTTAAAAACACATTTTTCAAAAAACTATTTTAAACTGCATATTGTTTCTCCATTTTAATTATTCAAAATAAACGTATAAATAGTATTTATTTAAGTGAAATATATATATTATTATTTTAAATTTTTAAGTATAAATTAAAATAATGATTATTTCTATTCATAGAGTTAATATAATACCATCATTTTCCTGAAAAAATACATTTCCTAAAAACCACTTTTTCATCAGTTCTACAAAATTAATTTTAAATTAAATTCAATCACTTATATGAATATAATTTTTAAAATGTGATTTCATATTTTTAATCATAATAATTAATATTATATAAAAAGTTCAACTTAATTTTGGACCATAATGAATAGTTAAAATAGTAAAAATTAATTCCTGCATTTAAGGAAACAATGGGTTTTCCGAGGGGTTAAAATAAGAATATAAGGGTTAAAAAAGAAATAAAACTCTTAAAAAACTCATTTATGACTATATTTTGTCCTTATAACCTCTAAGGGTTGATAATGACCAATTTTTGAGGCTTGTAGCATGAAAAAAACATGGGTGTCACTATATATTTTCAAAAATTCAATGTGTCTCCTCTCCTCCACTTATAAAAGGTCACCCCATATCCTCCCATATTCAAAATTTAAAATGATTTGGTACAAAAAATACCCTAACAAATAACTTACCTACTTAACTTACTGTATAATATATTCCTTATTATTATTATTATTAATCTCTCTTAACAAGGCTTTTGGTATAAACCTAAAGAGGCTCTCTGAAGAAGATGTAAAATTATTAAACGCATGCATTTGTTTTATTTATTCTTCCAAATCCTTAAAATAATATTCAAATAAAATAATATAATAAAAATAGTATACCCTATATATTTATATGTTATTATGTTAATGGAATAATCCATATCCATCTCCACTTCTATCAAATGGGAAACAAAATCGTTAATCGTGTGTACGATAGACTATAACCTCACGAACCGATGTAATTCGTTTTCCATCACCACCTTTCAAGGATGGATATAATGATATATTTAACATATTTATATTACATTTGTGAAATTATTATACTTATTTAATTATTATATAACATATACCTCCTTAATTTCCATTCTGTAGAGGATATGATGACGTCACTCATGTGTAAGACAAACTACCACCTTGCAAATTGTTGTGATTATTTTTTCACTTAAGCCTTACATGGAATATATTAAAGATAAAATTAATGAATATATGTGATATTTATGACCTAAAAATAATTATGGTAATATAATATATCATATAACTTCTTACATTCAAATCCTTTTTAAAAATTATAACATCACTCATGTATACATGTGCACCACCGCCTCAATGTAGTGATGTTAAATGTTTTTTATTTAATATTTACATGGATTTTAATAAGGATGATTTTGATTAATATAAATTATATATGAAAAATAATAATGGTTTTTTAAATTTCAATTAGTATTTATTTTCCTTTCGTTTCATCCATCGAGAAAATGGAAACAATGTTCATGCATACGTAAAACTTACTATCACCATGAACGGTCAAACCATTTTCTATCTATAAATTTTATAGACTACGATAAATACATATATAAATAATATATATGATATTTATATCATGGTTTAAATTTCATTTATTATTTAACCATGATCAAAGTAATTGGACCAAAATTACCAAACCAAAACATATATGAAAAATGAATTAATTATCATCTGAAATAGAGATTTTAACAAATAATTGTTAATAAATGGGTGATAAAAGGCTATAAGTAAATTTTGTATGGTATGATATATATGATTATTTTTCTTTAATATATTTATAATAAACTTATATTTATTATACAGGTGTTATGGACATGTATGAAGTAAATCAGGTTTGAGGTAAAGGTTTACCATCTCACTTTTACTTCCGCGAAACATACTCCATATACACCACTTATTTCTATAGTGTGGTGTATATACCACCCCTTTTATATGTTATATAATGAACCCATTTATGTTAATGGTATTTAAAGTTTCATTTGAAGTTATTTCTTTCATGGGGCTTATGATTCATAAGTTACCAAAGGGGGAAAGGTTTATTTCAAAATCTCATTGTTTATTAGGATTATTCATGATTAAGATTTTGATGATGAATTATTATGATCTATATTTAAATAAACTCATGATTTTTTTATCCTATGGTTATTAATTAATTTTTAAAGTAATATTACCATTTTCTCTCTTTGGTATGTAAAATGATTGATAAAATATTTTAAAGAAAACTAGGCATTATTTCTCTCCTTAGTCAAAAATAATTTTTCATCCATAGATATTTTCTAAAAATGCTATAATTTTTTTTAACATTCCCAAAATGATTCATTAACTAAATTTTTACTCATGTTTAAATTTTTTACAATTTTTTTTGAAATGAATCTGCATGTCATTTTCCAAACAAGGCTTGTTTGTTTTTTTACTGAGAAATTGAAATAAATATTTTTTTAACTTATACAAGATGTATAGAATTTACCACCATCATGAACAATCAGTGTTTTAATGTTTATTTTACAAGTTTAAAATTTTATTTTTAAAGAAAAGTATTTTCAATATTTGTTGTGAACTTTTAGTTTTAAAAGGTTATTTTCAAAATAAAAAGGATATTTTTCTCAAGAATGTTTTAATAGAATTTTTATGGTATTTATATTCATCAATAAAAGAAACCCTCATTTTACCTTATCATATATTAGGAATATGTCTTAATGATACCATCATTATTTTTTATCTGGATGGTTTATGATCTATTGACTTTGATGTAGTATTTTTATACCATTCTCCATTACTATGAATGGTTTATGATTATGATTATTGATTGGGGAACATATTAACATTTTTTATGATATTGTTTCCAATATTAATATTTATGTTCATTATGTTTCAACCATTTCATATGAGGAATGTATTTGACTTAGTATGTGAAGAGTAAGGACCAATATATCCCCTTAATGCATCGATAGGTCTAATGAGACAAACTTGCTTGGTTTTTTGGTTGATTCCTTAAGCATTTATGTAAGATTTCATAGAATGAGGTATTGGTAATATGGTTATGAATTCCAACATTATTAATTACCTCATTATGAGATTATTCATTTATTTCCATTTGATTATTTAATTATTTATAATATCCATGGAAAATTTTCAAGTTCATGTGATTACATATAGGGAATTATTTGATCATTATTTACTATTGACATATTATGTTCAAGTTATTGATTAAATTTAATGTGTTTTAGTTATTTAAATTTTTATATTGATTATGCTTTATTTATTCATTTTTCTCCATATACTCATACCCTTACTAAGAATTTGAGCTCACCCATTTTTTATGTTTTTTTCCTCAGGATTCCAAGATGAGTAATATGATTGATATGTAGGTTTATAGTAAAGGAAATAATGATTCACTTGAAGAAAACACTTTTTGTACTTCATATTTTCATTTTTAAAATGATATTCAAGTACATATATAGTTACCAAGACTACTAAACTATTTATTCCTTCAAAATGAAATTACTTTTATCTTATTGCAATATAATAAAGAGACTGATGACTTTGGGAAACTGGGGTTGGGGTCTTTAAATATGTAACAAGGGAGATCATCTATGAAAAAGGATTTTAGGGAATCCTTTGATCTGATGTGAGGAACTTAAGCTACTGAATGTACTACGAAAATTGATGCTACTTATAGCGTAGAAAACTATTAGAGGTTCATGAACCATATTTTTTTGCACTTGTGATTGAATTGAGGTGATTCAGGGAAAGTTAATTGAATTGAATTAAATGAATCTTAAATTAATTCCATTATTAATAGTTTATTATTTCTTATTCAGATTCTTACTGGTCATTATTCGTGTGTAGTTCAGGTCAGTGAGATTCAACAGGATGATCTAGTGGACCGCCAGAGGATTGAACCAACTAAGGAGGTCGAGACTTGGTGGAAGATATTGTGTGAGTTTTATCATTAAGAAATGGATATCTATGAGGGTAATATCTCTGATTTAGATACATGGAATCAGTTGGTGGAGCTCAATATTACATTTGGTCTGATTCATAATAGGGATTCTTATCAGGTTCTATTAGATTTCATTTAGATATAGGAGTAGCATGAAAATTATGGATGTTATATCTTGAAAATTGGAAGGAGGCATATGTTTCTTGAGATGATTTTTAGAGGTAGTTTCATACCATGTTTCTACCATTGATAATGAAAATAGAAAAGTGGTAGGATTTGATATATCTTTAGTAGGGGAGGCTATGTATGTGATAGTTTGGGATTAGGTTTAAGGACATCCTTAACTTTCCCCTAATCTCTTTCCAAATGAGGAGTTGATAGTGTAGAGTTTGGATGAGGTGTTTCAACTGATTATTCAATATGTAGTCACCCCATTTATGTTCCCTGTATATTTGGAGGTGCAGAAGAAGGATGAGTTCATTGGGAGGATGAATGATTAGACATGGTCATCTTGTGAGGGGATCCATCAGAGTTACTCAAGGAGTAGTGTTATTAGTATAGTATCTTAGCTATTTGGACCATCTTGGTTTTTTTAGTGGGGCTCGACCTCATCCCAGTTATTCTTATTTATTTGGGGCTAGCAGTTTCCATGAATTTATCAAAATTTCTATACCTATATGTTTTTTTGCGGAGGTTGTGACCATTGGGGACCCTAGTTCCCAACCATTCTTGGCCCCCTATATAGTTGGGGTGGTCATATTTATTTTCAGCCCCATCAATAGTTTCCTCAGAGGCCGTATCAGTAATATAGGTAGTATGAATATATTCCACCGAATGGAGATATAGTCAGTAGAGGATAGCCTCATGATGTTCCCAATATTTAGTTATAAAAGGATGAGTGTGACCGTTGAAGTGGTTTAAAAAAAATAAAGGATCTAGACATGGAAAACATCATGATATAGAGGTTCCATCACCAAAGGGGTTTAAGATTGTTCGAGGTATAATCTGATTACCATATACCTTGGTTTATGGATTATTTGATTATGAAGATTCACACTCCTTTATTTCACCTTCATTGGAATGAGACATGGGGATCAAGGTGGATAGGATTCAAATTTACTTGTTGTTGACTACTCTATTTGAATGTTATATGAGTTTTCATTATGTGTTCCATGGATTTGATCTAATGTTGGGGCTGCATCAGTCATTCAGAGAGTTATTTTTTTCTTCAAATATATTCATACATTTTCATCCTTAACATCGACTAGTTTTATTCAATAAATGTGGTTATTGACTACTTTCAAAGGAGAGTAATGTTTTATGACAAGGAAGTCCATCAATTAATATTGCTTGGAATGTGAGACCATCAGATGAGTCATATTCATTTGGAGATATTTTTGTCTTAGTTGGCAACACTATCCTTGGATTTATTGGAGGCATAGATGGTATATTTCTCTAAATTAATGGATGGATTTCAATATTTTTTTATTAAGGTGGTTGTGACCCTACCCCCTCAACATGATATTTAGTTTAAAATAATGTATAAAATTAGTGCATCTATGATTTTGATGGATCTCTATCAAATAGAACCTTATAATCTATAAGAAATATAGATTTATATTAATGATTTGATGGAGAAAGGATTCATCTAACCCAGTGTATCACTATGTGGTGCTCTATAATTATCAAGTGATGTTCAAGAACTTATACCCTCTTTCAAGGGTACATTATTTATTCAATATGTTTATGGGAGAAAAACAGTATTGAAATATTGATCTATAGTTTGTATATCATTAAATGTGAGTGAAAAAGGAGGATATCTTGAACAATGCCTTTAGATGGGGTTATGGGAACATTGGGTATACAATTATGTCATTAAATGCTATGAATAACCTAAATATTTTCATAGAACTCATGAAATCCATGTACCATGAGTTCCCCGATCAATTTTTAGTATTGTTCATTGATGAAATTCCCATATAATCAAGGTTAGATGAGGAATATTCCATGAAACTTAAGATCATTTTGTAGGTCCTCTAGTACCACAAACTCTATGGGACATTGTCCATGTGTAAGCTATGGATGTGATAAGTGCATTTCCTTGTAAATGTGGAACCAAAATAGGGAGTGGAGGCCTATATATTATAGAATAATGTAGTTTTTTAGAAAACTCCCGAGAATGTGGTAGAGGTCCATAGTTTCCATAGCCTCTTGGGATATTACCAGAGGTTCATATCTAATTTTTTTAGAATACCAAACCCATTGACAAACCTAAATAGAAAGTTATAGGATTTTATTTGGACCTATTAGTGTTAGTGAGTCTATGAATATTTGAAGGATAGGTTGATGAGTGCTCATTTTGATTTCTAGAAGAGGTAGTGATGGTTGAGGTTTTCAATGATACCTCACATCTAAGGTTGGGTTGTGTCTTGATGAAATAGAGAGTTGTGATATCATATGGATATAGGATGTTATGTCCCCAATAATGTAACTATTCCTTTAATGATCTTGAGTTATAAGAATTAGATTTTTCTATGAAGCTATGGTGAAATTACCTCATCAATAAGTGCACTACGATCTTCACTAATTTCATGATCTTGACGTATATTTTCTATTAATAAGATCTGAAATTGTGATAATTATGGTTGGTAGAGATATTATTGGAATGTGACTTTGATACCTCCAATATACTATGGAAGGGGACTGTATTTTTATATGAACTAAGATGAAATTCAAGAGGATATATTTTTCAAGAGTCTAGATATGTTTATAGAGGGATGAAGGAGGTTACATTTATAAATATTTATTAAGAGGAGGCTAGTGGTAGAGTTTTCTTATTTTAGGTGTTGTTTCAATCCTCCTTGATTAACAATTGGAGGTGTCTCAATGGGGAGATTCAAAGGTAAAGGTAATTCATGTCCATGTCATCCATGCTGATGCTTTGGAGGGATGGTTAGAGGATGACTGACATTAGATGAAAATTAAGGGGAGGTTTTTTTTCCATAAGTGGTGCATGAGGAATATTTCTATGAGTTACATAGTTTAATTGAGGTAGTATGTCCCAATGTATCAAATATGTACCATGATTTGAGGGGTCAACTTTGGTGGCCCAGGAAGAACCAGTTTTTAGTGGAGTTTGTGTCTCAATGCCTAGATTTACAATAGGTGACAGTGGAGCATCATGTATCAGGTTGATTTTTGTATCAATTGGATGCCATAAATTGTAAATGGGATAAAATATTAATGGATTTCATCAGCATTATACCTAAATCCTAGGGAATATTTAATTCTATTTGGGTGATCATGGATTAGTTAATGAATGTAGACCACTTATTAATGATCAAGGGGTTTGGTTCTATGGAGGTTCTAGTGAGGAGTTATATGGATGAGGTGGTGTAGCTTCACGGGGTATCACATAACATAATTTTTTGATCGGGGTCTTCACTTCACCTCACAGGTTTGAGGTTTTCTCTATCAAACATTTGGTTCTTAGCTTTATCTTAGTACAACCTTCCATCCTTAGATATATGGGCATACAGAGTGTACCATCCATACACTAGAGGATATGTAGTGAGCCTATGTCCTAGATTTTGTAGGATCTTGAGTGAATCAATTTCCCTTAGAGGATTTTTCTTCTAAAACACCTATTACTATTCCATTGAAAAATCACTATTTGAGACATTTTATGGGTGACCTTGTAGATCTACATTGTGTTGGACCAAGGTTGGGGAGTTAGTGGTTCTTGGTATAGATGTATTGAAGATCACCGTTGTGAATATCCAGATGATTTAGAAGTATATAAAATCGACACAAGAAAGTCAAAAGTTGTATACTAATTGGAGGAGGAATCCACTAGAGTTTCAGGTCAAGGACCATGTGTTTCTGAGGGTTTACCCTCATTTGGGGTAGTATAGGTTTATCTAGGGGATTATGTTCTATTTATAGTTTATCAAACCTTTTGAGGTATTACAACATGTTATTCAAGTGGAATTTCATTTACCACTTTCTCCATAGTTATATTAGATCCATGATGTCTTCTATGTGTCATAGATTTATAGATATATACACAATGATTCACATTTCATTGATTGAGGATATTTGGATGTCGAGGGCGATATGATGTTCTTGGAGCAAATAATCAAGATTCAGGATCTCTAGGAGAAGGTATTTAATGGGCATTTTATTCCTCTAGTTCACATTATGTAGAGGCATGGTAACCCAGAGGAATGTACCTAGGAGTGAGAGTTGTAGATTAATATTCAATGTTCTGAGATTTTATAATCTTTTTTTAAATTTTTATGAGTTACAAGACTATTTTTTTAAATTTTATAATATTTTTATTTATGTTTTTTTTGTTCTAGTTGTTTTTCCTGGAGTTGTTTCATGTTTTTGATGGTGAAGCTATTATTGATTGAGAGGCACCTCATAGGGAGAGTTGGGCTCAGAGGATGCCATTTTATTTTGGATTTGGTTTTAATTATTGAAGATGATAATTATTTTGGATGTATTTAATGTAATGAATCAGAATTTTATGTCACATTACTTTATGACATTTAGAAATTAGAGTAGTTGGGAGGATTTTAGAGGAATAATAGTGTTGACTGAATTTGAAATTTTAGATAGGAATATGAGATCATGATGTAACTATCTAGGATGCGACATGAGAGGGATGGATACAATAGTGGTTCAGGTCTATTGTTGAAGTGTTTTGATATGGAGGAGGAGTCTTGGAATTGATGTGTGATCCATAAGAGTTAGTTTTAATGGTGGGGAATTCCCACCAATGTGATGAGGTGTGTCATGGCATGAATGGTTCTTATGAGGAAGGGAATAGATCTTATGAAGTTTCAATGAATCATATAAATTTTTCCATTTCCATTTTATATTCACGATATATAAGTATGATTTGTGTCATGACATAGTTTCATAGAGTTTTATATATTTTCAAAATGGATTTCACACCAGCGCCTTGGCCGTCGTGGTCTAAAGACCCACATACTGATTTTTGGTGGTTTTGCTTGGGGATCTATTATGACATTGTGATGTGGGTTACAGTGAAAACATTTATTTTATTTTATAAAATTGGAAGGTTGATCAAGTATTGAATTAAGGAGATATTTGGGGATTCCCAATGTTATTTTTGGAGTGTTGGTGTACTCAACCCATAACAGCGTGATGAGGTTTTATCAAGCTGCAACTTCTTATTTTCTAGGTAAGGTATAAATTGGGTATCCCATTTGATTATACCATATTCCCTTTAATTCCTCTGAAACCAATAGTGATCAAAGGTATATCCTTATATAATATTTCTCCCCTTTTAATAGTTTTTGATCCTTGTGTTCACAGGATCATAAATTCTTCACTGTAGGTGATTTTCATCCTTTTTTTCTTTTATCTTTCCAAATTTCTTCATTTGGGGAGTTTATAGTAGTGGTTTTAGGTTTAGATCTACTGGTTTTGAGTTATTACTAATGGATATTATTTTTTTCTAGGTTTTGGGGTTCCTTGTGTGAATTGAGACTTGAGACCATCACTTATCTGTGTTACGATTGTGAAATGATCATAAAAGCATCAGTTGAAGTAGGGGATTCACGAAATATATTATTTTATGTATTAATTATGGAATTAGAATGTTTTTTATTCATTGGGTGGATAATATAAATTCAATTAATTAAATATAATCTACTATAATAAATAAAATTAATGAAAAATAGTTGAATTGAATGTGATTATATGACCCCTATGATATTGTTATTGTGATTTATGGTTATTGTTTTTGTTGTGAATTATTGTTTTTGTTATAATTTATAAGACCTTATTGTGATTAAATGATAGAAATTTTTTTTTTAAAAATTTAAAAATTAAAAGATAGTAATGAACCTGTTATGTGAAAGAATGTTTTGATATGTTTAACCATTGTGAAAAACTTTTTTGAAATGGAAATTTTGGATATGAAAACTGGGTAATTCATGTTGCTAAGATGTTTTTTTTGTTTTGGATTTAGAAGTGGGGATAAATAAAATTTCTATGGATATAAAGAGGGGATATAGTTGTGATAAAAAATTTGTAGTGTAGCTGGAAAAGGGATAAATTTGTGATGGTCGTGATGATTGTTGGTTATGATGAGTGTAAGGATGTTTTGTAGTTACTCGGTAGCAACAAAAAAATAATGGTAATTAAAAACTTATTAATGGTTGTGGGGATATAATTAAAATAACTATGTGTTGTGATTAAAATGTTAATTAATGAAATGAATAAGGAAATGGATGGAATGTGTGTTACATATGAAAATGGGGTTTCATTAAATATTTAAATGAACAACATAATGAAAGTAATGTGGATGGTTAATGGTAAAGATATAATTCTAGACATGAAATGTTTAAATAAAAAATTAATAATTCTTTGTGTGGATGTTTGGTAATTGGGCCTAGTTTAGCAGTTTAGTAAGATAAAATAGTGGTTTGTGTGTGGAAGCAGTTTCTAGTGTAAAGTGGTAAATTGTGGTGATCCTTTCAGACTACATTAGTGATAAATTAGTAAATATACTTGGTTGGGTATGTGTTTGGATTTATATAATTTTTTTTTATTTTTTTTATTTAATATACATCCCACTCGAGTTAGATGTATTCATCAATTTTCCAAGGTTTTTGGTTATAGGTGTTTTCCCGATACACTGAAGTTAGTAAGGAAATGGATGACTAACTTTTACCTCATCCCCACTCTCTATTTATAATGTGGACATGATATAATATAATAAGGTTTATATTCTTGGTTTGTGATATACATAAGTCAAAAGTTTGATGTTGTGATAAGTATGAGAAGATTATGTAGTATATAATAGGGTTCATGCATGGTTGGAGGAGGTAATGAGGTTGATATCCTTAAAGTTAATGATATGTTACTATTATGGGAAGTGATGTGTGATAGATATATAGATATGGGATATGATGTTGTGGATATGGTTTGATTCCAACATGAGATGTTGGAACCTATGGGGGTTGGAATAGGTAGGACTTTGTTCTAACCCACATTTAATGTGATATGATATGTATGCATGAATGGGATGGAAGAACCATACATTTTTTATTAGAGAATTAGAGTAAAAAATAGTGGGGAAGTGGTTTCACAATTCCTTCTTGATATATTATTTGATATTATTTTATTATTATTTAATATGATACTTGGCGAGTGATCCTTGGTGGGGCTAGTAAGTATTTGACCTATTAGGTGCTTGTTGGTTATAGTATTTATTCATCAGAGCATTAATATGATTCTTTCACATTGTTATGGGTGGTCTTGAGGAGGATCATACTGAGTATATATCTTATAATCACCCTAATATATATAAATATGTTTTATAATATTTCAGGAGGGATTTATAAACTGATATGTGCATTACTATTTTGGACCTTGAGATTAATATATGAGATTATACCTTAGTATTTATTTTGGTATTTCATTTGGTGACCATGTATTTTTGTTACATTACATGAATTATGGTATATCAATTTTATTTTATATCAAGATATTGACTGGTGGTTGTTATATATATATTTCTAGGATTTATGAGGGTAATTCCTCCCATTTGTGTGATTATAGTAGTTGCCTTGTGGCCTATTGGAGGAGGGCTTTGGGGATCACTCTCATCTGCACTATAGGCCCAAGAGGGATTCCCAGTGAGGGGTTTTCATGAAACAAAACCATATAATGGTCAATTCATAATGATCATAAGTAGTACTACATCTGTTTTTTCTAAAACTAGAAATTTTTGCCTTTAAAAATAGAAATTCCATTGTGTCTAACAACTCTTACCATGGATTAAGGAGAGAAATCTTCTTTAAGAACCTTTAGGTTTGATACTACTTGTCGGTCCCAAGTATGGTAAATACCATGGGGGTGAATTATTTTATGTAATTATTTTTCATTCATCCCTCACAAATGATCTTGTTCTACTGTTATAAATAATAATCTCCCCTCACAATGTTAAAGAAGGGGTAAAGTAAATAAATAGGAGAAAACAAGTATTACTTGGTTCACCCAAACTGGGATAATATAAGGATAATAAAATAATGATGTGTTGATGCACTTGAAACACTATGAACATTGGTTTTAAAATTCAAAGTGGATGCACTAAACCTCTAGTTTTACACCCCTCACAAATAAAGAATGGTCACTACTCTCAATCACTCATGTAATTTAGTGTACCCAAGAGTGTTATTTTTTTCTTTCCGAAAACCAAAAAATTTGATTACACCTATTCTAGTGTACAACTTTACGTCATATTATTCCTCTTAAAAAACTTCATAATATTTATAGTGAGATAATATCCTAGAACTCCTTATTCAATATTATTGTTTCCAATTCTTAGACAAGAAATTCATTTTCTTTATCTCTATTTTAAAGCACTCGTTTTGAAATTTTTTCTCTTATCTTCTTCCTTCTATTTCATAAGCCAATATATTTTATTCTTTTAAAGAAAAATATTCCCACTTATTTTTGGAAGATATCACTCTTAAATTTTATCCAAAAAATGATATATACCATTTTTAAGAAAAGTATTTCAAATAGGATAATTCAAATACCTTTTTTTTCAGGTCATATAGATCAATCTCAAAATCTAGAAAAATATCATTTCATGTTGTGACTACCTCCTCTATGACATGAAATTAGTCAAAAACAAAATCCAAAAGAATCATTTGATATCTCATTTTTAATTACTTTGAAATTGCAACACGGATTTCTAAATCCATTATAATTATCAAATTGGTTATGGAGAAAGACTATGCTTCATGGTACGAGTATCCATATGGATAAAATCTCTGAAATACACCGAACTCTAGTGGCATGACATGAAACTTCTTCTTTGTGGCATGATATTCATAAAGAAACCTAGATAGAAACATTGAAATATTCTCTAGGACCTATTTTGGTGTAACCTATTTATTCATGTATTTAGTCTAAGTTGGGAATAACCACTAAAATATACCTCAAATCCTTTATGGTATGATCCTTACCTTGATAAAACCACCAAAACATCTCAAAACTCATTAAAATACATCCAAAAGTTTCATGATGCACGAACTTCTCTTCAAAAAATGGTAAAGTATGTAATCTTATAAACCACTTGATGAACCTTATAAAGTCCCTAATAAACCTTATAAAATGGTAATTTTCCATTTTTCTAGTTCATTCCAACTTCATGGAATGGACTCATCTGTCATGGAATGACTTCTTTTTTTTCATTAAATTTTGGAAAAGGTAAACATCTTATGAAATCTGTATCCCTATGAGAAACATCTTACACATTAGGGAATTTTTCCAAATTTCCAACACTAAGACCCTTCACTAAGTGAATTTCCAAAATGATCCATACAAAGGCTGTTTTTAATCTTATAAAGTAAATATATAAACTTATTAATATCTACTTTACTACTTTTTAGAATCACACTTTACAATGCAACATGGGGTGTCATGTCTTGACTTCTTTATTATATACAGAACTTCTTTATCTTCTTCCAAAACACCTTATGAATTGTTTATTACATTATGAGATCTATTTAATGTTCTTTATTCAGTATTTTCAATAAAATAATCCCAAAAACCCCTTCAAGATATTTTTTCTATCATAATTCCTTAAGCAGAACAATCCATAAGGAAACCATTACTGTATTCAAGTAATTATAATATTCAAGAATACTAAATATCATTGAAATATCCAATAATATTGATTATACAAGACTAAAAATTATAAGTTTATTTACATATAATAATTTTTAACCATAAATTAATCAATCTATGCTTCTTATAAGAATATAAATTAACGTTTTGAATAACTCACACACTTGTTTACTCAAGAAGAGATTGATTTAACACCAAGCTTTTTTTATTAACAACTTTTCTTAAGTTACCGGTCCTACGAGTTTCTTACATTATGTTTCTCCATTCAAGGATTTTATTTCAAAGATAATTTTGATGATGATAATGATTTTATTTATCTATAACAAAATATTTTATCAGATGAGTATCATATCTTAATACCATTTAATAAGTAAATTTATTAAATTACATCCTGCTATAATTATGACCCAATTTAAACTCATCATTCCCATTAATAGGACAAGATATATATTTCACTAAGATTCAGATTGCTTTATCATTTCTCCCATCACTTATATATTTTTTAGGGAATCATCCCAATCATATCATATATGATTCATGGATAATTGAGTAACTCTTTACCCAATTCATCACATTGATAAACCCAACTCTATTCATCCATTAACCTAATACTATTAGTATATCCTAGCTAGTGTAACCTAAAAACAGTAATAATGAGCATCTAATCCTATTAGGGTCACTAATTACTTTCTTTCCTCACACAAGATAACCTATGGTTACCCAACTCTAGCATGACCTACTCAGTTGGATAATCGAGGTCTTGAGAAGTAATGTTTTGAAAGGAATATAACACTTAGTATTTGAAGGGAATTTAATATAACCGTATTATCTCATGTTATTACCTTTATGTATTCATGATTTTAGTAATTTAGTTTAGAATCCTATTCTTTCCACCAAAAAATATGTCCAAAACATATTGATTTGTAACTCTTTATACAAGTTAAAGTTTGTGTTACTTAGCCAGAAATAGATGTCAAACATATTTATACATATCCAAATAAATCTCAATAATAAATTTCATAAACTCTTTATGTAATGTTTTATAATTAAATGAAATTTATAATCTCCACATGATTAATCCTGGATCCATAGATAGCCAAGTCTCACCATTCTTGAATAATGTATAATCCTCCAAGTTAGTTGGAAGTCTGACCCAATGTCCATTTACCCATGAATACTTTACTCAATAGATATTCCAATTCATCGTAACTATAAAACCTGATATGTATAAATTATCTTCAATGAATAAATTAAAGATAATAACTTTAATTTTAAACCAAATTCAAGGTAGAAGAAAAACTAAATCCATTATCATACCTAGCATGCGACTCTTTAGATGCATGCATTATAACATAGAAGTAGTTTAATAATTTTACAATAAATAACACACATATTAAAAATGTAAAAAATTTATATATATATGAATAATAAACAAAGGAATAAATTTTAAATAAATGAAAATTTCTCATATTTAAACACGAGATAAACTTTTATGAAAAATTCATACATAATAGCTAATTATAAATAGTATATAATTTTTCTAAACATCATGGAAATTCTATAATCTTGAAGATAAAAACATTATATTCATTTCATATTATAAAATCATAAATATTATTCATTATATTTAATTTTATTCTAAATGTATGGTATTTTATGATGTATAAACATTTTATATTTCAATTTATATTATGTAAAAATTTGTTATAATCTAAATATCATATACAAAACATTATTTAAACCTTGATCAAATCAATCATCAAAACCCTTTTGTTGTAGTCAAAATAATATTTTAATAAAGAAACTTAATTTGATCAATTCAAATTAATTAATTATGAACTTTTAATAATTTTAAATATAAACACTTTATATTTTGGCCTTATTTTTTAATTTATCAAAACTATATAAATTTACATTATGATTTATAATGAAACACTTTATTTATATGTTATAATGAATTCCATATAACTTTATAAAATGTATTTTTAATATTAAATTTTAATATTATGGAATATTTATTAATTAATATTTCATAAAAATTTATTAATTAATTATAAATTTTTTATAATTAATTAATATATAAATTTCACGAACCATCTTGGGTACCCTGATAACCCGATAACCGAGCCAACCCTAACACATCCCAAAGGCAATTCTCAATCCCCATGGGTCGATGACTAGCATCAAGAATCATACAAGAATAGACATGGGAATTATTTTTCTACTAATAATGCATAATTAAAAGAAACAATACATTATGCATACCTAAATAAAATCCACTTGGAGTAATGCACCAAAAGTAATCAAGGCATAAATAACCCCAGAGTACTACAAAAAAATTACAAAAATAGGGAAAACAACCCAAGTACCAAAGTACACAACTCACCAAGTTCAAGGTTCAACAGATAGATCCACCTCCAAGAGACCCATATCCCATGCTCAAACCTAGAAGGAGATAATCTAAAAACCCCTGAAGGCATAAGTAGGGTGTGATCCAAATCCTGGTAGGATTTAAATCAAAGATTCCATAACAATATTCCAATATCAAGTTAATCAAGAATGTTCCTTCAATTTTAAAAGAAAGAGGTTTGGAATTTACAAAAGAAAATTTAAATAAATCACACTTTACGATTTAAAAGGGGTAAATAAATTAGAAATTCCTACTTCAAATTTAAAAATATGGAATTTAACTTTAATTAATGGTTGATTTCCACAAATGGAACTTTTCAAAAAATTTCTTAAATAAACACATCTATATAAAATAGTTGATATAAATTTTTAAGGCATGTAAAATAGTTTATAAAAATGGAATACACATTTTAAATATAAACATGCAAGAAATATGGTCATGTTCCAAGTAGGTATGATAGTTCTAGGCTATAAGGACCCAAAACTATTAAACAACATGTATATACATATGCCCCTTTAGGCCTAAGGAAAATGGGACTCATCAACATCACCTAAGGAATGGCAATGTGCTGATATGATGTTTTAGAATGTTGAAAGTTATAAAATGTTGTCCAATATAACACACTAACTACCTAAGGCTTTCATGCACTCAAGTAAAAAAAATAATGGGAAATTTATTTCAAGACTGCTTAAAATACAATTAAATTCCACCCCCATTTCAAATATGCCAATTTTATCTTTAAAAACCATACCGGGTTTTTAATAAAAACATACCTTTTCAAAAATAGGAAACCAATGGGTTTACATCAAATCCATTTTTAATCCATTTTCAAAAATAGGGATTTGAAACTAATTCATTAAATTTCACATTCCAATTTGAAAATTAAATTCAATAATTTAATTTATAAATAAATTCCATAAATTTCATAACAAACCCCCAATTCACTGAAATTGGGGGTTTTCCCACAATTTTCCATCATTTTCATTTTTCAATTAAATCTGGAAATTCAATTGATTCCATTTCCATTAAAAACAAAATTTAAATTAAACAATTTAAATCTCACCAATTTTCAATTCCATGCTAAAAACCTGTTTTTCTCAAAAAAACTAATTCAATGGAATTGACTTTTTCCCACCAATCAATTGAAATACATATGATCCAATTCCAAAAAATTTAATTTAAATTAAAATAATTGAAATTTAAGAAAATAAATTAGGGTTAATATAAATTGGGCATCAATATAGAACCACCTTCCTTTCTAGAAAAAACTCAACGCCCGCAACAAAACCCGCCAACAAGAATAAAGTCACAGAAGATCTAGGAACTTAACCTAGAAATGAGATTCATCAACATGGGGCTTAAATCCACCAAACTCAATATGATATATCAATCTTCAAGGGAGGAAAAGAGAAAGATATAGAGAGGCATGAAGAACGCTTACCTAGAAGACACACCTTGATCTCTACAAAAATAAAATACCAAAAGAAAGGGTCTAGAAGGATTAAAGGATCCCAAAATCTCTTGGTGAATCTTATAGGTCATGAGAAAGGATCTTGGAGAAATATTTATCGGAAATTTAATCTGGGATTCCTATTTTAAAAACTAGGCTTGGGGTATTACATGACGTGTAACCCAATTACACGTTGTGAAATTGATAAGTCTATCCACCAATAAACCAATAACCTCTTACATAAAATGAATAATTTTTCATTTTATGAGTTACACATCATGTAAGATTATTAAACAGCATGTAATTTTACATTTCATATATACACAACGTGTAAACATATCTCACGTCATGTAATCCTCTAGAAGGATGCAGAAACAGATGATTAAAGTTGGGAATCTAATAAATATCTGACTTCACCATCACATGTATCCTCTCGATTCCTTATCAACCCTACCCAGAAAATGAAAAAATTAAATCCAAAACAAGTTTTATAACACACATAATATAAAAATAACTAAATTTTACAACCCCCAATATAAAAACTTTTTGTCCCTAGAAATCCTAAGAAGAAGCTTTTATTCCAAAAAGATGAGGCCAGTAATCTCTAATCAGTTCTTCATGCTCCCACGTATCATGATTATCAAAACCATGATACCATAGCACATGAAACAAAGGCATTTTCCTCCCATAAAGTACCTTGGTTTCAAATTCAACTATCTTGACTGGCCATTCGGTCACGGATAAATCAGGATCAACTTCAAGATCACTCTATCTCAGAACATGAGATAGATCAGATAGATAATTATGGAACTGAGATACATGAAACATGATATGTATCAATGTCATTTGTGTTGTAAGTTCTAAATGATATGCAACTTTCCCCACCTACTCAACAACCTCAAAAAGTCCAATAAAACACGGAGTAAACTCCCCTTGCCTCCCAAGCTGTTGATGACCCAACTGGGGTGAAACCTTCAAGAACACCTAGTACCAACTAAGAAATCCAAAGTTCTATAGTGGAAACAAAAATAACATTTATATAGGCTCGGTTCCATGACCATCCTCTGATGAATCAAATGAATATTTGTTGTCACCTCTTAGATCAAGCTCGTTCCAACTAAGGAACTTTCACCAACCTCCGACCAACACAACAGAGATCTATAATGTTAGCTATACAAGGCATCAAAAGGATCCATTATGATCGAAAAATGGAAACTATTGTTATAATAAAATTCAACCCGATCTAAGTGATCATCCCAATCCCCACCATAGTTAAGAACATAAGTGCAAAGCATATCCTCAAGAATCTGTATAACACTTTCTGTATGGCCATCTAATTGTAGATAGTATGTCGTACTCAAATGGACATGAGATCCTAGTGCCTCCTAAAGTCCTTTCCAAAAATGATAAGTGAAATGAGGATCCTTATCAAAGACTATAGAAAATTTAACTCCATTCAAATGGATAATCTATTTCACATATAGATTTCCAAACCTCTCACCTTTGGCTATATCGCGAATGGGTATAAAGTGATCCGACTTGGAAGCCTATCAATTATAAATCATATCACATTCTTCTTTCATTGGGTATGTGGAAAACCAACCACAAATTCCATAAATATTTCACCCCACTTTCAAGTAGGGGTTGGAAGTGGCTGAAATAAACCCGAAGGTTTTTGGTTATTGACCTTAACCTGCCGGCACATATAAAAACAAGAGACAAATTCAGCAATGTACCTTCTCATACATGGCCACCAAAACTGCTTATGCATTTCAAAAAACAAATTCATGGTTCCTATGTGTACAACCCACTAAGAATTATGAAAACCCCCCATCATATATTTCCTTGCTGCTAACAGAACAATGTAGTGATTCTGATAACATAGAATACCCCCTTTGGAGAAAAACCACTGGGAAACTGTCTCCCAACCATAAAGAGAGTCCCTAATGCTATAGAACTTATAATAAATATTATAATCATAAATAATCATTTCAAGAAGAGTGGATTTCATTTGAATTCTGGCCAAGGAAACCTCATACCCTTTCTCTAGAGCTCTAATATAAAACTATGTAAAGAGGCCCATCAAATTACACTCTTCTGAATATTCTTTCACTATTGGGTTAGAAGTTTCCTGATCAATAAAATGACCATAAATTTTTTAATTTTAAGAAAACTTCACTCCCTTATATGTTATAATAGTCATCTAAGAATCCAAATTTGAGAAGTCCTTAACAAATTAGCGATAATATCCGGATAACCCAAAAATATCCAAATCTTGAAGATGTTTCGTGGATGTCCCCATGTCAAAAAATTAACCTTCTTAGGGTCAACTGAAATACCATGTTACAACACCATTATACCAATAATTTTACTTCCCTAATCCAAAATCTCTCAACAAACTCCAAACTATTCTTAGATGATGAACTTGATTCTCCTCATACTTAGAGTAAATAAGGATATCATCCACAAAGACCACCAAAAAATTATGTTGATACTATGGAAAATCTTATTCATTAATTCCATGAAAACTAAAAGAGCATTGGTTGGTCAAAAGGGTATAAAAAGGTACTCATAATGACCATAACTACGTCAAAAGGTGGTTTTCTAAATGTCAGATCCTTTTATCATCAATTGATGGTAACTAGAATGAAGATAAATACTTGAGAACCAATTATATGCCTTTAATTATTCAATGAGATCATCAATCTATGGAAACAAATAATTTTTCTTTATTATCACTCAATTGATCTTTCGTTAATCAACACATAAGATAAGTGAACCATTAGCTGTCTTAGCAAAGAGAACCAACATCACATAGGGTGACATGCTCAGGTATATAAATCCTTTATCAAGAAGATCTCCCAACCAGGAATTCAACTCCTTCAGTTTAGTTAGTGACATATGGTAAGATGGGATAAAAACTAGTTGAGTAATAGACATTAAATCAATCTAAAAATCAACCTCCCTAATCGGGGTAAAACTAGAGAAGTCAGAAAGGAAAATGTAGGGAGGCTCAATGACAACTAGAGGGAGATAACCACTCAAATATTCCTGATCCAGGTCAAAGGAAAATACATATATCAATTTCCCTAACACTATATAAGAAGATTTTTCTCTACTCGACCTTGGGTCCCATTCTCCTGGGAAGACACAGGTCACACCGCTGGGTGTATTAAAGGAGACCCATCAAAATAGAAGCTGATCCAGAACTTATTGGAAATGATCCAATCTATCCTAAAAATTATGTTAAGATGTTTCATGTCAAGTACTAAAAAGGTACAAGTAATCTTGACATCAGATAGATAGATAACAAAAATGGGTCTATTGACACCTTTCTCTCTCTTTGTACCAAGGGGTGTAGTAATATCCATTACACAAGATAAAATATCCATAGGAATATTAATAAGGTTAACAATACAGGTTGAAATAAATGAATGAGATGCACCAGTACCAAATAGGATAGTCACTAATGATGAGAATATAGTAATGGTACCTCTCACAGTCGATGGACCCGTATCCACTTCCTCTGGAGACTCTTCCACTACGTGAAGTATAATTATTTCAGATGCCTGTGGCTAGAACCCTTTTTCACATGAATCATCTGATTGTACTGTAGTTTTAGGTAGTGTATATGATCTCATCACACTACATGGAGTATAATAGATATGGAAGAACCTCTATAAATTCCCTGAACGTCTACATGAGCCATTTTTTTTGGGCGCTTTAGTGAAAATCCTCTTTGAATTTCCCAGATTTCCATATTGGTAACAAACAAAAGGAAATATGCTTGGAATTTCAGAAGGTATAGAAAAACACTACCATCAAGAATTTCTGTGATAATCATCACACTAATTATTTCCCATGGATGAATACACACTGCCACTGAGAGAGAAAGAAAATCCCAAAAACCATGACATTCCAGCCAAGTACATCTCGACCATCAATACTATATCTATTACGTCATCATAAGAAGGAAACTTCAACAAGAAAGACTGAGAAAAAATATATGGTTGAAGTCCCAAATTGAAGCTTTGATCCTTCATCCTCTCATTCGATACTATCTCAGGTGTGAAGTATATGAGCTTAACAAAATGATTTTCATACTCTCTCACAGTCCTGTCAGCCTACTCAAGTTCAAATAACTCATTGGACTTGTCTAACAACATCAAATATAGATAGAACTAGTTAGTGAATAGAGCCTTTATTTCCTTCCAATTTAAGCCATCATGCTTATTCTCTATCACCATCGTGTCCCACCATCTCCTTCTTGGACCTTCCAACATAAAGGCGGCACACTTCACTTTGATTTCATCAGGTGTGTCAAAAAACCCAAACAAACGCTCCATTATTATCAACCACTCTTTAGACTCTTGAGGATAATTTGATCCCTTGAACGGTTCTAGATTCTAGCGAATGAACTATTGAGAATAAATATTGAGAATATCCCTCTAGGGTTCCATAGATTGAGCCTAAACGTGAAATAGAGGTGGTACCTATCCCTGTTCTTGGACAGTGCGTACGATCACCTCAAATAGTTTCGGATCTACTACATGATTCACTTGAGGATGTTTATTAGCAGTCTCCTCATGGATCTGATTCATACATCTTCTTGGAGGCATGATGCTACAAAACATTAGAAGACAACAAATAAGACATTAGAAAACACTTAAATAGATAAATGAGGGAGATTAATCCTGAATGATAGAACAAAAAAGATTTTGATTTCACTTTATCGAAATCAAATCAGGTAAAATACTAGAACTAATCCTCAATAATTCTTTCCCTAACCACCTCAGGTGACTTTAAGGTTAATTATGGTGAGAGATGACCATGAAATCAATCACAACTACCTCTTAAGTTCCGAAAATATTTCACATTTCATACCAAATTTAAGGAAATAAGTTCAATATGAACCTTTGATACCACTTTTTCATGAACCACCTCAAGTACCCTGGTAACCCAATAACCAAGTCAGCCCTGACATAGCCCTAAGGGATTTCTCAATCCCCATGGGTTAGTGACTATCACCTGACATCATATAATATTGGAAGTGGGAATGATTTTCCCACTAACAATATGGGAGTAAAATAATCAAAAAATTTGAATACCAAAAGAAACTCTAATGGGAGTAATGTACTATCAGTATTCAAGGATAAACAAGCATAAAGTACTTCAACCAAATACCAAAAGATGGAAAATAACCCAATTCCTAAAGAACCCAACTCACCAAGTTCAAGGTTCAATAGCTGGATTCACCTCCAAGATACCCCTTTCTCTTTCTCGAAACTGGAAGGAGATAACATAAAAACACCCAAAGGAATAAGTAGGGTGTGAGAAAAATAATATTAGGATTTCACAAAAATATTCCATAAAAATATTCCACTATCAAATTAACCAAGAACATGCTTTAAATTTTAAAACAAACAGGTTTGGCATTTACAAAATCATATTTAAATAAATCATGATTTATAACTTAAATGATTGACATACATTACAAATTCTTTTTTCACATTTCAAAAGAAGAAAATACAATTTAAAAGATGGAATTTAACTTTAATCAAAGGGTGCTTTCCACAAATGGCTCTTTTCAGAAAATGGATTAAATAAACACATTTATATAAAATAGTTTATATAAATTCTTAAGGCATGTAAAACAGTCTATAACAACGAAATACACATTTTAAATATAAACATGTGAGAAACATGGTCATGTTCCAAGTGCTAAGTAGGTACGATAGTTCCAATCTATAAGGATCCAACACTATGAAACAGAAATCATGTACATATTCCACTTTTGGTATAAGGTAATGGGGCCTCATCACCATCGCCTAAGGAATGATGATGTGTTGATATGATGCTTTAGAATATTGTAAGTTGTAAATTATTTTCTAATATAACTCACTAAATACCTATTTCTTACATGCACTCAAGTACAAACAATGATGGGAAATTTATTTCAAGACTACTTAAAATAGAATTAAATCCCATCCACTATTTCAAATATGCCAATTTTCTCTTTAAAAACCATACTAAGATTTTAATAAAAAATGCCTTTTTAAAAAAATGAACCAATGGGTTTCCATAAAAACAAGTTTTCATAAATAGGGATTTGAAACCAATTCATACAATTTCACAATCCAATTTTAAAATTAAATTCAATAATTTAATTTATAAATAAATTCCATCAATTTCATAACAAACCCCCAATTCACTAGAATTGAGGTTTTTCTCACAATATTCTATCAAGTCCATTTTTCAATTAATACCAACAATTAAATTGATTCCATTTCCATCAAAACCAAAATTTAAATTAAACAATTTAAATATCACCAATTTTCAATTCCATTCAAAAAACCCATTTTTCTCCAAACCCCCAATTCCCTAGAATTGGGTTTTCCAGAAAAATCAATTGAAAGAAATATGATCCAAATCTAAAATACAAAATTTAAATTAAAACAATTGAATTTTACGAAAAGTAATTAGGGCTAATATAGCATGATCATCAATACAGAACCACCTACCTTTCTCATAGAAACTCAATTCCTACCACAAAACTGGCCAATAAGAATGAAGACGTAAAAGATCTAGGAACTCAACCTAGAAATGGAATTCATAAACATGAGGCTTAGATCCAACAAAATCAATATGATACATCAATCACAAGGAGGAGGGGAAATAGAAAGAGATAGATAGGCCTGAGGAATGCTTACCCGGAAGAAACACAATGATCATCACAATGATCAAACGCCGAACGAAAGGGTATGGAAGGATTAAATCCCAAAATCTCATGGGTAATCCTCTAGGTCGAGATTAAGGATCCTGGAGAAAGAATGATAGGAAATTTCTTCTAGGATTCATATTTAATAATATGGGCTCAGGCTATTACATGACATGTATCCCAGTTACATGTTATAGAATTAATAAATTTTCACATCTGTTGAGAAGCCCATCACCTCTTGATTAAAATGAATTATTTTTCATTTTATGAGTTACACATCATGTAACCCTATTACATAGTGTGTAATTTTAAATTTTAGATATACATAACATGTAAACATATTTCCTGCCATTTAATCCTCCAACAGGCCGCAAAAACAACTGGTTAAAGATGAGAATCCAACAAATCTATGACTTCACCATCACAAGCATCCTCTTGATTCCTTCTCGAACTTACCTAGAGAATGAAAAAAGGAAAACCACAACAAGGTTTAGAACATATATGATATACATTCAATGACATGTTACAATATACTTTATAAATTAATAAATATCACCAAAATACCTTTTTCATTATTTAGAATCAATATATAAATAATAGTACTCAACAGATAGTTTACTTTTAAGACAAATAAATATTCTTAATCAATATAATTTTATAATAGAGTCTAAGGCATAGGCTACAACTGATAGTAGTTATATTAGTGATATTTTTCGGCTGATAATTATGTCATAGAATATGATTAGCTACATATGTAAGGTTTTTTAATTTTTTTTGGAAAAGGCATATATCATAGGTATTGGCGGTAAAAACCTTACATGTAAGCACACAAAAAATTACATATGAATAATATTTCATGATTGATATCCTAATCATAATCTATGATATCATATCATATTTAATAATTCACATTGATATCTCCTTAGTGATTCATCACTCTATTTTCTTAAAAAATAGTGCAACATAATCATAAGATACAATATCTTGATATCTTATGGCATGATTAGTAAATATCTCTATGATTTGTAACGTGTCATATTTTATGATAGATATTATGATATGAAATAGGATATTGTTAATATTCATTTTTATCATGATTTCACAAATCTAATCACATGGATGACTCTAACACAACTATTGGATTTCATGGGGTATTAATAACACTATTATTTATAATAGAAGTAAATAGAAACCCAACACAAGAATGAAAATGAATGAATAAATGAAACCACACACATATTTAAATGAAGAACCATACAAAATAGAGAATTTACCATACATTTATGACATAAAACAAAATTATATATTCATCATATGTGGTTGATAAAGATCACACAAGTGATAGCCAAAGTACTTCCCACCTTTGGAGGTATCCATGGGCTGTTGAATCATCTGATGTTCAAACATAAATCTTCACACAATGGTATTCTATCACCTCATAGTGAAATATGGGATAATAAAGAGGGTTGTGAGTTTGTGAGAAATTTATCCAAGCATGGATGAACTAGGTATCACACCACCGTCAAATAAAAGTAGGATTTATAGATCCTTTTAAGATTCTCCTTATAGATTCATGCATGAAATCATGTATTATAACACATGAGTTAATGCCTCAACCAAATCATACATATATTCATCATAATACCTCATGTTACACCTTATACAACACCTATTAAATGACATCTTAGGTGAACAAATTCATTTAATGATAACTATTATCATTCAACAACCTATAACATCAAAGAAAATATCATTTTTAAGCCATATAAAATGGTACTTGTACTATATAACTTTTCCATAAAACTATCTTATGATATGGTACAATCATAATTTATATTTGTAATGGGAAGTGATATGTAATCAAATCCAGTTCATTAAGATACAACCTTTTCAAAATATAAGACATATCTCATTACATATCAGGAAAAATTCAATAGGGCTTGTCATATACTTCATAAGATATCACTAATGATTATGGAAGGTGGTATCAAATATCTATTCAATTTTTATATTATTCCTATGACATGACTTCCACTAGTTTCCCAAATTAATAATAAATATAACACATTATTTTTAAAATTATGAATGTTTTTTTCAATAATATTTTGATGTTTCATGTTAAAGGTTTTTAATGGTATTTTACATGAACCTATGTGGTGGTATTTTATTTATATTCACCTTCATTAAAACCTATATTTAACACCATGTAAAATTATGGTTTTTGGTAAGGTTTTTATTGTTCATGTTAATTTTTAATTTGAATAATTATATCCTAGTATATTTCAATGGTTTTTTTATATTCGTTGGTTATTATATCCTACCATGTTCTTATTTGTATTTTAGGATCTGTTAAAGTTTTATTATCCATGAATAAATTTTGAACATTATGTGTTTATTTCTGGTTTCTTTCTTAAGTCCTAGTAATAATGTTTTCTTATTTTATAATTCTATGTTCCATGAACCCATTGTGTATTCTAGTGTTCTTTCATTTCTTACATGCTTCCATTTGTATATTTTCATGATTAGAAATATTATAAAGACAAAAATTGTTTTACAATCAACAAAGGAATGGATTTTTTCATGTTTAGATCATGTCCGTTGACTTTATTTTGATTAATTAATATTAATGTTTACATATGTTTGGACCTGGGTCAAGAAATGAAATTAATATATAATTCATATTTATTTTTGTGTCATCTTGAGTCCCTTTAGTAAAACAAAATTTAGTTATTAAGGATATATTTTGAATGGTATGAATATATCTTAGTTAATCATGCCTTTTTATTTTTTTATTATTTAATAAAAATTGTGTAATTTCTTTCCACTAAAACCTGAATTAATTATAATTCAATGAACAATACTTAACCTTGGTTTATAATTACAATGTTGTTCTGATAATGGATGGGTTTGACCAAGAAAAAAAGAATGATTTGGTTCTTAATGCTATTGGGTTTTATTAGATATGTTATTTTACTAAACTAAAATTAAAACCTTATAAATAGTATTGGTGCTTATTTTCTTAAGGATTTAATTATGGAACTCGTTTTGAATAAATAATTAAAAATTTATCGTTGTTCTTAGTAGATCCATAACATTGGGAAATTTATTTCTTTAAAATATTTTATTTATAACCTCCAAACCCATTTTTTTCAATTTTATAAAAATATCATTTAATGATGATCGGTAACCATACCAGAAAAATGTCCAAATTCAAAAAAAGTAGATCCACAACGTGGTACCCGAACATTCCAGATTACAATTCCAATTTTCAATTTTTAAACTTCATGAAAAATCTTGACCAAACAAACACCACACGCCATGCGTCCACCTCATTTCGCACAATCACATCAAGTCAAGAACCCTTACATTGCGCATCTTTATCATCTTGGTGAGACCTTCCACCAATGTCATTGTCTTTGGCCCTGTCGCTGTCTCACCTATCATCGACGCTGGCCTAACACCGCCATCCTTGTTGTCAATAATCACCACATCAGTACGTTGGAGACTCCTGTCCACTAGATCTGAGCGATGCCGCTCTATAGTAACCATGAAGAAACAAAAAATAGAAACCAGACGAAAAATCACCGAATCAACTTTTAAAACCTCACAGACATCTTTTCTGCATTGTTTCCCCACAAACCGAAACCATATACCAGCATGAACATCACCCTCATCAACCACCTGTAAAACTATTGGCCACCCAAAAACCACTTCCCAAATCCTTGAAGAACCACAACACCAGACCGACCTAAGGAGGGGCAGTGGGACTTGAGGCCATGGTAGAGTTGATCGGATTAAGCCTCCACAAAGATTCAAGCCCTTCACCTTGAATAAGACCAACAAATCCATAGCCAAACCAAACCATTTTTCTACATTATCCATTATAATAGTAGAATAAAAAATGAACTACCAACCCAACAGAAACAAAATAACATCATCAGAAATCATGGCATTTTCATATGACACTTCTAGGATTACCCTTTAGGGAATTACACTTCAGTGGGGCTGGGAGGTGGAGTTCGCTGATGGCAGTACAGAACACACCCTCCAATAGGGCAAGGCAATGGGTTCTCGAACTTGATACATAATCTCTTAGTTATGTGGATCAGTGATGAGACATTTTTTGAAGTACCATTGGACTCATGAGAAATTTGGAAACTTTTCTCATAGAGACACATCCTTGTGATGTGACCTAAAATCATGCAGTCCAAACAGATCCACCCAAAGAAAATAGTATCAAGGTGTGGTGATAGAGTCCCTTTGACATGCGTGTTTAGGGGAGACATGAGGGATGTTGGGAATTGTTGGTTGTTACTTATGGAACTGTTTGAGACTTTTTTTTCTAGACTGAGCTATGAGATGGAGGTCCCCTTACTCTCTCATTTGGGCATCTTTGGTTGAGCATGTATTTATATCCTATTACAGTACCCACTCCTTGGGTTTTGGTTACTCTCATTCTAGGAGAGGTGAAGACACACGGGGTATGACATGTGCTTTATGTTTCTATATTCTCATGGTTGGGAGAGTCTACTATCATAATAAAGGTAGAAAAGACTCAAAGAGATGTTCATCTTCTCACCATTTTTAGATCCTTATGTTTGGATGAGCTTACATAACTCTCTTAGTGGGTTGTGCTGCATTCCTTTTACTATACCGTGTCATATATACAACATTACATTTCTCTAAGTATATCTTATGAATCACCCTTCTCCTTTTTGTGGCATCCTACTATGAATTTTTATACTCACCCCAACATGGGCTTTGCCCGAACATGTAGTACCTTATGTAGATGATAGAAAGGTTGATCATTAATTTAGAGGAGCTTAAGGATACAAGTTCTTGGACCATG
Organism: Viscum album; assembly: GCA_963277665.1. Taxonomy (NCBI): domain Eukaryota; kingdom Viridiplantae; phylum Streptophyta; class Magnoliopsida; order Santalales; family Viscaceae; genus Viscum; species Viscum album. The sequence goes on along the minus strand of CAUJRU010000149.1, from coordinate 1,372,144 downwards.
TGTGGTGGTCATAGCTTGGTATCCAGGAGTGAGGATCTCTCAATGGATTTACTTTTGAGTTTCTTCTATGTTGTGTCACTTTTCTGGTTCAACATGTATTTTTCCCCTTTTCCATTCATTTAACTTTACGATACATGTATTGTTTAGTGGTTCATGCTTGCTTGGATTATTTATAGCAGTTTTGTGTCATTCATCTATTTACCTATGTAATTTTTCATTGAGTTGGATTCATGTGTGTGTATAGGTTCTTAGTCAAAGTACTCCCTAAGTTTTTTGTGCCTTCAACACTTATCAGCACCCCCTAGGCGATGGAGGTGGGATTGGGGTAGTTGCAGATCATGCCCCAGAATGGGTCAGATTTTGAAAAAGTGGTATCAGAGGTGGTTAGAACCTTGGGTCTTTGTTTAGATGTTTCCCTAAAAAGGTATTTGTTGGGTATAGGGAAACAATTTCAATGTTTCTCGAGAGAAGCTCTCCGTCTAGGGATTATAGTGATGGGGCAACGACTGACATCACAATTCAACAAGACCCCGATGACCCGCATGCCAACTTGACATGTTGAGACATCTATTTCAGGGATAAATGGTACATGAATCATATAAGATTTATTCTTTTATAGTACTTATTTCCTCCAAGATGACAGCTAGCTTGGATACTAGCTATGGTTCATGACAATGACGCTATGATTTATGAGGCCTCAATACAAGATCCATCATATGATTCCACTTCCTCCTAGTGGATAGGTAGCCGAACCTCCACATGTTGAGTAGTAGTTAGTCCCAATAGAGAATGTTAAGGGCATGCACATGATAAAACTACCCCACAAGTTCCAACACTAGATACCATCGAGGTTCTATGGTGGGCCAGATCTTCAGGTAGTGGAGGATTGGATAGAGATGATGGTCCACCTATTTAGGCTTTTCTGGACATATGGAGATTAGTTGGTGGCTTTGGTAGCCAGTATTTTCCATAATGTTACTGGGCATTAGTGGATCTTTTTTACTCAAATGCATGATGATTTGGAACTCTCATGGTGTGAATTATAGTAGTTTTTCTACAAGGAGTACTACCCCTCCTACTTACACTCCATTCGGTTTTTGTAGCTTTATCAGGGAGGGGTGATGGTGACTAAGTATGTGTCTAGGTTAACAGAACTTACAAGTTACACTATGTAGATGATACAAAATGGTAACTTCCGATCCCAAAAGTCTGAGAAGGGTCTCTATAGAGAGATCCATTCCAATTCAGTACCCTTGTGCATTACCACTTATGCCAGGGTGCTGGAGCAGGAACTGGTGACTAAGAAATTTCTATTATTAGTACACCATTTTACTAGACATGGTAGTAGGCACAACAAAGGTGAGATGTTTTCCATAGTTAGAAGATGTTTGTTGGAAGGGACTTGATGTAGGAGGCCTTACCATGATCAGGCTCAAGAACTTGATCTAGGATAACATAGAGCTCCAAGGAAGCCTAGGGATGGTAAATGTTATGCTTATGACAGGAGAGGTCACATGGCATAAGATTTCCCAACTAGAGATGTTGAGCTTCCTATGAACCGCAACAATAGAGATGGCATCGTGATTCAGGATCTCCCATGTGAGAAAAGGGGGTACATAGGGAGGCGGTGTTTTTTGGGAATAATGGAGAATTATGGTTGGTGGATGACACTATAAAGTCCATCCACCACCACCTGGTGTCCCACATTAGGATCTGGGATCTGGCGATCATGAATGCAATTAGATGGATGATATGGATGATTATAATCCTTCAAAACATGAGCTAATAAGAGGTATGACCTATGTATTTTCTACATTTTTGAAGTAGAACTTGTCAGACACAGGGTGAGGTACTCTTTTCTATCTTTTTTTTCTTGATGTTTTACTAGGGTGAAGCAGGGAGATCTTGTAACCTTATGATGGTGGTGTTTGACATAACTATGAATGCATGAGGAAGAGGGGTCCTTACCCCACCGATATGTGTATTTTTAATGTGATAAAACCCATGGGGCGAGTCTGTGCTTCACAAAGTGATAGTATTGAGGTGTTTTATATGAGTCCCTCCGACTTTTTCATTCATGGCGGGGTTGTGTTGTGGAGTGTCATAACAAATACATTCATTTCAAGTGGATTTCTTATTCTTGAACTCCTTTTTCATGGAATGCTATTAGTTGGTATGACCAAGTGTTTGGTTTGGGGTTACTCTTATTACATGAGAGGAAAATACGTGATGGTTATTCCATGCGCTTTCAATGTATAGACTCTTGTGGTGGGATGATTTTACTCACCTTCCCTATTCATTGGTACCTTTTCATGATCAACATCAAACGTGATATAAATGTTATCAATTATAGGTAGAATTGATGGATACCCCATGAATATAACTAAATAAATCACTATATGGTTCTATAAGTAGTATTCTTCGACATGAGGTTGTGGAGAGACTACCTTCTGGGAGAATTATTTGTGGATTGAATGGACCACTAGAGTCTCAAGTAAATATTCACTCAGATAGACTTGAACCGGAGTCAACAATGATGGTTTAACATTCTGTAGGACTAAGAATCGTGATAGTAAATATGCCAAAAATGGGAAATGTTGTAGGAGAGAACCTTAGTAGGAAGTACTAGGCTCTACTAGTGCAGGAAGTTTCAGAGTTGTTAACTTCCTTGCAGATGACCCGGGTGGAGCAGGAAGGTACAACTTTTTTCAGTCGATGGTGTTGCCTCCTTCATTTCTTAAGCATGTAAGGTAGTCTTTGTTGTGAAACATCAACTATGAAATCTTGTGTGAACAGATATCCTTAGGTATTTCCCTAGATAGATATTCTAAAGGAGGGAATCATGAGACCTTCTTCTAGGGAGCATAGTTCGATGGTCTGTTTGGGGTAGTTGTTCATATGAATGATTGTATTCCTTTATGAGGTACCCATAATGTTTGTCTTCGATCATGACATTCAGTTTATGTTACACCTGAGGAAAAGACTACTAGAGGCGTTTGGGACCCAACTACAGATGAGTGAAACCTTTCACCCCAGACCGATTAGAGGTCTAAACACACTATCCAGTTATTGGAGGATATTCTAAGGGCTTGCATGTTAGTTTTAGGATGAGGAGGCAAGATATCCCTGAGGTCCATTGATCCATTTGATATTGTTTAGATATTTGACGAGGGTACCTACCGCCTTTCCCTATACCCACAACTAGAGAGGGTGCATGAAATTTTCCACATGTCACATATAAAGTGATATGTTCATGATCATATGTACATCATCAATAGGAGCATACCATATGAGGATACAAAACCCCCTTGGTTCATATGTTGTAGCAAAATGGAAGTATGCTGGAGAGTTCCTAGGAGTGGGAGAGCCAGAAGTGAGCTCAGTATCTCAAGTTGTTTTCCCCATTTTTTCTTTTCAGGGATGAAAATATTGAAGTATGTAATGATTTAGAGACATGGTTTTTTCCTTGTAAGAATTTGGAAATATTGAAGTATGGAATGATTTAGAGACATGGTCTTAGAACATCTGCCTATTCTGAGGCCCGATGTTCCTAAAATAATTTTTTATAAAATATTAGTTATTTTTATACTATACACCTTGAGGAAATGAGATATCACTCAAATCATATCTCGGATCTGAAATAAGAGTCCAAAGTTGAGTTTGAATCATGGAGTTTACCCTAGTCGGGACATTACTTTTGTCGACGTGAGAAGTCTATAGAAAATACCAGAGAGGGATTTTTTGGAAACAGAATAATTAAAATTAATTATTTTATCTCTAACACTGAATCACAAATTTTTTGAATGTGGACTTGGATTGGGAATCTGAGACTATCGTTGAGTTTGTAATGGGGTGTTTTACCTAAGTGAAACATTAAATAAGAGGGAACATGAGTTTTAGATTCCGTGACAATTAGCAGTTTCCATTAAATAGGTGTTTAAGGGAAATGAACAATGGTTGACTCATTTCTCCAACAGATGCTAGTAGATCTCCTCTATCCTTTAGGCATGTGAATCGATGTCAAATTCTTGACGGATCATGATTAAAATTCAGATACTAGTAGATAAGAGTGCATCGAACGCATCAAAAGATCTATAATCCAGGTAGGATTCTTATTTCATATTTTTTTATCGATTTAAGTTTTTATTATTGAATATGATTATTGATGAATTTCACTTCTTTGAAATCCTTTTTTGGTGGCCAAACTAACAATGGTCATTGACTGTTTAATTTCTGGATCACTCTTTATTCATGTTCTTCGCTCATTCTTCACTGAATAACTTTTCAACACATTGAAAGGAAATTTGATCATCATGAAAATAATGGTTTTATGAAGTTCATGATCCATGGATTCTAGATCTATAAAGATTTTTTTTGTTTTGAGTACTGGAGGATGTGAAATGGTGAGTGGAAGCAACGACTACTTTTCATCACATCAAAACGTCAATAAATATTAAAGAGAAGCATGAGTATTTAATGATCTCATCCCAAGGGTTCTAGATCTAGTATCAGATAAATTTTACAAGTACCGGGGTTATCCTGGTGGTCCATGGAAGGGTCACCAGTGCATGGTGGTCCATCGGCGAAATGGCGGTAGTCGGGCCATAGGAGGCGGCGGCGCCGCGAGACAACGGCGGAGCGAACGACGTGCAGGGTGGTGCATGGTGTGCAGGAAGTAGCAAGGAGCACTGGTGCTACTATATGACGATAGAGCAGTGCGGGATGACGGTCAGCAATGGGAACAACCCCTTGGGTTTTAATAAAAAAAATAATTATACAATAATAATAATAATAATATTATTATTATTAAAACTTTTAACCATGCATAACATCCCTATACTATGTCCAATTCACGCGCAGTCAGGGTCAATTTGACCATGAATTCAATGAAATATTTTTAATACCAATGTTAGGTACCTTGCACTGACTTTTGGAGGGGGTCAATAAAACACTTTAAAAAAAATATTTTCAAACACTGATTCAAACAGAAAACCTACACGAAGCATCCAATTAACATGATATCTATAGCAATGTGGCCCTTGTATCAAGGTGGAACCATTGAGGACAATTTGAGATGTTTATGTTTTAGTATCGAGTCTTAGTGACATGAAACATCCAATTATAATAATAATATATTTATTATTATTTGGAGATTTTTGTATCGGACGTATCTCCTGCCTCTGATGTCCAATTGACACACTTTTAGTGGCGTTGAGACCCTAATATTTAGGTAGATGTTCTAAGACTATTTTTTATTGCTTAAACCAAAATCAATGTGTGGTCCCCACAAATCAGCATTCATGTGCAATGCAATGAAATTCAATTTCTTCATTAGAAGTCTGATTTGAGAAAATGAATAGTCTATCCTATGATTTTTTCCAAAAGAATCATGACGGTGTGATTTGTTTGGTTATCTAGGGCTATCTGAGGAGGCTAATCAGTAAATTTATGTTTTAAACCTTTTGGACCAGTGACAAGCATTGTGTGCTCATTAGACTTATAGCTATACATACCATGTACTCTGGGAGTACACCGGAACGCCTAGAGGTACTTGATCATAGTTTAGTACCTGAGTATGGCTAGGTACCTGATCAAGTGATGGTGTGGGGTCAATCATCATGTGGTCCCCACACGTGTTGTATACAAATTTACGAATCTTCTACCTCTCAAATATCCTTCTTCTGACATCGTATTTTATCCTACGAGTATCCTATTCTGAGTTTTTTTCCATTGAGAACATGATGGTTCCCTCCATAGTGGCATTTAGGATATGATGTTATATGTTCCAGGTGTGAAACCTATCCAGGGAAATACCTGATGATTGTAGTTTACTTCCTCAATGTTTTTCAATAGCTACCATTCAACAGGGATGGCCAGAGCAGTATTGGGATTACCCTTCAGATGGTATGGGCAATGACATTCACCTATGACACTTTTGGGCTTCCCATCCAGATGGGTATGGAAATGGTGTTCTATGAAAATTTTGGGCATACCCCCCATCTAGGCTAGGTAGTGGCATTCACTGATTACATATTCGGGCTTAAACTCCCACTAGGCTTGTAATTTTCATTCTCTTATAAAACTTAAAGGCTTACCCTCTAGTGTATTACCCTTCAGTGGGGATAGGTAGTGGTGTTAGCCAATGATAGTACTGAGAACACCCTTCAGTGGGGCTGGGCAGCGGGTTCTTAATCTTGAGACATGATATCTCAGCTCTCTGAATTAGCGACCATACATGTTTTAACACACCATTGGATTCATGTGAAATAGGGGCTCTTTTCCCATCGAGATGCAACCTAAAACCATGTGGTTGTGACAAAGCCACCCGAAGTTGATAGTATCAAGGTGTAGTGATTGAGTCCCTTTAAATTTTATGTTTAGGGATCACTTAAGGGATGTTGGGCATCATTAGTAGTTACTTCTGGAACTATTGGAAAATATTTTCCTAGGATGAACTGTGAGATGGAGGTCCCCTTACTCTCTCATTTGGGATTCTTTGTATGAGCATGTATATATATATATCCAATTGTAGTACCCAGTCCTTGGGTGTTCGTTACTCTCCCTCTTGGAGAGGTGAAAATGTGTGGGGTATGCCACGTGCATTCCATTACAATATTATTGTGGTTGGATGAGTCTATTGTCCTACTAAAGGTATAAAATATTCAATGAGAAGTTCATCTTCTCGCTGTTTATATCTCCTTGGGTTTGGATGAGCTTACTTCACTCTCTCATTGGGTTGAGAATCACTCATTTTATTGTAGCTTTTACTATCTACTATTTTCCCTTTTTATGAGTATCACTTATATCACCCTATTTTCTTTTTAAGGGTGTCGTACTGAGTATTTTTATACTTACCCCTACATGGGATTTTCCCACACATGTTGTGCCTTCTACAGACGATAGACAGGTTGACTGTGAATTTAGAGGAGCTTAGGGATATGGGTTATTGGGCCACATATGATGGTCATATAATGGGAAACAAGAGAAGGTCTCTCTCATCTATTTTAATTTTCATCTTCTCCCATGTTGTGTAACTTTTCAGGTCAAGTGTTTTTTCCATTATTCTTTTAGTTTAATCTATTGTACTTGTACTGTTTAGCGGTTCATTCATGCTTGGTTTATTTATAGTAGTGTTGCATCTTTCATTCATTTCCCTCTACCCTTATAAATTAAGTTGGTTGTGTGTGTGTACAAGTTCTTAGGAAAAGGCCTCCGCATGTTTTTACACCTTCAGTGCTTTTTGCTGCCCCTGGCCTATGGAGACATACTTGGGGTAGTTGTGGCTCGAGCCCCGACATGGGTCGAGTTGGGACATGATAGCTACCACATAACCGATATATTGGAGGGTGTTAATTGAACTAAATATATTTTATATACACATTTTTATATATGTATTGAACTCATAAAATAAATTTTATAGTAATAAGATAATAATAAATCCAGTTTTATGCTTAAAAACTCTATTTTTTCTAAAAGTAAGTTTTACCACCATTTAGTGGAACACATGTTTTAAAACAAGATTTTAAAAATTTAATAATTTTTATTTTGAAAAATAAACTTTATTTTTTAAATTGGGATATCAATATTTTCTTTGGGTGTATTTTTGTTATTTTTCTGAGAACATTCATATTTTGATGAATAGTAAATAATATGAAATTTTCATTGAAAATAGATTTTTCATCAAAATAATTTATATATTTTCATTATTTTTTAATTGATTTTAAAGAATAATTTAATTAATTTTACGTCAGTTAAACTAATTTAGGTCATTAGAAATAGTTTCACATTGATGTTTTATATAAAAACATAGCAAAGTTCTGAACATTTTTTTTTATTTTAAAAACCTGCTTTATCATCCCATCTGCGTAATTAATTTTAAATTAATTTCTACTACTTCTATGATTAGAATGGTGAAAAATTGTTTCCATATTTGTAATCATCATAATATATATTTTAAAATTATTTCAACTTATTTTTTGACAAAAAAATGAGTAAATGTAATTAAAATTAATTATAGTGATTAAGGTTAAAATTTGTTTTCTCAGTGGTTAAACTTCAATCTTAAGTGCCCTATTGATGTAGACACATGTCCAAAAAAAATTTATACCATTATTAAACCATATAACCTATTTTATATAATTTTTATCATTATTATATTCACATTATGTAAGGGAGACCTCACAATAATATATACCTTTTTATATTTACAAGAATTTCATTCCCCTCCACTATAAAATGGAATTCACCCTCATTAATTCTTCACACCTATAAAGCCCATTATTCTCATCCTTGAATGGCTCAAATAATATCCCAACATATATCCCCACAACCTAGGGTCTTCAATTATGGGAATAAATCCATCCAATAATTCTTTTGGCACAAACCAAAAGGAGTTACCCGAAGAAGATGTAACTTACAACAATATGCATTTTTACATTACTTCCTTCTCCAATCCATTTATTTAACTTTATATCCGGATTATTTTTTTACATATTTATCTTCAATAAATTGATATGTTTTTATGTTAAGGTTAATATATACACCAACACACACTCATATCAAATGGTTAATGAACTTTCTGTTCATGTGTACAGTGAATTACCGACTAATGAAACGATGTCGTTCATTTTTCCTTCACCATATTTCATTGTTTGGAATTACGATGGAAAAAATATTTTTATTTGATATATATTATATTTATTATGGATTCATACATTTTTAATTTTTATATAACACATTCCTTCATTCATTCCATTTTTTGGGAATACGGTAACATCGTTTGTGGACATGAGGACTACCGCCTCCTTAATGCAATGTGATATGTTTACACTTTAAATGGAATGTATTAAGGTTGAATTTAACAAAAAATGTGTAATATAAATGAAATAATTTTATATTAATTCTATAATTAACTTTTTTAGAAATATAATATTTTATTTTCCTTAACACCCTTTCACACATTTAAAAAAGTGATAACGTTGTTCATGGACGTGTGGAATATTGCCTCTTCGATGTGATATAATTCAATTTACATCAAAAGAATAATATATATAAGTATATATGATTAATTAAAATAGTATTTAGGATTAAATTTTAATTATTTAAATATAAATTTTACTTATATTCTTTCTATAATGATTATTGAAACCTGGGAATTTTACTAATGTGTATGTATGACCTACTGTCTCCATGATTATAGCATTGGTAAATTTTTCACAACCATTTATCATGATTGGTTTTAAAAATATATATTTTTTATGAATATAATAATTATTTCATTATTATTATTATTGATATGTTTATTCATTGATCCATTTGACGATAGATGACATACCAATGTCATTTTTTTCCTATAAACCGAATATGATCAAAACACCTGATGTAGACTTAATTGATTAATTAGTTTTTTAAACATTGAAATAAGTAAAATAAAAGTAATTATAAATAAAAATGGTTATAAAAAAAATTAAATAATTAACATAAGTTTATTATTCATGAATATAAAGACACACATGACAAGTTAGCCTCAAGGTATGAGACTTCATCTCAATCTCCTTTCATTGAGGAATATATTGAGTTTACAAAACATTATTCTCTTATGAGGCATATTTACATACCCACTAACATATTATATCACCATTTTTTTGTATTATAATTTTATTTAGTGTTCTGTAAAATTATATTCTATCCTAGATCTTATGATTAAAAGTTTTAAAGTGGTATTGGAAATATTGAATGTTTATAGATTTAATTATCAAAATTTTTTATCCATGTCAATTTTATTTAAATTATTTATATGAATGGAATAATATGTCTATTTTTAATTTCATTCAAATTTTTTCTAAAATGAATATTTTTACGTTTTAAAAAGAATGTTTTGACAAATGAAAAAATGACTGTTATATTCTTAATGCATATATAGATAATGAATTTTCCTCCACTGAGGCCATTATTTTATTTTTGTATTATTTTGAATGGTTTCATGTTTTGTTAAATTAAAACCTTATTTTTTTTGTATTTATGTTATAGAGAATGATTTTTTTAAAACAAAGAATTACTTTCTATTGAAAATGGTATTTTTGAAGGAAAATGTTATTTTAATATCTAACATTTATTTTAATTTGAGGTTAATAGAAATTTTCAAATGAATATTTTTTTTATTTCATGTTGTGTTTATTAGACTTTATAAATTATGGGTGTTACCAGAGAGCATAAGATGAGACCTTTATAGCTTAAATATGGGTGTAGTCAGATATTTTTATAATTCATTGGGTAATGATTAAATTCTTCATAGATTTATATTTGAATATGGATTCAAGGATATACCAATATGTAAGGTTTCATTAAGGGTTATATAAGGGATCAATGTGAAGATGTACCAAGGTACCTACATGAATCATTTATGTTTAATAACTAGTATTTATGAAAATAATATGTTTTCAAAAGGTAAAATAAATGTTATTTGTTAAAGAATGATATTTCCCTTTTTTTGTAAAATATTCTGTTTTCAAGAAAGGGTATTTCATGAGTTTTGATGTTTACAAATTAACTAATAGTTTCCTTCTTTTTATACCCCGTAATGATCTTTTTTTTTTCATAAATCTTTTTTAAATGTTTTTATTAGATTTAATGTTGGGTAAGTGATTGACATATTTTAAATTGAATGTAATGAAGAGTTTTCAAAAAAGAGATCATGCTTTATTTTTTAAAACGTTTTATATGGTGGATGAAATTCATACTGTTGGGAAGTTTACAATATTTATTTTTTGGTTTTGTTAAGTATTAGATATGTCCTAATAATCGTAAAATTTAAACATGAAATGATCCTCAATGTTAAAGAATATAAATTATCAACTAAAACTCAATATTATGTAATGTTTTACGTATGGGCATTAAATGTTCCATACAAGTTGGTTTCAAAATTTAGTGTTTTCCTCTAATAGATCAATGGAAACCATAGGATTAGTATCAATCCAACTTGAATTATTTACCATATATTAAATATATTATTAACATCTCATGTAATTTTATTTTGATGAAATTACATGTTTTTAAGGTCTTTTATCCTCTACTAATTGTGATAATCCGTCTAATTAATTAACACTTTTGACTATTAATCATCAAAAAATTAGTTGTACACGTCAGTTTTGAGTGAGATTAGTTGGATGTTAACTAACCAGGCTATCTAAATCCAATATAATAGGGAACACATATTCCTTAGTGTTGGTGAGAATATAGGCCTATTATAGGCCAAAAGGAATTCTCATGCTTGTATTTCATTTTATTTTTATAATTTTCCAACATCATTTATATTATTTTTATAAGGTCTTATTGAACACTACTACCTATTAATTCATAGCATTGTGACATTGGGATGAGAAATTATATAGAATTTTATACTCTATGTATAACCTCTTCAACTCACTCACAAAAATATTCATTCCACTATTTGTTAGAATATATTGAGTAATGATGAATAATGTGATATTTTGAGATATTATTAAACCCATCATATAAATGTTCCTAGTAACTTTTAGGGTGTACTACTTTAGTGAATTTAGAGAAGATATCAATATTGGTCATAATGAAATTAATTAATCAAGATATTATGGAAGAGTATGGTCCCATAATATCCAATACCCACATATTTAATAGCTATGAGTACATGGTCACATATAATAAATTTATGGGTGGATATATAAAATTTTCAATGATTTTTCATTTATGAAACTATATTCTCATGAACATGGAATATTCTTATATCGCCAAATACAAGAATTACCCAATCCTTCTATAAATGTTACTAAATCTATCCTAGTTTTATTAGTGAATTTATTATAATTCATATAATAATTTCATGTAATTATGAATTTCCACCTTTAAATTACAAGTGTATTTCAATGAATCATTCATTAAAATTATTTTTTTGTCATATTGCAATGTCATAAAGTATGAAGTTCACCATTCCTCATTTAATCTATTCATTTTTTGTCTAAATATTGTTAAAGATGCCCATATTGGAGATAAAATATAATAGGAACATATGATGTAACACCCCAAGCTTCCACGGTACGCTTCTCTATGAATAATACAGCAGCGTGCGTTGTACGCAACTTTGAGTTCTAACACACACCACAACCAATCAAAGTAGCCGTTATGAATAGTAATACCCAATTTTTGAAATTTTATAAAATTTATCTTTCAAAATGGACTTAATTTTTGGATTAATAATATCAAATTTATCCTAGGGTGAAATTTTGGTAATATTTGGATAACTATTATATTTTGATGAATAGTGAAAATTTCTAAATTTTAATTAAAAACAACTTTTTTAATCAAAATAATTAATAGTGATAAATTATGAATTTGGGTGGTTTTAATGTATATTTATAATATATTTTTACCATTCAATACAATTTTGGTCAATATACATAATTTTACAATTAAACCGGACATAAACAAGTTTCAATCTTTTTATAGTTATTATTTCTTAAAAAAACGCTTTTTGTTTTGACAGCGGGAATTAATTTTAAATTAATTTATTCCAATTTTTTGTTCTGAATTTGAAAAAATGGATTCCATATTTGGAATCAGGGAGTACAAATTGTGTAAATAGGTAACTTTTATTTTTATACATTTTGAATAATCACTTCGGTAAATATTTTATTTACCATGGTTAAAGGGTAAATCCGGTAAATAAGGGTAAAAAATAATATTATAATAATAATAAATTACCCTAAAACGTGTAATAACCTTAATGGTTGATGCATGTTTGACCATGGGAATCTTTGGGTCGATTTTGGGACCCCATGGAGCCACTTGTAGGTGATAAGGACACTTTATATTAATTAAGTTAAAGTAAATACAAAAATGACATAAGCATATATCTTTTAGAAAAACAATTTTTACATAGAGTTATATAGGTTATATTTTCGACTATAAATATTCATTAGAAATATAAAAAGAGTTTATACATTATGGTATTTTATTTATAATTTTTAGACATTTAATAATTAAATTTATTTATGACACAATAATGATGCAGTATCTTCCTTATTAATGAAAGAATCAAATAATTGGTATTATAAAAGTTAAAATAAATATAATTTGAAAGTTTTGATGCCATAAATAAATTTTATTAGTTAATATGACATGTTATTATTTCTTAAATTAATTTTGTTATAATTAATAGAGTTTTTAAGACTTTAAAAAAAATCAATTATTAAATATTGTCAAAATTGTCATAAATGAGTTTTTAAAACAAGTATTATATTATTAATTGATATTATAAACCTAAAAATCTAAGGTTTAGCCAAAGTACTTATATCATGATAGGTGTATAGTTAATGGAAAACATGGGGGTCTATTTGATGTATATAGTATGTTTATTAACTATATAATATAAAAATACAAAGTGACATGGTAAATGTCAAACTAATTAACTAAGAGTTAAAACGAAATGATAAGGTTAATATAATGAACCAAACCTATCTAAAATATATTTGTTGAAAGTATTTAGACCCATAAACACCTTATACTTTTAATAATCTACTTTTGAGCCATTATAAACCGAATATAAATTTATTATAAATTAATACTTTATGTTTTTCCTAAAGAGCCCCTCCTCCCCCTTATAAAAGGACACCACTTATAACCAATTCTTCATACCTTCAAAGCCTTTTCGCTCGACCAACTTCTGCCCAAATACCCTATAAACTATACTCCCTTCATCCTAGATGCCTTCCTTCAGTCATAAAGCCAACCTAAGGAGCCCTTTTGATCAAATCAAAAGGAAGAACCCGAAGAAGAGGTAATGTTTTCACCACCATTTTTTAAGTTCCTTTCTTCTTAAACTTCTTCTTCCTTTGTTGTTTCCTTTGAAAAATAATAACTCCAGTATATTATATATATTGTGATGTTATTATAAATATGGTACAACCATATTCAGTATTCTATCCATCCTTTGAATGTAATGTCACCATACGTGCGTATGTACGACTTACTATCTCCACATCGTGGTGTAATTGTTATTCAAAACATTATATTTTTGGATGGGTATGATAATGATGTGCAATTGATGTGAAAAAAATAACATGATAATTATTATATATATATGATATACCATCAAATTATATATTATTTTAATATCAAAAGAATGATATTGTCGCTCGTGCGTACGTACGGACTACCGTCTCCACGAACGCGATGATATTCATTCCCCATCGTATTCATGCAATTATAATTGTCATTTTATGATTAAAAATAATGTTTAAGGACTTGATATCATTATGGATATGAATAATATACAACCTATCCATAACAGACATGGATTATGTAACAAAATATATGAAATAAAATGAGTAAGTTAACACCCGAAACGACGATAATACTAACAAAGAAATGTTAAAAGATCATATATGATATCATATTAATGTATATGATTATTGTATAATTTAATAAAAATTATTTCACCCTTATATAGGAGGTTAAACTACCATCAACCAAGTATAAGTACAAGGTAAGGGTTTATTTCACAATCTCTTCATTATCCGAGGTTGTTTATATGTCATTATCTACTGGGACCTCTTTATCATCCACATCCATGTTTCTTAAAAATGTATTTCAAAACATTCTTAATATTTTAAAAAATATGGGTTAAAGTCATTTATACCCTTGTTTGACTTTTTATAAGAAGTTTATAAAGGAATCTTTCGGTCGTTTTCCAAACAAGGTCCTTTTTATCCTTTTCGACAAAATTAAGGTAAGAATGTCTTTTTTAACTTATACGGCCGGTGCGGCTATTTTCTACCATTATAAACTTTTAGATGCTTCCCTTACAAGATTATAAGAATATTTTCAAAGTAAATGTTTTATTTTATAATTATGTGACTCTTAAATGATTTCAAAATATAAATAGATATTTCTCAAAAAAGGGTTTTGATTTCATCTATGTCAACATATTTTAATGAATTTTAAGTTTATTTGGAGTTGATTTATTATGATACAAAACTTCCATATTGTATTGAAGGTTTTGTGATATGTTTGACTGTGGATGTTATATTTTTATAAAATTCAGGGTTTATAGTTAAATTACTGATATTTTGTATGCTAGTTTTAATATGAATGTTTATGATATGTTTAAACCTTTTCATATAAGGAATGTATTGGACTTAGTAAGTGACGGGTGGAGCACACTATAGCTCCTCGATGCATCGGTAGGTCTCATGAGACAACTAGACGTGGAATTGGCCGAGGCCCTTTCCCAATTTGATTTATGGTTTTGGTCGTGGCCTTAATCATTTTTAGTCGTCTTGGCCGAGGCCTTGACAAAATGTTTTAGAATGTCTGTCATTATACATTACCTCATTATGAAAATAATATTGATGGTTCATGTGGTCATTCAACTACTAGAATACCTATGATTATGTTTTATTATGGCATTATTTACTCATCTCAGATTCTTTCCCTAAAATTATTCAGGTTTATTATTGGTAAAGTCATGTGGTTTCAATTATTTACCATACTTAATATTTATGTCATTTTCTACTGTATTACTTACCCTTACTGAGAGTTTGAGCTCACCCTTTTCTTATGTTTCATTTTCCCAAGATATGAAGAAGTTAGTTATGAGTGACTAGGAGGCATAATCTAGGAGTCTTGGAAGTTTCTAATGAAATATATTTGTGTTGTATTTCTTTTCAAGTTGTAAAGTAGAACTTATGTATGAATCTTGTTTTCAATAATACTAAACTGATCGGTATTTTGAAACATGATTTCCCTATGATCATGAAAATGTTATGTAATAATGCACTGACTCGGGGTAACTAGGGTTGGGGCATTACAGTTGGTATCAGAGGAAGTTTAGTACAAACCTTGGAAGCTAGATTTAGATAATCTCTGATTATACCACATATCCCTAAGATAGAATTTGAGGATTAGTATAGAATAAATTCCTAGAATTTTGGTATTGTAGATATTTTGTGTGTTTTCCAAGAAATACATCCCTGTCTAGATATGAGCAGGTAGAGGCGGCTCTAGCATATATGTACCTAGGGGTAAAACCTAAAAACACCGCTTTGATCTAGACTCAAACGGGAACTGGTTCACAACAACGGGCCTTGCTGCACTCTTGGTTACGACACTCTCGGGGGGGATATGCTGAGGATAATTATCATTTTCATTATAAACCATTATGAAGGGTTTATGAGTATATACTTCCTCTAAGAAAACATTTTTTTTATGATTATGGATTATATCCATAAATAATTCAATTTATGTTAAGTGTTTTACAGGTATGGAATTATGTATTTTGATTCATAAAATGACGTAGTTTATGCTATTGTTTAGAAATGGTGCCTAGTGGAAGGAATGAAAATCGTATCAATGCACACACTCCATGTAGGGATTTCCCTCATGCTCAAAATAATTATAGTGGAGCTTGTGATGCAATTGGTGCTGATCAGCTAATCACCATACTGGGACAACTCACTCAGGTTATGAATAATAACCTTACCTGTATGGAGCACCCAGATCCATAGTGTGGATGATCAATGTTAGATCGCTTCATGAGGAAACAACCACCGACATTAAATGGGAGTACAAATCCCATTGTAGCTGAGCAATGGATAAATTCTTTAGAGAAAATCTTCCATGCCTTGGGGAGTAATGAAAGAGAAAAAGTTATTATGGAAGTTTACCGCCTCATTAGAGAAGATGATCAATGGTGGTCATTGATTCAAAACAAAAAAGAAGATGATTAAGTATCAAATATGGAATGGAGGGAGTTCAAAGATATTTTCTTAGAAAAATACATTCCTCATGACCATCGGGCGGATATGGAAAGATAATTTCTGAGTCTGAGGAAAAATGAGGATGGGAATGTCGCTAAGTATGAGGATAACTTTACAAGGTTAGCGAGGCATGTTGTAGATTATATATATAACCTAATAAGTAATATTGATCATTTCTTTGATGGGTTAAAACCATTTCTCTATCAAACATTGTTCTCACAATCCTTCTTGTCATATGAAGATATTGTCTCATGTGCTATCAATTCAGAAAAATAATTCTCTAAGTCTTATGACTTTAAATCAAAGCAAGAGAAGAGGAGATCTACTGAAAACTATGGGAAAGGAAATAAGGAAACATGGAATAAGGGAAGAATTGAATTTCCACCTTCTGATAATTGCGGAAGGAAGCACCCTGGTGCCTGTCTAAAACGAAAAAGAGTATGCTACAAGTGTGGACAGAAAGGCCATCTAGCTGGTGATTGTAAAGGAAAGAAAGATGGTACCAATGTTCAATTCTACAACTATAGGGAGATGGGACATTATGAAAATGAATGTCCTAAGCATCAGGGGAACTTACCACAAAAAGGACTTGGGACCAAGGACAAGCTTATGAAATAACTACTACTAAGGTTGATGCTCCGAAAGACGTAGTGGAAGGTAATTTAATGGTTTCCTCAAGTTTAGAAAATTCTTTATTTGATTTTGGATCATTGCATTGTTTCATATCTTCCTAGTTTTCTAAGAGAATTAGATATTTCCAATTTGATTTAACAATGGAGTTGTCAGTTAAAAATCCTAAGCGAAGTATCATTGCTACAAAGTTCCGTGGATCCGTTCCCATTAGAGCACATGAATGTTCTTTATCTGTTGATATCATCATCATAACCATGAATAAATTTGATATAATCCTTGGCGTGGATTGGATTTCGGACCATGACGCAAAAATTTATTGTATGAAGAAAGAGGTTACGATTTTTGATGATGATGATAAAAAACACCTTATCTTTAGAGAAGAATCGTCACCACCTGATTCTTATCTAGATCCACCCCTAGTAGCTCAACTAAATTCAATTATCAGGGAGGAAGAGAATGAAATAACTATAAGTGAGGAAAGGAATGTTCAAATAGAGGATGTACATATTGTGAGAGAATATTTTGATGTGTTTCCAGAAGATTTCCCTGAACATCCTCTAGAACGAGAAATTGAGTTTTCCATTGATTTAATTCCTGTTTCAAGGCCTATATCGAAGACCCCTTATAGAATGGGCACTGTGGAATTAGTTGAACTAAATAAACAAATAGAGGAATTAAGTAATAAGGTATTTATTCTCCCTAGTGTTTCTCCATGGGGATCCCCAGTCCTTTTTGTTAAGAAGAAAGATGGATCTATGAGGTTATGTATCGACTACAGGGAAATCAGTGCTATAACAATAAAGAACAAGTAACCCCTACCTAGAATTGATGATTTATTTGATCAACTGCATGGAGCTCAATACTATTCAAAGATTTACCTTTGATCTGGATACCATATGTTGTGTGTGAAGAAGGAATACATTCTGAAGACAACATTTTTAACTAGGTACGAGCATTATGAGTTTACAATAATGCCTTTTGGGCTAACTAATGCACCCTCTGTTTTCAAGGATCTAATGAACAGAGTTTTCAAGGAATATCTTGATGAACTTGTAGTGGTATTTATTGATGATATCTTGGTATACTCCAAAAGCTACAAAGATCATGAAAATCACTTTCGCATTATATTTAGGACTCTGAGAAGACATGAATTATATGGGAAGTTTAGCAAGTGTGAATTCTGGCTTCAAGAGATTTATTTTCATGGCCATATTGTCTCTGAGGATAGAATCTATGTTGATCCTTCTAAGACAAGAGCAATCCAAGAATGGCCAACACCGACAAGTATAACCGAGGTACAAAGTTTTATTGGTTTAGTAGGTTATTATCGATGTTTCATCCAGAATTTTGCCCGATTGGATAACCCATTAATGAAGCTCACATGTAAAGGGGTTAAATTTGTTTAGAAAAAAGAGTGTGAATAATATTTTAAAGAACTAAAGAGAATATTAGTCAATTATCCTATTTTGACTCTACCATAAGGAAATGATGGGTTTGTTATTTATAGTGATGCATCAAAGAAAGGACTTGGTTGTCTCATTATGAAGAATGATAGAGTTATTGCCTATGCATCATGAAAGCTGAAAATTCATGAGAAAAACTATCCTACTCATGATATTGAGTTGGATACTGTAATATTCTCATTGAAGATTTAGAGAAACTATCTCTATGGTGAAAAATGTGAGATTTATACTAATCACAAGAGTTTGAAGTATATTTTCTCACAAAAAGAACTCAACATGAGGCAAAGGAGATGGCTTGAACTACTCAAGGATTATGATTGAACAATACACTACCACTAGGGGAAGGAAAATAAGGTTGCAGATGCTTTCAGTAGAAAGGATCATGGAGTTTTGAACAAGATGAGAGTTGAAAAAGATCCAATATATATGGATCTAGTAAAGATGGATATGGTAATAACTGTGGAAGGTGAAACATCAATGCTTTTTAAATGGTTTCCAAACAATCTTTACTAGAAAAGATAAAGAGTTCTCAGACCAGTGATTAAGAGTTTCAAAAGAAGATTAAAGTTGTGGATGATGGGAGATTGAGTGACTTTGTGTATGAAGATAGAATTTTTATGTTTGGGAAGAGACATTGTGTTCCTGATATACCTGATCTAAAAAGGGGATTGTTGGATGATGCACATAGTTCCAATTTCTCAATACATCCTGGGAGCACCAACATGTATAGAGATTTGAAGGAAGATTTTTGGTGGGACAATATGAAGAGGGAGATTTATGATTTTGTGTCAAGATGTATGGTTTGTCAACAAGTGAAATCTAGAAGGCAATGACCTAGAGGAATCATGCATCCTCTTCCCATACATGAGTGGAAATGGGATAATACTATGATGGACTTTATCGTGGGACTACCAAAGACTCCTAGAAGGAATGATGCAACATTGGTCATTGTTGATCGTCTTACCAAGTTAGCACATTTTCTTGATATAAGGGAGGATTTACCACTTGAACACCTAGAAATACTATATATTAATGAAGTTGTGAGACTTCATGGAGTACCCCTATCGATTGTTTCTGATCGTGATCCCTATTTTACTTCAAGGATCTGGAAGAGTCTTCAGAAGGCCTTGGATACTGAACATCGTTTGAGCAATACCTACCACCCTCAAACAGATGGACAATCAGAAAAGACTATTCAAACCTTAGAAGACATGCTGAGATCTTGCTCACTTGA
Source organism: Viscum album (assembly GCA_963277665.1). Taxonomy (NCBI): domain Eukaryota; kingdom Viridiplantae; phylum Streptophyta; class Magnoliopsida; order Santalales; family Viscaceae; genus Viscum; species Viscum album. The sequence goes on along the minus strand of CAUJRU010000149.1, from coordinate 1,352,024 downwards.
TTTTCAGGGTATGTGGGATCAATATTTACCTCTGGTAGAATTTTCCTATAACAATAGCTTCCATTAAAGTATTTGGATGGCACCATATGAAGCGTTATATGGAAAGAGATGTCGCACACCAACCTGTTGGTATGACATTGGTGAAAGAAAACTTGTAGGCCCAGAATTGGTGGAGTAAATGATGGAAAAGGTAAAGGTAATCCAAAACCACATCAAAGCAGCTCAAAGTAGGCAGAAGAGCTATGCTGATAACTGAAGGAAGGATTTGGAAATTCAAGTAGGAGATCATGTTTTTTTGAAGGTATCTCCATGGAAGGGAGTTATATGTTTCAGTAAGAAGGGTAAATTGAGTCCTAGGTACATTGGACCTTTTGAAATTCTAGAACAAATTGGGGCTGTAGCTTACCGTTTGGCAATGCTGCCAAATCTCTCCAAAGTTCACGATGTGTTCCATGTATCACTATTGAGAAAATACAAGCCATACCCAACGCATGTAATCACCTATGAGGAATTAGAACTAGAACCTGATCTGTCTTATTGTGAAGAGCCCGTCAGGATTCTTTATACAAGAGAACAAGTTCTAAGAAACTAGACGACTCGTCTTGTAAAAGATCTATGGAGAAACCATAAGATGGAAGAGGCAACGTGGGAACCCGAGGAACTTATGATGAAGAACCACCCAAATATTTTCATGCGGTAGTATACATGAAATTTTGAGGATGAAATTATTTGAATGAGGGGAGAATTTAACACCCCAAGCTTCCACGATATGCTTCTCTTTTAATAATAGAGTAGCGTGTGTTGTACACAACTTCGAGTTCTAACACACACCACAACCAATCAAAGTAGCCGTTATAAATAGTAATACTCACTTTTTGGAATTTTATAAAATTTATATCTCAAAATGGACTTCATTTTTGGATTCAGAATATCTAATTTATCCTAGGGTGAAAATTTGGTACTTTCCAGATAACTATTATATTTTGATGAATAGTGAAAATTACTAAATTTTAATTAAAAACAACTTTTTAAATCAAAGTAATTAATAGTGATAAATTATAAATTTTAGTGGTTTTAAAGTATATTCAGAATATATTTTTACCATTTAATAAAATTTTGGTCATTAGACATAATCTCACAATTAATCCGGACATAAATAAGTGTCAATCTTTTGATAGTTATTATTTCTCAAAAACACGCTTTTTTGTTTTGATAGCAAGAATTAATTTTAAATTAATTTTTGCCACTTCTGTGTTTTGAATTTGGAAAAATGGATTCCATATTTGGAATCAGGATGTCTAAATAGTGTAAATAGGTAAATTTTATTTTTAGACATTTTGAATAATTACTTCGGTAAATATTTTATTTACCATGATTATAGGGTAAATTCAGTAAATAAGGGTAAAAATAATATTATAATAATAATAAATTACCCTAAAATGCGTCCTAACCTTATTGGTGGATACATGTCGGACCATGGGCATATTTGGGTCTATTTTGGGACCCCATGGAGCCACTTGTAGGTGATAAGGACACTTTATATTAATTAAGTTAAAGTAAATACAAAAATGACATAAGCATATATCTTTTAGAAAAACAATTTTTACATAAGGTTATATATGTTATATTTTCAACTATAATATTAATTAAAAATATAAAAATATTTCCTACATTATGGTATTTTATTTATAATTTTTGGACATTTAATAATTAAATTTATTTATGACACAATAATGAGAAAATATCTTCCTTATTAATGAAAGAATCAAATAATTGATATTATAAAAGCTAAAATAAATATAATTTGAAAGTTTTGATGCCATACAAGAATTTTATTGGTTAATATGAAATTTTAGGATTTCTTAAATGATTATTTTTTGAATTAATAAAGTTTTTAAGATTTAAAAAAAATCAATTATTAAATATTGTCAAAATTGACATAAATGAGTTTTTAAAAGAAGTATTATATTATTAATTGATATTATATTCTTAAAAATCTAAGGTTCAACCAAAGGACTTATATCATGATACGTGTATCACTAATGGACCACTAGGGGGTTGATTGGATTTATATAGTAAGTTTATTAACTATATAATATAAAAATACTAAATGACATGGTAATTGTGAAACTAATTAACTAAGAGTTAAAAATAAAAGATAAGGTTAATATAATGACCCAAACCTATCTAAAATATATTGGTTGAAATTATTTCGACCCATCCCCACCTTAAAATTTTAATATTCTAGTTTTGAGCCATTAGAAACCGAATATGAATTTATTATAAATTAATACTTTAAGTTTTTCCTAAAGAGCCCCTCCTCCCCCTTATAAAAGGATACCACTTCTAACCAATTCTTAATACCTAAAAAGAATTTTGGCATGGCCATACTCTGCCCAAATACTATATAAACTATCCTACCTTCATCCTAGAGGCCTTACATTAGTCAGAAATCCAACCTAAGGAGTTCTTTTGGTCAAATCAAAAGAAAGAACCTGCAGAAGAGTTAATGTTTTCACCACCCTTTTTCAAGTTCCTTTCTTCTTCAACTTCTTCTTCCTTTGTTATTTCCTTTATAAAATAATAACTCCAGTATATTATATATACTATGATGTTATAATAAATATGGTACAACCACATTCAGTATTCTATATATCCTTTGAATTACATGTCACCATATGTGCGTACGTACGGCTTCCGTCTCCACGTCGTGGTGGAATTGTTATTCAAAACATTATTATTTTGGATGGGTATGATAATGATGTTTAATTGATGTAAATAATAAATATAACATGATAATTATATATATATATATATATGATATACCATCAAATTATATATTATTTTAATATCAAAAGAATGATATTGTCGCTTGTGCGTACGTACAGACTACCGTCTCCACGAATGCGATGAGATTCATTCCCCATATTATCCATGCAATTATAATTCTCATTTGATGATTAAAAATAATGTTTAAGAACTTGATATAATTCTGGATATGAATAAGATACAACCTATCCATAACAAACACGATTTATGTAACAAAATATATAAAAGAAAACCAGTATATTAACACCCGAAACGACGATAATACTAACAAAGAAATGTTAAAAGATCATATATGATATCATATTAATGTATATGATTATTTTATAATTTAATAACAATTATTTCACCATTATACATGATGTTAAACTACCATCAACCAAGGAAAATTACAAGGCAATGGTTTATTTCACAATCTTTTCATTATCCGAGGTTGTTTATACATAATTATCTACTAGGACCTCTTTATCATCCACATCCATGTTTCTTAAAAATATATTTAAAAAAATTCTTAATATTTTACAGAATTTGGGTTAAAGTCATTTATACCATTTTTGACTTTTTATAAGAAGTTTATAATGGAATCTTTCTGTCATTTCCAAACAAGGTCCTTTTTAACTATTTCGACAAAATTAAAGTAAGAATGTCTTTTTTAACTTATACAGTGGGTGCGGCTATTTTATACCATTATAAACTCGTCGAAGCTTCCCTTACAAGATTATAATAATATTTTCAAAGTAAATGTTTTATTTTATGATTATGTGACTCTTAAATGATTTCAAAACAGAAATAGATATTTCTATAAAAAGGGTTTTGATTTCATCTATGCCAACATCCTTTGATGAATTTTAAGTTTATTTGAAGTTGATTTATTATGATACAAAACCTCCATATTGTATTGAAGGTTATTTGATATGTTTGACTGTGGATGTGCTATTTTTATACCATTCATGGTTTGTGGTTAAAGTATTTACATTTCGTATGCTAGTTTTAATACGAATGTTTATGATATGTTTAAAACTTTTCATATGAGGAATGTATTGGACTTAGTAAGTGATGGGTGGAGCCCACTATTGCTCCTCGATGCATCAATAGGTCTCATGAGACAACTAGCTGTGGAATTTTCTGAGGCCCTTTCCCAATTGGATTTATGGTTTTGGCTGAGGCCGTAATCATTTTTAGACATCATGGCCGAGGCCTTGACAAAATGTTTCAGAATGTCCGACATTATACATTCCCTCATTATGGAAATAATATTTATGGTTCATGTGGTCATTCGACTAGTAGAATACCCATGATTATGTTTTATTATGGCATTATTTACTCAGCTCAGATTCTTTCTATAAAAGTATTCATGTTTATTATTGGTAAAGGCATGTGGTTTCAATTATTTACCATGCTTAATATTTATGTCATTTTCTGTTGTATTACTTACCTTTACTGAGCATTTGAGCTCACCCCTTTCTTATGTTTCATTTTCCCAGGATATGAAGAAGTTAGTTATGAGTGACCATCATGCATAATCTAGGAGGATTGGATGTTTCTAATGAAATATATTTGTGTTGTATTTCTTTTCAAGTTGTAAAGTTGAACTTATGTATGAATCTTGTTTCCAATAATACTAAACTGATCGGCCTTTCGAGACATGATTTCCTTATGATCAAGCAAATGTTATGTAATAATGCACCGACTCTGGGTAACTGGGGTCGGGGAGTTACATATGACTTGTTTATTGATTGTATTTAAATGGTGGAAAATGTTCTTAAATGGGAGAACTAAGATTAATTTAAACACCCTAAAAACATATTTATTAGATTAGGAAGATAATAATCATAATTGCTCCACCTAGAAGATGATGTAAAATTTATACATGTTTGAAGGAGTATTGTCCATGTTGTATAATGCTTTCATAGGGGAATATTTTGGTCATATATTGTATTAACCTATATGTTTTATAGGAAAATTTGAAAAAAATTCCAAATAATAGGAACATGAGCCTTTAAATATTCATTCAATATGGAATATTATATATTATTTATTATTTATAACTTCAAAATACCTATAATAAATTTTAGGGAGAAAAAAATTTCTCAGGTGATATATATACCATATATCAGAAATTTTATTCTGCCTATTTATTGGTACATACATTTAAGATGAGGAATAATTATTTAAATTGTATATTTGTATAATAAGAGAAACACTATTGATTCCAAATTTAATTATTTTTCGGTCATTTATTTATTTTCAAGGTGACATTCTATTCATAGTGAATCCCCATATTTTTGAAAACATTATTGAAAAAATTTATCTCTTTTTTAGGTAACTCTATGTACATGGGTATGTCCTCTCATGAGGGGTGGGAAATATATAATTCCACAAGTACCTTCCCATCTGTTACCAATTTAGATATATACATACTATTGATTTTTTTTGAAAAAATCCAAGAAAATTAGATAAACTATTCAAATAAAGTGATAAAGGATATATTATTTTGGATCAAAATTCTAGAAAATTTGAATGAGAATTTGTTTTTTGTATTGGTGAAACATTATTTCCAACAAAATTAATGTTATGTTTTTATTTTCAAATTTAATTAATATTCTCTCTATTTCCAACATTTTTTGATGAATGAAATATCAGATATTTTCACTTCCCACATCAATTATTTTCACTAACAATGTAACATGTGATATAAAAAGTACTATTATAGAGAAAATAAGAGTTTATGCTTTTTAGTGTGGAATTAGAAAAGAAGGATTGGAGAGATACTATATTAGGATGTCAAATGTGGTTTTACATTCTTCAACTGGTTAGTTATTTCTCTTCTCTAACTTTCTTATTGAATGAAATAATTTTCCTACTGATATTATCATTGAATAAATAAATGTATGTGAGATACCATGAAAATCAAATAACACTCATATTTTACTAGGGTGAGTAATGGAATGAATGTGATTATACTTATTAAAATCTACCTCAATACCTAATAAGAAAAAAAATGAATTTTAATGTGGTGGGTATAAAATTCAACTTATGTCAATTGATTTTTTGTATGTTTCTTTATAACTTGAATAATATCATATCTATATTGGTAATGTTGTCACAATTCATATAATCCGACACCACTAGATCACACAAATAACTCCCTATTTTATTTTAAAGGGGGGAATGAATATTTAATTCATGTAACACTAATAAAAATATATATAATCAATGTGATATAATGAAAATATATAGTCAACACATGAAATTTATATGCAAATACACATTAAAACATCTAAATTATTTTGCAAATGCATTATACTATAAAAAATACTAGAATAAAAGTAAGTATATAATAAGTGGTTTATGTGGTGTTAAATAGTACTTATTCTTATTTATATACCATTACCTATAATATGTATGAATCCATTATAAAAAATTTGTGAAAAACTTTTATAATACTCATTAAATTATAGGTAATGTGAGGATTGATATTTTACATTAGATTATAATGAGTATCTTTTACTTTAGATTTATTCTTTAGGAGCATTATTAATTTGGGTGTTTATATCAAGATTTTTCATATGATTTTTTATAGAGATTATATAGAGAGTGAAGGGGATCCCATCTTATTAATGTTCTTAATATATGAGAGTTTTATGTAAAAAATATATGACTATGTTTATTGGACATCATTTGTCCCATTTACACAAAATTTTATTATAAAATGAGTCTAAATGAATATATAGTGAATGAGAGGATTTATTCTTTCTATAGTGATTTATGGTTATATAATCTTTTCAAACACCATCTCATAATAGAAGAGATTTAAATGGGAAATTAGTTTTTTGATTTATGTTCTACTAATATCCCATGATCTAGGTAAATTTCTTCAACCTGTTGAATCAAAAATAGATAGCTGTATTTTAATTTATTTAATGAATTGGTAGGAGAGCCTTCAAATATATTTGGAGATTACAAATATTTGAATTTCATGGATTGATTTTATTTTTTCACTATTTTGAAATATATTTAAATCATATACTCAGTTTCATGTGTATTAAAAGTGTAACAATCACCACATAGTACCAATAGTTTACAATAGAGAGAATTACTCTTTCATTGGTAGAATATTAATGGAACTAGCTTATGTACATGGAGTTATAGTTTTACATGTAGAGTGTTGAATTATGTGTTTCATGTGACGACCATGAATATAGTTTCGGAAATCAATTACATAAACATGGTTTATATAATTATTTTTCCAAGGGGATATAACTCTCTCTTTTCATATCCATTGATCATTAGTGAGGATGGAGTAAAGTCTTCTACCTTTAACAAAGTAAAAGAATGGTTCATGACTATATGAGATTAATGATAAAATATTTATCAACTAATACTCGATGAACCTCTACCTCACTAAGCTGATTATATATTTATGGTGGATAGAAGTGATCATGGATAATACTTCATATTTCTTTACCTTTATAGGATATGATTGGTGGTAATAAATATTTTATTTCTACCCATGATATCCTTCATCTTTTTTTAATATATTTTCAAACATAAGAGGATAATTCATAGATTTTAGGAGGGATTCTATGATATCATTATATTTATGAAATGTATTATATTCTTAAAATCATGATGATATGATGGAATTTTTTTAGTATATCATATTTTTAAGCTACTGGGATCATTCTATTTCACTATGTGTTTTCATTTCACCTAGTTTACAAAAATCACTATGTTTAAGGGGATAAGAGACCAATTTTTTGGGGGATGGATTCCTAATGAAAATCTTTCTAGAAGTGACTGAATTCAAGATGATTTAAACATTCCATGGAATAACACTCTATTTACATTGTATTCTAATTTCCTAGGTTCCAAATATGGTCTAAAGAGAAATGTATTTTTAGGTTGTGTTATTTTATAAGAAAACCATATCTCTAAACATTGGATCTATTGTGAATTGATTACATGGACTGATATCAGATCCTATATATATGGTGATCCTTGGTTGTATCTACCAATAACTAAATAGTGGAATCACCCACCATGATTTGAATAGTACTAATATTTCTTTTATAATTATTTTCTTCTATCATATTATTCAATAAAATAATTAATATTTTCTAATCATTATAAACATTGATTTCCAAATAAGGGCCTAATTTTTTAAGGAGGTTCCCATCCAATCAATAGTTGGTGCATGAGAATCAAAACAACCTGTATAATATTAAGTGTTGATAGTAGTACTACCTATTTCATTGTATTACACAAATAATTGCTATGTATACATTGAGAAATCCATTTATTTGATGATATATTTGATATAAATATAGTGAGGATAATGGTCATTATATGATGGATTATCCACGCCATAATAAATCCTTCTATGTGATTAATTAACTTTTGGTTAATCAAGTTGTCAATATTTAATTATATTTTATATGTCATTTTATGCCACTTGGTTTTCTCCTCATAATAAATAAACACCCCTTGGGATATTTGAATCTATTGTTTATGAAATTTTACTCTACTATTTTGACTAATTTCTATATCATATCTTTTAAAATTTATAATTTTTTGAATTTAAACCCCAATATTTTATGAAATGGTTAAAGAGACATATGATTTTCAATTCCCAACTCATTGGGTTATGGGACATAGGTTGTAAACTAAATTAATTATCCATATTAGATATAATGGAATAAGAAATCTTATTGAGACAAAGGGGGGTATATTATATAATTCATGGATTCAAATTCATGACACCATTAATCATAATGGTAATCATTTTACCTTGGGTTTGGGATTGATTCATGTTATTACCATAGCAGAGGTTTAAGTGATGGTGCATGAAGGAACCTAACTTGGTAAATATATGGGGACAACACTATTATTTTATGAATGAATTAGTGTTCGTTTATACTTTTCAAAAACATTTTAATTATATTGTAGGTGATTAAATATATTTAACATTGTTTGATTCCATACATCTTCCATGAATTATGTTATATTACTGAATTCAAAAAATCATCCAATGCATTTCTGTGTGATGAGTATAGTGACTAGTTTATCTTGAAAATTGGCAATCAATAATTAGATAAGGTATCCATATGAGAGTTTAATCTATAATGAATATTTTATTCTCTTAAATCAAGAAATAATTTCTTCAAACCTCTCAATATCCATTATCTTTTAGTTTTATAGGTCATCGATACTTGTTATCCTCAAAATTGAGTTTCACTAAAATATGATTATTTGACAATGATATTACATGGTAGAGATTTATTAATAAATAATATTGATATAATTTAAGAATTATGGCCCATAAAATTTCTTTTTGAGGCACCTAGGATTATAAGGCCCTATAATTATTAAATTTTCAACATGGGAGAACATTAAGAAGTGAAGTAAGAAAGATTCTATTATAGATCCCATGTACCATTGAAGGGTGAAAATTGTGTTTTCTGATGCTCAATGGTGGAGGCATATAATTAAACCAATCATGGTATGATATCCTCTCCATAAATATCAAGACGTGGTTCTCATCAATTTCATCTACTTTGATAGTAATGGATTCCAACATATTAGTTGGAAGTGTTGTTACTTCTTACACGAGAGTACATAATTTTCAACATACCTTTTCTATAGTTGAATAATAATTTAATGGATAAACTTCATTGAATACATTGTAGATGAAGTAAATTTGATTTTAAATTATAGTTTATTTAAATTTTGATGTGTATGTTACAATATTTTGGAGAATAATTTTAAGGTCCAGACCAAAACCATTACATAATCTTGTAAATTATTTTAGAATTCAATTCCTCACATTTCCAATGATATTTTCGGTTTAGAGTTTTAGAAAAGTTGTTCATAATTCATACACATCAACCCATAAGAATAAAAATATTTAACTACTAAAATAGTATCCATATCATCTATAATACAAATGTTTATAATAAAACATGAAATCTTTTTCATGAATATTCTTCACAATAATTATGTTGGCTTGTCCTTTTTTCTTACCCATCCTTGAACCCTGTGAAAAATATTTTAAAACATTGGATGTGCACAAAAAGCATAGTAATGGAAATATAAAGAAGGATAAAAACCACTATTCAATGATTACTTATAAGTATATGAAATCATTTTCACAAAGACATACTTCTTACACAATATGTATCATATAATTACCTTGTGAAAACTTGATATTTCTATAAAACATTAAAAATATAAATAATACCATAAAAGTAACCCAGGGAATTACATATATATTATTTCAACACTTGTGGCTACCATATGAAATTTAATCATCATGATTACCTTACAATGTAACCCTCATAGCTACCTTATTGTGTAACTATAACAATTACACATTGATTAACCATACGATTGATCTCCAAAAAAAACATACCCAATGAATTGGGGGGAGATATAGGTCCCACTCTTCATCATAACCAATGCCTAATAACCAGATAATAATCATAAAAAAACACTTGCATAAATTAATTTATTTTTAATTATTTAAAAATATAAACATATAAGAGGATTTTTAAATAAAAGTAACTTACAAATATCATATAATATAAATGAGAGTGAATAAAATGAATGGAATATGTGTATACACTATAAATACACAGAATAAAACATAATATAATGAAAATTCATTTGAAAAATAATATTACTACCATGTAATAAATGAAGTAGAAGATTATCCCAAATAAAGTAAATTGGGTTAGGAATTCATTTACATCGGATGTGTCTTACTTCGAATGTTCTCAAACCTCCACTTGAATTATTCTCTTTGAGAACCTAATTAAGAACATTAAGTTTCCATTTTTTTTGACACTAGTATGTCTTAGAGGTGAAAAAGAGGATTAAAAAGGTAATTAAGCAGTAATTAATCAAGCTACAAGGATCTGAGGTCCAAGGAGAATAGGTGGTGAGGGGTGGTATTTATAGTGGAGGAGAGGGGTGTTTTTTATGAATATTTTATTCACTAGTTTATTATTTTGGATCAAGACTATAAATAACTTAATAATTATCTATAAATAAATCAAAATAATGAAGGGATGTTTTAGATTAAGGTCTTACATCTGCGATGACTCACTGAATATTATATTTAACTTATAATGTATGTATATTGTAAATTACCGTATTTTACTATTCACTAAAAATTCATGTATTTTAGAAAAATCCCTATAGTTCACCCTGACCATTTTTTAATGTGTATAATTCAAATTTGAACTCCATTTTTTGAAAATAATTTTATAAAATTATAAATTTAATTTTTATTTAAAATCATCATTTATTAAAAAAATACTGGTTTCAAAATGATAACTGATTTTATAACACATTGAAAAATTAATTAAGGTATAAAAAAATTATATTATAATCATAAGACAACAAAATGTTTATTTATGATTATATTTTATGAAAATATATTTTCTTTTAAATAATTATATTAATTATTAAATTATAATTAAATTTTTATGACTTTCAAAAATACAAACAATTAATTTATCATTTCCAAAACATTTATTTTCTTATTCCATGAAGTAAATATATCGTGAATACACTTATAATATTACAAGGCCCTCACCTTAAACATTACATAATCTTGAGTTAAGTTGATAATTTGAATACTAATCACATCGAGGATCTTTTCTGGCCTACTACTTTATAAAATTAGGTCATAACTCATACATAACAACATAAATATTACAAGTAGACACTTATACTCTCTATCCATTTTTTTCATAAAACAAAAAATATTTAAAAAGAAACATGGTATCATTTCATGTTTAAAAAACATAAATTTTCCTTAATCCCATCCTTGAATCTATTCTTCTTTATGTCTTGTGAAAAACATTCCAAAAAATAGGATGAGAATAAGAAACTTAGTAAGGGTTATGAAACAATGAATGAAAACATTAGTCATTGAATACATTCAAATCAATGAAATCATACTTTTTACTCATAAAACATAGTCTCTTTAACACACCTCATGAAATGATAACATTTATGAATAATTCATAGAAATCATAAATCATTAAGGTAACTTATAGAATCCATAACATACATACATTATATCCTTCATAACTACATAGGGAGTAACCTTCATGGTTACATTTGGAATACCCATCATAGTATATTCCCTAAATCTCTTAGGAGAAACCTTAACATTTACATATGCATGTTACCAATTGCATTGGAGAGCTATAATGGGCTCACACACCCTCAGTTTAACACAGAACCACCCGTATATATAAACAATGACAACGAACCATAACATAATCATAAAACATAAAACCATCTTAAAGTAAAAGTAACATTTCCATATTTTCATTCACAGGAAATCATTTCATGATAATGAAATATTCAATCCAAAAAAACATTTAATACATTTAAAAAGAATATTTTTCAATAAAAGTGTCCCATAACACTTTGAAAATTTTAATGAAATTAACATTTTAATACATTAATATTCATATAAATAAATCCTTAAAACCATTTTGAATACAAGGAAATTATTGATAAATATTTAGATGAATAAATATTTAAAACATTTAAAATGATGTTTTATTTAAAGAGTCCCTTACCACTTGAGAAAATAAAAATAAAATAAAATAAAGAATAACATTAAAAAAAACATATAATATCATGAGAATAAGGATATTTATGATATAATATTTCAAAGGGAAGTATATCAACCAGATAAAAGTGTATCAGTGTATAATAGTAAATAAGTCTCAATGGAATATAAATTGAGATGAAATCCCATACAAAGATCATATCCTTATATTAACGATAAATCAATGACATAATTATGAGTGAAAAATATAAATACACCCAATATATTTTGATATTTAGTGTAAAAAAATAAGAGTCCATTCACAAATATTAATGAAAAAACAAAACCAATGACATGGATATTTAACTCAATAAAATGAGATTGAGTAAAGATTTCCCTTACTTTGATTCTAACTTGTCTCATTTGTTATTTATATTATTGAATAATAAAATTAGGTTAAAATATAATTTATTTAGAACCTTTTTCATTTTTATCATTCCTTTTATATGACTTATTACGATGTTATAAAAACTACATAATTATTTATGTTTATATTGGTTGTTTTGTCGATACTCATTATGTGAGTCAAAAATAAACATGTTTGATGTAAATTGTCCATGAAGTGAAACTTAAATCATTTCCAAAATATTATTCATGATTTAAATATCTATTATATATGTATTTAGAATAATCAACAACATTTGGAGATAAGAAATGAAATGCACCATTCATGGAGACTGTAGGTCGTACGTAAGCATGAACGCTTCTTTCATTTCATTGTCATATTAATTGAATGAAAACTAAATGATACTTAGGTATATTATAATTTCAGTATAATATATATGTCATATATGTTACAAACGTTCATTTACTCCATCCTTTATATGTTCTATGTATGGAATGAATGAGTCATATCACATTGAGGGGGCGGTTGACCACACTTCCTCAAATGAAATTATCATATTTACACATTATGGAAAGCATAGAGGAATGTTGTAAATAATAAATAAATAAGCATAGAGTAAATATAAATATAATATATGTCATATTTATTTATAAAATTCAGGTATATAATCATGGTTTAATTATGATCATGTAGAATGAATGATATCGCATCGTGGAGACGGTAGGTCAAACATACGCACGAGCAACGATATCCTTCACTTAATGGTTAAAATATATATAATTAGATGGTATATTAATTATAAATAATAATTATCATGTTATATTAATTATTTAATTTCATTATACTCATCATTATACCCATCCCAATTAAGTCTTGTTGAATTAAAAATTACACCACGACGTGGAGACGGTAATCCATATGCACTCATGCAAGGTGACATTGTTATTCATAGGATGGAAAAACGGAGTTATAGGATTATAATATAATTATAATAACATATAAAAATTTATAAGATAATATATTTATTAATTTAGTATGGAAAAGTCATAATAATAGGAAGTAAAAGATGAAAAGAATTTTGAATGAGGTGACAAAATAAATACCAGTTTTTGAAGTATCTCCTTTATATTTTCATTAATGGTCTCCTTAGGATGGATTTCTGACAAAAGTTTGTCCTCTATGAGGAAGGGAGGGATTTTTTGAGATTATTTTGTCATAATTTGGACTAGCTAATGGTCTTGAGAGGTGTGAGTAATTGGATAGAGATGGTGTCCCTTTATAAGAGGGTGGAGGGGCACTTTAGAAAAGTCCGGAAATATTATTTTATTATAAAATGATTTTCAAATTATAATAGTTCAAAAGTTTTACAGTTCAAAGATAAGATGATTATGGGTCAAAATACTCTAAAAAATTATCTTTTAGACAAGTTTAGGTCACAAAATTAACCTTATCTTTTATCTTTGACCCTTAGTTAAAAACATTAACTCTTACCATGTCTTCTTATATTTTTATAATATATGGTTATTATAGTTACTATAAAAAGACAATAGAACCAGAATTTGATCATTAATGAAATTCTTAACATTATATAAACCATTTTTTCTAATATTATATTTTTAGGACTATTATATCCTTTAATAAAATAGTATTTGTTTTAAAAACTAATTTATGTCATCTTTGACACTATTTAGTAATTGTTTTTTGTTAAAGTCAAAACAACTTGATTACTTCTAAAAATGGAATTAAATCATCCCTGATATGACAATTTAATTCAAAAAATTCTTGGATGGAATCAGAAGGTTAAAATTATATTTATTTTAATATTTATAATATCATTTATTTGAATCATTCATTAATAATGTAGTCACTGCATCATCATTGTGTCACAAATAAATTTATTTATTTAATGTATAAAAATTAAAAATAAAATAAAATAATGTGGGAAATATTTTTATATTTTCTATTATTATTTACAATGAAAGATATCATTTATATAAAAAAATTAAAATTGTTTTAGTTAGAAGATACATGTTTATGTTATATTTCTTTTTTCTTAAAAATAAATATTATAAAATTTTATTTTCAAAACCAAGTGGATCCAAAATACCAAAAGTTCATCCTATGGATGATCATACTCATAAAAATATCATCCATTGTTATTAGGACACGTTTTAGGGTTGTTTTATCTTATAATAATATTATTTTTTACCCTTATTTACCTGATTTACCCTTTAAGCATGGTAAATAAAAATAATTACTGAAGTTACCATTCATAATGTCCAAAAATAAAAGGTACATATTTAAAAAATCTATAACTTCTAATTAAAAATATATAATCCATTTTTATAAATTCAAAACACATAAATTGTATTAGATAATTTAAAATTAATTCCTGTTGTTAAAACCATAAAGTTGGTTTTTAAGAAGTAAAAACTATCAAATGATTGACATGTGTTTATATCCAATTTAAATGTGAATTTACTTTCAATAACCAACATTGGATTTAAGGAAAAAAAATTAATACTATTACAACTTAAAACTTACTAAAATTACAATCTAACTATAAATAAATTAGATGAAACTGCATTTTTGAATTAAAATGTAGTAATTTTCACTATTCATTAAAATATGAATTTTATCAGAAAAATACCAAAATTTCAACCAAAGTAAATTTGTATTTATCTTTTCTAAATAATAATTTTATTTTGTAAAATAGAACATATAAAAGTGAAAAAATCTAGTTTTAAAAAGGGTTCTCCATAAAAACGTGGTAAAATGTCTTTTTATAATCATTTGATTATTTTATGATTAAAATTGGATTAATTCTCATTTTGAGCCTCTAAAATTCATTAGATAAAAGTATAAAAATTTTAAAAATATGTAAAATCATAATATAGTTAATTATTTTCATCCCCACCAATACAACGACTAGGAATTAAAAAATATTTAAAATAATACTATTATTATTGTATTATTTTTTGGTATAACTCAGTGTTGTGTGTAACGTAAGATTTTGGAGAAACACGTTATTCTGTGTCAAGTACACTATCATACAATGTCCCATTGAAACTAAAATTAATATTAAATTCAAAAATATTAATAGATATAAAAATTTATTATTTTATAAATACCTGGGATGTTTCATCATTCCCCCATTTTGGAAATTATGTCCTCACAATTTGAAAATTGGGCTCAGAAACTTCATTGGACATCCCATACCAAAAAAAGAGTCAATAAAAATATCACTTTATAATAAATAAATAGAATTAAAAAGGTCACCTGAGATAAAACATACTAGGATTCCATGTAGGAAAACATGGATATCAAATAGAAACTAACCATCAAGTTCTGATGGACAGTGGAAGAAAACACAATCAAGAGAAAGTTAACAGTCTAAAAACCACAAAATTGTGATAGGTTAAACATTATCTGATTATACAGTAGGAATAGTAAATGAAAAAAAATATTTAAGGTCCTTTTCTTAATTTTTTTGGAATTTATTTATGAGTGTAACTATGAAAATAAATAAACATACTTATTTGTCAATTATAGTTCATCCTTTAATAAATTTCTACCACAAACTCATCTTTTCTCAAAAAAATGGGTATTCAAGATGAATTGATCACAATTGAAGCACTAAAATCAACTTACAGAGAATCACATAATCCACAAAAATATTAACTATCTATTGATCCTATGTTGAAAAATTAAGCAAAACCAAAATGGTTAGTAAAAGATCATATAATCCCCCAAAAATAATGAACCATTATATTAAGAAAAACTAATTTTAATCTCCAAAATTCAAGAGTAATACCCAAGTTCTACATAGACCATTCAATAACCAAATGTACTTAAAATTACTCAAAATTATCCAAACAAAGATTGAAACACAAAAATGAGAAGGATTTTATCATATAGACTTCCACGATAAATTTTAACATGTATCTATAAATAAAATCAATCACTCTTAAAGTATTATACCAAATTTTTTTCCCTAATTACATATTCTCCAAGTTAGATTAATCATTTCTATAAATAACCTATTTCCCATTATTCAACAATTAAAATGATAGATTATTCCAAAATATAATTCAACCATTACTCAATTAAAATCCCATAGTGTTCTATTTACCTTAATCATATAATGTTCCAAAAATAGAAAACGTCTTCCAAAATAACATTTATCACTTAATCCCCAAATCATTTTTCCAATATCATGTATATCCATTTGATAAAACATAAGTTCCAAAAATCAACTTATTCTGATTCCATAAACTCATTAAACTAAAAATTAAAATTCATACTCACTAGGGAATTCCCACATGCCAGTGGTAGGTGATAAAGCCTTGTCACACTTCGGTTGTGGGTTCAATTCCCATGAACTTGTTTAACGTGATATGTTTTCACCCTTCTTGTGGGTTTTACTTTTTCTAAAACTATCTAATTCTTAAAACATTCCCAAAATGAGATAAAATATTAAAAAAATAGTCATAACATTTTTCAACCACAATTTTATCTTATGCCTTTCATTTTCCATATCTAAATGTAATAAACCATAATTATCTCCAAATCAAGGATCATATAAACCCTAATGATTCATTATAATTATGTACAAAATAGAAAAAGGTAATTCGTCCTTAAATAGAATATCTATATTACAACCTTCAGGGTTACACATACTAGAGAAAAGTATTCCAAAGTAATCCCATCAACAAAAGAGCATTAATACTTTTAAACATTCCATCACCCATAGATTTAACATAACTCTCAAATTTATAAAATGTAGACATCCTAATCATCCATCATTATACAAGATCCCTTAACCACGTTTTCCAACTTATTTCTTAATACTCATTTCCTAAAAACAAAATCATGAATCATGTCCAAATATTCAATAATTTCAAAACATAATCTAAGAAATAATTCATACCTTTCAAAAGTAATTTTCAGTTTCCTCATCTTCAATTGAAATGGCATTAAGTATTGGTAAACATATATTTGTATGGTACTGCTGATCCCATTCCGAAACATTCTTTGTCAGAAATCTATTTGCATAATGACCATAGTCCCCACATTAAAAAAATTCTATTAGTATAGATTAATTAGTTAAAAATACCAATTATGGAATTATACATTATTTTTTAATTTAACTATTTAATTCCAAAATGAAAATAAATTATTACATATATACCTGGGTCGTTACAAGAAGACCCCTCAATATAAGGTGGATTTATTATAAGTAGTGGTCAAATATTATATTGAAATGCCTCAAAAATGGAGGCATTTCCCTAGGATGGGTCAAAATTTGATCCAAATATCTTTTGATAGCATGATTTTATTTATCATGATCCCTTTTGGATGTGAGTATTTAAAATAAACACTTGTGCATAATGTTTTAGGGTCATGAAAACAATTATTCATTATATTTATTTAATTTCTATTGAATAATATTAAAGGGATATTGTAGAGGGGTATGTAGTTCTTGAGAATAATATTAGCTTTTTTTTCTAAATCAATTCTATTCAACAATAATATGTGGTTGATTATTAGTAATATGATATTTCACTCAATTTTAATTATTGAGGACCTATTTTTTAACATTCAGCATTATGAAAATGACTGAATCATACATCGAGGGTACTATATAATCATAAAAATTAGTGATTTATAGGTCATCAATAGAAAAAAAATCCCATCATGCGTATTTTAATCACTAACTAAGGTGTTTTTTTGTGGGAATAACTATCCATATTATAGGATCAATAGTGTTCTAGCTGCACATACTATTGTATATCTGATATTATAATAGAAGATTCTTGCAAGAACATGATCCTAATGGTGTTCCCAATCACCTTTTATTTAGGAAATATTTAAATAATTTCATTCAAATGCAATATTGGTCGGGTAACTATATAATATTGAAAAATTAATTTCAACACTAATTTTCTTTTAGGAATTATCAATGCTAATTCTAAAATTACTATCATTGGAAGGGTATGTACTAATGAAAGGTGTACTAAACATGACCTTATCCATATGGATAGGGGAATTCCCATTGACATATTAATATATACAATTAGTTATTTATTTTTTCTCAATACATTATTGTATTCTATGTATGATAAAAGTTTGTTTAAGGTAGTGTTTTCAATGAATCCAATGTTGGTTGAGGTGAGACCCAAATTGGGTTTGTTTTGGACAAGAATTGTGTTTCACATATTTTATCTTCACACTTTTATGAGGGAATTACTTCATTACTCATCCAATCAATGACTCGATTTGATTTTTATCATCTCTCTTGATCCTTTATAACTAGATACATTTTTTGAGTAGATAAACTAGTAACCCATCTCATATTAAAAGAACCCCTAGGATAATTACATTTAATGAATCCTCTACTATTATTTTTAGATGAGAAGTTTTTATAAAACCCTTTAATATTTATTTTTGATTAATAATAGGGGTTATGTAAAGGGATAAATACATTCTTCAGCTTAAATTTTAACATATAATGTGGACACAAGAATCACTAACTGATTAGATAATAGGATTTAAATTTTGTATTTAGTTGAGGTTAATAATGTTTACTTGAAAATAGAATACGCAAAATGGAATGATAAGCATGGTAAAAATACATATATCATTTATTAATCATGTTATTATTATATAAAAATATTGTGAATTTTATATACTAGTCACTAAAGTGATCCATAATTTCTAATTGATTACTTAAGAGAAAATAAATTATTATATATTTATCAGTTTGTGTACTATAAATAGGATGTTGTGAATGGGTATTTTGTGACATGTATATTTTCCACAGCTAGTTTATTACATGTCTCATCCATAAATGATTATTATAATACAAATTTTCATCAAATTATTTCGAATAAATTTCTAATATACTTATTTCTTTATGTCATAAAGTGCTAATACTCAAGGAATCATATGTCTTAATAAAATTTAAATGAATCAATTGTGGAATATAGGAGAATTTTGTTTTCAGTATGTATATTATTGGTGGTAGGTTATAATTAATTATTAAAGGGATCCATATGGGTTTAATATTACAAATAATATTTTGATAAGGTGGTGTCTTCATGGATACTCAAAAATGAATTTTCTAGACTACGACTAGAGATAGTGGGTTATATTTTTCTTGATGAGGATAACGACATACAAAACTAAAATTAACATTTTTTTATCTATTATATATATATATATATATATGGATTATGATTTGGTGGAATCTCTTCCTTTGTTAAAAAAATATAAATATGGTTTCTTGTTATATAATATTTAGAATCATTTAACAAATAGATTCCTAGTTATTAGAACAAGGGATACTTCCTCAATTATAAGCATGACCGTGGGAAAATCACCTATATTAATATTTCTTCACATGTTTAGAAAGTGTGGTATCCCGTGTTTGGGTGACATCACAGGTTTAAAATCTATTTTATGAAGCCAGTAATGAGGGTGAAATGTATAATGTTAGGACCACTAAATCAAGTTGATAAGGAATTTGAGGCCTCATAACTATAATATACAAGGGTTACCCTTGATTCCCTAACTTGATAAATGAACAAAAAATATGGGCTCTGAGGGATTTATTGAGGGAGTTAGTTTAACACTGATTCATGTGGTTGAAGTTCCCATGGGGATAACATTTCTATAATTTCTCAAACTATAAAATTTGGAAATGTGTGTCTTTAGCCACATCAATAGTAACTCAGGCCATTAAATGGTGATGATTTTTGTTAGGGATGGGATACAACCATAAATAGTTCGTGTAAACTATATAAAATAAAATGAAATACTATCAATAATCATCTATGAATGGATTAATTCATTTTCATGATTAGTGTAAGTGCTACCAAATTGAATTAATGTAGTGATGAGGGTGGATTTCATGATGTTGGTCTTCCAAAATCATCTAGGCCTACATGGAATTATCACATCCAATTTAATCCATTTAGTATCATGTTCCAAGAACCTAATATCTTGAATAAACTATCAAATAATATAATTTTATATCCATTTATATATAAACTTACTATTAGAGAGTGATATTGGGTTTCAACATAATGTATTAGGGGATGCATTAGTGGAACTAGCAGAATTAGAGTAATGGGTTATGTCAATAGATTTATATGAACAAAAGACTATCCTTGGATTTTGATTTAAAAATGTGATGATAATAATATATCCATTAGTAGGTTATTATGGGAATAGGTATGTCTATATTAGTAAATCTCATTTACTAAAGAAAAATTTCATGCTCATTTCATAATTTTTTTAGTGTTTTAGTATTTGAAACCATTGAAGGCTCAATTTATAAATATAAAGTACTGCTAAATGATTTATATAAATCCCAAAAAAATTAACCACTGAAAATTAGTCTGTGAAAGGTAAATTAATTTATAAAGGGTAATAAACTTTCTATATAGGGAGTATCTTAATGATTTACATAATATTCAAAAAATCTATCCCAGTAATAATAACACTTTATTACATCACCTACCACTATATGGGGTGAATACCAATTTGATGAAGGTATTAGATCAATGAATCCGCCATGTATTACAACTAAAGTATATAACTATATACTTATATATGTGAAGAATCCATAGATAATTTCCATTTTATAGTGGAATTATATATTTCTAATTGATCTACGGATGTGATTGAATTTCAAGATAGTTATGAAAATAATTTTTTTAACATTCTTCTTTGCATTGGTGGTTTAAGGGATGTCACCAAAGTATGAAAAGTTGATTTATATATATCAACATACTATATCTTTCAAATGGATTTATATGGTTGACCATTCATCAGTGGATGGGTGCATATCACTGATCTATCATCAATAGATAGATGGATCCCACCAGCTTATTACCATCAAGTGCATATATATCATCAAAAACTCTCTAGAAAATTAATGGATATAATCAGACGATATCTTGTAAATATATTGATGTAAATTACTTTTCATTTTTGGATGGGTGCCTATCATAGGTAAACAACTAGTTGATAGAAGTATACCATGATCGTGTCACCAGTGGGTTGATGAACACCACCAACCATCACCAGTTGTTGAATGAATATCATCATTTGATCACAAGACTATGGATATATATCACTAGGATATTTATAGGGGATATATATATATGTCATATGACTATTACTATTTTATTAATTAATTGAATCATCATGGATGGGAAGAAATTATTTCCCTGAAGTTGGTATTTTTCTTTTGAGATATTGTTCCTATGATTCCCTATGAAGGAACTTCTTTCCAGTATATTTTGGTTCCATTTAATGGGGAATGCCATATCTTTTCGGATCACATGGTAAGGAACATTATGATTCTATTTAATTTCATAAATACAAGTAAAATTTTAATCATATTTCAAGGACATATGATTAGGTCCATTTTTTATAAATGTATATTCATTTGGCGTAGACTAGTAAAAAATAGTTTTCTAAAAATAGTTTTTGTGGGATATACACATCATTAAACATTTTTTATTTGGGATTATATCAAATAAGTTGCCTAAATGAGGGTGGGGTTATATGTTTTATATGGACAACAGTATTAGATGTTTCGTAATGAAATTAATGTTTTCAATTAGGTCATCATTATATAGAGAGGTTCATAGATTTCACTAGACCAATGGAATGAAATGATTTCAATTTACCCCAATTTGGTGGCCTATTAATGTCATTACTCATTGATTTAATATGTATTTATTTCTATGTGTTTGAGAGATACAAGGTCAATATTAGAGTTTCACATATGATATTATTAGGTCTATAAAATATTTTCTCGTTTCCTATGGATATCAATTTATAGTATTAATGGAGTAAATGTTTTTATATACCCCAAGGATCCTATTAGTTTGGGAGAACAATTTTTATAGATCTATGTCCTTCATTCCATCTCTATTTATCAATGTAATACATAACTGATAAGGGGAAAATGGAATCACATATTGACTATTTAATGTATATATAGAGGCTATGGAAGTTTATATGGTGAAATTATGTGTGGGTTTTCCCTAAGTTAAAGGATTCTAATTGGGTATTTTGACTCACTAGGGAAAATAATTGGATCCAATCAAAATATGTGACATATGATAATTGGGTTTTAATAAAGATTAAATTTTTATAAAAATTAACTAGTCTATGTATATGTTTGTAACCTTTCTATAATTGAATAAAATAATTTAGTATCCTATATATAGGAAATGAAGGTGATATTTCTTTATGCCTTTATTATAGGGGCATAAATGCGAGTGTTTTTATTTTACTTCTCTATGTGGAGTAGTTTAGGGATTACCATCAAATGAAATCATTGAGGGATTGTTTATATGACATGGTCCTTATTTATATCGGAATAATTTTATATAAGTGATATTCTTCAATATTTAGGCTATTATCATGTTTTACTGGATTCATTCATGGGCATAACCATTCTTAGGGGTTGAATCATGTGGGTATCGAATAAGGGCTCTCAAAGATACCTTGAAAAAAAAACTATCTCAAGTGGAGATAAAATAGACCTTATGTGATATGATCAAAATGAGACTACCATTTATAACTAGACACTATAATTTGGGAATTATAAGATATTTTTTATGACATCCTTTTACTAGAGGGAGTACAGAACATTCATTATGTAAGGAATTTGAAGTAGTGTGTTGGGCCATATAGTACACTAAAGAGGGGAGCATAGCTCAAAGGGCACTCAAATTCCTTTTCTCAGAAGGTTGGGAGAGTATGTTTGTGAATGTAACATAGTCTATATTTATTCTATGGTGTATATAGACACCTTTTTTAGGGAATGTTGAGGTGCTAATTAATATGTATATTTCTCCTCACATGCCAAACTGGAGGGGCACAATTTGAGATTCAATGATGGTCCTAGATATTATCTATACATCATTTAAAGAACATAACATAGTCCATAAGGATAGAAGAAATGATTTTAATGTTTTTACCACATATGACGTGTGGTCCATAGTCTACATTGATGGTGATCAAATATTTTTTCACTAGTTCCAAATTTTGTAAATGCACACTAATGGAATAGCTTTGAGAACAGTTATTATTTTTGATTTATTTTCATGATTTTTATCACCTCATTATTTCATTTTGGGATTTTTTAAATTTTTAAATTCAAATAGTAGTCATAAATCCATAGTAATTATGTCTATGGAATGTGTGTTGTAGAGAATCACTAAGAATGTTAACTTATTCGACCAAAATATAGATGATGAGAATATAGATTATTATTATTATTTTCTAAAATATTCATTATGTTGGTTTGGTGATGTTCCTTGATTAGAGTGTTCATGTCAAAATTATTGAATTCATTAATAATTTACATAATTGGTTTAGAATGTTTTATTTCTTAAAAACCATATCTTTTTTAATTTTTTTTTTCTTTTTATAAATTTGATTAGAGAAATGTAAAATAAATTAATGAGTTATGGATGTAGATAAATTCTAAAATAATTTATAGAATTGGTAATATATAAAAATATCAATTATTTTAGTAATATGTCATAATATTTGTTTTAGAAAATTAAATAATCAAATTTTCAATAGAGGAATATTTTAATAAATGAGAAATTATTCAAAAAAAGATCATGATTTTTGTAGAAAAGACTAGTTAGAGTTAGTATATTTAGTGAAGTATTATAAACTAATCTATAATGTTTTTTATAAAATAATGATAAAATACATTATCTATAAATACATCCATTGAATGAAGAATAATATGTTAGCCATCCTAGATATATTTCTTAAGTACTTTTAAACTTTTAAGATTTAGAGTCCATTTTAATAAATAAATTGTAAAAAAAATAAGGGGATGTGTGAAATAGATATATGAAATAAAAGTACTGAACATGATTTTTTATATTTATTCAATAAATATAATTTCAAAGAAAATGATATTAGTGAGATACATTAGGAAAAGGACTGAATATATTATATAGTGAAATATGAAAAAAAAACCAATAATAAGGAGTTTTTATATATAAAATAGATGGGACATTTCATGTTGTTATGAATTATTTATTTCATTAATGAAAATAAGTAAAAGAATAATAAAACTGTATTATTGTAGAAACGAGGATTTTAAAAAGGGTCAGGGAGGAAAAACATCAATATTGATGTATAAGTTAATAGACTATTGATGAAAAAAAAACATAGATAATATGGAAAATTAATTTTATTTCATTATGTTATTTAGAATATTAACAATGTGACCTTAATTTATTATTCATTTTATAATTTGTTGTTTATCATATCAATATTCTGCATTGGTATGTTATCCAACCCCCCGCCAATCATAGTTTCTAATCCAAATATTATTGATGGGATATTCATCAATATTAAGATCTATATTGTATTGTTATGTATATTAGGAAATAAAATGGGTTTCCTTTAAATTCAAAGAAGATAATATCTTATAGTGTTCATGTCCATCTCTTTAGATTATTAGTGCATGACATGATAATAAAGGGATGATTTGGTGTAATTGAAAAACATTTAGAAGGATCCATTGACTCATTTATCCAATTTAGGTTTTAAACTTATAAAAATCTTAATTTGTTTCTATAATAATTTATATTTATTATGTATGTGTGAGTGAAAGAGAAAATAAAGAGAAACATCATATTATTCACATTAATTGATGACTTAGGATGGAGTAAAAGGGAGTTTTTAATATGGGAAAATATTTATATAGAAAAAAATATATTTTATAGAATAGAAAATTATAATATATAGATTCACCATAATTCCTTATAAGTGTATCTCAACTACATTATACAATCAGTGAATGAGTAATAATAATGATGAAGATTCAATTAATTTATCTAATATGATAAATTTATCACATGTCACTCAACTATTCATATAAATGTGTCTTCATAATTTTATTCAATTGATCATCCATTTTTCATATATGTATTAGGAGTGGAAGAAACACTAATTTGTTTAATTAAAAAATCCTCATTATTGATCTTATACCAAAATACCCTCAATATTACATTTTTCATTAATGTAGTAATTTAAGATTAAATGATTTTTTATTTAAATGTAAATTAGCCTATCAAAAAAATAAAAAATGTATCACTATAATATTCTATATAGTGTACTGATATTGAATAAATCAAAAAAATCTTCTATCACATGTATGAAAATTTTACCCTAGATGAGATCAAACTTATTTTAATCCTTATAGATTAACAAAATCTATGACCTTCTATCAGAATCATCAATTTTTGATGGATTAGATATTTTTCATCAAGGTATAATTATCATTTCAAAATCATATTATGTGTATAGTAATGATATTTAAAAATTTTACCTTTCTGTTGAATAATGTTATAAAGTGTATTTCTTGATATTTTTATATAAATAGTTAAATGGGGTATACTTGGAATCATCTACATATGATAGTGTTAAACCATGAGTAACTAGTACTAAATGTATCAAATATGAACTACTACTTTTTTGATGTGCTAATGGGTTTTCATTGGTTAAAAAATATTTTAATATTTATTTACTATTTTTTGTATCATTTCATTTTAAAATTATAAATTTAATAATATGACATCTATTCCTGATAATAATAGATCATTGATGATACTAGAGTTTTTTACTTTGAAATATATCTATTATTATCATAATAAATGAAATTTTGAACAAATAATATTTCTTATGTATAATGGGACTTTATTTTTAATATAATGTGAATATTACCTTAATAGACCAACTAGAAAGAAACTTTACTATCAAATCCTAAGGATTATCTGGATAAATAATGAATAATCACCTTACAAAAATATGAAATATAGGGATCATAGAGTTGAATAAAAATTACTTATCCTAATCTCTTTGTGGGTCTAAAACATATGAGTGTGTAGTTATAATAATATATACATGAAAATTATGTGGTGATTATTTGAATGTGAATGTGAACATAAATATTGTAGTATAATTTTCACAAATTAAATGAGAGCAATGATAGATATTATGTGGAATGTTCTTATAAATTTGGAGTGAATGAAAACACCACACAAATCAAATAACTCAAGTTTTTATTAAAATTAAAAAAATATAGAGGAAGGATATCGACTTACCATCCTAGATATAAAGCATTATGAAAAGGTAAATTAAATATTTAAGAGTCAAACAAAATATCTCCCCATCTGAATAATATATTTATAAATGATTAATGAAACACCACTCTGAAAAAATGGACATACTGAAATAATTTGATAAAAAAACATTATTGAATAGGGTAATCGATATAGAAAATAATGTTACAATAATTTAAGAATATATATGTAATTATACTATGAAAATAAAAAATAGTAAATTTTTGAGAGTATTGGATGAAATCAAATTAAAATATAAAAATTAATATAATGTAAAGATCAATTCATAACGTATAGAATTTGAATGATGTGTAGATAAAAAACACCAATACCCAAAGAAAACTTTTATTATTTAAATTATATCATGTCACATACATAACTTATTTTAAAGTTATTTTTAATTTATTTTCCATTCATGCTTTGTTTTGGGGGTTTCCAAAGGTTTTATGGAGAATATGTGAGTTTTCAAGAATTGGGCCAAACCGTGAGCCCAATTCTAGATTTAAAAATAAATTTTTGTTTCTTTTATAACTTTTTCATTTTTTAATATTTTTCAGTAATTATAACTCCTAAATTCCCTCCCATGATATATTAACATGACATTTAAATTTGGAGCCTTTATAAATCCATAATCATGGGGGATGTGGGTTTTTATTTGAGAATTGGGCCAACCCGAAAGCCCATTTTCCAGTTTTAAATTGTTTTTTTTTATTTTTTAATATCTTATTCATTATAATGAAATTTTAGGTGATTCCACCTCTCACTCGACCCTAAGGAGCCCAGCCGCGCTCCCATTCATTTCCCCCCTCTTTGGATCTAGTTTTCATCGCGATGGAGTGATGAATTTCTTAGGGTTTCAAAAATCGGGAAGATTTGAGAAGGTAAGTTATTTACATCATAACTGTCTCAATTCTTAATATTTTTTCCCTATTAAAGTTCCTATATGATCTCATAATCCCTATTCTAACATCCCATGAATTGTTGGATGTTTTCAAATTCATATTCTGGTGGATTTTGAGTCGTTTTCTTCAAGATTATTTTGGGTAATGTTTCTCTTTTCAATTCTTCTCTTCTCCTTAGGGTTTCCACCCTATCTCAAGAGTTTATAGAATGTCCATAACATAGGGTTCGAACATATGGTCTTATTTGGTATCTTTTTGGTCAATTTTTGGTGGTATAGGTCTGGATTTATATTCCTTTCTGTGCGGCGGTGGTGCGGTTGATGTTTCGCACCATGTTTTGAGGGTTTCGTCCTAAAAGGCAGGTGATTCCATGTGTAATCATTTCTAGATGAGTTAGTTTGCTTGAATTACTTATTATTCATTTAATAATATGTTGTGTATTGTGCGGGAACTTTTTATTTTGTATTTGTTAAAGCATTTGTTTTTATAGTTTCATTTTAGTTTAAAAAAATTGGGTGTTTTACATGTGCAACCCTTTGGGTATTGTTTGGGTGTGTTTTATAACATATGAAATTGGTTTAATAAATCTTGTTTGGGAAGTCCATTCTGATTTGGTAGGGTATTGGTGTTCCATTAGGTTTTAAAGAGGTTTCTTTTAATGGGTTTAAGGTGTAAAGCCTTATTGTACTTCTTGAAAGTGATTTTGAAAATGTGTGCTTTTCATGTGGATCTTTTGTGGTATTGTTTGAGGTGTTTTTATAACACATGAGGTTAGTTTAATAAATGTTTTGGGGGATGAAAATTCTGTTTTGAATTTTTATTGGTGTGATTTTGTCCTTGAAATATGGTTTTGAAATGGGTTTTTTTTGTGAAAAGATTTGGTACACTCTTTAGAATTGTTTTATGAAATTTTTGAATGGTTTAATGATTTTTGTAAGATGTGAAACCATATTGGAAAACTGTTTTGGGATTGTTTATACTTTCAAATGGACCATTTTAAATGTTAATAGTTCTGTTATGTTATGTGTATCCTCTTGGAAATGTTTTATAAAAATGTTTAATGGATTTAGTAAAATGTGAAAGAGGTGTGAACGTTATATGGGCTGTTTGTGTGAGTGCGATGTGAAAAGTGGATTTTGTTTATAAAAAGGGTTTTAGGAAACATGTGAGTGGGCTGTTATGTGATGTTTAGTATATTTGTAGGTATTTTATAAAATTGTTAAAGGATGTGTTGGATTGTGAAATTTATGCAAAAAGTGTTGTGGGCTATTTTGGTGTGGGTTTGATTTCAAAATACATTTGAATGAAAAGGGGACTTTTGTGACTTGTGTTGTATACATGTGGGATTTTTGGTGAATTTATGATATGGAAATGATATTTTCATGTGAAATGTACATTCATTGACTTGTTTAAATAGTTTGAGCACAAAGGGAAAACCCGAGTATCTAGGTGGGTGGACGTGTACTAGTATGCTAGTGATCCCGTGGGGTTTGGTCTCAGTTTCACTTAGCAAGATTGACACTTAAAACTCTAAATAAACTAAGATGATGATGGTTGGGGACCACTAGGTTATGGATATGTTCCCTACTAGTGGCTCGTGCACGAGAACGAATATTTGTGATGGTTACTCTCACCGAGATACGAGGTACCTGGGACCCACAGCTAGCTAGTTCCTAGGGGTTATTTCCCATTTCTTGTGCTCACTGGATATTTTGTGCTTACCGTCGGCATATGGTACATTTTTTTGGAAAATTCAGTAGCTTTGGTGTTTATTTTAAAAAGAGTTAATCCTTTAAAATAGCCCACTTGAAAATTGTTCTTATTCAAATTTGCAGCTTTTAGAAATTGTAACTAGCTTTTCATGTTTTTGAAAACTTGCATGCTTTTCGTCTTTAAATGCTTATTATATGGAATCTCTTAGTGGTGGTATCCTATTGGGCTTTGTATCACACCCTACTTACACCCTTGGGTGTATGTAGACTTGGTTATTTTGTTGTCGCAGGTTTGGGTATAACTTTTGTGCCAACAATTCGGGTTTCCACCAGTCATTCATGATGCGGTGTTGTGGAGATGGCTTGAGGAAAATGCCTCTTTCCATGTTGAGGTTCTTGGGCTGTCTTTTCTTGGGTTTGTACCTTTGTCATGATCTTCAAACATTGTTTAAAATTGTGCAATTCAGTTTTGAATTTATTAAAAAGATGTTTCGGTTTGAAAAATCCAGATTTGGTTTCTTGGATTCATTTGATGTTTCAAGTATAACAACTCGGTTAAATCATTCCCAATTTTCAGCTTTTGATACCCGGGCACTTGTGCCAGCCCGTGGGGATCGAGAACGCCCTTTGGGAATTTCCACGGGTCGGGTCAAGTGCCAGTTTTTGCGGCGACCAGATTCGGTTCGTGACATATCAAGGTTCATAACCCAATAATATCTCAAAAGTTGATCCAATGTGTATTGGTGATCACATCCATGATGGTTAAGTACATAGGTTTTGGAAGAGAATTTCATTAATTATAACATAAAAATTAAAACACCATTACCCTAAATATTATTCAATTAGAGGATTAAATGAATAAATTATTTACCCATGAACGTATTATAATAATATAGATTATTTGTATGAAACTCATAATTAATAATATTTAGTGCATTGATGAAAATCACATTAAAATAGATGTACAATAATTAAACTAAATAAAAAAACAAATGAAAACACACTTAAATAGTGAGATCACACTCAATAGTTTATTTTTTTTTTGGACTGAAAATTAAATTAATAATTTCCAAACACTTTTAAGGGAAAATAGAGAAACCAAAGTTCAACTAAAAAAGGAAATAAAAGAGTTGTTAAAAAACAATTTAAGCATACCAGAATAAATCTCCCATAAAATTTTCTAAGAGATGTCACTCACCGGAGTGTCTGGTACAACAATTAGAAGATATTTGAAATGAAAGGCCAGCTTGTCTCAAGACTCTATATGCTCGTCAATGATGATGTTTCCATTATTGAAGCCCCCAACTAAGATTAGGTCCTGCTTATCTATTCAATCATACTACTCCTTATTGAGAGTCATCCTTAATGACCCCATCATTTTAGCAGCTTCTTCTTCAATAGAATTGAGAGAAAAAACCTATTAAACAAATTATTCTTCCCAATTAATGAGTAGTTCCAAGGATTTATCATGCACAACATCTGACGTACACTAGTTTTCAACTTCTTGGATTTCAACTTCTTCTCTAACTGTGTCTCCATAGGATGTGAAAAAGGTACAATCCTTTATATATGTACAAATTTCCTTCCTCCCATCCATGGAGTTCCTCAATGAATCTCTTTACACATATTGAACTGTAAACTCAATCTCTTTTATATTATTGTCATGTTGAATATATGAATTGAGGCCCCTTTCCTGTGGTTCAGAATCCAGATCCAAAAACCCTCGCCCCATATGAGTAGCCTCACCACCAGCTTTCTCAACATGAACCTCATTCATCTAAGTTGTTGGGATGCTGGAAAGTTGGTCTTAATAATTTTGATGTGTGATAGAGACCTCATTAGGAACAAAAACATGAGAAAATCCCCGATCTAGATCCCTTATCAGTTCATAAACCTCCAGGACCCAAAAATGATTGCAGATTCTCACATTAGTACTGATTATTTCCGACATCACCCCACCTATTTCCTTCACCCAACCCACATTATCCTCACTATGTGAAGATTACCCTATGTTGTTATCATCAACGTTCTACCTATTATCAATATTTATCTTGTCATTTACCACTCTTATTGAAACCTCATCAGGTGTCTCCAATGCAATCCTTGAGCTCACAGATTTAGGAAGACATCTCTCTCCAAGATCATACCTCAATTTCTGAAAAATGTCAGCCACTTTGGGTTCTAGAATTGCTAACTGAACTCCATTATTTGTTAGATTGTCCTTAATTTATGGGCCAATATCAAATCAGATCCGGTCACCCCCTCTTCTCAAATCCACATCCTTCTGGAGTATAGGACTCAAACAAGCCCATGGTTCACCATGGACCACCTCATCCTCAACCTGAACACCTCCATGTCCTTGACTAGGGGGCCCATCCACACTATGTTACCATCCACACCATTGGTACTAGAATTCTGCAAACCCTACCGTCTCGACCCACATCTGCAGACCACCGATGAATGTCCTAAACACTTTAAAACAGAACAAAATTCCACTAAATACTCATACACCACCAACTACATAAGACTAAAATATCTCTTATGGAAATCCATATGAAATCTGAGGGCTTTCAAGAAACATCAATACCAACAAACCCTCATGGATTCACAGGATGAAATACTTCTTTGTTATGGGTATCAAATTAGAAGAACATACCTACAAGGTTCCCTAGAATCCTAATAATCGATGGATTTTAAAATGGTAGGGGAAGGTTGGTGAAGCTTACCCAATGTACCACCTAAGGGGAGTCTAGCTTCATATGATATTCATATGTCAATCTATGTTGGAAGAATCAAAACCCATTATATCTGCGAGGCGTACTCTTGCAAGCTTTCATCAAGTCTTCATCTGATGCGAAGCAGATCATGAAGTTCATGTTGTCAAGGAAACCAACAAAAACCCTATCCTATATATCCCATGAAAAAAAATGAAACTATCAAAGTTTCTGGGATCAAAAAATGATTAGAACAAGGTGCCACAATAATCACGAGATAAAATAAATTTCAAAACATAGAAAAACAAATGACACTAGATGTAATGTAAAAAAACCCCCAATTGAAAGGGGTAAAAAACCACTAATGAATTGAAGAATAATTATGTGGTAAAAGTGGGTACACACTCCCTCATAATTACAAGGGGAAAACCCTCATAAAAATATCTCTTGAATAAATAGGAAAACTGCCTCACTAAACACCAAAAATAATTGGAGAACTCGTGAATATGATGAGATGGCGATGAGATGATAGAACGATTGGGAGAGATCCCATTTTATAGGCCATTTCTCCCCCTCCATCTACTTTCTCCCGCTAGAGTCTTGGTGGGTTTTGGCCACCCACCACCTACCTAGTCCACCTTCCATGCCTTCTCCCTTTGAAAATTAGGGGGTGGCACCACCAAAGAAAAAAAAAACTAACCATACATCTTCCACTTGAAGATTTGATTGAGAACCAATCACATATCCACACATCCTTTCTATCTGCCAAACCATTCTTCTCATGTATCTGCAAGGCCTCTCAAGGATTTACACCATCTGAACTTATCAGAGTTAATTTATTTTGTCAAGAAATCTGCTAGATTTTCTTTATTGGGAAACTTCTGCATGTCCACACTTCTTTACTCCACCAAATCTTGGAAAAAGTGATACTGTAACCCAATGTGCTTTATCCTGGAATGAAAAGATGGATTTATTGCAATGTGTAAGGCACTCTGACTTTCACAAAATAATTTAATCTGCTCCTCTCT
Organism: Viscum album; assembly: GCA_963277665.1. Lineage (NCBI taxonomy): Eukaryota > Viridiplantae > Streptophyta > Magnoliopsida > Santalales > Viscaceae > Viscum > Viscum album. The sequence continues at coordinate 1,318,688 of CAUJRU010000149.1, read as the reverse complement.
GTGCCTGAGCTCCTCTAACGAACTTCTCATCCAAATCGTCTCTTTGAAAACCTGTGTAGCTTCCATATAATCTACCTCCGTCATGGATAAATCCACAACTAACTGTAACTTCAAAATATAGCTCAAAACTCCTCTTGCAAGAGTAAACACATAACCAGCAGTGGATTTCCTCCAGTCAGAATCACCTAAACAATCTGAATCAACATAGCCTCTGATAGTGTGATGTGATCCTCCATATCATAATGTAGCATTTGAGGTCTCCTTGATATTTCTCAGGGTCCTCTTCACTGTGTTCCAATTATCTCATCATGGATTCGCCATATATCAAAAAACTGCTCTCACTGCATGTGAAATGTTTGGTCTAGTACAAACCATAGTGAACATTAGACTACCCACTGCTAATGCATACAGTACACGAAACATTTCCATCCTCTCTGCATCACTTCTAAGAATCATCATTCAGGATAAATTGAAATTAGTGGGAAGTAGGGTAAAGATTGACTTATAGTATTTCATGTTTAATCTTTTCAAGATCTCTATAAGTAACTCTTATGTGATAGCCAAATATTCCCATTATTTTTTTCTTTGAAATTATGCATTCCAAGAATCATATTTTCTGGTACCAAGTCCTTCATATCAAAATCCCTAGCCGACTGTGCCTTCATCTCTTGGATTTGATCATTATTGGGGCCTGCAACCAACATGTCATCCACATACAACAAAAGAATGAAGAAATAATTACCATCCTAATCATTGAAATAGACACAAGGATCTGAATAAAGTATATTGTATCCAAGGCCCATGATATAGGAATCAAATCTCTTACACTAACACCTCGGCCCATTTTTGAGACTGTACAGAGATTTGTTCAACTTAAAAACCAAGTTCTGTTTTCCTTCTTCTAAAAAACCTTCTGGTTGGAGAATATAGATCTCTTCATCAAGATCACCCTGGAGAAAAGTAGTCTTCACATACAACTGGTCTAGATGTAAGCTGTATTTATCACACATCACCTAAACTATCTAAAAAGACGTCAGTCTAACAATAGGAGAAAATATTTCATTGAAATCAATACATTCCTTCTGATAAAATCCTTTGACTACCAATCGTGCATGATATCTTTCCACATGGTCCTTTTCATCCTGTTTGATCTTAAAGACCCATTTTTTTTTTCTGATATCCTTCTTTCCATGAGGTAATGGAATAAGATCCCATGTCTTGTTCTAGTGCAGCGCTTCAAATTCCTCTTACATCACCGCCATCAATGAGGATACATCAAGAATCTGGGTCGCCTCCACAAAAGAATAAGGCTCTCCATCCTCCATCAATAAGTAGTATGAAAGTTTACTCTCAGTGACATGTTCTAGGTGCCATACTGGTTCCCTTTTCTCCCGATCTGACCGTTGTGGTCCAGACTAAACTGGTACTTGATCATCGTGCTCTGGTTATGTCTTAGACGAAACCAGTTCTTCATTGGATTTGTACTCTACTTTGACTATTGTAGTTTTTGTACTCTCTTTCTCTGTGTCTTGATTAGTTGTTATCTTCACCTCATCTTCTACAAAAATGACATCTCTTCTGATGATAAATTTGTAGGTTGTGGGGTCCCACAAACAATACCCATTCACACCATCAGCATACCCCAAGAAGATACATTTTCTGGATGTTAAATCCTACTTCAATCTTTCCTGGTAATTAAACAATGCATATACAGGACTTCCAAAAGTATGAAACCGAGAATAGTCAGTGGGTTTACCATTCCACATCCCCATCAGTGTCTTTAGCTCAATTTCCATTGAAGGATATCAGTTGATCACATAGCAGGCTGTACTCACTGCTTCTTCCAAAAATGATGTGGAAATTCCTACAGTCTTCAACATCTCCCGTGTTTTATCCAACACAAATTTGTTCATCAGCTCTATCACTCCATTATGGTGAGGAGTTTACGCCACCTTGAACTATCTCTTGATTCCTTCATGTTGACAAAAGTATCAAATTCCTTTCTTGTATATTCTCCCCCATTTTCGGTCCTTAGATAGTTGATCTTCTTTCTAGAGTTAAGCACCTTCTACGCTTTGAATGTTTTGAAGACTTCAAAAAAATTTTCCTTCCTCTTGATTGGGTACACCCAAAATCTCTTGGAATAATCATTAATAAAGGAAAGAAAGTACCTTGTTCCTCCCAGGGATATAACCTGTGCTTGAAAAACATCGGAATGGATTAACTCCAAGATATCTTTGCTTCATACTGTTGACTTCCTGAACTTTAACCTGTGTTGTTTTCTCAAAACACAATGCTCACAAAATAGTAAGGATACCTTTGTAAGACAAGGTAGAAACTTATGATCCATAAGAATCTTCAAGAATCATTCTGACATATGGCCAAGATTCTGATTCCATAATGTCATCAACGCTTCTGTTGAGATAGTTGATGCAACAACTATCTCCGACTCTTTGTAAATTTCATGTATAAGCACATACAATTTCTTCGAGATCTTGTTTTCCTTCATTACCACAGGTTTTCCCTTCACAATTCTTATCACTCCATTACTAGTGAGAGTATTTCATTTGATGTCATCAAATTGTCCAAAAGACAATATGTTCTTTTTTAGGCCATTCACATGATGTACTCCTTGGATGGTCCATAACATGATATCATGCATCTTCAGTTTGATGGTACCGACTCCAATAATATTTAGGGTGTGATCATTCTCCATGTACAAAACTCCTTTTAGGATAGTTTCATACTGGTCAAACCATTTTCGTCAAGACTTCATGTGCCATGTTTCTCTTGAGTCGATTATCCATGCGTCGTTGAGATGTTGTCTGCTTCCAGAAGTCATCTCCACTTTATTGACTAGTATATCTCCATAATTACTCATCACATTTCTGTCCATGTTATGATTTTGGATCCCATTGGAACCACGCTCCATCGTCACATCTGCCAGTATTTCATCAATTATTAGATGAAAACTTTCCTTCTACAACACTACCTGCATCTTCATTTTCCACAACAAAAAATTATTCCCATTGATTTTTTCGATCTCAAATTTCACCTCCATCTGGACACGCCGTCAATCCAGAACCTCATTTGTTTCACAATAGTGTATTTAATAATCTCAATATTTTTTTTCTGATGTTATAGATCAACCAGAGTCACAATCAAAGAGCACAATCAAATATAGGAGAATTATTAATACCTAAAAATGTGAACAACACAGAGCCAGAACCTACCTTTGATACCACCTGTTGGGATCAAAAAATGATTGGCCCAAGATTCTGAAATAATCATGAGATAAAATAAAGTGAAAAATGCAGAAAAATAAATGACACTAAATGTAATTTAGAAAACCCCCCAAATGGTAGGTGTAAAAAACAATGGGAAAATAGAAGGATCACTATGGGGTAAAAGTGGGTACACACTCCCTCACTATTACAAGGAGAAAACCCTCATAAAAATATCTCTTGAATAAATGGGGAAACCACCTCACTAAACACCAAAAATAACTAGAGAACTCGTGAATGTGATGAGATGGTGATGGGATGATAGAACCAGTGGGGGAGATCCCCTTTTATAGGTTACATCTCCCCCTCCTATTTCCTTCTCCAGTTGGATTCTTGGTGGGGTTTAGCCACCCACCACCTACCCATCCCACCTACCATGTGTTCCCTATTTGATAATTAGGGGAAGACACCACCAAAGAAAAAACAATTACTGACAGAAGATGTCCACCGAAGGCCTTCTCAATGAAAATCAAGCAATCATGGTTCGATTTTGCAGAATCAAAACTTTGTTAAACTCTGCGAGTGATAATGAAATATTGGGGAATCCTTAGTAAAAATAAGGGACCTTCAGGTATAGGGATCAATATGGAATCATGGTAAGAAATTCGGGTTTGGAAAAGGGGGATAAGGGAGACTCCACTCCTTTGATGGATGACGAATGTCCCTCCCCCATTGATGGTGGAGGGTCCAATATAGTTTTACCACCTTCACAAATTGGGAGAAGGAGACAAAACTCCCCTCCAAGAAAAACCTCACCTCACAACCTAGTAACCCTCAATAGATTATTTATTTATCTAAAAACTCATCATCTCTCACACCCTTGATTTTTAATCACTAATTAAATTATACAGTCTTATAAATATTTACATATAATTGATATTTAATTCGTCACTATTGTGGATTCAGATGGACTCCAACAACAACATTATTTTTTTATTGGTTTGGATATGGGATTGTAATGTTTAAAACGTTTCATGGTACAAAATATTGTGTATTATAAATAATTAATTAATTTAGATGATTAATTTATATATTGTAAAAACAAAATATATATTCAAATATTTATTTATGAAATTATTATTTATCAAAACTGGGATAAAAACTATGACATTATTGGATAATGAGATAATAGTAACACATTTTTTTTAAAACATGAAGTAATTGTAAGGGGGGTTTTAAAATGAATAATGTAAAATAGTAGCAGTAAATAAAAAATTGTTTGCTACAAAAATGAATCATTCCTAGTTAGATATATTTTTTGAAAGAGAATATTCTCAAACATAGTGAATTTTTATACTATTATAATTCGAAAATTAATATAATTTCATTCAAATTATTATTTTTGAAATGAAATAATATGGTTTAAAAAATAAATATTAGGTGTGGTTTTCTAGATTCTTCAGTTTGAGATATAAAGTCTCCAAGTGTCTGAAAAATTATTTTAGTAACTCAATATCACAATAATAATATTCTCTAAGGGTAAGGATGTTTTAAATCATATAAATATTCTATTAATATATTTCTATATAAGAAGTTTATATTTTAATGTTTTATATATGATCAGTATTATATCAAATTAAAATAATATCAATTTTCATTACTCAGATAACTTTTTACATATCTTGAAATATTATTGATGTTTTACATTAAAAAGGATAAATCCTTTCCCACACATTAAATACTTATATTCATGTATGTTTTTAAATTTAATTAAGTGTTTTGGAATATTATTAGTGACAAAATAATTTATTCTCTCTATCATTATCATAATATTATGTGCAACTTCAGAGTCATCAACTGATTCCTCTAAAAATTATTTATCATTATTTCCACATGTAATTCTATTCGTATATACAAAATCATACCCTTATTTACTTAATGATTATGTATCATTATTATTCAAATTAGCATCCTCATAAATTATCATTAATAGTATATCTAGAATTCTATTCAAACTTTATTCTTTGACCTCCTAATCTATTTTTCTTACTGCATAAATAATTTCACCTCATGAATTATCTTTAATAGTTGATGTGGATGATTATTTATTATTAGATAATGGTTCAAATACCTTTTATGGGGCTTTATATTCATTTAAATGATTACTGTTAAACTCATTTTCAAATAGTTGATGTGAAAAAGGATTAGAAAATAATTGAACATATTATTGCATTATTTTTATTTCACCGTTTTCACATATGTATAATTAAATATCAATATTTTCATTAGTTTTACATATTAATTATTTCTCAATAAATATATTTATAATTGAATTTAAATAATACGATAGTTTTTGTTTAGAGGATACTTAAAATTATCATTCCTTTTTCCCTTATACCTTCTTCTATCCAACCACATCATTTTTCTTTTCATCCTCTAAAAATTTTATTTACTATTACTCATTTTTTATTCATAATTATATATTATATTCTCTATATCCAACTTTTTATTTATATAATAGATTTAATATATATTATTTTTCTCTAAACTTTTTCTTTTAAATTTAAAAATACTTATCTCTTTTTAAACTATATATTGAATGTAAATTTGTATGTTGTTATTTATCCCTTCAATATTTTTTTGTGATCATGAGAAAATTATCTAATTTTCTTATCACTATGAACCTCAACGAGTATCAAATTTTGGTCGACAGTGAAATGAAACACAAAACAAAAAGTCTCAACTCTATTAGGCACTTAGTAGGGGACTTGTTTCATGAGTACAAAAATTGAAATGGGAGGCATTAACCTCAAATCAATATTTCATAATAGAAACACCACTGACTGAACCACCATACTAGAAAATAATTAGTACAAAATACAATACATAAAATATACCATATTCATAAATACAGTACAAATAAAAACATCACCACATGTAAATAATAATAGAAAATCAAGTGAAAAAATTCACAACAACCCAAACATCGATCTTGTACTTTCTAGATCAATCACAAAATCCCTCTTAGAAACATGAAATATAGTTTATATATACTTAGGGTGATAAAATAATGTACACATAGTAGGATCATACCCAATATCTCTTGTGAAATTGTGTAATTTTTATAATAATTGACCTGTGAACAAGTTGTAGAGATAACCATCACAGAAACATGCCAACTGGTCCCCCATCCTCACTATAAATATCTAAGAAAATATAATATCCATGTGATGTAATGTAATATCATGAGAATGTTGATATTGGTCCCCTGTAAAGAATTCCACACTAATTTACCACTCTCTCTCAATGAGAAGACCTCCTTTTCTCCCAACCATTATGTATCAACTAATAAAGAAACTAACTATATATCGTGTCTTACCGAACCGACAACATATCAACTATGATGGAAACAAAAACATATCATGTCCCATGATACCAGCCACATATCTTGTCTCAAAACACTATCCATATACCTATTATCCCGTATGTAGGGTTTTATAGTTTCATGAACATGTATAAAACTAAAATCATGTCCCCCTCCAACCATGAATGAACCTTACCACATATCTAATCACCCACTACTGGTATCAACAGAACATACATCTATAGAAAGATAATTAGAGAGGGGGGTATTTGTCTATTAATATCCTTTACATCCTAGATTTTTGGGAATGTAAAACCCGATTATCTTTGTATTATAATGGTTAGATGACTTGGATGGGGATCATAGATATGCCATAAAAAATTACTAGTTTTTTGTAGCCTCATAGCATACCATAGTTATGGGTTCACACAGTAAACCTAAACACAAATACAATTAGGTAACTATTGATATCACACCAATAAGTGCTTCATGAAATGCAGAAAACCCAACCACATGAAACACATAAAAATACATAACCTGAGTTTTATTTCCAATTATATTATTTAATAAATCATCCACCAAGATTTATTAAATTAGTTATAAGCTTCAATTCAAAAAAATGTATACTTTATCCATAACCACACACATATATATAAATATAATTACATTACTATAGAGACACTAAAAATAAACCACCATTCAACAAATTTGAATAAAAACCAAGTCACAATGCTAAAACAAGAAAATATCTAATATTCATACAACCAAGGCTACCAATCCAAAAAAGAAAAACAAGAATAAAACAAGCATGTTCCACTTATTTTTTTTTCATTTACCTACTTTATGGATTTATCCATTTAATGGGTATTCTAAATCAGTCCATAACTAGGAGGAATAATTATGATAACACGCATATAACATTAAAAAAAATTAACAACATCATGAAAATTAGTAACTACATTTGAATCACTTAATTACACAATAATTAAATTAGTTTGATTTATTATCATTATTAGGATAATTCATACTACTCCCCCAAAGGAAAAAAAAATCATGATTATATCACCAAATTCAAATATAAGAGATGTAACTAAAATACTGAACCTAAAAATTATTTGTTTAACTCTCAACATAATGAAAAGAAAATAGAGGATGATCCGTGGGGATAAAAACACACATGGAATTCTCAAATCAATTTAGAACATAAATATTTCTGATTAAAGAAATTATTAAAAAAACACTATCTCAAATCAACACAACTAATGTTCAAACACCATAGAAGAAAGGAAGAGATCAAATATAAAAATAAGTTTAATTAAACTAGAATCACCATTATGAAATTTATATAATTCATTGGTGAACTCCAAAGAACAAAGGATGGAAAGGATCTAAAATCAAATTGAAACTGCCAAAATTGTAGGATAATTGGAGGGGGAATGAGTGAAATTTGAGGGACTATATAATTTATAGATGTACTAGAAATCATACAATTCTTAATGTGAATAGATGGATCATTCCATGAATATTATGTTATTCACATCTATCTGAGACAAGTCCCTCATTCTAGATAACATGAACTGATTTCATGTCATGAGTATATAATTTCACACCCTAAAAAATTTAATGAAAAAACCACTATAATAAAAATTCAAGATGTGACTAGAGTTTCAATACATGTATCCAACAAAGTAAAAATACCAAATAATTCTATAAATCCACTATAAATAACATTACATGTCATAAACCATTGATTAATGATGTGAATTTCCACCAAATGGTTCAAATTTGACTCCACTAACTCCGCTAATTTCTTTAATACCTTCGGAAGTCTTCGAACAACCAAAATCCAAAATGTAATGTGATAGAAGGTTCTAATTCATTAAAGAAGAAAAATCATGAATGATTATCCTATTCAAAAATAAATCACCCTGAAAAGGAAATGAAACATCAACTACCTAGAACCACCAAACCATCCCTTAGAAGATACATATTATGTGAGGATTACAACATACATCAAAGATTAACAATATAGATTCAAACAACCATAAGAAAATTAAAAAAAATCCAATAAATTATATAAAAAAATAGGTGAATTGGGTGTGAATATTGGACTCTTGCTTCAATGTACTCCACTCTAGGCCCCCTTAATTCAATAAAACTAAAACAAAGGGGATATCACACCATTATAGAACCTTCTCTAGATGTTCCTAAATATCAATCAATCATTATAGTAATATTTTATCATCCTCTATATCAAAATCCCCTATGTCAATTATGTGAGATTCATCATAGTGGTTTTTTAGAGCTAGGAAATCTAAAATACATTGTGATCACTATGTAGATACGTTGGTAGTGAAAAATGATAATCCACCACACCTACATGATAAAATAACTAGGACTATACATTTAATTTGGATGAGATATTAATCCCTTAACCAAACCTCTATTATCGTCACCAAGGGAAATAATTTATAAAAACATTATCCATATTCTAAAATAACAAAGGCCTCCTTTGTTAATTGGAATAATCCTTCTGATGGTCCCACACTACATTCATCCTCTCACAAAAAAAATAGATTTTCTCTATTAGGCTATGCACCACATCAAGGCCATGAACTACTACCTCTCTAGTATTGGTCAATATCAATAAGGAGAAATATGACCTCCCATACAATTCATGGAATGGGGTCATTATTATATAAGAGTGGTATATTTTATTATAATAAATTATAAAAAATGGTATCTATCACACCGATAATCAACTAAAATCTAAATGATTTTCCCAATATATCATCCAATGTCTAGATGGTCAACTCGCTATAACTATCCATCTGGGGGAAGAATGTATTTTTAATGAAATACTAGGAGTTAATGGTGAATTAAAATATCATATATAATCCTATAATTCAAATAAGGTTCTAAATTAGAAAAAATTTTCCAAATAACTCGATGAATCCTCAACACATTATCCATATACTATCTCTCTATTATATCCATTGTAGTCAATTCTAAAATCACTGTTAAGTGATATGAATTTATTAGTTATTATATAATCATCTTGATAACATCATATCCACCCTGATCTTATGGTAAACGAGAGATGAAACACATTAATATATCCCGCCACATAAACTTTTGGACACCAAATACTGTAGAAAACCACCAGGGACCCTATATTTTTTCTTTTCCTATTTGAAGATAGAAACCAAGCCATGAACTATAGTACCCACCACTTCATTTATGTCCACCAAAACTACCACATCAGGAAATGATGCAACATAGATATATTTAAGTTTATCAATAGAGGTGAGAAAAGAAACTTCTAGAGGATATCCACATGCATCACTAATAAGGCTCACATCCTTCCCTAGAACATAACAAGATGATGACCATCCTCTAACTATCACACAATGGAATCAACATTAATGAACTATTCAAAAATCACTTCCACATATGAGTATTCCCACATAGACACTTATATATTTTTGAATAATGTGGGTCCTCATATCATCTAGATCATGTATCCTCTAACATGAATTGAATATTCTCCAGTTTGGAAAGTAGCTAACTCCTCAATCACCATCCATGAATCCTCACATTCATAAACAAATCCCCATGAAATTATTCTCAGTGAGTCTTCCATGACATTTATCTTTTTTAGTGTATACGATATCTCACAAATATAGTCATGGAAAATTATTTATTGTATATTATGGTCACCATAGGATAAATTATACATAAATATTTTTTGATCTGTGAAGAAAAAAACCAATTCCACAATGAGGTAATATTTCCAAAGAATAAGGTAAAAAAAACAGTACTTCCATGTCAAGATCATTAGTGACAACATTTTTCTCTTAGGGTAATAACCTGTTAAAACCATATTTTTCATTAATATTCACCCAAATCCCATGAGTGAAGCATCATATAACACCCCAAATATAACCACCTCCTCTTGAAACCAAATAACATGGTCACAAACCAACTAATACTCTAAGAATTGTAATTATAGATGAAACTGATTAGTCCAAACTAAATAATAGGTCTTCTTAGTCATGGTGGCCAATTATGTAGCGATCTTAGAGGAATTAGATAAAAACTACTACAAATGATCCAATAGATTAAAAACACTATGTTCCTATACCATGTCCAGGGGTGAAATCAAAGAAAAAACTACATCATCATTTTTTGGATCCTAAACTACACCATAATGGGTCACCAAATGTCTAATGATATGAACCTATTAAAAATAGAACAAAAACGTAGATAGTTTCCCATAAAACTGAGGATGTTATAGTGTCTATAGAATCGTCCACTAGTCTCCCTTATAATCCTATTCTAATCAAGATTATATGTTAATTTTTATAAGGAACATGATTAAAAATTAGTATATGTATGGATGAAATATAGAGTTCATGATCCCCATTAACACAACTATTGAATTCGTGATAATATATATCATAAAAATGAACATGATGTGTCCATACCTAAACCAAAATACAGTATTTGGAAGATCTAACTCTCTCATAATCATATGATGACATTTAGAACATTTATAGATCATAGAAAACCATCTAGATCCACTTAACTAGTAAGATAGATTAATAATTGTCAGAATATAGGAAGATATTATTGATCATCACTTGATTTAGCCACAAGTGGTCCATACACAGCCGTAGACTACCATATGACCACATAGAGAACAAAAATACAGCTCCACATGATGACACACTAGGGCTGATAAATCCTTTCTACATCAGATGTCAAATCTAGATTCCTAACTCCAATAACTATAAGGATGACATCTGATAAGGGGCCAAAAAAAACTAGTCTACCACCTACCAAAAAGAATATTAAAAACAAGACATTATGTTTAGGTGTAAGTGTCATAAACTACTTATAGATAACATATAGAGACCCTTTACCAACCCTTGGTTTCTCCACCATCTAAGAGGGGTCCCACTCATTATTACTTATCTAGAAACCTCATTCATTGACGAACCCCACTTATCTCCCTTCCACATAAAAAAAATACAAATCTCTTCTAGAAATTGTAAAAACCTCTACAACCATAATATAAAAAAACCATAATCAGAATTTTATTATATTTTCATATCTGAAAAATAGTGAAATCTCCCACTAAATTATGTCTTCTTATCCATAGTATAAATCCCCATCATAAATCTAAAAAAGTAGCATTGCCTCCAATTTTAGTGGATAAAACAACAACTTTGTGAAGGCCATCCACATCTATTAAATGCATGTGTACCATGGTGGGTGGAAAAAAGGAGTGTAAATCACCAGAATAAATGAATCAAAAGACTATGGTAGATGAAAAATTGATCTTACCAAAAATAAAATAGTTTTCCTTTAGAAAATTTTCCTCTATCACATTCATGTATACTTGGATGGATCTACTACCTAGCTACCTATTGGCTCTAAAACAATTATTTGGTCTCTTTAATTGATGGGGACATGAATGTTGGGTATAACCCAACCAAATATACCTCCATTTGGTTAAGAATAATCCCTTTTAAAAGGATACTAAATAGATTCTAGGAGGACATGCAACTAAAACTTCCTCAGTGGTAAGTACCACTCCTTGTGAAATGGATCCCGACCACCCAATATGTAATCACTTTCTTAGGGTGAATGGCACTCCACTATTAGTGGCCATAACCTCTAAAATTAAATCATAAAACATGAGAGATCTAGTAATATTCATAGGAACTAATAACCATTAAGAATGATAATTCATACTATTGGGGCTATTTCCTTACCTATCAAATACTCTATTATCCTTTTTTCTATGAAAATAAAAATATCATCAAAATGATTCAATATCCAAGATGGGTTTCAACTAGGGGTACTCGGATAATCTCATAAACCATCTCCATTACTCCCACTTTCTTCTATACCACCAAATACATAGGCAATATATATTGTGTTACTATAGAAGGGCAATCTATATTGGAACCACTAAGAATTGTTCATTGGTATCCTTATCCAGAACATATTAAGGGAATATTTTATAAGAACCTCATACTTAATCCCTATCTTTTGAATACTAATATGCTCGTACTAAGTGTAGAGAAACTCTTGCATCTTTATTTCCATTTTTATCATAAATAAGAATCCATCCATAAACGAATACAAAAAATCATCCCATAACAAATTGTTCTACTTATTCTCTCTGAGATACAACATACACCCTTAAAGTGAATATCCCATCAACTATCTAACTACTCAGGGAACCCATTGCTAGTTTCTATCATACATAAAAATGAAATTGATCTACAAATCTTCCAGATAGTTCTCTATATTTAGATAATACATCCTTCCCTAATAATTTTCTATTATCTAATGTGAAATGGCCTCTAATTTCCATATCCAATTATTATCATCCTAATCTAGATCGAACTTATAATGGTAAATTGGAACTTCCTACTGAACCTACCCAACTAAAATCACATGCATCCAGTGAACAATTTATATATCTAAAATTAATGTAAAAAAACCTATGTACAATTGAAATTGATTTTTTAATTCATTTTATAAGTCTATTTATTCATTCCTAAAAAACCTATTACAAATATAACTCCAAAAAAATGATTCTTCTACCTCTTATAGGTCTCTTCCAAAAAAGTAGAGATGCATTAATAAATACATGAAGAGAGAATTAAGTCCTTATTTTAGATCATAGGGGGCCATAAAATCAGGTTTCTTAGTCATTATACCTTAATTTCATCACATGATATGTTTGTCTAATATAATTATCTTACCAAAAAAATAGTCCTCAGTAGTTTATAACTCTAAAATCCACCCAATATTTTAACTAGAACCTTTGAATCCACTTTAACATGACTCCCCACCCACCCTGCCTTTGTAAGGACCCCGCACTGGATAGTGGTAAATAGGAGTGATACTATAGACCCACCTCATGTAGGCCATTTTTTTGAGACTAGTATTGAGCATAAAAAATACTAAAATGGGAGGCATTGATCTATAAATATCATGATCATAATATAAATATCATCAAAAAAATCCACCCTTGTATAAAATAAATACAAAAAAAATTACATACAATAAGTATCCCTTTTGAATGAATATAATATATATATATATAAACTCTATTATAGATAAAATAATACAAAAATAAAATCATGTGAAAAAAATGCAACAACCCAATCCTTGTTCAAGTACTATCTATTATGATTTTCAAATCCCTATTAAAATACTAAAAAATAATATATATAAATTTTGGTTGATCATAACATATATAATCAACAATATCATTCCAAATATCACTCATTCTAATGTGACAAGAGCTATTTAATTACTAGGTGAACAAGAAGAAGAACTAACTAGAACATACAATGGTCAACTATTCCCACATCCTCACCATGAATCCCCCAAAAAATAAATCATTCAATAGTAGTAATGTAACATCCTATGAATGTAGATAAATACACCCCATAATCACTCCCCCGTTAAATTTATTCTCTCAACCAATGAGAAGACATTATTTTATATCGTCGCTTTCATATCCACCAATGTTGGCAACATATGTATATCATGTCTTACAACAAAACCTAGAAATCGCGCCTCATGGATCATACTATATATCAAGGTAGACCAAAAAAAATCATATCACATCTTAAGGAACCAAAATAATATCTCATTTTAGGTAACTAGTCTAGATGTGTATCATGAATATTTAAGACATTATCATCGTATCCCCCACCTACCAAACATGACCCCACCACATATATAATCATCCACCACCAGCATCATTAGATGATGTTGTTGAAGGGAGGTTGGAGGAGAGGGTGTTGTAAGCCACGTATATCCTCCCCATCCTAGATATTAGGTAAGACACACCCCAAGGTGTCTGGGTATCGATCATGTTAATTTACTTTGGTGAGGAACATCAAAAGGTCATAAAAGAATACAAGTATCTAGTATTCTCACACAACCACATATTTGTGGGTCCACATAACAAATAAAATCATAAGCTCATTTAGGTAGCTATAGATGTAGTGAAACCATGTGCCACCTACTATACATAATATCCAATAACATGCATCACATATATTTCCACAATCTATGTTACTTTTCCCATTATTTTGTTTAAAATATCTAGAACCATGATTTCTTCATTTATTTGTCAGATTAAATTCACAGAAATGAACCCTTTATCCCGAAACACACACATATATGTTTAAATGTGTGTTTATGATATTTAATAACATTCAAATAGATACTATTAAACCATCATATTAATCTTTCACATCCCAACCAAGCAACTAATATGCAAACAACAATGTCTAAAAAGCTACGAACAACCACAGACACAATGACACAAAAGGAATAAAGAATAAAAAATAAATGTTCAATATATACTCTTATTTTACTATAATTATATATTTTAAAAATTTAATGTTATTCTAAATAAATCCATACCTAAAAGTATTAATTCCAATAATGAGAATATATCATTAACCAACATCAAAACAGCAAGAAACTGGCCACCACATGAACATCATTCCATTCCCATTAACATTCATTATCCATATTAATTATTGTTAATATTCTAATTAAAATACCCACCCAATGGAAATAATAATTAATATAATATCATATATTCTCATATAAGAGAGATAAAAAAATCCCCTACATCATATGAATTGTTTCGATTTGATGTAGAGATCCAAAACTACAAGGGATTTTTATGGGCCCAAACATGGTCAATAAATCCTAGAATAAATCTGAATCAAAGATTTTACTCTTAAAAATCACATCCCAAATGAAACACAATATTCAAAAATATAGCCAATATGAAGACTCTAAGGAAAAAAAGGAATAACATGAAGAGTAAGAAAATAAGAACTCTCATAGAGTCACCCATATCAAACCCATGAATGAAAAGTGTGAATGATGATGATTAGAGGACATTAGGGATCCATCATCTAGTAATTTTCTAATATATGATATAATTAGTGGGAATGTGATGTAAAATTGATAGGGGATGAGATATATATATATATCTTTGAAAATACCCCATTTAGGGTTGTAATGTTTGATACACGCTATGAACCAAAAACAGTTCACATATTCCAAGAACAAGTATGTAAATATAATATTTCTATTGTGATATCATGTCATTATTTTATAGATTCAAACTGTCAAACTATCAATGATAGCACATTCAAGAACCACACCATGAACATTCATCACATCAAAAATGTTTCATGTCATGAATCAGACCTAGAAGAAATATTATATGAAGATACAAAACCAACCTATGAAATATTACACATCTTTAACATATGATTTTTGGTGTTAATCACAACTTTATGTTTTAGATGTGCCTCCAACAACTCCTATTCCTTCCTCAAACCCATCTCAATTCTTCGAATACCAAAACCCACAATATAACTAATTGAATTGGAATATGACATTCTTTTTTATCCTATTAGTTATGAAAATTTCTATTAATGTTTTATCTAATTACTATTATCTATCTCAGTAATGTCTTATTTTGGTTTCTTACACAATAAGGAAGTTTTGGTTGTTTTTGTACATAAATGGCATATAACATGTTCAAAATGTTATAATTTTTTTCTTTATCTTCATTAAAAACACTCTTATAGTTTACCTCAATTTTTTCCTTTGTAATTTCTATTTCTTATATTTATAGATAGTGACACTAGCATCATTTATCCCTCTTTGTAAACCCGTAATTGATTCTAATGGAAAGTATTTCTCCTGAAAATGAATTAAATGATCAAATTTTATATTGACTACTCATATTGCATTAATAATATATTAAAGAATAATTTTGACTATAGTCTCATCATTAATAAAATTTTATTACACTTTGGATAATTCACCAAGAACATATCCTCACACATTTGTAAACATTTAATAAAAATAATTAATAATATTTGGTTGTATGAAATAATATTTACCATAAAAACTAAATAATTAACTTTCTAAATAAATTACTTCAAACAAATATAAAACAACCCAATTTTTTTAAAATATATTTAATAATATAGATATCTTTGATATTGATAGGTTATTTTTTCACTTTCATAAAAGAATATTACACTAGTGTCATTAAAAAATTATTCCTTATTATGATACATGATTATTCATTTTCAAAGGTATATCATTTAATCAGAGGGATGGATTATAATGCACTTATTTTTAAAGGATCTATCTAATTCCAATTATTTTCAAAAGATACAATTCCTTACATTTGAATGGATGTCCTACTACATCAAGAAATATTCTTTGAGTCATTGTGAACTCAAGATAATGAATATTTAATTTACCTTCATCTTTTGAATTTAATGTTTTTTAATTTAATGTAACATCAAATAATTTAATTATATAAGGATAAAATGAATGAATATTATTTTATGATATTATAACTTACTATATATTCATTAGTTGAAAAATAAATTTTAGAAGATATTATTAATTATTATGTATAGTTAGATCAATATATCATCCATAATATATTTATATTGTTGTCATTTTACATTAGAAATTAGTTGCAAGAAACTTAATAGATTATGAATATTAACAAACATACTTTTTTCCATGGATCCTATATAACTGTAATGTATGGAGAATCCAAAACATTATTAAAAGGATCATAAGGTGTTTTTGGTTTATCATAACAACACAAATACTTTAATGAGATACAAGTGTTATCAAACTTAATATTAGTGGATTTTAAATAATGAGTAATTAATCTAAAATCATATGGATGGTCAGATCGTGTTCTATATTGATATGGTGATTTAATGATAACTTTTCAAAAAATATATCTTGAATTTCTTAGAGTTTTTTTACCTCTATGATTTCTAATTATAAAATGAAAATATGAAATGGAATGAACAACAGTAATATCACCAAAATAATATTAATTAATATAATATTTGTATGATATTATGATTTTAATATTGTAATAGTCCATTTTGAATAATTATCTTCATAGTATATTACAAATAGTTATTTTAGAGTTTTATGATGAATCTATAAATTATGATTCAATTTTTTTATATATTTTAATAGATTATTCATAAAAACATTTATTGTCACGAACCAGCCTGAGTTGACCCTGAAATGGTCACCCAGGCCAGCCCGCGACAAGTCCCGAGAGGCGTTCCCGATCCTCCCGGGATGGTGACAAGCACCAAGGGCATCAATAGATTACACAAGGGAACGATTTCGCCCATATATAGACAATCAAACAAACAACGGAAATAAACGGACATCCCAAAATGAATTTATATAAAAATTGAACAAAATAGTTTTTATACAAGAAACTAAAGGTAGAAAAAAAAAACAAAAACTCAAATGAACAATCCCAATGACCAACTAACTCCATGTGACACTTCTGGCCACTCTCCAACACAATGATCAAAAGTCGCCCAAGGTGATCGAACTAAAGATGAAACCTGCACAAGGGCTAAAAAAAGAAGAAGACTATAGGCGTGAGTATTAAAACTCAGTAGGTTAGCCCGATATTCTATTCCCAATGAACATTCCTTTAAAATAAATGAAACATCAATTTATAGTTTGAAATTCAAGATATGAAAGTATGGTTTTCAAATGAGGTTCAATGCTATAATAATTATCAGACAAAAACATGCATGTTTAATAAACAAAAATGCAAGTAACTATTTTTTTCAAAGAGGTGCAACTTCAAAATGAACATAGTTTTCAAGAGGGCTGCTTTAAAGAATTTTAGCATTAAAATAAATAACACATACTACTGAATTTACCAACCAAACACACCGTACACCGACGGTGAGTACAAAATAGCCAATGAGCACTAGTCATGGGAATACCTCTAGGCACTAGTTAGTTGTGAGCCCCAGGTACCTCGTATCTCGGTGAAAGTAACGATAATAAATATCCATTCTCATGAACGAGCCACTAGTAGGGAACATACCCATAACCTAGGGGTCCCCAATCATCATCATCATCATAGTTTAGTTAGTGTTGTCATCGTCAAACTTGCTACGTGAAACAGGGGCCAACCCCCACAGTATCACTAGCATACTAGTACACGTCCACCCACCTAGATACCCGAGATTCCCTTTAGTGCTCAATCAAGTTACACATATTATCAAATACACATTTCACATCCAAATTACATTCCAAAACCATAAAAACACAAACATCCCATAATCTTTCTTCACATTTCTTAAACTAATCAACAAACTGCTAAATATTTTGGTAAAACAATTTCATGAAGTGCATTGAGGCTTTGCACATAAAACTCTTTCAAAAACATTATTTAAATTATAAACACACATCATAACCAAACCAAATCATATTTTGAAGCCCAATAAACATTTAATAAAATCATTTAATGGACCATAAAACAATCCCAATTTCACAACTTGTTATATAGAAGTAAAACACTCCTTCGTTTCTAGGAAATGCCAAACGGGCCTTTAAACATTTTCTCAAAACTAACCTCTGATGAAGGTATGCATTTTAATTTTATTAAGGATATGTATAAACATAATTTATGGCAGAAAACCTCATTCATAAATCTCTAATAATACTCAGGTTACATATTCAAAACACAACAATTTTCGTAAAGATGTGGAACGGTCCATTTTTTTGGCAACTCCGGCCAAAATATGTTGTAAATCAAAACCCACTTGTTTGTAAAAAAAATTCCAAATTGGAAATCAATATAATTACCCAAAAATACCATTTATAATTCTTCCAATTCATTTATAAATCCAATCAAATAACTTTTAAATCACAAATCACACATAAAAGCCAACCAGGCAATTTACCGAACACATGTCATGCCCTTTTTAAACAAAACAATTTATTTTATGTACATGAAAAGGAATAAAACACCAATTGAATGTCATATTTTCATTCAAGATACTGTAACATGTCAAAAATACCATAAACAAGATTATAAACCTCACAAAATATTCTCAAAGATAATGGAACATTTAAACAAACACTTGTTGATTACTTTCATGACAAAACAACACTACCTTTCACATAACAGTGATTAAACAACGACTTTGCACACCAATAAAATTATAAAAAGGATTTAAAACAATAATATACATTTATATCAGTATAGGATAATATTAAAATGATGAAAATTCTATGATAAAATCATGTGCAAGGGATATCCTACCTCAATTCTTTGGCGTAATTGAAACGCACACCCGAAATCACCCGCCGCGGGTTTATAAAACCTAAAACTATAAATACCATACCTAAACAAACATAAAACCCATAAAAAAAATTTTATAACAAAACCCTAGGTTGATCAAGACTAGGGTACAATATAAATCAAAGAAATAATGAAAGGAGGGGGAAGAGGAAGGAGAAAGGAGAAGGAATCTCACCTTTCACCCTAGAAAACTCTTAATCTTCCATTAGATATGCAACCCTAGAGGGAAGGTAATGGATTTAAAATTAATGGAGAGACTCCTGAGATCCGGTCGAACTAGGGAAAGAAAATTGGTTTCCAAAAGAGTACGAATTCATTAATTTCTGAATAATACAATTTACCTTGTCAAATATGGACGATTTGAGGTATCTTGAGAATTTTCGCACTCTTACACGATCGATATGAGCTCCAAAGAGGCCAAAACGATATTGGGGGTGAGGATAGGGATATTGGATTCAGGTGGGAGGTGGAATCACCGAAAACTATTAAAAAATGAAAATGATATAAATGAAACAAATTATTTTTTTTAAAACAGGAAATGGGCCCATGGGTTGGCCCAATACCTAAATAAGTAACCCAAATTCACCCGGATTATGAATTTATAATGGGTCCAAAAGGAGAAATAAATTTTAATATATCAGTATAGGACAAGTGGAAAGTTTATTGGGTGAAAAAAGATGAAAAACAAAAGAGTTATAAAAGAAACGAATTCAATTTTTAAAACTGGGAATGGGCTCACGGTTGGCCCAAATCATGAAGTAACCACCCTTTCTTCAAAAACTCCTAAACAAGAAATGGGGATCCCAAATTATGGTGGTTAGACATATATGAAACTTCAAAACTCAAGATTAATCTCATCAAATAACCATTAAGAGGATTGGGATTTCTAATGGGCTGGATCAATACAAAGACAGAAAAAAACCGTGTGTGACAATTCTCCCCACCATTAAAGCTTTCCGCCCCCGGAAATCCATAACACTTTCCAGCTGAAAAAAACAACACCTAAGGATTCCAGAATGTACTCCCCACCATTAAGAATCAACTATCCCTAGAAATGTTCTTATGATGAAAATCCAGGAGACCCATGGTGGGTCTCCCCACCATTAGAAACCAACTAGGAATGAATAGACAAGAAATGAACATGAGCTAGAGTTGGGACTCACTCACACAAGCCCAAAAAAACCCTCCTACAAAAACCTAGTATACCAAGTTAATAGAGTTACAACATAAACATAAAAACCACCCACTCCCAAATGGATGGGACAATAACTTGGTCGACACATTCAACACAATTCTGGACCCCCATCACTTGGGGATGGGATGGAAGGGGACCCAATAATTTGGCCACTGAAACCACAAAAGAAACAAATAAACTACCCAAAACTCTCCACCTATGAATAGGTAACACCAAGACTAAACCTGATTTTTACAGGCGGTCCACACAGGGACATTGATTGAAAACCCACATCCATGAAGGAATAACCATAGACACTGTGTGAGGGGTTAAGTCCACCACACTTGTTGCGACAAAGGGAAATTCATAGAAATGAGGAACCAAAACATTAACATAGTAACTAACTTACCAAAAAAGAGGAGTAAGGATCTTAATCTAGCACTCCACACCTCTGTTGATTTCCTGACTGCTTGAAATGCTTCACTCCGAGGCCTATGGCTGGAGCCCTGATTCTTGAAGCATTTGCGGCACCGCAGTCAGGTGATAAGGATCACACCCCTAAAAAAAACCACACTTGATCACCAAACAAAAACCTTCATCTAAATAGGAACTCATATATACATATCAAAATTCCTTATCACTCCAAATGAGGGGCATAATAGACGATGAATTAGATGAAACACATCAACATCACCGAACACAACTGCTCTGTCCAAAAGAATTATCACGACCTAGAAGCACTTTTAATAGATCCAAAACTACTCTCTATTCTAACAAACAGGTTGAGGCATCATCAAAAGAGGTGGATTTAACATTTGAAATGAATCCTTAGGTTGGTCAGCAGGAAAGATTTCCAACGGAGAACTATCCCTGGCCACATCACAACATCAAACACATCTTTAGAAACCCAATGAAAATTTCTCCAAAACCAAGACACCAACAAGATATCATCTAAAGATACAACAAGAGTATGAATTGTAGATCACAAGGAAGCTTACTGAATAAACAACTCTTCTACAACATATAAAAAAACAGGCCACATAACCATTGGTTTATAAAAAAAGGACAACATTTTTCAACTCAAAACACTTTTGAAAAACAAACTAACTTGGTGGGTTTCAACATTCACCAATGGTGTTTCATCAAGTCTCAACCACATGCACATTTCCATGCCACCCCAGGCACCCAACCACCATACCATATATTTCATCCTTCCAGATATAAATAAAACCAAGCATGTGAGCACTCATGAAAACACCAAAGGCTAAAACAAATCAACATCATTCCAAAAATCATGTACCTTCAAAAGGAACACCAACCACCAACTGAAAAACCCATTTCATATTTAAAAAAAAAACCAAAATTCATTAAGAACCATTTTCTTAAAAACCTACCCCTTTTCATTTTAAAAAAACTTTTTAAATAACCAAGCCACTCCAAACAACCCCTTCCCATTTTTTTTAAAAAAAATCAGCAATGTATATTTTTATAATCTGAGGTCCATTGAGACCAATACCGTTTTTAGTAAAACACCAACCGATCAAAACCAATTTCCAAAACTAATTTATCCAATTAAAAAACTTTTTAACATCATAAAATACCCCATTTAAAAAAATATCAAGAATCACTTTAAAATTATTCACAATTTCAAAACATTTTATTTCAACAAACCACAATTTTAGATTATGGATAATCCAATCCCTTTAAATCATTTCTGCTTCCCCCAATTTTTTTCACAAAAACACAACCATCCAAAAAGATTATTATATTTAATTATTGAAACCCCCTTTTTTTCACTTTTCAAAATCTAATCCTTACATTAAAACCCATTTCCACAATTCTCACACAAGGATTTTAAAAACAAAAATTCAGAATTCAAGAAAGGTTCAAGAGACCCAAAAAAAGGGAACTAGTGTCAGTGGGTGACTTGACCATATGGTTGGCGGCCATATGCCAAACACAACACCAACACAGAGAGACTTATTAGGAACATTCCCCAGCTCCACATGGCTTTCCAGGCCCTGTGAGCTCACGGAGGCCATTAGTTAGACTCCCCTTGTTATATCCCAACACCAAAATAAAATCAACCAGAACAAAGGACACTAATAAAACTGGACTCCCTTGGAAACATGAGGATTAGAACAAGAAAGAGTTCGCAAAGCTCTTCATGCACTTACCCCTAAAGTCCCAAAAATCCTACTCCATCTACCTTGACATCCCCAAAATAACAAGGGCACTCTAAAAAGAAAGGTCCGCTAAGAGCCAACCTCCTCTGATACCATTTTGTCACGAACCAGCCTGAGTCGACCCTGAAATGGTCACCCAAGCCAGCCCGCGACAAGTCCCGAGAGGCGTTCCCGATCCTCCCGGGATGGTGACAAGCACCAAGGGAATCAATAGAGTACACAAGGGAACGATTTCGCCCATATATAGACAATCAAACAAATAGTGGAAATAAACGGACATCCCAAAATGCATTTATATAAAAATTGAACAAAATATTTTTTATACAAGAAACTAAAGGTACAACAAAAACAAAAACTCAAATGAACAATCCCAATGACCATCTAACTCAATGTGACACTTCTGGTCACTCTCCAACACAATGATCAAAAGTCGCCCAAGGTGATCAAACTTAAGATGAAACCTGCACAAGGGATAAAAAAAGAAGAAGACTATAGGCATGAGTATTAAAACTCAGTAGGTTAGCCCGATATTCTATTCCCAATGAACATTCCTTTAAAATAAATGAAACATCAATTTATAGTTTGAAATTCAAGATATGAAAGTATGGTTTTCAAATGAGGTTCCATGCTATAATAATTATCAGACAAAAACATGCATGTTTAATAAACAAAAATGCAAGTAATTATTTTTTTTCAAAGAGGTGCAACTTCAAAACGAACATAGTTTTCAAGAGGGATGCTTTAAAGAATTTTAACATTCAAATAAATAACAAATACTACTGAATTTACCAACCAAACACACCGTATACCAACGGTGAGTACAAAATAGCCAATGAGCACTAGTCATGGGAATACCCCTAGGCACTAGTTAGTTGTGAGCCCTAGGAACCTCGTATCTCGGTGAAAGTAACCATAATAAATATCCGTTCTCGTGAACGAGCCACTAGTAGGGAACATACCCATAACCTAGTGGTCCCAAATCATCATCATAATCATAGTTTAGTTAGTGTTGTCATCGTCAAACTTGCTACGTGAAATAGGGGCCAACCCCCAGAGAATCACTAGCATACTAGTACACGTCCGCACACCAAGATACCCGGGATTCCCTTTAGTGCTCAATCAAGTTACACATATTATCAAATACACATTTCACATCCAAATTACATTCCAAAACCATAAAAACCAAAACAGCCCATAATCTTTCTTCACATTTCTTACAGTAATCAATAAACCGCTAAATATTTTGGTAAAACAATTTCATGAAGTGCATTGAGGCTTTGCACATAAAACTCTTTCAAAAACATTCTTTAAATTATAAAAACACATCATAACCAAACGAAATCATATTTTTCATCCCAATAAACATTTAATAAAATCATTTAATGGACCATAAAACAATCCCAATTTCACAACTTGTTATATACAAGTAAAACACTCATTCGTTTCTAGGAAATGCCAAATGGGCCTTTAAACATTTTCTCAAAACTAACTTTGATGAAGGTATGAATTTTAATTTTATTAAGGATCTGTATAAACATAATTTACGGCAGAAAACCTCATTCATAAATCTCTAATAATACTCAGGTTACATATTCAAAACACAACCATTTTCGTAAAGATGTGAAACGGTCCATTTTTTTGGCAACTCCGGCCAAAATATGTTGTAAATCAAAACCCACTTGTTTGTAAAAACAAATCCAAATTGGAAATCAATATAATTACCCAAAATAACATTTATAATTCTTCCAATTCCTTTATAAATCCAATCAAATAACTTTTAAATCACAAATCACACATAAAAGCCAACCAGGCAGTTTACCGAACACAAGTCATGCCCTTTTTAAACAAAACAATTTATTTTATGTACATGAAAAGGAATAAAACACCAATTGAATGTCATATTTTCATTCAAGATACTGTAACATGTTAATAATACCATAAAAAAGATTATAAACCTCACAAAATATTTTCAAAGATAATGGAACATTTAAACAAACACTTGTTGATTACTTTCATGACAAAACAACACTACCTTTCACATAACAGTGATTAAACAACGACTTTGCACACCAAGAAAATTATAAAAAGGATTTAAAACAATAATATACATTTATATCAGTATAGGATAATATTAAAATGATGAAACTTCTATGATAAAAGCATGTGCAAGGGATATCCTACCTCAAATCTTTGGCGTAATTGAAACGCACACCCGAAATCACCCGCCGCGGGTTTATAAACCCTAAAACTATAAATACCAGACCTAAACAAACATAAAACCCATCAAAAAACATTTTATAAAAAAACCCTAGGTCGATCAAGACTAGGGTACAATATAAATCAAAGAAATAATGAAAGGAGGGGGAAGAGGAAGGAGAAAGGAGAAGGAATCTCACCTTTCACCCTAGAAAACTCTTCGTCTTCCATTATATCTGCAACCCTAGAGGGAAGGTAATGAATTGAAAATTAATTGAGAGACTCCTAAGATCTGGTCAAACCAGGGAAAGAAAATTGGTTTCCAAAAGAGTACGAATTGATCAATTTATGAATGATACAATTTACCTTGTCAAATCTGGAAGATTTGAGGTATCGTAATAATTGTCGCCCTCTTACGCGACCCATATGAGCTCCAAAGAGGCCAAAACGATATTGGGGGTGAGGATAGGGATATTGGATTCGGGTGGGAGGTGGAATCACCGAAAAAGATTAAAAAATTAAAAATATATAAATGAAACAAATTATTATTTTTTAAAACAGGAAATGGGCCCATGGGATGGCCCAATACCTAAATAAGTAACCCAAATTCACCCGGCTTATGAATTTCTAATGGGTCCAAAAGGATAAATAAATTTTAATATATCAGTATAGAACAATTGATAAGTTTATTGGGTGAAAAAGGATGAAAAACAAAAGATTTATAAAAGAAACAAATTCAGTTTTTAAAACTGGGAAAGGGCTCACGGTTGGCCCAAATCATGAAGTAACAACCCTTTCTTCAAAAACTCCTAAACAAGAAATGGGGATCCCAAATTATGGTGGTTAGACATATATGAAACTTCAAAACTCAAGATTCATCTCATCAAATACCCATTAAGAGGATCGGGATTTCTAATGGGCCGGATCAATACAAACACAGAAAAAAACCGTGTGTGACATTAATATTCTAAAATTTACATTTTAAAAGAATTTTTTATTTGATATGAATATCTTTTAAAAGGATATACCTACACTAATAGAATAATATCATGAAAATAAATTCATCCACATTTCTTAAGTATTTTACATTCAAACAAATTGATGTAAAATACTATTTATAATGCGTCATTGGATAGTAATATTTTTAACCATTTTTTTAGAAAATATGATGTTTTAGGAATATTGAACTAGCTATCACTTGAAGAAATAACCTAATTCAATCTATTACCATGAAATTATTTAGATTTTTTGTTGCCGAAATGATATTTTTTAATTTATTTTCACTCTAAAAAGTTTTAAAATAACATGTCTCAATTTGTTTTACATAATTACAATGGAAAGACATTATTTGAAGGGTTTTCTCAAAACGAATAGGAGAAAAATAAATTTTAAATAATTTGATTGATTTTAAATTACAGGAGGGAAATTAAAACAAACTATATATTTATAAAAATAAACTAAGGCACACAGTTTTTTTTTCTGTTAGTAGTATATTTTTAATTGGTATATAAATATAAATATGAATGATATGTTGTGGAATTATATTTTTAACATACCAAAAAAATTAAATATTTTTTTTATTTACAGAATTCAGGGGGTTACAAATATTATCACAATTAGAAAAATATTTTGCATAATCATTTAAATGTTTACACATATAATTTTTAAACAAGGTATTAACATTAATTTGTCTTAATATTATTTGTAAATGAAAAAATTTATTGACTATTACATTATTGTGAGGAACAGTCTTACTTTTCATGTATTATATGTCAACATTGTAAACATTATCATGTTGATGAGTGTAAAAAATATTAACTTCTTATAATCAAGTTATGTTAAATTCATTATATGAGTACTTCATGGAGTACCCATAATCACATAATTGAATAATGTTGTTGATGTTTTTTTTGTCCTAAAAAATGAACAGCATTCAAAAATAAGGTGTAGAAAATGTACAAATGAATAAATTATCCTGATAATTCATCATTTTACATTGTCTTGGGAATGAACATTCACACCATAAATATTTGGTATGCTTCAAATGTTTTACAATTTATGTAATGTCAAGAGAAAAAATATTATCATTAAAATAATTATTTTGACTATTTATACAAGATATATTCTCATGATAATCATTTAACTACAATATTATTATGATGAAATCCGATCTTCTAAAAATATTATGAAATTTAACATTGTCTAAAAATAATTTCATAAGTATTCCTTGTTTATCATTAAAAATTTACTTATAAATATAAAAAAAATTATTCTAAAGGATTGAGTCATAATTAATGAATAACTACATATTTATTGAAATCCTATTTGATATAAATTAAAAATTCAGTGAACTTTTTGAAAAAATATTTATAGTTAAAAATGTGATTATTTATAAGATTAATATAAAATTAAAAGTTATTTCATGAAAGTTTATATGATGAATAAAATCTTATGATAATTTTAAAATTATTCCACAATGTTATATGGGGTCTTACTTTTGATTTTAATTTAATATATAGATATTAAATATTCATTCTTTTCATCATTAGGAAATGAAAAAAAAATATTTGTCATTTAATTTATTTGGATTCTTAGAAATATACTAATTTTCAATAACATGATCTTCCATAATAATTTTATATTTCATTTTCAATATCAAATATTTTTTTCTAAATATTATCCGCATATTCATTCTTTTATAAATTTGAGAGATAAATTTCATATACTTGATATGAAGAATATGAGGAGTCTATTGAATCAATAGGTCACGATTAAAAATATTTTTTAAGAAAAAAATTTTATTCTGAAAGTTATAGTAAAAATGAATTTATAAATCATTCATTTATCATAACATTTAAAACATATTTCAAAATAAGAATCATTTTAGAAATCTATTTGTATGATTCTTTCAATAAAATACATTATAATTTAAAAACCATTTTGATTCAATGTCACTCTATTCAATCCATGAAAAATCTTAAAAAATATGACACCATTTCATTCACTTATGAAACATAACATTGATGTCATATGATTTTCTAGAAGAAGTCAAAATAGGGGGAGGATTGAGTCTATTTAATATATTAAAGTCCAATTTAAAACCCTTTATAAAAATTTAAAAATTTCCAAATTACTTTTAGATTAATATCACAATTGAAAAATAAAATGGTTGTAGGAACATTTATAATGTTATATGAATATAATAAATTCTTCTAGTATGCTAATCAAATACTCGATGTGAATATGGAGATTTTACTAGATAAATATTTTCAATAAGGACCAAAATATCATATGATGGACACTATTTCTTGTTTAAATGGGATTCAAGGAAATTTTATAGAACTATCACATACTAGACTAACACCTATATTTCACACTCAGAACATGGAGTGTAACATTCATAAATTTAGAAGAGAATATGATAATTGATTTTTATTTAAAATATATGACTATAGATTATATAGTTAAAAAAATGAAATTACTTCTCAATATGTATGTATTCTATAAGATAATAACTCTAGAATAGTTTAAGATCCACTAAAGAAAACAATTTAATGAACATAAGAAAAAACTATTAAAATATTGTTCATCATAGAGAAAATATAGGAATCTTAATGACATAAATGAATAGAGATAATAAAATAACTTGATAATAATTAATTCACTATGTTTTTTATTGAAAAATCCACCAATATGCATGATTATGTGAGAGAAATTTAAAAATCCAAGAAGAATATCCAAAATGTAAAAATAAAAAATATATAATTTTATTTAAATAACTCAAATGAATGTGATCTATAAATATATTCATGAAATTAAGGAGTTACAATATCCTATTGAAACCTAATACTAGAATCCTTAATATATTCTATCTTAATTAATATTTCCAAGAAATTAATATATGATGAAAGACCCTTTGAAATGAAAATAAAATGAAAATAATGATATTTATTGAGAACTCTCCCCAAATAAATCAATAGTTGAAATTTTGGAGTTATTCCTAATTCAAATTTCTCAAATTTTTTGATTGATGTATGGTTCATCAATACAACAAAAGGTTCACTATTCTTACATCATGTTGAAATGATTAATGTAGGTTTTACAACATAGAGATAGATTTGATAAACATGACATAGTATTCACATCATTGATGAAGAGTTGATAAATGGGTCATAGAGTTCGCAACCTCAGTATACTTTTGATAAACATGATATAGAGTTTAATAAATTACTAAAAAAAATAAAAAAGATATTATAGAAAAGTTCTTTATAATATATAGTTGACCATTTTCCATTTATATTTTGATTTTTTGACATAGTGTTCTTCCAATTTTTTAAAATCATATACTCCCAAACTATATAGAGTTTATGGAAAACCATGTAGAGTAGACATTAATATTCATATATTATATTTCCATTAACAAAATTTTCATCACATAGAGAAGAAAACTAACTACATAGAGTAATGTAACATGGAAAAAATATCATCAAATTGATTATGGATATTATGGTTTAATAACTTATTAATTGAAAATAACCTAATCATTAATTAATTATAAAAAACAATTTTTGAGAGAGGATCTTCATTAGTGAAATAAATTGGACTTCTTTGTGGAAAAAATATCAGATGATATTATCTTTGAATATCACATATATATTAAAAAAACTCAAACATTTTTATAAAAACATAACCCATAATAATATTATAATAAAACACTATAGATTTATAATAGAATGAATTTAAAACTAAAAAAACTAGGATGATAAACATTGTAAAATATATTAACAAAAATGTAATAAATTATAAAATATATTAATATTTTTTAAAAAGTTATTCCTATAGTTTCGACCCCATTCCATGATATCAGATTTTTTTTTTAAAATAATGGATGGAAAAATATTAATATAGCACACTAAAATTTAATAATTTTAGGAATATAGTAAGATAAAATGAATAACAATATGATTATGTTGTATCAAATTTATGGAGAAAGCATACAAATAATATATCAGGATTGAAATAATATCAAAAATTAGTAAATGAAAAAAATATAGAATCAATGATTTGGATTAATGTTTGGTGGTTCAACAAAGGATTCAGGGTTAGGAAAGGGGTGTCCATATTAAAATTATTGAGAAATATGAAAATGGTGAAAAGAAAAATCTATAATGGTTTCCAAAATTTATTGGTTTCTATAGGATATTATTAGGACAACCAAATAAATTATAAATATCTATTTAGTGTCCCATGATAAAAATAATATATTTTAGTAATAGAAAAATACACTACAAATGTAGTGCCTGGACTCAATTCTCATTCTCTTTTATTACAAGGATCACCTTCACTAACATCGTCATGATAAAAAAAATTCTTTTTCAATGGAATATGATAGATTCTATTAAAATGATAAAAACCATAAATGATGGAATTCTCCAAGTCCCATTACTTCCTTTTTTTATAAAATTCTTAGCCACTCAAATCCATTCTATCAAATATTCCATCATTTGAATAGTAAAGAATAACTAAAAAACAAATTATTTGATTATGAAAGTAGGTTTTATGAATAAATAAAAGTTCATATCAATTTAACCTATAAAAAATATAGAGAGTACCAACTGATGATAAATATATTCCACTAATTTATAAATGTTTTTAATTATTCATTTTATGAAATTAATGATCCTTATCTGAAATAAATAATTAGAAAAGAGTTAGTATATAATCTAAATTTCTTTTGAGATACAAAACAATTTTATTGCATTATATAAATGTTTTATTGACTTCTTATTTGATAGGAGTAAAACCCATAAATATTCATATTATGATACCAAGGAGGGTAAAAAATTATTTTGAATATATTTAATCTCATCCCAAAAGGTATGAAAATTATATATAAAAGGTATTTTAAAGTATTTAATAATATCTAAGGAAGATTGAGCTAGTCCAAGAATCCCCGTAGGAGTTCCACTCAGATAATCATATACATATTCAATGAATTTAATTATATTAACATAATTTATTTAATAAATCTCATGATATTCATTATCAATAGATGGTATATAGGTTACTCAAACCCCAAAATTTAACTTTATAACTCAAAAATTTTATAATGGAATAATTTCACATTAAAGGGTTTGATTTTTAGAGTATACCAGACAAACATCATAAGGTATATTTTTAATATTCTTCTAGGATAGCTTATGATTCCATAAAAATAGAACATGATTAATTTGAGTAAGAAGGATTCCATATTTTAATATATAAAAACTGTGATTTTATCAACTTTTAAATTTATACAATTATTGAATGATGAGATGAATATACCTCAAAATATATTAATATTGATATAATTTTATATCATTTATTTGAATAAACATAAAATAAAAATCATAAAACATAAATTTCAATAAATCTAAAAACATCTGAGAAATTATAGTCTAAATAAAATGACATTATCTTTATCTTCAAGATCCTTTAATGGTATCATCTTCACCACTCTACTTCAAAATATTAGTTAAGAAATTTCTTCCATTTTGAAAATTTCTTCATCAAAATCATTCATTTTAAAATAATATTTCAATCACTTGGACATTGTGACTCTTTAGAAATTTTAATAGAGGATAAAAAACACATTCCATTGAAAATTTAAATGAAAATAATTTCAAATTTTTCAAAAAATAACTACTAATTCTCATAAAACAAGATAAATTACTTCTGAAATTATAATAAAGTAATTTTAAGTAAAATAAAAATTCAATAATTGAAAACTAAGAACATAATTTAAAATCAGATTGGTTCCAAAAAAATAACTGATGTCAATAGATTTATCTTACAAAATGTGATGACCCAAACTGCATGTCCATTTCTTATTTTAAATACTATTTGAGTATTCATCGATCATCTTCTTCATTTAAATAATCAACAAAATCAATCTAAATTATAATTTATAATGATTTAAATATCGAGGTTTGTAATCAATGAACTATAAATAATTGATAATTTTATTAGTTTTAAAGGTGATATTTAAAAATATATAATGATAAATAATTCCAAACTAATCACATAAACTGATATTTATAAAAAATGAACTACCTAATGAAAATTATAATGCTAAAAAATATAACTATTTTATAGTATTTAAAAATAAATTATAAACGGATCATTGAAAAATAAAGGATAAATAATTAATATATTAAAGAAAAAAATTAATTAACCATGCTACCAAACATTAATTTTAAAAAATTTATTAAATCTAAAATGGATTAAATTAAATTTGGATAATCTTAATTCACCCTTTATAAAATCAAATAAAATAGTGGAATGTTTTTTGGTGATTATATCATATAGTTTATATTTTTTATCAATAAATTATAAATGACATTTCACTTTTATGTTTTTTCTATTATGAAATGATGTCTTAGATAAATATGTTTTAATTGAGAATATCTCATTAGACCTTATAAAGTGTTTAACACATTAGTGATATCACATTTCAAAGGAACCTACTTAAAAATAAATCAATAATCTATAAGAGTGTCTTTCATCTATGATACTTGACAGAAATTGGTCTTCTTAATGGTTTATTGGTGATATAATGTAATGTATTTATTAGTCAATTTTAAAATCTAGTTACATTTTACATTCCTATAATAGTTTCATAGAAATATGGGAAATTTCATATTTCTTATGTCAAAAATCACATTATTTTAAGGTGTTCTATTTTAAGATAATATATTTTTAACAAAAAAAGTTGGAAAAAATCATTAAATTAATGAATTTCAATATCCCCAATCATGGTTGCTCTTAAATAAATTATTTCGTTATTCCTCTCATTTGATACTATTTTAATAAATCCATATTGATATCCTGAGAAACATATTTCAATATTAATAAGTAAAAACATTAAAATCTATAGAAATAATAATAAAATTGATGTTATGTCTCAATGAATTATGACTCGAGAGAGTGAAAAAAATCCATATGATTTTAGTTTTAAATTTAATGATGTGTTATTCTTATTGAATTTCCTAGAAGTGGAATTTAATTTCATACCCATTTAACATTCCTCAAAAACATAATTCATATCATTTTTATAATGGATAAAATCCTAAATTAATATATTCTAAGATAATTTTATTCGAGAGTTGACATTACAATGTCTATGCATTACATGAAAAATCAATGACTGAATAATTTAATTTTTTAAACTACAAGCATTTTGCTTATATAATGAATTATCATCCATAATATAAAAAATATTCTTCCATGGATCAGTAATTAAAAGAATCATATCATTAAAAATTGAACATGAATTTTTTGAAAAATCATAAAAAATATATCACCACATAGTTTGACAAATACTTAATATGTTTTCCTTTAAAACATTAACATAATGAACATTTTTATAAATTAATAATCAAGATCTACAAATGGTTTGAAATTTTTTTTTATTCAATATTCGTTATCATTGAATGTAACATATCAACTATGAATAATTTAATTTTATTGAAAATTATAATCGTTTGAACTCTTATGCCTCCAAAATCCATTATCCATACATCATTTAAAAATGATTTACCTTTGGATTTTTGGTGTCAAAGTGATTAATCAATGAGGTGTCTTGGTTCCCATAATTACGTGGTTCATGTAGTTTTTGGAAATAATGTCCAATGTCAATATATCGATCAATTATATATTGAAATTCTAGCACTATCATTTGGAACGTTTTTAGAAAGATATAATATTTTATCTCCACACAAATATGTATTTTTAAAAGACAAATTCAATAAACAATGACCATTAGATACATAGATAAAATATGAAACTTTATACATTATTCCATTTGTTGAACATGGAAGGAACAATTCCCTATAAAATAGGTTTATCCCCATTATTATCAATGACATAATTTACTTTATTATTCTATTTTGTATGCTTTGATTCAAATAATCCATTTAGTTATTCAATAAAATTAAATATATATTTTTGGTTTCTATTTTATCCAATACTTATAAAATACTTATATAATTTATATAGTTGTTTTAAATAGATATGAATATGTTAGATTTTAATTCCAGAATCATTATTTACAATTGATTATTATCAATTAAAACTACATCAGAAAAATATGTCATATATTTCCATGATTTATTTAAATCCATATATTTATATTATAATATAGAATAATATTTTATTACTTATCATAAGAATAGTTTTTATAATAAAAATAAGAAGTAGGTAAATACGAAGATAGTATATCATTAGTTTGTTCTAAGAAACATATAAATTTAGTTGGATTAGAAATATATGTATAATAATTATAATGATATTTATAACTATTGTATTATAATACACTCCAAATAAAATTATTTTCATTCCTTCCCTATTTATTATAAACCAATTTCATTGGAAGTTTTCTATAATTTTTCATTATTTCATTTAGTTTGGGGATAATATGGATTCATATTCTCAGTATTATTTCCTTAACATGACCATAATTATTTAGTTCTTCAATTATTCTTAAATTTATTGAAGGAATTATTAAATATCATTATTTTTCAATAATTACATTTGAATATTCAGGGTTGATGGACAAAATCATCACCAAAATTTGGGTAAATTGATTCTTTATTAATAGAGTATTAAGAAAAAAATCCATTAACCATATTTTATTCTCAATGGATAATAAAATTTAAAACATCATTCTACTTATTGATCAATATATGATCATCAACCCCTTCTCACATTTCAACTCCATATATCATAATTGTGACAATCAAATCCTTCATCTTAATATTTCAAATAGGAATATATATT
Source organism: Viscum album (assembly GCA_963277665.1). NCBI lineage: Eukaryota > Viridiplantae > Streptophyta > Magnoliopsida > Santalales > Viscaceae > Viscum > Viscum album. The sequence goes on along the minus strand of CAUJRU010000149.1, from coordinate 1,283,494 downwards.
CTTATTATAATGAACACCAGGATGAATCCTGATGAAAAATATTTGAGAATTTATTTAGATTAGTCCCATTCTATAATAGGATTTTCTATTATAGATACCTCATTTATAATCTTAGTCAAAATTCTATTCTTTGGAGTAACATCATAAAATTTATTCAATAGTGATATATCAAATTTTATATTTGTAGTGTTTTACCTCAATTATCTAACATTATATATAAGTGAATAAGAAAAATTAATAGTTTCCCATGTCTCATGATTAGTATATGTGACAACCTAGGTACATATAAAATATTAATTTTTTAATCTATAATTTAATAGTTAAATTCATTATAAAGGTATAATGAAACATGTTGTATTTAAAGAAATTAAGGAATTTATATAGAGGGAATAGTAACACAACATTAGGAATAATAATTTAGCCAATAGAATAGTAATCATAACTATGAGAGTATAAATAAAGTTTATGTATCTTATACATGTAATCATGATATATTGATATCATGGAATAAGTAAATAAATTTTTTAGAATTAACAAATTAAGTGATGGTATTTTTGTAAGTCATAAATATTTAATTAAAATTTTATAATTAATATAATTATTTAAAAAAAAATATAATTTCATAAAATAGATTCATTAATAATTCTTTTCTTATGATTATAAGATAAATTTATGAGTCCATAATTAATTTTTCAAAGTGTTATAGAATCAACAATAGTTTTAGAATTGGTATTTTCAGAATACATTATTAATTTAATTAAAAATTTAGTTTCTCATATTAATAAAATTATTTTCCAAAAAATAGTGTTCATTTTTGAATTCTACAGCTAAAAAATAGTTAGGGTGAATTTTTGGGATTTTCTAAAATAGTTGATTTTCTGGTGTATAGTAAAATATAGTAATTTAGGGTAAGTATACTCTAAAGATAAATTAACTATTCCTTGAGTAATGAATTATGTAAGCACCATAATATAGAAATTTTATTAATTTTATTAATATATATTTTTATCATTATTGAACTATTAATATTCTTGAGCCAAAATAACAAACTAATGAATATAATAATGAGAAAATATTTCTCACCTCCACTATAAATACCACCCATCACCACCTCTTCTTATCACATCTAAAATCCTCATAGCTTGATTAATTTAAACCCAATTACCTTCCCAAAACTCTTACATGCATCCAAGACCTTATAGTCGCACTAAAAGTTCAAAACCAAGGGCCTTAAGTTGGTTTTCAAGGAGGATAATTCAAGAGGTAAATCCTCTTTCATTTTGTTTTATTTTCTTTTCATTTTTTTGCATATACTATCATCACCTTCCATTGTGAAGGTTTCATGAATTCTGTATTATATTATATATAATACAATTTTACCATTTTTATAGAAAAATTAATCATCAAAATTCTCCTCCTCCCCATTTTATTTTAAAAATGATAACATAGTCCATGATGTTTGGATTTACCGCTATCGTGGATGATACAATTTCATTTTTCATTAGCGCCTTAAAAAATGGGCATAAAACTATTATAATGGTTAAATACTATTTTATTATAAATATTATAATTTAATTCATGTTTTGGAACCAATATATAAAAATGATATTTAATGAAATGATATAAGTTTGGGACGATAATAAACCCCCCCCCCCTAAAAAAAATTAAATCATTTTCATTAATGTTTTATCTAAAATTTAATCCTCATATCAGAAATAATGATTAATGATATCGTTTAAAAATTTGGAAACATATTAACACCATTTCATTCCACTTATAGAGTTTTTATTCCCCTTGGAATGAAACTCCATAATGAACCAATCATGGAAACCATAAAATAAATGCACATGAAACAATGAAATGACAAAATATTATTAATAAATGGGTTTAAAGATGTTATAATAATATCATAAAAGTAATTATAAATATAAATTTGTTTCTAAAATATATCATTAACACTCTTTCAACAATTATACATTCATTTTGGACATGTTTTAAGTAAGAATAACTCCAGGTAAGGTAATTCTTAACCGATTTCCATTCTTTAGGTTATCCTTCTACTTCATGGTATATGTGGTACTAAGATTATTTGTGAAATAAATTATGATTATATTAGGTTTTTTTTTGTTTATTTATAGTGTATAAAAATATTCCATTTTTTTATCAATTCTCACTTTAAATATATGATATTTGTAAGGGAATTTTCATTTAAAAATCCATGTTTAAATTTCATTTTTTACAAAATTCATAGGTGTTGTTTTTGTAAAAATATTATTGTTTTATTATTATTTTATGGTTTTGGGGAATTTATTATGATTAAGGGTATGAAATATATCTCCCTATAATGCATTGGGTAATTTTATTCTTGAGGTCGACCATATGATTACTTTAAGTGTAACTGTAATGGTTACACCATAAGGTAGCTGTGAGGGTTACATTGTAGTTAGTCACGACAGTTACATTGTAAGGTATCCATTAGTGTTATAAATCATATTGTAACCAAGACTGTTAATGTATTATTTAGGTGTTTACCCAAGATACAATTATTATTTTATTTATGTTTTCAATGTTTTATGGAAATCTCATGATTTCACGAAGTAAATATATGATGTCAACTGGGTGAGAATTATGTCTTTGTGAAAATGATTTCTTATATTTATAAGTATTCATGTAATAATATTCTCACTCAAATATTTTTATGTCCCTTACTAATCCTAATATTCTCATACTTATTTTTAAAATGTTTTTACAGCGATTAAGGATGGTTAAGAGAAGGATAATCTAATATGATTGTTGTGAATAATTTTCAGGAAAATATTTCATGTTTTTATGAAAATATTTTTTATTATAGAAGAGATATATATTGTTTTAGTAGTACCCAATTTGTATGATTGTGGTTTTATATGTATTAATTCTATCCTAATTTTCTATAACACTAAACCGAAATTATATTTGGGAATTTAAGAGAGTGAATTATAAAAGAATTTACTAGATTATGAAATGTTTATGGCTGGGTCCTTATAGTTGGTATCAGTGTATTGTTTAGATAACATTAGTGGTTAGGATAATGTTAATAGAGTACCATAAATTATTTTTACCATATTTTTATGTTGAAATTATATATAATTTGTAGAATACTAGGTTTCTTCATCTATGATATGTCTGTTTATAATGGTTTTCCATATAAGAATCAGGGAAGATGGTGTAGGAAGGAACTGGGAGGATGATATCTTTTTGAATTCGAAGCCTGGAATGGTACAAATTTAAACTGAACATTTTGTGATAGTAACAGATCTATTGAAACATGATATAAAAAATGGTGAAATCCATAAAATAGAACAAACAAAGATACCACAATGAAACATGACAATAGTAGAAAAATTTATGAGGAAACACCCTTCTATATTCAGAGGATCTCTTGACCTAGTGGTGGGTGAAAGATGGATTAAATACCTTGAAAATATATTTGATTTTATGGGGTCTTCAGATAATCAAAAGGTCAATATTTACATTTATCATTTTGAATTTGAAGCTGACCCATGGTGGTAAATTTTCAAGAATATCATGGATTTTGAGGAGATTGATGTCTTGTAATGGGATGAATGTAAAAATATTTTCCTTGATAAATATTTTGGTATGGTGGTTTTACATAGTATAGAAAATAAATTCAATGAATTGAAATAAAATAATGAGGATTTAATGGCTATTTATGGAGAAAAAACTACCTAATTGGAATACTATGCTCCAAATATTATTCACGATATTTATAGAAAAATCAGTCATTTTTACTTAGTATTGAAGCCAAGATATCAAATGGAATTAGATACTTGTGAATTAAAAATTTATGAGAAATAGTTTAGATGTGCTCATATGGTAGAAATGGAATTTCTTGATGATCACAAGTACTTTGAAAGTAAGTAGATGAATATGCCTAGATGGAAAGAGATGGGTAAGAATATATATGACCTAGGCCTTAAAAATTACATAATCTTGAGTTAAGTCAATAATTAATCCCATTGAGGATCTTATGAGGTATAGATATTTAGATAAATAGGGAATAACTCATACATAACAACTTAAATATTACAAGTAGACACTTCTACTCGCTATCCATTTTTTTCATAAAATAAAAACTCTTTAAAAAGAAACATGGTATCATTTCATGTTTTAACAACATAACTTTTCTGTGATCCCATTCGCGACACTATTCTTCTTTATGTCCTATGAAAGACTTTTAAAAACATGGGATGATCATAAAAATATAAGAAAGGGTTATAAAATTTGGAAATAAAACATTAGCCCATGAATACACACAAATCAATGAAATCATACTTTTCACTAATAAAAAAAAGAGCTTTAACATAACTCATGAAACCTATGATTTATAAACAACTCATAGAAACTTTAAATCATAAAGGTAAATTATGGAATCTATAACATTATTACATTATATATTTCACATATATATAAGGAGTAATCTGTATTGTTACGTTTGGAATACCCATCACAATATATTCCTTAAATCTTTTATGAGAAACCTTAACATTTACCCCTCTCACATTACCCAATACATTAGAGAGCTATCATGAGTTCACCCGCCCACGATTTATAATGGAACCACCTGTATATATAAACAATTCCCAAGAACCATAACAAAATCTTAAAACAGAAAATCGTATTAAAGAAAAAATAACATTTCTACATTTTCATTCCCAAGATATCATTTTAAGAAATTAACATAATCAATCTGAAAACACATTTAAATCATTTAATTTTTTTGAATCAAAGTGTACCATACCAGATTGAAACTTTTAAAGGAATTAAAATTTTAAAACATTAATTACCATTGAAATAAATCCTTAAAACTACTTTGAAAACATGTACAATAATGAAAAATATTTAGAAGAATAAATCATTAAAACATTGTAAATGATGTTTTAGTTAAAGAGTCCCTTACCACTTGATAAAATGCCTGAATAAAAATAATTTAATAATAACACTAATCAAAACATATAATATCATGATAATATGGATATTAATGATATAATATGTCAAAGGGAAGTATATACACCATATAAAAGTGAGTTGGTGCATAACAACGAATAAGTCTCAATAGAATGTAAATTGAGATGAAATCCCTTATAATTATTTTATCCATAGATTAAGGATAAACCAATGAAATAATTATGTGTAAAAAATAAAACTACAATGAATATAATTGGATATTAAGTTTAAGAAAATCATAGTTCATTCACATATATTCTAAGAAAAACAAAACCAATGACATGGATATTTAACTCAATGAAATGAGATTGAGTGAAGATTTCCATTAACTAGAGTCCGACTTGTCTCATTATTTCATTATATTCCTGAATAATAAAATTATGTTAATTTATAAGTTCTTTATAACCGTTTTTAAGTTTATTATTCCTTTTATATATCTTATTACCATGTTATAAAAATTACATAATTATTTAAGTTCATATTGGTTGTTTTGTCGATATTCAGTACTTGAGTTGAAAATGAACTTGTTTGATGTAAATTGTCCATATGGTCAAAATTAAATCATCTCCAAAATATTATTCATGATTTAAATATCATATATATCCAGTATATATGTATTTAGAATAGTACATAACATTTGGAGATAATAAATGAAATGCATCATTCATGGAGATGGTAGGTCGCACGTATGCATGAACACTACATTCATTTCTTTGTCATATTAAATAAATGAAAACTAAATGATACATAGGTATATTATAATTACAATATAATATATATGTTATATATGTTTCATAATTTTATTAACTCCAACCTTTACATGTTCCATGTATGGAATTAATGAGTAATATCACTTTGAGGGGGCGATAGTCCACACTTGCTGAAATGAAATTATCGTATTTAAAATTTATGGAAATCATAGAGGTATGTTGTAAATAAAAATTATAGAAGTATAGAATCAATATAAATATAAAATTTATCATATTTATTCATTCTGTTCATGTAAATAATCGTGGCTTAATTAAGATCATGTAAATGAATCACATCACATCATGGAGACGGTATACTATACGTACACACGAGCAACGATATCATTCACATAATGGTTAAACAATATAGAATTGGATGGTATATTAATTATAAAGAATAATTATCTTGTTATAATCATTATTTATATCTATTATACTCATTATTATACCCATCCAAATTAAGTCTTGTTGAATAACAAATTACACCACGACGTGGAGATAGTAAGCCACACGTACGCATGCATGGTGATATTGTTATTCATAAAATGGATAAAATGAGATATAAGGTTGTAACATAATTATAATAAAATATTATAATGTATAATATACTGGATTTATTACTTTATTATGGAATCTACATAATAAGAGGATGTATAATAAGAAAATAATTTTGAAAGAGATGATAAAAAAATACCTCCTTTTCGAGTATCTCTATTTGATTTACACAATAGGTATTCATAGGATGATTTTATGCCCAAAGTGTGGCCTCTATGAGGAAATGAGGGATTTTGGGATCTTATTTTAGCAGATGATTGATGCTCCAATGGTCTTGAGAGGTGTGAGTAAGTGGGTAGAGGTGATGGCCTTTTTTAAGAGGGAGGAGGGGCACTTTAGGAAAGTTATGAACTACTATTTTATTATAAAAATATTTTCGAATTATTATAGTTAAAAATTGATAAATTTAGAGGATAAGATGATTTTGGGTCGAAATCCTCTCATCTAATAGGTTTTAGACAAGTCTAGTTCATAAAATTAAACTTATCTTTTAGCTTTAACCTTTAGTTAAAAGAATTAACTCTTACCATGTCTCTTGTATTTTCATAATATATGGTTATTATAGTTACTATGAAATCACAATATAATGAAACTATTATCATTAGTAAATTTTTTAACATTATATAAATTAGTTTGACGAATATTATATTTTTAGGACTATTATATCATTTTAAAAAATAATAGTTTTAAAAAAACTCATTTATGTCAATTTTAAAACTCTTAAGTAATTGATTTTTTTTAAAGTTATAAAAAATTTATTCATTCGAAAATAAATTCATTAACTAATACCACAAATGTCTATTTAATCCTTAAAAATAATGTTTGGAATCAAAATGTTCAAATTACATTTATTTTAATATTTATATTATCATTTATTTGATTCCGTCATTAATAAGGCAATCACTCCATCATTATTATGTCACAAATAAATATATTTACTTAATTTATAAAAATTATAAATAAAACACCATGATGTAGGAAATATTTTTATCTTTATAATTAATATTTATATTCAAATATATCATTTATTTAAACCAAATTAAAATTTATATAGTTAGAAGACACATGTTTATGTTATACTTCCCTTTGCTTAAAAATAAATATTATAAAATGTCATTTTCACACCAAAGTGGCTCCGAAATGCCAAAATTTCGTCTTAAGGATGATAATGGTCAGTAATATCTCATAAAATAGTATTATGACATGTTTTATGGTAGATTTATTTTATTATTATATTTTTAACCCCTTTTTACCTGATTTACCCTTTAACCATGGTAAATAAAAATAATTACTGAAGTTACTATTCATAATGTTAAAAAACAAAAGCTACCTATTTAAACAATTTGTTAATTAATTTAAAATTACTGAACCATTGTTCTAAATTCAAAACACATAAATTTTAGTAATTAATTTAAAATTAATTCTCGTCGTCAAAACTAGAAAGTGAGTTTTTAAGAAATAAAGACTATTAAAAATTTGACAAGTGTTTTTGTCCAATTTAAATGTGAAAATACTTCTAATGACCAAAATTGGAATAAATGATAAAAAATAACCCAATTAAAATTTAAAACCAATTATAATTAAAATATAACTATATCAATAAATTAGATGAAAATCCAATTTTGAATTAAAATGCTGTATTTTTCACAATTCATTAAAATATCGATTTTATCAGAAAATTACCAAAATTTTAACTAAAGTAAATTTTTATGTCATGATTCTAAATAGTAAATTTATTTTGTTAAATATAAAATATAAAAGTGACAAAAAATATATTTAAAAGGGTTCTCTATTAAATGGCAGTAAAATGACCTTTTAAAAATATCATAGCATTTTATGCTTAAAATTAGATTTATTCTCATTTTAAGACTTTAAAATTAATTTGATAAATGTATAAATATTTAAAAAATATAAAATCATAATATAGTTAATTCTATTCATTCCCACCAATACAACTACTAGGTGTTAACTAGTATTTAAAATAATAATATTATTGTCGTATTATTTTTCAGTACAACTCAATGCTGTGTGCAACATAAGATATCAGAGAAACATGTTGTTGCGTGTCGAGTATCATGTCAAAAATAGTGTCCTATTTAAACTAAAATTAATATTAAATTAAAAAATATTAATAGATATGAAAATGTATTATTCTATAAATACCTAGGATGTTACATCATTCCCCCACTTTTGGAAATTGTGTCCTTGCAATTTTATAATTGGGCTTGGAAACATCATTAAAAATTCCACACTAGAAAAAGAGTCAATAAAACTATCACTTTAAATGAAATAAAGAGAATTAAAAAGATCACCTGATATAACACTTACTAGGATTCCATGAAGGAAAACATTTATATGGAAGAGAAACTAACCATCATGTTCTGATGTAAAATGATAGAAAACATAGTCAAGAGAAAGTTAACAATTAGAAAACCAAAAACTTATGATAGGTTAAACATTCTTTTTTTATTAGGAAAATTAATCAAAAAACATTTTTGTTTTAAGGTTATTTGCATAATTTTGAGGAATATATTTATGACTGTGACTAAGAACATAAGGAAACATACCTACTTGTCAAGTAGAGTTTCATCCGTTAATAAATTTCTACCAAAAACTAATCCTTGCTCCAAAAAATGAGTATTCAATTAGGCATTACCACACCTAAATCACTAGAATCAACTTATGGAGAATTAAATAATCCAAAAAAAATTAAATATCTATTCATCCTTTATTGAAATATTAACTAAAACCAAAATGGTTAGTACAAGATCAGATAATCACTCTAAAAGAATGAACCATTGTATTAAGAAAAACTACATTTTATCTCCAAAATTCAACAGTAATACCCAAGTTCTACATAGAACATTCAAAAAAAATGTCCTTAAAATTCCTTAAAATCATCCAAACTATGATTAAAACCCAAAATTCAAAATAATTTGATCACATAGTGTTCCATGATATATTTTTAACATATATCTCCAAATAAAATATATCACTCTTAAAGTCTTATACCAAAAAGAAATTTCCTTAATAAAATATTCTCCAAGTTAGGTTAATAATTTCCATAAATAACCTAAGTCCCATAATTCCACAATTAAAATAATATATTATTCTTAAATACAATTCAACCAATAATATATTAAAATCCAATAGTGTTCTATTTACCTTAATCATATAAAGTACCCAAAATAGATAACATCCTCTAAATTAACATTTATCACTTAATCCCCAAATAATTTTTCCAATACCAAGTATATCCATTTGAGAAAACATATGTTCACAAAATCAACTTATGCTGATTCCCTAAACTCATTAAATAAAAATGTAAAATTCATACTAACCAAGGACTTCACATAGGCCAGCGGTAGGTGATAAATCCACGTCTCACTTCGGTTGTGGGTTCGATTCACATGACCTTGTCAGACACGATGGGCTGTCACCATTCCTATGGGTTTTCCTTTTCCTAAAACTATATAATTGTTAAAAAACTCCAAAACTGATGTAAAATCTTCAAAAATAACCATAACATAATTTAACCTCAAGTTTATCTTATCCCTTTCATTTTTCATCTCAAAATGTTATAAACCATAATTACCTCAAAATCAAGGATCATATAAACCCTAAATATTCTTTATAATTATATCAACAATATAAAAGGTAATTTTTACTCAAATAGAATTTTTCACATAACAAAATTCAGGGTTACACATACTAGAGAATGGTATTCTAATGTAATCCCATAAAAAGAATTAATACTTTTAAATATTTCATCACCCATAGATCTAACATAACTTTTGAATTTCTAAAATCTGGACATATTAATCATGAACTATTATTTATGATCCCTTAACCATATTTGTTCAAATTAGTCCCTAATACCTGTTTCCTAAAAAAAATCATGAATCATGTATTAAGATTCAATTATTTCAAATCATAAGCTAATAAATAATTCATACATTTCATAGGTTATTTTTAATTTCCTCATCTTCAATTGGAATGGGATTTTGTATTAGTAAACATATATTTGTATGGTCCTATTGATCCTATTCCTGAATATTCTTCATCAGACATCTATTTTCATAATAACCATACTCCCAACATTTAAAACATTCAATTGATAAATTGAAAAGGACTTCATTCAATTTCCTGGATTCCACTGAATGCTTCCTTTTTTTCCTTGGCCGGATATGGATTTATGACCATTATTTCCACATTTATAACATATTTTGGTCCCTTTGAAACATTTTCCTAGGTGTTTCTTTCCACATACATGAATCATATTTAATTAAATATACTTACCTTTATGATTATTACCTGAATATTCACATGGATCTGTTTCTCTCATATACGATTCATTTGAAAAATCACTAAGGTTCAAGCAGTTAATCGTTAGTCTGAATAGTTGGTTTAGAATAACCATGATAGTTCTCATTATATCTCCAATTTAATTTGGTTTCATATTCATAGTACCACCACATTTCCCTTTACATCAACAATTACTTTGTTTCCCACTAGATCCATCTATTTACTAAAACCAAAAAGGGTAGTGTGAGTATATCATCATATGTTATCTTATGTGGAGGGTAAACACCAATATATACATATTTATGTTATCTTAAACTCATTCAACTTATCCAACATAACTATGACTCTTTCAAATATGTTAACCATTTTGGTTATATATAACTTCTATTGTATTCTTAAATAATACCCTAACCTCTAAAGTCATCTAAACTGACCATTAATACCAATTATAAGCCCTCAACCATAAACATTACATAATCTTGAGTTAAGTTGATAGTTTGAATTTTAATCACATCGAGGATCGTTTTAGGTCCATATCTTTATAGAATTAGGTCATAACTCATACATAACAACTTAAATATTACAAGTACTCACTATCCATTTTTTGCAAAACAAATACTCTTTAAAAAGAAACATGGCATCATTTCATGTTATAACAACATAACTTTTCTTTGATCCCATCCTTGAATATATTATTCTTTATGTCCTGTGAAAAACATTTAAAAACATGGGATGAGAATAAAAAGCTCAGTAAGGGTTATAAAATAAGGAAAAGAAAACATTATTCCATGAATACATATAAATCAATGAAATCATACTTTTTACTCATAAAACATAATATCTTTAACATAACTCATGAAATCATAATATTTTTGAATAACTCATAGAAATCATAAATCATAAAGGTAACTTGTGGCATCCATAACATACTTACATTATAGCTTTCACAACTATATAGGGAGTAACCTTCATGTTTACGTTTGAAATACCCATCATAGTATATTCCCTAAATCTCTTAGGAGAAACATTAACGTTTACATCCATCAGGTTACCCAATTCATTGGAGAGTTATCATGGGATCATCCTCCCTCAGTTTATCAAGGAACTACCCGTATATATAAATAATTCCCAAAAACCACAACATAATCATAAAAAAATAAACCAGATTAATGGAAAAATAACATTTCCACATTTTCATTCACAATATATCATTTCCGAATATTAAAAGAATCAATCCAAAATAACATTTAAAATTTTCAAAAATATTTTTTTTGTATCAAAGTGTCCCAAACCAATTTAAAACGTTTAATGTAATTAAAATTTTAAAACATTAATTTATATATAAATAAATCACTAAAACTATTTTTAAAACATGGACATTAATGAGAAGTATTTAGAAGAATAAATCTTTCAAACATTTAGAATGATGTTTTAGTTAATGAGTCCCTTACCGCTGGATAAAATAATAGAATAAAAATTACTAAATAATAACATTAAAAAACTTATAATATCATGAGAATAATAATATTCATGATATAATATGTCAAAGGTCAATATATACACCATATAAAAGTAAATTGGTGCATAACAACAAATAAGTCTCAATTAAATGTAAATGAGATGAAATCCCTTAAAAAACTGTATCCTTAGATTTAGGATAAATAAATGAAATAATTCTGTATGATGCCTATAAATACACACAATATAAGTGTATATTCAATTTTAAAAAATAAGTGGTCACTCACACATATTGTTAAAAAAACAAAACCAATGACATGGATATTTAACTCAATGAAATGATATTGAGTTATGATTTCTATTACATTGAGTCTGAATTGTCTCGTTTATTCTTTATATTCCTAAATAATAAAATTAGGTTAATTTATAATTGATTTAGAACCTTTTTTGATGTTTATTACTCCTTTTATTTTAATTATTACCATGTTAAAAAAATTATATAATTATTGAAGTTCATATTGGTCATTTTGTTGATATTCAGTACTTGAGTGAAAAATGAACTTGTTTGATGTAAATTATACAAGTGGTCAAAATTAAATCATCTACAGAATAATATTAATGGTTTAAATATCATATATATCCAGTATATATGTATTTATAATTGTCCATAACATTTGGAGATAAGAAATGAAATGCACCATTCATGGAGATGGTAGGTTGTACACACACATGCAGGGTTTATTCATTTCTTTGTCATATTAAAGGAATAAAAAATAAATGATACATAGGTATATTATAATTAAATTTTATTATCTATGTTTTATATGTTATATAAGTTAATTTACTCCATCCTCTATATCTTTTATGTATGGTATGAACGAGTCATATCACTTTGAGGGGCAGTAGTCCACACTTCCTCAAATGAAATTATCATATTTACACATTATGGAAAGAATAAAGGTATGTCATAAATAAAAATTATAGAATCATAGAGTCAATATAAATATAATATATATCATATTTATTCATTACATATAGGTATATCATTTTGGTTTAATGAATATCATATAGAATGAATCACATCGCATTGTGGAGACGGTAAGCCATACATACGCACGAGCGACAATAGAATTAACTTAATGGTTAAAAAGTATTAAATTAGATGGTATATTAATTATAAATAATAATTATAATGTTATATTAATTATTTACATAAATTATACTCATCATTATACCCTTTCAAATTATATCTTGTTGAATACAAAATTACACCATGATGTGAAGATGGTAAGCCGTGCGTACGCACACACAGTGATATTATTATTCGTAGGATGGATAAAAGGAGGTATAAGGTTATAACATCATTATAATAACATATAATCATTTATAAGATACTGGATTTATTACTTTATTATGTCAAATATATATGAATAGGAAGTAGACAATTAAAAGATTTTTGAAAGAGGTGATAAAACAAATACCTCTTTTTCGAGTATCTCCTTTTGATTTTCACAAAAGGTATCCTTAGGTTGTATTTTTGTCCAATTTGTGGACTATAGTAGGAATGGAGGGATGCTTGGAGCTTATTTTAGCCGAATTTGGACTAGGAAATGGGATTTGGAGGTGTGAGTAAGTGGGTAGAGGTGGTGGCCTTTAGTAAGAGGGAGGTGGGGCACTTTTGGGATGTCTTGTAATATTATTTTATTATAAAATTATTTTTGAATTCAATTATTTACCAAGTGATATATTTCTAGGATAAGAAGATTATGGTTCTAAATACTCTCAATAAATAGGTTTTAGACATGTTTAGGTAAAAAAACCACCCTTATCATTTAGCTTTAACAGTTAGATAAAAACATTAACTCTTACCATGTCTTCTTGTGTTTTCATTATATATTGTTATTATAGTCACTATAAAATAAAAATAGAACCAAAAGTGGATACGTAATGAAATTTTTAAAATTATAAAAATCAGTTGGGTGAATATTATATTTTTAGGACTATTATATCATATAATAAAATAGTATTTGTTTTAAAAACTCATTTATATCAATTTTGACACTATTTAGTAATTGATTTTTGTTAAAGTCATAAAAACATTATTCCTTTGAACCGAAGGCATTAAATCATCCCTAACATTTTAATGTCTTCCAAAAAATTACTGTATGGTATACTAATTTTCATATAACATTTATTCTAATATTTATAATTTCATTTATTTGAATCCTTCATTAAAAAGGTAATCATTGCATCATTATTGTGCTACAAATAAATTTATTTATTTAATGTCTAAAAATTATAAATAAAATACCATGATGTAAAAAATATTTTTATATTTACAATGAATATTTATAGTCATATATATCATTTATATAAACCAAATTAAAATTGTTTTATTTTGGAGATACATGTTTATGTTATATTTTTGTATTCTTAAAAATAAATATTATAAAATGTCATTTTCACACCCAAGTGGACCCCAAATGCCAAATGTTAGACATAAGGATGATCATGGTATTAAATATATCATAAAATATTATTAGGACACGTTTTAGTGTAGTTTTATATTATTATAATATTATTTTTTACTTTTATTTACTTTATTTAACCTTTAACCATATTAAATAAAAATAATTAATGATGTTACTTTTTATAATGTCCAAAAATAAAGGGTACCTATTGAAAAATTTCTAACTTCTAATTCCAAACATTGGATGCATTTTTATATATTCAAAACACATAAATTGTTTTAATTATTTTAAAATTAATCCACATTCCCAAAACTAGAATGTGGATTTTTAATAAGAAAAAACTATCAAAATATTGACATGTGTTTATGTCAATTTTAAATGTGAAATTGATTCCAATGACGAAAATTGGATTAAATAATAAAAACCTAATTCAATTAAACTTTAAAACCAATTAATATTACAATATAACTATATAAATAAATTAGATGAAAAGATAATTTTGAATTAAAATGCAGTATTTTTTTACTATTCATTAAAATATGGATTTTATTAGTTTAATTCCAAAATTTCAACCCAAATAAATTTTTATGTACCAATTATAAATAATAAGTTTATTTAATCAAATATAATATATAAAAGTGAAAAAATAGATTTAAAATGGGTTCGTCATCAAAAGGTGGTAAAACAACCTTTGAAAAATATTAGAGTATTTTATGCTAAAAATTGGATTCATTCTCATTTTAAGACTCTAAAATTAATTAGAGAAATGTATAAACATTTAAAAAATATTTAAAATCATAATATAGTTAATTATGTTCATTCCCACCAATACAACGTCTAAGCGTTAACTACCATTTAGAATAACAATAATATTGTTGTATTATTTTTCAGTATAACTCTGTGTTTTGTGCAATGTAATATTTCAGAGAAACCTGCTGTTTCAGGTCAAGTACTCTATAATAAATGGTTTCCCATTTAAACTAAAATTAATATTAAATTAAAAAATATTAATAGATATGAAAATGTGTTATTCTATAATTACTTAGGATGTTATAGAATAAATCAATGAAAACTGAAGGTAAGAATATACAATTTTCAGGTTGTGGAAAGTATGGTAAAAACCATGGGGAATGTAAGTAAAATGATCTAGATCATTTACCCATGGTTTTTACCATACTTTCCACAACCTGGAAACTAGACATTCTTACCTTCAGTTTTCCATGATTTATTCTGTAACATCCCATGTATTTATAGAATAACACATTTTCATATTGGATATATAACCTAGTATTTTAAGTAAAATGATATTTGCTTATAGGAACTAAGATAACACAGAAAGGGGTTAAATTAAATTGGAGAGAATACTATGATGTTTGTATATAATAACTAAATATGATATTGGTGAATAATCTACTTTGGGCACTACTTTCTGGAAATGGTGAGTTTTATATCTACAATGTTGCTTTATTGAAGGGACTTGTTTGCGTTCTAATGCATAATGATAAGGTAATTGTTTATGCATTAAGAAAACTGAACCCCCATGAATGAAATTATCCCACACATGATTTGGAATTAGCATCTATGGTTTTTTACTTTGAATATTTGGAGGAATAATTTATACAAAAAATGAGAAATATATAATATCCATAAAAGTCTAAAGTATATATTCACTCAAAAGAAATTATACATGAGGCATAGAAGATGACTTGAACTGATAAAGGATTATGAACACATGACCAATTACCATAATAGAAAAGTAAAAATAGTAGGATATATATTTAGTTGAAAAAATCATGCATCATTAACAATGTTACATTTAGAACAAGACCCCTTAATTAATGATTTGATGAATTTTTTTGTTGAAGTTGTTGGTGTCAGAATTTCAAATTTCAATGAAGTCATCTCTGTCAGAAATAATTAAACAATCTCATAAAGAAGAAATTGAGTTATAGAAAAAGGTATAATTGGTGAAAAAATGGACATTTTCTAGAATTTAATGTTGATAAATATTGTGTTTTGTGATTTGGGTAGAGGTTTTGTGTGCCTTGTGATTTATAGTTGAAGAGAGAGATACTTAGTGAAGCTCATAGTTCTCTGTTTTCAATTCATCCCAACATTATAGAAATGTACAAAGACCCTCCGGAGTATTACTGGTTGGATATAACAAAAATAGATATTATAGATTTTACCACAAAATATTTGACTTGTCAACATGTCAAAACAGAGTGACAATTGCAAAAGGGGATACTACAACATTTTCTAGGGCCAGAGTGGAAATGGAAAAATATATCTAAGGACTTCACGGTGGGACTACCAAATACTTATCAAGGTACAAATGTGTTTTTGGTTATTATTGACAAACTGACTAAATATACACATTTCCTTCATATTCGAGATAATATATATTTGGATCAGCTTTATCAAATATACCTCAAAGTGATTGTAAGATTTCATGGAGTACCTATTTCCATTATATTTGAATATAATCCCTAAATCACTTCTAAATTTTGGAAAGTCCTTTAGATGTTGTTGGTCATAGAATTAAATTTCATCACTGATTTTCATCCCCAAAATGATGGACCGACCAAGAAAACAATTCAGACTTTCGAGGATATGATTTGAGTATTATCAATGTATTACTCAGGATGTTAGGATCAACATACATCTTTCTTTAGTTGAGTTTTCTTATAATAATAGTTTCATTCTAGTATACATATGGAACCTTTTGATGCATTATATGGAAAGAGGTGTCAAAATCTAGAATTTTAGGATGATGTTTGGGAAAGGAAGGTGAAAAGACCTGAATTAATAGAGGAATTGGCTGAGAGGGTGAATATTGTCCAAAAACACCCGAGAAAAGCTCAAAGCAAGCTGCCAAGATATAAAGAAAATTGGAGGAAATATTTTTCTTTTGAGGAAGGTGATCATGGTTTTCTTATAATCTCACTATGGAAAAGTGTTGTGTGTTTTGGTAAGAATGGAAATATATTTCCATGGTTCATTGGACCATATGAAATTCTATAGAGAGTTGTATCAGTCGCCTACCGAGTAGCATTGATTCTGAGTTTATGTTAGTTACAGAATGTTTTTAATGTTACGATGTTGAGTAAGTATATTCCAGATTCATCAAATTTTTTATCCCATATATAGTTAGTCTCAAAGAGAACATTTTTTATGTAGAGAAACCTCTTCAGATTCTTGATCATAGAGAGAATGTATTGTGGAATAAGGTAATTCACCAGGTTATGGTTTTGTAGAGAAACCACATGGTATAAGAAGCAACATGCGAATCTGAAAATTCTTTGAGGGAAGGGTACCCTCAATTGTTTTATAAGTGAATAAAAATTGAGATGATGTAATTTATATCATGACCTGACCCAATAGGGATCAAGCTGTGACTCCCCAAGCCTGACTCCAACAGGACAAGGGCTGGCGACTAGCGCCGAGTAGGCTATCACACAAATGGGAGGCATTAGACTAAGGTACCCACACACACACACACACACACAACTCCATGAAACAGTGCAGAGATATATATAAAAACTAAAAATAAATGCATGAATACATCTAACCCACAACCAGAGTACAAAAAAGTGAAAAATCAAAAAATAGGGCCAACTAAAAGAAAACTAAAAAAGTGTCTAACCTGCTCAGGAGGGGATCACTGTCAAAAGTACCCGCCAGTAATCTCCTCAGCACAGCTCTGGTAAACACCTTGGTCAGTCTCTCTCACAAAGATCCTCCTTCTCCGAGTCCTCCTAGGACTCTGTCGATAGGCCTTTGGTCTTCACAAGACAAAATCATGTGCGCGCCAAGCCAGTGAAGGGGGTGAGTATAAAAATACTCATTAGGCACCCCAAAAAACCCAAAAATAAAAGGGTGGAACCAAAAGGAAACAATCAGCTCATCCCAGCCATATGAAACCCAAACGAGAGAGAAACTCCATCTCAAGACCATCCTCGGCTAAACACGACTAGTCAGCTCATCTTAGATGCATAACCATACATACATCATTAACATCCGCTCAAGTATATGCCCATACATATACCATGAACAACCAGATATACTCATTCACACACCAAGCCTCATGAGGTTCCGTCCCATCTCCTGTGACTGGTTCAGAACTAGGAGAACACCCTCCAAAACCTATGTCATCCTAGATGACACTCGTCCGAGATATATACTACATCGATTCTCACACCAACATCCCAGACGCCCATCCAAGAGATCACACTCCTCAGATATCATCACTGAGAACATCACACTGAAATAGTAGAAACACTAAACTTCTTGGATAGGGGATTACTCCTAGGGTCTGCTAGGGGATACAGGAACCCACTACAGTATCTCAAAGATCTCATAGATAGGGGATCACTCCCAGGATCAATTGTGGGATACTAGAACCCAATCTAATGTTTTACAGTTCACATCACATAGATAAAGGATCATCTCCCTTGTGAATATGGTCACGACGATTCCAGACACCCCATCTGGTATAACTCATGATGTAGGGGATAGAACTAACGATGCACCAACCATATCAAAAATCATTCACTGAGTAGTGGATCATATATCCAACGATTCCAAAACCCTACTAAAACCATGCGCTGAGTAGGGGATCGTATAACCAATGATTCCCCAACCCTACTGAAACCATGTGCTTAGTAGGGGATCATATACCCAATGATACCACAACCCTACTATAAACCACATTCTGAGTAGGGGATCATATACCCATCAATTCCACAACCGTACTATGCACGACCCACTATGTAGGGGATCATATCCTCGGTGATGGATCAAACCCTATGGAATTAACCTACTAGATAGGGGATTTCCACCCATGGATAAGCGGTAACATTGATACCAAGAACCCAATCCAGGGAAGTGAAGTTAGAGGATCCAACTCTAGACCCACTGGAGGGATGCCACAACTCTATCAGGAAAACATCCAATCGAGGGGATCAAAAATCTATTCTATGGTTGTAATGCCATATGAACCCCCATAGGAATGAACCAAGGGAGTAAAATCAACCACTACTAGTCCAGACATCGCTAACCTAAGCGACCCGCAACATCGCCACAATGCACACCTCCTAGGACTATACCGAAGCCACCATCGTGATATACATGAAAAAACACATAGGATAGGATATCTACTCACTCGAAACAGACAACTGGTAAAAAAGTACTATTCACCATATCTAGAATGGTTGGTAACTACACCTCAATCCATAAAATCATCAAGCATATTACACCATTGTTATCCCCTCGAAAAAACGCATAAGATCGACTACTCGTTCGTCCAAAATGAACACCGGACGAAAAAGTTGCGTTTCTTCGTAAATGCCCAAAATCAGCCTCATGGGGCCTACATATTGATCTACGTCCCAGAACCCGGAAACTATCCTGAAAAGTCTTCCTTGCTATCAGGATCACAACGTCACTGATGACACATCAATCGGACGCTCCGTGCAGAAGTTACGACGGGTCGAAGTTGGATAATAATAAAATATTATTATTATTTAAAATTTTTGTAGCCCTAGGACACGAACCCAACTCATAAAATTCCCAAATTGAGCTCAAAAGGTTTGTCTTGATGGAAGTAATGTATCGTCGCAAATAGCTCTCAAATCGGACTTACGATTTGTGAGTTACGGGTGTTAAAAAAACCCTAAAAAAATCCTGGCTGGAACACCATCTGCCTCACTGAAAACAACCGCGCCACCGTCGAAAACTGCCTTGGCAGAAACCGAAATCCGCCGCGCCACGACCACACTGCCACCGACCTCACCTAAATCCTCCATAATCGCTGCCGAAAACTATTTTTTCCACCAGAAAACTTCTGGGAGCCACCGAGAGAACCCTAGTACTCCAAATTCAGATCCGAAACATGTTTCAGAAAGCTCGGGACCTGAAATACACATCCCTTGAGAAAATTTGAAGAAAAAAAATGCATAAATGGGATCCAGGATTTTAAAACTCAAACCTCTTACCTCGCGGGGGAAACACTGACACTTCTAGGCCAATTTCACGCTCCGAAGCTGCTATTGCACCATCTGGGAGTGATCACCATCAATATCCGAGTCCAACAACACCTCGTTTCGATGATTCAGCCTCTGGGTTGTTTGTCACCAATGAGGGGGAGGGAAGTGGCTTCCACTCCACCATATGTATAAGGGAGAGGTGAGGGGAGATGTATTTAAATTTTTTTAAAAATTAAATCCTTTCCATACAACTGTCCGGCTCTCGACTTTCCTCAGACCCCACACCCGGTGCAGACAAAGTTGAGGGAACCCCTAGGTTAAGCATGACGTTATGAACGCAACAACACACTCAGAATAGTGATATGATACTCATTTCAAGAGTTATTCAAACTGAAGCATGTAAATAAACTTGTTCATTTGTTTATGAAAATGCCACTGATCACATTTTTCTATAGTAGGCCAATGCCCGCAAAGGTTACACCCCACCTAGGGTAAATGGTATGCTCCAAATGCAACTGTCCCCTAGGATTTTTGATCCAAGATACCGTTTTAGAGAAAACACAACCCCTCCATGTGAATAGTATAAGATTACTTAATATTTTTATAAAATTAATTCCGGGAACACCGGTCCTCAAAATCGCACACAGTCTTCGCGCCTAGCTCTGGAAATATTTGTAGGAATTTCCATAGTCTGACAGGGAAACAAATATAGTCATGACATCCTCCCCACCTTATAACTTTTTTCCCCTGAAAATCCATAAACCTAAGGAATGCATCTAAAATCTAAACTAGGTCTCCCATGCTAGTGAGTTCTCCAACACACACCCCTGCCCAAAGGCATCAATTAGATGGACTCATCCACCACACCTCGACACTATCCACTTTTGGCGACACTAACTCACCCGCACAATTTTAATCGCGTCTCAAAAAATGCATGTCGGTGGGTTAAAGATCCCTATTCCTCGTGCATTCATAGTACATAGAACATCACCCACACATGGTCTTACCAACACCCCAAACAAACCTCAAGGAAACAATGGAAAGGAAAGAGTATTGCTAAACAGTGTCTATCAAAACTAGTATAGAAGTAAAAAAGGACACAGAGTGTACCTCCATCCACACATGGAGCCTCTGGGTCAACAAACTCTAAGCTCTGCAGCTGTCCTCGCCCTTTCCCTCCAGCTCCCAAAGCTCAACGTGTACAACATGGGGGTTGTAGTGGTGGAATCTGATAATGACTACCACCTCCCACTACTGCACCAGCTCCGTCACCACGTCCACTGCCCTGTGGACCTATATACTCAAGACGTTGTTACTGCGAAGAAAACCTGTCAACCGAATCCATCTCAGATGCACGATGGGACGAACTCTCCCTAGTAAGATGTCCCTGACCTTCGCAAGCGTAACACCGCCTCTCCTACGGCTGGCCAAAACATTCATGAGAGCCCTGAGCCTCAGATCCTCCATCCTGGGGTCACCTCCTGAAACGTCGGGCATGTCCAGAACCCTATGCCTTTCGTCGACTACTAGATTTTGAGGTATTAGTTTCCACATGCCCAACACTGATGGGATTAATCTACTCAGCCAAAAATCTCTCCACCACCAAGTCTTGCTCCAGTACTCCAGCATAGGTGGGAAGACACAAGGAAACCACACCTACCCGGATGTCTCTGTGTAGGCCCTTCTCGAAGGCCTGATCCCTAAAGAAAGGGTCTCGAACCATATCTAGGGAGTAGTGCGACAAGTTTGTAAACCTCATTGAGTACTCCGACACAGTAATGCCCTCCTACTGAAGTTGCAGAAGCTCCTGGATTTGTACTGACCTCAGTGTCACTGGATAGAACTCTTCCCTAAGGAGACACTCAAACTCTTCCCATGTGAGACACTTCTTGTCATGGGATTGTGTCACCAAACTCCACCATCGCCCAGCCGAACCATGTAGAAGGCTCTCTGCCAGGACCACCATCTGATCTAGAGGTGTCCTCACTAGAACAAAAAATCAAGTGACTGATTTGGGCTAGTCATCAACTACCAGAGGTTCAAGATCACCCTGGAACCTCAGAGGTCGCTACCTTTGGAACTCTCGCAGCACACTCAGCCTGCGTGCATCCTTTTCCTGAACCACCAGCACAACCAGCTGCTCGACAGGTGGTGGATCAACTAGCGGACCACCTGGAGGTCCAGCCTCAGAACCCGCACCCTAGTCCACAACCTCTACATGGGGAAGATCATCACCAAAATCCTGCTGCGGAACCCTTGCTGGTTGTCGTCGTGGAAGCATCCTGAAATACAATCAAGATGCACCATATTCAGAGAGTATATCTGCGGAGCTGACTCAAGAAGAAAAAGGGAAACCCAAAACCCAGTCCTATATAATGCATGTACCATTATGTCCCTATGACTGGTGTCCTAATATTCCGAGTCAAAATGTAGGTTATCAGAGTCCTGGTGAATGGATACATCGGCTGCCACACCAACACTGGAGTCCCTGGCCTGAAAGTCAAACTCAAAACATCCTAACACTGTTGTGATGCAACCCAAACCAAACTCACAGCTAGAACACATACACTCAGAGATCCAAAAGGTGGAACCTCCTCTAATACCACTCTGTCATGACTTGACCCAATGGGGCTCGAGCCACGACTCCCCAAGTCCGCCTCCAAAAGGCCAGGGGCTGGTGACTAGTGACGAGTAGGCTATCACACACATGAGAGGCATTAGACTAAGGTACCTTTACACACACACCAAAATACACCTCCATGCAATTGTATAGATATATATATATAAACTGAAAATAATTTCATGAATACATCTAACCCACAACCAGAGTACAGAAAGATTGCAAAAGGGAAAAACAGGGCCCACCAAAAGTAAACTGTAAAAGCGTCCAACCTGCTCAGAAGCAGGGGATCACTGTCAAAAGTACCTGCTAGTAAGCTCCTCAGCAGAGCTCTAGTAAACACCCTGGTTAGTCTCACTCACAAATATCCACCTTCTTTGGGTCCTCCTGGGACTCTGTCGAAAGGCCTTTGGTCTAAAAAAGACACAAAAATGTGCGGGCCAAGCCCATGTAGGTTTGAGTATAAAAATAATCAGTAGGCATCCCAAAAACCCCAATAATAAAAGGAAGCAACTGAAAGGAAACAATCATCTCATCCCATCCAGAGGGAACCCAAATGAGAGAGAAACTCCATCTCAAGACCATCCTCGGCTAAACACGACTAGCCAGATCAGATCAGATGTATGCCCATACATATATCATGAACATCCACTCAGGTATATTCCCATACATATACCCTGAACAACCAGATATACTCATTCATGTACCAATCCTCATTAGGTTCCGTCCCATCTCCTACGACTGGTACAAAACTAGGATAACACACTCCTTGAGCTCGGTCATCCCAAATGACACTAGTCCAAGAGATACACTCCATCGGTTCTCACACCAACATCCCAGACGCCCATCCGAGATATCACGCTCATCGAATATCATAACTGAGAACATCATGCTGAAACAACGGAAACACCAAACAACTCAGATAGGGTATCACTCCTAGGATCCTATAGGGGATATAAGAACCGAATCCGGTATCTCGACGATCTCATAGATAGGGGATCACTCCCAGGATCCACTGGCGATACCAGAACCCGATCCAACATTCTACAGTTCACATCACTCAGATAGAGGATCATCTCCCGTGTGAAGATGGTCAGGATGATGCCTGAAACCCTATCTAGTATAACTCGTGATGTAGGGGATCGAATTGAAGATGCACCAACCCTACCGAAAATCACACACTGAGTAGGGGATCGTATAACCAATGATTCTGCAACCCTATTGAAACCATGTACTGAGTAGGGGGCCGTATAACCAATGATTCTGAAACCCTATTGAAACCATTTGCTGAGTAGGGGATCATATACCCGTCGATACCACAACCCTACTATAAACTACATGCTGAGTAGAGGATCATATACCCATCGATTTCACAACACTACTATGAACGGACCACTACATAGGGGATCGTATCCCCAATGATGCCTCAAACCATACGAGATTAACCTGCTAGATATGGGATCATCGCCTATGGATAAACAGTAACAACGATACCAAGAACCCGATCCAAGAGAGCGAAGCTAGAGGATCCCACTCCAGAACCACTAGAGAAATGCCACAAATCTATTCGGAAAACATCCTATGAGGGGGATCACAAACCTATAATAAGGTTGTAATGCCACATGAACCCTCATAGGACAAACCAAGAGAGTACACTCAACCACTGCTAGTCCAAACATCACTAACTCGAGCAACCTACAATATCACCACATTGTGCGCCTTTTAGTCCTATACCGAGGCCACCATCACGATATACGCAGAAAAACAGGTAGGATAGGCTATCTACTCGCTCGAAACAGACAACCGTTGAAAAGGTACTATTCACAATAGCTAGATTGGGTGGGGCCCATGCCTCGATCCCAAAACACATCGAGCAGACTGAGACATTATGATCCCCTCGAAAAAATGCATGAGATCGACTACTCATTCGTCCAAAACAAACACCTGACGAAAAAGTCCAAGTTCTCCGCAAATGCCCAAAACCAGCCATATGGGGCCCACATTAAAATATCTCTCCTAGCACTCAGAAACTATCCTAAAATGTCCTCCTTACTATCAGTATCACAATTTCACCAACGACACTTAAATCAGACGCCCTGTGTCAAGTTACAACGGTTCGAAGTTGAATAATAATAAAATATTATTATTATTTCAACATTTCGTAGACCTGGGCTGCGAACCCGACTAATAAGATTCCCGTAGTGAGTTAAAAAGGTCTATCTCAACATAAGGAATGTGTCTCCACAAAGTTCTCACAAATTGGAATTACGGTTTGTGAGTTACTGGGGGTTTAAAGAACCCTCGGAAAATCTTGGTTGGAACATCGTGTGCCTCGCCGGAAACCACCGCACCACCGTTGGAAACCGCCGCACCGGAAATTGGAATCCACTACGCCACCACCGCAACACTGACAAACTCTTTGAAATTTGACATAGTTACCGTCGGAAACCAGGTTTTCCATCAGAAAACTTTTGGGACCCACTCGGAGCACCCTAGTACTCTAAATTCATATCTGAAACATGTTTTTGAAATCTCGGGCCCCGAGCTACACAACCCTTATAACGATTTGAAGAAGAGAAATGCATAAAAGGGATCCAGGATTTTAAAACTCAAACCACCTACCTTTTGAGTGAAACACCGACTCTTCTAGGTCAGATCTGCACTCAAAAGCTAATGCTGCACCATCTGGGAGCGATCATCGTCAAGATCCGAGTCCAACGACACCTCATTTTGATGATTCAGCATCTGGGTTTTTCGTCACTGAAGAGGGGGATGATAGGGGCCTCAAATCCTTCATACGCACAAAGGAGTGTTTAGGGGAGAGGGATTTAATATTTTTTTTAAATTAAATCTTCTCCATCCAACTGTCCGACTCCCGACTCGCCTCTGACCCCGCACCCGGTACGAACAAAGTTTATGGAACCCCTAGGCTAAACATGATGTTCTGAACGCAATGGTGCACTCAGAATTGTGATCTGAGACTCCGTTAAGGAGTTATTAGAACTGGTACATGTAAATAAACTTGTTTTTTTATTTACTAAAATGCGACTGATCACCTTTTTCTACAGCAGATCTGTGCCCGCAAAGGTTACACCCTGCCTAGGGTAAAAGACACTCTACGGACGTAACAATGCCCTCATATTTCTGATACAAGCTACTGTTTAAGAGAAAACACAGCCCACCATGTGCATAGTATAAAAATACTTAATATTTTTATAAAATTAATTCTTGGAACACTGAACCATAGAATCGTACGTCGTTTTCGTGCCTAGCTCTGGAAATATTCGTAGGAATATTTCAGAGTCTGATAGGGCCAAAACCGGAGTCGCTACAATTTACATTTGGTGTGGAGAATGAAACAAACCAAGTACTTATAAAATTATTTGTTTTCATTCTAGAATTAGATAGTTAAATTCATTATAATCGTACACTGAATGAAGTGGTATTTATAGATATTATGGACATTATACTGAAGGAATAGTAAATTGACATTAGGAATAACAATCTGGACAAATTAATAGTAACCTTACCTATAAGTTTAAAAATAAAATTTATGTATCTTATAAGTGTAATCATGATATATCTATATCCTGAAATAAGTAAATAAATGTTTTTGAAATGATAAATTAAGTGTTTGTATTTTTGCAATTCATAAAAAACTAATTACAATGTTATAACTAATATAATTAATTAATAAAAAATATTTTATCATAAAATATATTCATCAATATATTTTATTTCTTATGATTATAAGATAATTTTATTATACCTTAATTAAAATTTCAATGTGTTATAAAATTAGTGATAGTTTTATAATTGGTATTTTTAGAATAAATTTTAATTATAATTAAAAATAAAATTTCTCATAATTAGAAAATTATTTTCAAAAAATGGAGTTCATTTTTGATTTCTACACATCTACAAATGGTTTTGTTGAATTTTCAGATTTTTTTGAAATAGTAGAATTTTGGGTGAATAGTGAAATATGGTAATTTATGTTATATATACAATATAAGATAAATAAAATATTTTTTGAGTCATGAATAATTCAATAAACATAATCTTTAAATTCCCTTAATTATTTTAATATATGTGGGGATAATCCTCGAACTATTCATAGTCATAATCCAAAACAATAATCTAATGAATATAATATTGAAAAAACACCACTCTCCTCCACTGTAAATCTCAGCCTCACCACCTCATATTCTCACACCTCAAAGCCATGTAGATTGATTAATTTCTACCCAATTACCATTGTAGGTCTCTTATTCACATCCAATACTTGATGGTATCACCAAAATGTGCAAACAAAGGGCCTTATGGAGGTTCTTAAGGAGGAGAATTCAAGAGGTAAAATCCAATTTCATTTTCTTTTATTTTATTTTAAATTATTTTTATATTCTTATAATATATTCAACTCCTCTAAAACAAGTGTCCTAAAAACTAAAATATCATATATATACTATATTTTTATCATGTTGATGGAAAAATTCATTATGAAACTTCTTTGCCACCCCCTTCTATTCTAAAAATGAGAATATCTTCTATGATGTGTCCATTTACCACCATCATGGATGATACAAATTTATATTTCATTGGTGACTTCAATGATGGTAATAAAACTATTATTATGATTAAATAATATTTTATTATACATATTATATGTTATTTAATGTTTTGGAACCAATATATGAACCTGATATTGAATTAAATGATATAATTTCATATTGATCTTAAAAACCGCCAAAATAAATTAAATCATTTCAAATAATATTTTATCTAATGATTCATCATCATATTAGAAAAAACTTATATATGGTATAATTTAAATATATGGTAACATATGATATCCATTTCATTCCACTTCTGTATTTTTTTTACACTCTATAAGAAAACCCATAATGAACCAACCATGGAAACCATGAAATAAATGCACGCAAAACAATAAAAATGACAAAATATTTTCAATATATTGGTGGAAATAATTTTTAATAATATCATATCAATAATTATAAATATGAATATTTTTCATTAATATATTAATAACACTCATTAAAACATTATCCAGAAGGTTTGAACATGTTTGATGTAAGACGAACCCAATGTAAGGGAATTAATAACCCAATTTCAATTAATTGGGAGAACCTTATAATTAATTGTATATGTGGTACTAGGAATATTTTTGAAATTAATTTTGACTATATTATGTTATATTATATTTACTTATAGTTTATACACATATTCCATTATTTTTATCTAATCTAAATTCAAATATATTATATATGTAAGGGACTTTTCTTTTAAAAATCCTCTTTTAAATACAAATTTTTACAAAATTAAAATGGAATGATTTTATGAAAGAATTATTGTTTTATGATTTTGTTATAGTTATAGGGAATTTTGTATGATGAAGGGTGATACCTATTTCTCCATCCAAATGCATTGGGATTGTTTATGTTGGAGGTTGACCATATGGTTACTCCAAGTGTAACTGCGATGGTTACACCATAAGGTAGCTGTGAGGGATAAATTATAAGGTAGCATTGAGTGTTAAATTATAAAGTATTTTTTACAGTTACAAATCATATGGTAGCTGATAGATTTACAATATTAAGTAAGCAATTCCCCTCATTACCTTTGTTTTTTATTTATGTTTTCTTTGTTTTATGGAAATCTTATTTTTTCCCAATGTACCTATATGTTACTTATTTAGTGAGAATTATATATTTGTGAAAATTATATCATGTTTTTATAAGTATTAATGTATTTATGGTTTCCCCCCTTTTTATGTCCCTTACTGATTTTTTCTCAACCCATGTTTTAAAATGCTTTTAACTGGGTTTAAGGATGGGTAAGGGAAAAAGAGAATCCAGGATGAATATCATGAATAATTTTCATTAAAATATTTAATGTTTTTATCAAAATATTTTTTATTATGTAAGAAATAGATATAATTTTAATAATATCCACCTTTTATGATTGTGGGTTGATATGTATGAATTATGTCCAAATTTTCTAAAACTCTAAACCGAAAAGATCTTTGGGAATGTAAGAAAGTGAATTTTAAAATAATTTACTAGATTATAAATTTTTTATGGTTGGGTCATTATAATATATCATTGAGATAATATATTTAATCAATCATTTCCATGAACACATATAATATAATTCATTTATTTGAAATTTAGATTATAATATATCACTTTGTATAGAATCCACTTACTAGGATGTACTTTAATGATTTTAAAAGTTGTTATAACTTCCAAATAAACATTCATTTCATCATTATTTTAGTAAAGAAAATTATATATTTCTAGTAACCATAATTATCACATTCAATATTTGAACCTATAATAATGAACATTCTATCTATTAAAACAATCAATATAGAAAAGTTATTTTTTCTATAGATCATTAACTGAAGATTATAATGGTCAAAATATTCTATTAATATTATCCAAAAGATAGCTTTCATTTAATAAAATGTTTTCCCAAGATTATGCATAAAAATATATAAGCTAGGGGTGAAATGGAATCATTTTAATAAAATAAAATGAATATATTCCATCTTGAAGAAATCAAATCTTCCCTATATCATTTAGATGATTACAGTAGTGAAAAAATAAAAATAAGGATGTAATTTTTTTTATCATGGTCAAGGAATATAATAACATTATATAGTCTACAAATCCAATATTTGACATTATTACAATGATTTTAATAGATATATCTATTTTCTAGTGACCTTTACAGTTTAGTGGATGTATTTGTTACTTGTTATAATAATTTCCATGATAATTTTCCATGTATATTCCCAAAAAACCAACATAAGTCATCAGAAACATTGAAAAATAATTGTTTCATTAAGAATAATAAAGATAAAATGGGAAATTATTTTTAATTGAATGATATGAATGTATAAGTAATATTAAAAAAACTATTAATACCTCTAGATATTAATTAATGTCTTCACTATCTATCTATGGAATATTCATTGATAAAAAATATTTAAAATCCTCCAGAAAAATATCAAAAAAATTATAAAATTCTTATTCTCTATGAAAATATTATATCTTAAAATAAAACTCTAATAGTGATAAAAATGAATTAGTTTTATATATTTTAATTATATAATTCAGATATCATGAAATAAGAATATATTTTTTCTCATAAGGGAAAACATTAAAAAAAACTAATATATTCTAAAATATTCCAAACCAAAATTTATGATCTCACTAAAATTACACTAATAAAAATGAACAATAAAAATACAAGATAAACTCATCATTTCAAACCATTAATTGAGAACAATTTCAACCGTCCTTAAACATCACAACATTCCTTGACATTCTAATTCAATAGTTTGACCTAATATCACCATTTCGATGTGCAACTGAAAAATAAAATATAAAGTTACCAATCATGATTTATATGTGATAAACATGATGCATTGTAAAAAAACAAGATGTATTGATGATAAATTTGATATATATTTCAAAACCTCAAGCTAGTTCTAATGAAAGAGATATATTTTTCCTTAATTTCCCAAAAAACTAAATATAAATTTAATATAGAGTACATATTAATGAAATAGTTTTGACTAGTATACATATAATTTCCGATTATTAAACATTTATTTTATTTAAGTTTCCAAAAACATAGACTCCCAGACTATATAAAGTTGATAAAAACTCACATACAATACATGAATGTATGTGTGAAGAATATTTCCATTTCTAATTACTAGACCTCATAGAACATGTAATTTTCTTTGTAGAGTTTCGTACTTAATTTTTTTCAAAACCGATTATATCCCATATGGAATCAAAAATATATTATATGAAAATAACATTATTAAAAATTTATTATAAACCTAATATTCAATCAATGAAACATGATTTGTAAAATACATAGTGTTCTTTATTAGTTTCAATATAAATTTAAATTATGTTTGAATAAATAAAGTGTTTCCAAAAAACATTAATATAATATTTTATATTATCTATTTTTTATATCTCTTATACATTTAGTCATTTTCATTCAAATAATTATAATTTCATATGAGTATTTTTGAAAAATCAATCTTTCCGACCATTTTTTTAAATAAAAAATCCAAAATCCTTAATCTAAACATCAAATTCGTAAATATGATACATTATGTAAATTTAGAATATTCTTTGATGTTATAGTTTTAGATGATGTAAAGTAAAACATGACACTTGTATGAATTTTTTTCTTTATCAACATCTCCCATCAAATATTTTTTATAATAAATAAATGTTTTTATAAGGCCATAAATCAATAAATCCATAAAATATTTTTTATATTCAATTGATATCTTCTTAGAATATGATAGACTCATAAAAATTTCATTTATTTTCTTATACACATTTTTATATTTAGTAAAATAGTCTCTTACTATTTTAAAACTACTAAAAAAATTCATTACCAATAAATAAACCTTCAAAACCTAATATATAGGTAAAAATTCTAAATCATGATAATCATTCTGAATATTTTATCTTATTTTTTAGATAATAAATAATTTATATTTAATAGCTTCTAGCAACACCATTTTTTTATTTTTCAATATGATATCTAACTATAGATATTTGAGATCAAGTAATATGAAAATATGTTCTAAATATTATTATTTAATTGATATTCATTTTTCTCATCATGATAGGGATTGAAAAAAAATTATCTTGAATATTGTATTCAATAACTCTCATCTAATATTTATTAAATGAATTATTTTTGATATATATTATCATTTTATCTCATTAATATTTATTATATACAATATAAAATAATGGTTATTAATTCAAAAGTAATTCCTCAACATTCATTCTTTAAGATTAGATTACGTAAGTTCTTGTCATTACAATACATTAATAGAAGAAAATTTTAGATAATTTATTAGATACCATATTTTATCAAAGATATTAATCATCAAGAGGGTAATATGTTTATTATATAAAAAACCTATAAAATATTTCAATCTTAAATTAATATAATTTTGAAGGATAATAATATAGTCACTAAAAATGAAGTAAAATTAGTAAAATAATTTTAGTAAATTGAATAATGAAAAAATTCAATCTCAAGAATAATATTAGACCTTATAAAACATATAAATATAATATAAATAAATAATATAATAAAAAACAATAATTTAGATAGTTGGAACAATCTAAATTATAGGAGATAAAAAATTATAATGCAATGCTCACTAACAAAAATTAAACAATTTAATGGATTTAAAATTAACAATTAGGAATACCAAAATTATCTTATTAATTCCATGTTATCCATGATTCTAACATAGATAATATTGTGATTATGATTCAATATGGTGGGAGGAAAAATAAAATGAATGTTAAATGGGTTATGAGGGAAGACCTCTTTGATCAAGAAATTGAATATAGAAATAGTTTTTTTCAAGATATTCATTGATTTAGGGATATTAAGAATGAATTCAATACCCACGAAAATATTGATCACAAGATATTAGAAGTAAATAGGTAAAACTATCTTTTTAAACTATTTTTATAAAACTTTATATGAATTGTAAGCACATTTCCAATATTAAAAGAAATTCACTCAAATATAGATACAATGTACATTTGTTTATTAGAGTATCCAAAAAATCATATACTCCTTCATCCATGTGTATTGGTCTATATTTTTAAAATTCCATTATACCAATTATTCCATGGTCTTTGGGATGAAAACATTCTCTCTAATGGATTTGTATAGTCCTAATTTTTTATTTATTACTTGGTTTTATTGTATCAATATAATGATATTTAATTTCTATAATTTATAATGAAATGAATGAATAATTAATAACCAGTTTATAATGATTTTATCTTGAAATTAGAATTAGTGTAAATATTATATTAAAATCTATAATAATATAAAATATATTTTTATTTATAAAAAAATTTATATATGCCATTTTAGAAATTTACTAAAAAGGGATCATATCTATATATTCTCTAATCAAATTAAATTATTTTTTTATTATTTTATTTTTATTCCATCATGTTTATGAATTAATAAACATGATAATGGTGATAATTTGATATAGTTTTGGTAATATGAGATTTATTTTTTTATGATGAAGAAAAAATGTGTTTATTTTTATTTTTTTAATACAAATATTAATTTAGTTACTAATAAATTCATAATAGGGGTCATTAAATTAAATAAAAAGTAGAATCCATTCCCTAGAAATAGAAGGAGATAATTTTTTTACAATGGATGATAATAGTGGGTGGATGTTTTGTAATAATTTAAAAGAAATTAATTAAATATTATATAACATAGTAATTAGTTTATTTAAATTTTCATGTGTGAGTGTAACCAAAGAATATGTCTAATTTTTCACTATTGAGTATGTTGATGTTGATTTTTTATAATTAAATAAAAATGTAGAGATTAAAAAAACCTATGACAAGATTCCTTAACAAACCCTCAAGTCCAATATATTGAAATAGTTGTCAACTGGGATTCCAAACCTGGTTCATGAGCCAATATACCAAATGTTCTAAAACATTATCCCTAATCCCTACATAATGAAGACATATATTATTGGATAATTAAGTATTATATATTTGATCTACCATAACTAATATAAGAACATATACATATAATGAAAATTTTAAATAAAAAAATTCAGAATCACATGTTTTGAATAAAATTAGAATATATCATAATCAATAATAAACCATGAAAATAATCATAGAGAAAATAAAATAGGAAAAAATATATCACAGTAAAAAAATGAAATAATAAATCCCACATAAGACTTGTCAATAAATACAATCATATTTATCACCCTCCATTGTTGTAAATTTCATTTATGTATAAAATAATATTTCATTTCCCTTTCTATATCATATTATAATTCTATAAAAATTGAAAGGTATGCATGGATCTTATAATTTAAAAAGTAACCATGAATTAACCAAATTACAATAACTATTAACTTTTTTATTAATTATAAAATTTCCAGGTCAATTACATATTTAATTGATATTTTTAGTCACTTTTAAAACCAATATTAAAAATAAAATCTAGTTTCATTTTAGATTACAATAAAATTTAATTAATAGAATAAATAATTTTTTATTTTAGAGATACTAACAATTTTTCATAAAAAAACACTCATAATATTAATAATTGATAAATAAAATATGTTATTTCTTCAGAAATATACACATTGATTACTTGAATCATTATTTTTTTATATTTTAAATATTATAAGAAATTGAATTTAGGATCATCAATCACTACTAATTTGAATATAGAAATAATAATTTCTCATAACTTTTTGAAGACATCATGATCTATTGTGTTTATAGAAATAAAATATTAATGTTATTAAAAGAAACATTCTTGAATGTCTACCATCCCATATGAAATAAATTCTTCACCAAGTAAATTATTTTATACTCATGGCACTTCTTCCCATTGTAATTGGATAAAACTTATGTCTATATTACAATACTTGTTTCATTTATTCCAATACTTATTTTACTTTTCTCATTCCTTTTAATTTAAAATAATTTTCAATGTATTTTTTTAAATTATTTTCACAACGAAAAAACCATACCTTGATTAAAAAAAAATTAAATTCATTACATCCACCATTTGTATTTTATCATAATTAAAATTATTACTTTATGTTCAAACCCACACTCAAAATTAAATTACCTAATTACTGATTCATCTATGAATAAATTGAACTTAAATTATTTTGTTAAAAAATAATAACATGGTATTATAATCCAATTTCAATAATTAGACTCTGAAATCATGCAGAAAAGTTTGAGTGATATTATTTTGAATAATCAACCTATCCACCCTCATTAATCTAATAAGTATTTCATTAAAAACTAACAAAATGGTATATAAAAAATAAAATTTATATCATATTAATTTTTATATTAAACCTAATTATCAATTAAATCATCCTAAAACATATTATAGTGGTCATACCAGAAAGTAATCCTAGAATCAATGTGGGGAATAATATAAATAAAATAATCTTTTATCCAAGTAGTGGGAATTAATGTAATTTTCCTTCTAAGAATGAGTTTTTTTAGAGGTAAAGCATCATATTTCCATATTTACACTCTCTAGTTACTAGTGGATAGAAATTAGTGTCAATATTATATAATAATTTAATGGAATGTGCATTAACCTATAATTATCTATAATTATTCTAACCACAATTTTAAAAACTTACTAAAAAGGAAATTGATATATTAAATAACTAGTACAAAAATCTAAAAAAATATCATACTTTAATAAATTAAACATAAATGATGATAAGGTAAAATACAGACCCCAAAAGTAAATATTGAATATAATATAAAAAATTACTAAAAAATAAAGTGTGGAAACCACTCTAAATGAATCAAAGTAGAAGGAAATTCTACACTAATTTTATCTATTTATTAAAATTTTGAAAATTAATGATCATTAATTTAGTAGTAGCATCATACATATAATTTTCATGTACATGATTTTTATATATGTAGGAAGTGAGAAATAATATAAAATAAATACATATATTTTCCAAAAAATATATTGGAGGTTATTTTATCATATATAAATGCATTAACTATATTAGATGTGATGTTACATCAGCATAACATACATTTATGTCGTATAATTTTACGTTAATACTTATTAAATGTCAAAAATTATTAATATACTCTAACTATAATTGTTTATTTTTTTTTGAGTATAGAAACACAATAAATGTTTTCATGAATTATCTTAAACACCTCTAAAAAACATTCATTACAGATGGGCAATTAAACTATAAAAGAAACCGATTTTGAAAATATTTTATTAAAGTATAATCATAGAACTTCATGATAAATAAGGTGTATTTCACCATCATTTTGTATCATTTTTGTACAAAAATAATATTCTAAAACTTATTGACATATTTAAATAATTATATTGTAAAATTTCTTGCAATATTCTATTGAAAAAAATAAACAAATAAACATTATAGGTTGTAACATTTAAAAAAACATAATAATAATAGAGTAATGGGTAATGGATTTTCATTGTAAATCCATGGAATGTTGTAATGAAAACTTAAAAATGATTAATGGTCTTAATGAGGGAAAATTATTTCAATCAGTAAGAATTAAAAATCATTGATTATAAAAAAGTTTAAAGAGGTTAATAACCATGGAATTTTCAAGTGTATTTCTTATTAATTTCACCCTTTAATCATATTTTATGAGCTATGAATTGTTTAGGCTATATTCTGGGTATTTTGGATGGTATAAATAAATTTTGATAACCTTTTTAAGGATGCATGGTTTTCAATTATTTTTTCCAAACCATAAAAATTCTATAGGAAACTGTGTAGATAGATACAATATATCATGGAGTTGGGAAAAGTTATGGTTAAATGTATGAAAAAACCCGACATCCTCATCTAGAAATATGGATATCTTGTCTAGAAGCCTTGAAAAGGAGAATTACTTGTGTATAGTTTGTCAATGTTGGTGGATAAAACATCCATGTTTGAAATTAATGACCAGAATTACACTTTAACAACCACTTAAGGTTATTTTTCATCCATTCATCTTTTTAGAGGATGATATATTGCTTTTAGTGAATCATATATCCTTCCATGGTGAATTAATCATCTCCAAATCTTGATTCCAATTAATCAAAGATTGTTGATTCTCTAGAATTGATGTTTTTATACAAAACCCTTTGTTAATTGGGGTTCTCCTTGATTCAAAATTATTCTCCTGTCATAAGTTATTTATAAGGAATTTCCATTACTGATATATGTATTTAAATTTCATATAATTTTGTATAATTTAATTGTTTCATAATGGATGGTCATTTTGATGTGTCAATGAAATCCACTATGATATGAGATAATGTCATCATAGGCAGTGGAATTTTCTCAGTATGTCATCATAGTTTGAACATTACAATACTATCCCTTTGATGAATATATTATTTAATACCCTCTTTATTAATGGACTAATGGTTGATCAATGTTTATTATATTGACCCGACGTTCTCTTCTATAATTGGAAAGGAATTCATTATCTATTCCTTAATAGACAAAAGATTCATTGTATTCATGTTGTTGAAAATTATTGAGATTCATTTCACTACCTCTTTCTAGATGAATCTAAACCCAAAATATGCATCTTAAATGTGAGAGATAGTTCTCTGTGGGAGTGTGATATAGTTCGAGAGTTAATCCTTGATGGAAATTAAGGTACTTCAACAACATCCATGATTTATGAATTTACATACCATTTGGGTAACCTTTATCCACTTTCTTTATTGTTATGTTGTTATATTGGCAATGTATTCATAGTCATTTTTATATGGATCTCTTGTAGGTGTGTGTATAATGGACATGAGATGTGTTTATTATTTTTTATGAAAGGACTATTTTAGTGTTTCTTATTTTCATGATTAATTATGAGAACCTATTTTCATATATTGATAATATATTTTCATGATGATTTTTTAGGCTTTCCCTGTAGGATATACCATGTTATGTGTGTTTCCATAACATTGGAGTTTTTTCTTCATACTAAGAACATATAGACCATTGAGATGTAGTTTTCCATTAGAGGGGATGTATATATGTAATGAAACATTTTCGATGAGGGAACTGATCATATTTTTAGGACATAATGTCCAAGAGTCCAAAACCGAGGAACAAACATTATAGAAAAAATGGTCTGGAGGGATAGCCCATGGAACAGACGAGCTACAATGTTCATGAGGCCTGACATATATAAACCCATACTTATCATACATATATTCCACATATTAATAGATGAATATTCATTAAATGACATAATGGTGCATTATATATTTTTAGAGTTGTAGTTCCTTTGGAAACTATGACACATAAACAAATGGTTCAAAAATTATCTACATCACCTCCCATGAATTTCACTAGAACATGAACCCTTATTAGATATATAATATATAGTACCTTTTCTATAACTTGTGGAATTTAAAAAAGGGTGACCTTATATTATCATTATGGGTAATAAAGGGTTACATCAGTGATGACTTGATAAGAAAATTATCACAATTGTATGATAACATGAGAATATAAATTTAGAATCATACCCTATATATCATAGATCATAATACTTAGTCATGGAAAAAATCTATTTAGTTTATAAGTCAGAAATTATAGAGGAATCATAGAACGTGATCCGTGATAGAAAAATAGTGAGATAAGACATATGTTCTTGGCATACACATAAGTATAGAAAGTCATTTCCTTAATATTAATGGATTATTGTAAAGACTATTATAGTAGAATGGGTTCACTCCCCAATCTATTAAAGTACTCAATGTTCACTATCAAGATTATCATAGTGGAAAAATTCATATAATGAAATCAGTTCTCTCCCCATTCTAGACAATTTTATCACATGAAATGCAACTCTTTTCCAAATGCATCTGAGGGAGATATAGGACCCACTCATCCAAGGTTATAATGTGGCCACTATCTCTGAATATAAGGTAAATATTATCCTTGTTAATAAGGCTACCAAAATCCATGGTTATATATTA
The DNA here is from genome assembly GCA_963277665.1 of Viscum album. NCBI lineage: Eukaryota > Viridiplantae > Streptophyta > Magnoliopsida > Santalales > Viscaceae > Viscum > Viscum album. The sequence goes on along the minus strand of CAUJRU010000149.1, from coordinate 1,244,736 downwards.
ACAACCACCACATATTTAAACCCATATATATGTGTTGCATTATATCATAAAACATTCATCATAATAAAACCCATGAAAAGTAATATGTTTCTTAAAAATTTCATTATAGTATATCCCATGGAAAAGAAAAGTGTTTCATAAACATTTCATCACTTCATTATAGTGTAACCTAGGGAAAATGGATGGGTTTATTTATAATCATGTCAAAATAAATAGAACCAATAAAAAATAAAAATATGTATATAATTGTAGGATCATATCCCTAGAAAAAATTATGTTACAAAAAATTATTTAAAATTTAAAGGAAAATTATTTTAAAAAATCACCTAGAACATTTCTTGAGAAAAATGTCATTTTAACTTTGAGAGATATATTTTAATATAAAAAAATTCCAAAAAATTAAGGAAAAAAATTTCATTCCATTGAACCACAAAACATGGTCTGTAATTTTGAGAACATTTATTATTCATAATGATGGGAAATTTTCTGATGCTGTATATGTTAAAATAAAATATTCCTTTCAATTGTTTAAAGAAAAAGTAAAAAATTACATCATTTAGAAATAAAAAAGAATATTCCTTCTAATCTATTTTATTAAAAAAGTAATTTATGGTTGAAAATTAAATTAAAAAATTATAGGAGAATAGAACAACCTAATTTAAAAAATATTTTGAAAACATAGATATGAAACAAATAAAAACTTTCGACTGAAGTGAGAAATAAACTCGATTTTCCATAAAACAATTCAATATACTGAGTACATAAGATGATGAAAATGAAATTATAACATATATTTTCATTAAATAAATATATAATAACAATTTTCATGGGTTTCCTGGGAGGTATATCATATTATTTCATCATCATAAAAAAATCATAAACTATCTAAAAAAATCAATGAGATTGTAACATGAAATATTTACGACATTGGTATCTTTTGAAACACAATCCCGATGAATGAAATAAATTTAAATTGAAATATATATACGATAATTTCAATGATAACAATCATAACATATATTCTTGTTTAGTATACATACCACAAAAGATAAACAACTGTGGTTAATGGCTTGTGTCCCATATAAATAACAGTGAGATGAAAATCCCTTACCATAGGTCAGAATTCCTTTATATGTAATGGATAATTTTAAATAATAAATATATATTTATTTTAAATATATTATTTAACCATAATAATATATATCATACCATATATAATTTACTTATAATGTTTTATCACCTGTTTTTAACACTTCATTATTTACATCATTGATTCAGCTAATATCTTCATTTTTCATGTGTGTTTTGGTTCAATACTTTTGATCCATGTATTATTATCGTGGTTAAATACTATACAGAAGTTTAATCATAATATGTAATAATAACATAATGTTTATATTTATTCATAAAAGATAAAAAATTAATTACAGTATTCTTAATGATGATAGACCATACATACAAATGAAAACTGTTTTTATTTATTTTGAAAAATGGAATGAAATAATGATAACTAATAATTATACTTTAAAGAGTTATTTTTATATCATATATATCATATATATTCATTAAATCCATCCTTATTACAATTCAATTAAATATAAATGAAAAACAAATCACATCTATTTATGGAGGTGATAGTCCACATATATGCTTGATAAATGTTATCATTTTTCAATGGTTTGGAAGGTAAGAATGTAGAAATGATATTATCATTCCAAAAGTATAATTATTTAATAATTATCATATAAAAACATTAAATCCATCATAATACCCCATCTTTAATAAATGTTGATGATAAATATATCGTATCGTTGCGTAGAGACTGTAAGCCGTACATACAAATGAGTGATATGTTCACATCCCATTTAATGAAAAAGAGTGAATAACAATGCTTTAGTATTATTATTATTAATATATTATATTTAGTATACTTAATATATTATTTTAAATAAAATATAATATATTTATGTGAGGTAGAATAATAATAAAAAAAATTATTTTTCAAGGCAATTGACTCACCATTGAAAGAACTCCTTTAGATATCTTCTTAAGGATCCTAGGGTTAGCCTTTTGGGAAGTCTAAAAAATCTAGTTAGAGTATTGAAAAGTTTATAAGGGATTTTGGTAAGTTATGTTCAACCTAGAGGGCTCCATGTGGTCTGAGTAAGGTAAACATGCAGTTCATTTTTCTAATTGAGGAGAGGGACACTTTTGGTATTTCATTAAATATAAAATTAATATAAATTAATATTGATGAATAAATGGAAATAAATTGATATTATTATAGGATAAGGTAAATATGGGACTAAATAATTCATTCCAATCAAATTTGGACAATTTTAGACCACATTTTCTCTATTATCATTTTTTAAATGGTCATTATCTCTTTTGACAATTACGATAATATAAATTCTTTCTAAACATCAAGGGATAATAATGTTACAATAAAATTAAAAACAACCATAAATTGGAAATTTTTGATGTTTAAACCCATATCCTATTCCTTTGACTGAATATTTTATTTTTATATTTTTTATATCATTTAATATAACATTTCATATTATAAAATATCATTTATGTCATTTTAATACTACTCAATTAACTTAACATTAAATAGATCAATAGTAATAGTAATTTTAAACATAATGATTACACATATATATAATATATAATATAGATCTGTAAAATTCATGGGACTCATTATCTCATTGAAATTATAATACTTATAATTTTATTGAAATCAATTTGTTTATTTTTTTTATCAATTTAATAATTACTGTGTCAGCATTGAAAAGTAATTTAACGTAATTATTGCTTAACTAAAAATTAAAAGTAACTTACCATGATTAAAAAATATTTTAAATTTTAAATTATTATTTATAACTGAATATTTCTTCCATTAAACCCAATATTAAAAATATTATTGTTATTAATATCCAGAGTGTGACATTTGTGTCTTTATTTTCAATTAAATATTATGATGTTCAAAATCATGTATGGATTTATAAAAGGACATATATTCAAAATTTTGATGATTATTGATGTTATATTCTCATCCAATAACATTAATTCATTGGTTAGTGTAATTATTTGGTCAATATTGTTTTATTTTGAACTATAATTACGCGATTTACCCATTATGATAGAAACAAAATTATAAAGTTTACTATTCATAATGTCAAAAAAATAAAAGAGATATATTTATAAAATTTTAAAATAATGATTTAAAATATCTAGTACATTTTATAAAATTCATTTTATAAAATTGAAAGTGATTTTTAACAACCTAGGTACTTATATAATAATTTGTTTTCATTTCAGAATTAAATAGTTAAATTCATTATAAATGCATATTGAAATAAGTGGTTTTTATAGTTTGAAAATTTATAATAATATAACAGTAACCTCACCTATGATAAAATAAATAAAATTTATGCTTAAAAGTGTAATCATGATATATTTATATCATGGAATAAGAAAATAAATGTTTTGTAAATGGTAAATTAAGTGTTGATATTTTTGTATGTCATAAATATTTAATTATAATATCATAATAATATAAGGTTTTAAAATACAATATATTTTCACAAATTAGATTAATAGATATAGTTTTCTTCTTATTATTATAATAATATTTTATGATTACTTAATTTATTTTTCATAGTTTCATAAAATTAGTTATAATTTTAAAACATGTAATTTTTTGAAAAAATAATGATATTCATTAAAAATTGAATTTCTCATATTTAGAAAATTATTTTAAAAAATTGTAGTTCATTTTTGAATTATGAACATCAAATAATTTATAGGGTGAATTTTTTGTATTTTTCTAAAATACTTGAATTTTTGGTGAATAGTAAAATACAATAATTTACAGTTTGTAAACATTATATGTTAAATACATTATTAATTAAGTAATCGTTAATGTATGTGCCATAAAATAGAACATATGTTCTTTATTTTAAAATATTTATTGATAATTCTCAAACTATTCATAGTCTTAACCAAAAATAATAAACTAATGAATAAAATATTCAAAAAACACCACTCTCCTCTATTATAAATTCCACTCCCCACCACCTCTTCTCCTCACACCCCACTGCCTTGGTGGTTTTTTAATTTCTTCACAATTCTTTTTAGTCACATGAATGAAATATTTTAAAGTTATTTTACATTTAATTTCCATTCTTGCTTTGTTTTGGGTGTTTCCCATGCATTTTTGGTGGAAATGGTGGGTTTTCATAATTTGTTCCAAACCATGAGCCCAATTCCATATTTAAAAATAAATTTTGTTTCTTTTATAAATACTTTATTCTTCAAATTTTTTTATCCATTCCAATTTCTACTTGGTCTCCCCTGACCTATTAACACCACCATGTTAATTTTGAGCCTTTATGAATCCACAATCATAGTATATTTGGGTTTTTATTGAATGTGTTGGCCCAATCTAGAAGCCTATTCCTAGTTTTAAAAAAATTATTTATTTAATATCTTATTCAATTTTAATGATTTTTCTATGATTCCATCTATCAACAGATCCCACTGAACCTAGGTGCTCCCCCATTCGCTTCTCTCCCTCTTTGGATCTCTTTTTCCTCAGGGTATAGGTCGAAACATCTGAAGCTTTCACATTTCATCCATATTTAAAAAGGTAATTTGATTCCTTATTAAAACCTTTATTTTTAACCTTTTCCCCCAATTTATGATCTCAATTAAACTTCTCTTCCTTGTTCCAACCTCAATTTCATTTTGGACTATTTTTCAAATTCGTCTACTAGTGTATTTGGGGTGATTTCTTCAAGATCCCTCAAGTAAGTGGGTCTCCTACATTCTTATTTCATTTTTCATAGGGTTTCATTCAATGTGCTTAGGGTTTATTCCCTTATACTTGAAGTCCCAAATTACCAGAGGGTAGGGTTTCAAACCTAGGGATTTACATTGGTTTTTATTTTTCCAATATTCTGTTTTTAGTCTTGATCTACCCTCCTTGAGGTGCAGCGGTGGTGCATTTGAGTTTTTTCACAAAGGATTCAAGGTTTCTATTACAATGGTAGGTGATTCCATTGTGTGTGAAATTATATGAATTAGATGTATGTTTTTATGTTATTTTCATGTTTATTTCATTTGAATGTTTCTGTGAATTTTTTTAGTGGTATTTATAATGCAAATGAATTTTTGGTGTCACTTTTATGTGAAATTGGGGGTTTTACAAATAAGTGTTTCATTGATTCACTTGAAGATACCCTATAATTTCTTAGTTGATTTTATTTAAATATATTAGGGCTTAAAATACTATTTTAAATGTTTATCTACATTAGTGGTTTTTGTGAAAATCTATTTTAATGGTGTTTGTGAAACCCATAAATTTTTAGGTACTATGTTTGTGAAAAATGAATGTTTTATAATGTTATCACTTCAAAAATTATATGGGGATACCATAAGATTTATTTTTTGGTTTAATTGGAAGGTTTTTACTGTCATCTTATTCTTTGGTAACTTAAAGTGTGCACATGGTGTGCAAAGTGGGGCTTTCAAAGAGTTTTGGGCACAAAATAAAACAATATTTGGAGAAGTTGTTTATTAAAAATCAAAATTATTTATTGTGTGTTTTAAGTGGTATAATGTGTGTGTAGATACTGTACTGTTTGTAAGTGACTAGTATTGATTTTTTTACATGAAAAGGGATTCATTTTTCTGGCTGAAATTGTTTGAGCACAAAAGGGGAAGCCTATGTACCTAGGTGGGTGGATACATACTAGTACAACTAGTGAACCAGATGGGTGTTGTCCTTGTTTCACTAAGAAAATGAATAATGATAAATCTAACTAATATATATGGATGATGATGGGGGAACACTAGGTTATGGGTATGTTTCCTACTAGTGGATTGTGCATGAGAACATATTTTATATGGTTACTTTACACTGAGGTACGAGGTGCATAGGGCCCGAGACTATCTAGTTTCCTAGGGGTGTTCCTGGTTTTCGTGCTCATTGGATTTTTGGTATTAACCCATGCATTAGGGTGTGTTTGGATGAAATTTACAGTATCTAACATGTCTTATTTTATTGTTTTAACATTATGAAATTTAAACTTTAAAAACTATTTTCAATTGAAGGTTTCACTACTTGGAATTTATTGTCGTTTTCTTTACATATTAAAACTGCATGATTTTCACATTATATTGAATACCATTTGTAATATTTGGGTGGTATCCTACTGGGATTAGTCTCACACCTAACTTACATGCCTTGGGTATAAGTATACTTCAATATGTTTGACTCAAATAAAGGTAAAGCCTCAGGTGAAGGCAGTTCGGGTTGTTAGTTCCCACCTTTGGTGCGGTGTTGTGGAGACGACACGAGGGTGATGTACCCTTGTCATGTGGTGTTTTTGTGGCTGACTTGATTCTGTTTCTATTATTATTTGGTCCTATTGTACACTGTTTAAAACTATTTATTCAGTTCTGGTTTTTGATCAAGTCTTGTTTGGCATGGAAATTTCAGTATCTAATTATTGATTGTTTTTAATGTAAATGCTTTCATACTTGGGTAAATCGTTCCAAAACTAGATTTATTGATACTAGGGAACTCTTTCTAGACCATGAGGATTGGGAACTCTCTTCGGTCTTCTCATGGGATGGATTTGGTGCCGGTAATTATGGAAACCAGATCTGGTTTGTGACAAAATGGTATCATAGTAGGTTAATGTTTTGGGGTTATATTGATATTTTGTGATCATTTGGGATAGAAAAGAGCTTGAAATGTTGTGGCTTAGGGTTTTGGTCATGAGTAGGGTGCTTGGACCACAACCCTTATGGTGTTGAGTCAATAGGGGTCATTGGAATTGTTTTATTGACTTCACTTCCAGGTGAGATATGTGTGCTAGAGACCACATGTGGATATCATGAATGGGTGGGGTAGTTGTTTCTTTTATTACTGTAATGTGTTTAGATTATATATATTTGATTCATTTGATTAAATTTTTCAAAATTGTGGTATTTTCTATCATTTTTTTGACTGTTTCATTTTTTAGCAACATGCCTCCCCGGAAAGCTACCATGCTCCCACGGGAGGAAGCCGAAGAGAGTTCTACCACACTAATTGATCAGAGGATAGCTGAGGCCATGGTCCAAACTATCCATGATCTAGGATAGGGACAAAATCCTATTACAACTCATGTTAGAGAGGATGAGACTAGTGCTAGAAAGGACAATGCCTAGGAGTTCCAGAAAAATAAGTCTCCCACCTTCCAAGGCAGCATAGAATCCCATGAAGCAGAGGAATGACTCGAGAAGATTGAGAACATGTACGAGTTACTAGATACACCTGAGGATATCAGAGTGATGTGTGCCTCATTTATGTTGGAGGGTACCAGTCGTAGGTGGTGGGAATCCGTTTTTCAGACTGGGAAGAATGATCAGATGCACTGGGGAGATTTCAAGGCTGTCTTCAATGAGGAATACTACCCCGAGGTCTTGGAATATTCTAGGTCCCAAGAGATTATGGATATTTTTTTAGGGGAATCTTTCTATCAAGGAGTATTCCAAGAGTTTCACTGAGTTGGTTTGGTATGACCCTGAAATCATCTCTAATGAGCAAGAGAAGGCCCAAAGGGTTTGAGAAAGGCTTGCAACCAGAGATATACTCTCATGTGTTCTTTTTTTAGATGAGGACCTATGATGAATTAGTTGACCGGACATGCATGGTGGAGATTGAACGGAAGGGAAAGACCGGTTTCTCTGGATCAGTATCAGTAGTGGGAAGTGGTAGATCTTCAGAGACGAAAAAGAAGTTTGAGGAATATGTGATGAAAAGAGGTGGCAGTTCAGGCCACTCCTCCAGGAAGTTTTCGTCTGCAGCTTCTGATGCAAGATTAGTCATGTGCCACCAGTGTGGGAAGCTAGGGAACATCCGACCATCATGTACACTTCCTCCGAATCCCTGTTACCAGTGTGGAGGTATAGGGAATTTGATGCACTTCTGTGAGGTGACACGTCCACTTTCGAGTGGGGTAGGGTCAGTGGCTTCAAGAGGAGTGCCAACCGAGTCCGAGTCGTCATGGACTGGGGGATATTGATTTGGAAGTTGTGGTGGTAGAGATGGGTCATTTTCTGGGAAGATCTGGTTCAGGGAACAACAAAAGACTATAGGTTTTCCTCAAGATGATACTAGACATCTCCATGTGGTGGATCAGGAACTAGCTGGATCAGAGGTGAGACCGTCAACAATTCGAGGTACTATTTTGATCACATCTTCTATAGATAATACTATTTTCGATACTGGTGCATCTATTTCATTCTTTTCAGCCCGTTTTATGGAAATACTTAATTTAAAAACTGAGTTGTTTTCTTTTGCGATGGATTTGCTGACGCAGCTGGGTAAGAAGAAGGAACATGGTCTTAAGTGCCCATTGTGTGCGCTCTCCATGTCAGGGATTAAGATTAAGTGGGACCTCTTGGTCTTAGATATGGGAAATGTTTGACGTAAAAATTGGCATTGATTGGATGGTACACTTCTAGGCACACATCGATTACTACAAGCGATGAGTGAGATTCACAAAACTTGATGGGAGTCATCAGGTTTTTTGTGGAGAATGGGATCCTTAGTTAGGTCACACAGGACCTCCACTCCCAGAGTTAGGAAGTCTTATCTTCCAGTTATCATCACTCACACTATATGATGATGGTCCTTCCCCTGAAGGTGCACTAGCTCGTGTAGTGAATGAGTTTCTGGAAGTATTCCCAGATGATTTTTCAGGTTTTCCCCTAGAGCGGGATGTGGAGTTCTCGATGGAACTGGCACCGAGAACACAGTTGATATCTCTTCCCTCTAATATCATGGTCCCTACCGATATTAGGGAATTAAATATACAGTTATATGAATTATAATATAAAGGATTAATTCACCCGAGCATATCTCCTTGGGTCGCTCCAGTGTTGTTTGTGAAAAATCCTGACAGATCCCTCCGATTGTGCATTGACTACTAGAAGCTGAATAAGGTAACAATTAAGAAAAAATACCCTTTGCACAAAATAGATTATTTATTTGATCAGTTTAAGGGGGAAAAGTGTCTTTCAAATATATACATTCATTTGGGATACCATAAACTCAGGGTGAGATACTCATATATCCCGAAGACAGGCTTCCAAAGTAGGTACAACCACTTTGAGTATTCGGTCATGTCCTTCAGATTGACCAATGCTCCAATGGTATTTATGGAACACATGAACAAGGTGTTTCATCAGTATCTCAATTCATTGGTTGTGTTGTTTGTGGATGAAATTATATTATACTCTGGCTCTAAGGACAAACACTGAAATCACTTGAAGATCATCTTGGGCACTTTGGGGGATCATCGTCTCTATGAAAAGTTTTCAAAGTGAACTTTCTAGAACAGGGAGGTGATATTTTTGGGGCATGTGATCTTAGAGCAGGGGTTTTCATTGGACCCCAAGAAGATTAGTTCGGTCATATCATGGGAGTAACCTAATAATGGGTTTGAGATCAGAAGTTTCCTTGGCCTGGCTTGTTATTATAGGCTGTTCGTTCGAGATTTATCTAGGATTGCTTCACTGATTACCGCGCTCACTCGGAAAGGGGTGAAGTTTGCATGGGACCCCAAATGCCAGGAATCATTTGAAGAGTTAAAGAGGCGGTTGACTACTGCCCCTATGCTATTTTTCCTGAGGTCGAGAAGGGGAATGTGGTCTATTGTGACACTTCAGGTATGAGTCTTGGGTGTGTGATTATGTAGGATGATCACATGGTGGCGTATGACACTCGCTAACTCAGACCACATGAAAAGAATTACATGAACCATGAATTGGAGTTGGAAGAGGTGATGCATGATTTGAAGACATGGCGTCACTATCAATTTGGGGAGAAGTTTGTGGTCTGCTCTGATCACAAAATATTGGCCTATATCCTCTCACAGAAAGACCTCAACTTGAGGCAGCATCACTATATTGAGTACTTGTAGGGGTTAGACAGTGACATTTTCTACACCCCAGGGAAGGGTAATGTGGTGTCCAATGACTTGAGAAGAAGAGTCCCAGTGCAAGATTTGAGGAATTCCCATGATGATTGGACTTTGATGGGACTCTTTGCTCAAATTCATGTGTAGAATAGGGAGCACAGAAGAGGTGTGTTCTTGGAGAGCGTTCAGTTTACTCCTACTCTCTTGGAGTTGATTTAGTGGGAATATCCTAGTGATGATCTTTGTCAGTGGTCGAGGAATTTTCTTCATGGTGGAGAGACATCCACTGATTTATTATTGTCTCTCGAGGGAATCTTGTTCTTAAATGGCCGCTCAGTAGTGCCATTATCTCTACGGAAGGTGGTGATGGAGGATAGCCACCAGTCTTAGTGGGGTTTCCATCCGAGTGCCACTAGGATGTATTATGATGTTCGACGACCATTTTGGTGGCTAGGTATGAGACGGGACATAGAATACTTTGTGTTGAGATACTACACATGTCAGTATGTCAAAGTAGAGAATTAGAGGCCCTCTGTTTTTCTCCAACCATTACCCATTTCTACCTAGATGTGGGAAGAGGTTTACATGGACTTCATTGTTGGATTTCCTTGTACACCTCGGGGTAATAATTCCATTTGGGTGGTGATTGATCGCCTGACCAAATAACACCACTTCATTCTGATTAGAGATACAACTAAATTGGATTAGTTGGGCCGTTTGTATCTTCAAGAGGTGGTGAGACTTCATGGAATTCCATCACCAGTTTTCTCAGATAGAGACCCCCCTGTTTCACTTCTCGGTTCTTGGAAGGCCTTTAGAAGGCCTTGGGGTCTCAAATTAATATGAGCACAACATACCACCCTAAGATGAATGGCCAGACAGAGCGGGAAAATCAGATTATGGAGGACATGCTCTGTGCATGTGTCTTCGAATCTAGAGGTGTAACACCACAAGTTTTTCTAAAAATAAATAAAAATGCATGGAACTTTGTTTTAAATAAATATTTTTAATTAGCCTTTAAAAAATAACTTTTCTACTTCTATGTTCTGAATTTCAAGAAACTGTCATCTACATTTTTGTTCAGTATATTATTTGGAGTCTATTGGAACCAACTTGATTTTTAGTGAATAGTAAAATTCCCTTATGAATAGAAATATAAATAGTAATATGACCCTAATTAATAGTAAATTTTATTATTATTTCATTTATTTTAGGCTTTAAGATAATAGCATCTAGGTTAATTTTTCATTGTGATATAGAAGTAGTTATAGAATTAGAATTGTTAATTTTTGAATTATGTATGTTTTTATTTAAAAATTAAATTAATAATATTTAGAAAATTATTTTCAAAAAATGGAATTCATTTTTTAAATCTACAGGTTGATAAATGGTTAGGGTGAATTTTGGGAATTTTTCTAAAACAGTTGATTTTTCGGTGAATAGTAAAAAAATATAGTTTTTAGTTTTGGTGTATTAATGACATAATTAATGATATAATAATTATGTCATAAATCTGGTCGACTTTTTTATAGTTAAATAATATGTGAGGTGTCCCAAGTGGCTTATACCATGGGAAAATACCATGGGAAAGCCCATGGGTTTGTAAATACCACTCAGGAGGTGTCCCTTGAAAATTATTAAAATAATCCCTCACTTTTCCTATAAATACTGACTCTTCCCTTCATTTAATTCATTACCAATTCACCCTCAATGAATATATAGCCTCATTACCTTCTTAGTTGTCCTAAAAAGGTTTCCTCAATCCCCCAAGGTCCCAACCTTTAAGTTCTAAGTGTTACTCTACAGGGTAAGAAAATTCTCAATTTCTTTCTTTTTCTTTTCAAGTTCTCTTTTATGTGGTATAACTTTCAAGTTTGCATACCATGTTCTTATTATATTCTTATTATTTATCAAATATATTTTATGATTCATTTCTGGATGGTTTACCCTTGTCCCTTCTCTTTTTAATATTTTCTAAAACCATGTTTCGTAGTCGTTAGGCTGCCGGATTTTTGTAAGCGATTTCACAATTATTCTTTTATTTTGAGTTATTTTCTTATTATTTCTTCATATATCCTTACCAAAGAGGCATGAAATGTCCAAAAATCATTTATATTCAATATTTTATCATGTTTATTGAAAATTACTCATCATTATTCTTCTCCTCTCCCACTTATTTAAAGAATAAAAACATTGTCCGTTTGTATCGAATTATCGACATCATGGACGATGTGATTTCAATTTCCACTAATTCTTTCCAGTATGGCCATGGAACCATTTATATGATTAAACCAGTTTATATCATATGTTTTATGATTCACCCATGGTTGTGGAATTCTTTTTTACTAATGGTTCTAATTTATAAGAGAAAACAATGTTGTTATTATCAAAGAACCACTAAAAGGATCTAAACGAACATCATTAATGTTCTAACTTTTGAATCATCCTCATGTAATAATTAAACAGGAATAATGGAATAATTTATGTTACTGGATATATGTAAATATTACTCCATTCCAATTCTGGTGTTTCACTTCCAATTGACATGAATGTCCATCATGAACTATTCAGGGAAATCATGTTCAGAACTCACCCAAAAACAGCGCAAAGGGAAAAATACTAATAATTAAGGGTAAAAATATGTTATTAAATGATCATATAAGATGTTATAAACATGAAAATGTTTATGTAAAATATTAATAACACTCTTTTAACCATTATACAGGAGGTTTAAACAAGTTGGATGTAAGACAAACCCGAGGTAAGGGATTTCCTAACCCGATTTTCATTCTTTGGGTTAACCTTATACATCATTATTTATATGATATTTTAATTTTTTTTTGTGTGATGGGTTCTGTTTATATTATGTTCCATTATGTGTATTTACAGTAGATATAAATACTCCATCCACTATATTAATTCTCTCTTCAATTGTATGATATTTATAAGGGGATTTTCTTTAAAAATCCACTTTTTATATTCGGTTTTATGAAATTCCAAAGTAATGTTGTTATGGAATTATTCATGTCATATGATTATGTTTTGGTTATTTGGAATAATTTATGATGAAGGGTGGGACCTATATTTCCCTCCAATTCATTGTTTATGAGTAAGTTGGAGGACGACTGTATGGTTACTCCAAGTGTAACCACAATGGTTACACAAAGCAAAGTAGCTGTGAGGGTTACAAATTATAAGGTTTCCAAGAATGGTTAAAAGATTATGTAAGTAATGCCCCAAGATACCTTTATGATTATATTTATGTTCTCATATTTTGTGTGGATCTTGTGTAAATCTCATGTTACACAAAGTATGTATATATGAGTGACAAGAATGTCTTTTGAAAATGATTTCATACATTATGAGTATTCATGGACTAATGTGATATTTCCTTCTTTTCCATCCCTCACTGAGATTTTGTGCTCATCCCAAATTTTGAAATGATTTGTCACAGGTTAATGGATGTGTAATACATGGAAGGAAGACATGTTAAATGTTTAAGAATTTTCAAGGAGCCTTGTTTTATGTTTTAATGTTTTATATTTTGAAAAAAAATGGAAACTATTTTTATGGTAACCACTCTATATTAATGTGTAATGTCATGAATGTATTGTCCTAATTCTCTAAATCTCTAAACTTGAAAATATATTCAATGTAAAAGGACGTGTTTTCTTGACTAAATTCAAGATTATGTATGTAATATGGTTGGGTACTTATAGTTGGTATCAGAGGATGGTTTAGATAACTTTAGGGGTTAGGGTGATGTTAATAGAATACCATAAATGATTTTCAATCTATGTTTAATTTGAAATATTATAGCATTTAAATATTACCATGTTGCTTTGTCTAAGAAATGTTTGTTCATAATGGTTGTCCGTAGAAGGAACAATGATGCTGAAGAGGAGAGGCACCGGCAGAATGAAATCCTTCCGGAACTACAACCCAGAATGGTAGGGATTAGAACTGAGTAGTTTGTGACAGTAATGGATCAGCTAACGTAGGAAATAAATAGTGGTGGCATCCATGAAAGAGAACCAATAGAGGTACCACAAAAGAACATGAAAATGGTAGAAAATTTAACGAGAAAACATCATCCTACATTCAATGGACCTTCTGACCCAGTAGCATCTGAAGGATGGATTAAGGCCCTTGAAAAGATATTCGATGATATGGGAAGTTTAGATAATCAAAAGATAAGTCTTTCCATTTATCGTTTTGAAGGGGAATCTGATTAGTGGTGGTCAATGGTACGGAATATCAGGGGTAGAGAGGATTTTGATGCCTCAGAGTGGGATGAATTTAAAATTCGTTTCTTTGAAAAATATTTTCCTAGGGTGGTGCGACATAGAATGGAGAAGAAATTCCTTGAATTGAAACAGAAGGAGAATGATTCAGTGGCTGTGTATGAAGATAACTTCACTCAATTGGCAAGGTATTCTCCAAATCTTAGTCTGGATCTTGATAGCAAAATCAACCGCTTTTACTCAGGATTGAAGCCAAGGTATCGAATGGCTTTGGCCTCCCATGAATTCAAAAGTTATAAGAAACTTTTCTGATGTTCTAAGAGGGTAGAGATGGAGTTTGATGATGATCATCTTCATTTTGTAAACAAATAATAGAATAGGTCCAGTTGGCAAGCAATGGGTAAGAATCAACCAAAGAAATCGGATGGTAATAAAATCCAATTTCTAGTTTGTGAAATGTTTGGAAAGAAACGCCCATGGGAATGTCTTATCAAAACTAGGAAGTGTTTTAAATGTGGTAAGTTTGGACATATGGCCTGAGATTGCAATGAAAATTATCCTAAGAATAATCCTGATAAGAAAACAGTAATGTGTTTTAAATGTGGTGAGATGGGTCAATATGCAACCATCTTCCCAAAGAGAGATCTGAATGATGAAAAGAAGCCATACTACAAACAAAAAGTTTTAGTGAGATCCTTTATGAATACGTCAACAAATGTTGGGCCATCCAATGAAGTTGTATCAGGTACTTTGTTTGTTCAATCAGATTTTGCTAAAGTTTTGTTTGATACGTGGTCTACACATTCCTTCATCTCTAAGAAATTTTCTCATAATTTGGAAATATCACCTCAACAAATGAGACCCGAACTTATTGTTAAAACACCAGGGGGAATGTTATAGAAAATAGTAATTATAAGAATCTTTATATTGTGTTCTGTTGAAATACTTTTCCTGCAAACCTTGTTGTTTTACCCTTAAGTCGAGTTTGATGTTATTCTGGGGATGGACTGCCTTTCTGATTATCATGCTAAGATTGATTGTAGAGAAAAAGAATTTGTTTTTCAGAAAGAGTTTATGTTTGTATACAAGAATGAACCCATACAATTGATAACATATCAGGAAGTTGAAAAAATATTGAAATATATAAATGTATGTTATCTTGGTCATATTGTTGAAAACAAGGGAACTATTCAAATCAATGATGTGCCAGTGATAAATGAATACCTTGGCATTTTTCCTGATGAGTTACCTGATGTTATACCTGATCGAGAAGTCAAATTCACAATTGACATAGTTCCTAATACTAGTCCAATTTCAAATCCCCCATATCGTATGTCTCCAATTGAACTTCTTGAATTGAAAAATCAGTTGTAGGATTTGCTTGACAAAGGCTTCATTCGTCCTAGCACTTCACCATGGGGAGCCCCTGTTTTGTTTGTTTAAAAGAAAGATGGTTCCATGATACTTTTCATTGATTATTGTGTTTTGAATAACATAAGTGTTAAAAACAAGTATCCTTTTCCTCATATTGATGACTTTTTTGATCAGCTCCAAGGAGCTTAGTACTTTTCCAAGATTGAATTGAGGTTCGGATACCGTCAGCTGAAGGTGAAGGAAGATGACATCCTGAAAACAGCCTTTCGTAGTAGATATGGGAATTATGAATTTGTTTTTATTCCATTTGGATTAACTAATACACCTGCTGTATTCATGAATCTTATGAATAGATTATTTCACGAGTTCTTGGATAAGTTTGTCGTTGTACTTATTGATGACATTCGAGTATTTTCTAAAAATAAATAGGAGCATGAAAAACATCTAAGGGTTGTTTTACAAACATTAAAAGAAATGAAAGAATATAGAAATTTCAGTAAGTGTGATTTTCAGTTGCAAATGATTTCTTTTATTGGGTACATTGTAAATAATGATGGAATAATAGTTGATCCGGCCTAAACAAAAGTAGTTGATGAATGGCCAAGACCCACAAATGTTACAGAGATTCATACTTTTCCAGGCTTAGCAATTTATTACCGACGGTTTGTTATGTACTTTTCACGGTTATCTAGACCGATAAATAAGTTAACACTGAATGGGGTTAAATTTGTTTGGACAGAGGAATGTGATGTTTGTTTTCAGGAACTGAAGAAGAGATTGTTGAATGCTCTGGTTTTGGACTTACCTTCCCAAAATGGTGAGTTTGTCATCTAAAATGATTCTTCTTTGAAGGGACTTGGTTGTGTATTGATGTAAAATGATTAGGTAATTCCCTATACTTCAAGAAACCATAAACCTAATGAGATAAATTACCCCACACATGATTTGGAATTGGCAGCTGTGGTTTTTTCTTTGAAAATTTGGAGGAATCACCAATACGAAACAAAATGCCAAATATACACTGACCATAAAAGTATAAAGTATATATTCACTCAGAAGGAATTCAACATGAGGTAAAGAAGATGGCTAGAACTTATAAAGGATTATGACTGCATGATCAATTACCATCCTAGGAAATCAAACAAATTGTAAGATGCCTTAAGTCAGAAACATCATACATTATTAATCATGATACATTTGGAACATGATCCCTTGATTAATGATTTGATTAATTTTGTCTTAGAAGTTAATGGTACAGGGAATACATCGGGTTTGTTTCAGGTTTTAGTGCAGTATTCGTTGTCAGACAGAATTAAGAAAGCGCAGAAGGAAGATCATGAGCTACCAAAAAAGGTATAATTGGTTAAAATGGCTAAGTTTCCATAATTTAATCTTGATAAATATTGTGTTTTAAGATTTGTTAAAAGGTTGTCTGTGCCTTGTGATTCCCAGTTGAAGAAAGAATTTTTGTGTGAAGCTCATATTTCTCCATTTTCTGTTCATCCTGGTAGTACTAAGATGTTCAGATACCTTCTGGAGTATTATTGGTGGGATGGAATGAAAAGAGATATTTTTGATTTTACTATGAGATGTTTGACATGTCAAGAGGTTAAAGCAGAGTGACAGTTACCGAAGGGGATGCTTTAGCCTTTTCCAATGCCAGAGTGGAAATGGGAGAATGTATCCATGGACTTTGTGGTGGGACTACCATAGACTTCTCGAGGTAACAATGCGATTCGGGTTATTGTTGATCGGCTAAACAAATATGCACATTTTCTTTCTATTTGAGATAAAATGACTTTAGATCAGATTTTTCGATTGTACCTCAAGGAGATTTTTAGGTTACATGGAGTTACTATTTCCATTGTATCTGACCGAGATCATAGGTTCACTTATAACATTTGGAAGGGACTTCATAAGTCGTTGGGCACAAAGTTAAATTTCAGTACAACTTTTCATCCTCAATCAGATGGGTAGTCAGATCGAACGATTCAATCATTGAAGGATATGCTTTGAGCTTGTTCAATGGACTATCAGGGAAGTTGGGATCATCATATTTCTTTAGTTGATTTTTCTTATAATAACAGTTTTCATTCCAGTATTCAGATGGCTCCTTTTGAGGCCTTGTATGGAAAGCGGTGTCATACTCTAGAATTTTGGGATGAGGTTGGGGAAAGAAAGTTGATGTGGCCAGAATTAGTAGAATAAGTTACTAAGAAAGTGAGGATGATCTAATAGCACATGAGGACAGCTCATAGTAGGCAGAAAAGTTATGCTGATAACAGAAGGAAAGACTTCTCTTTCGAGGTATGTGACCACGTTTTCATTAAAATCTATGATTGGAAAAGTGTGATGCGTTTCAGTATGAAAGGGAAGCTAAGTCCACGGTTCATCGGTCTTTTTGAAATCTTATTGAATTTTGGAACATTTGCATACTGCATAGCTTTGCCTCCAATTTTGTTTTAGGTACACAATGTTTTTCATGTTTCTATGTTGAGAAAGTATGTTCCAGATTCATCACAGGTCTTGAGCCCAGAAGTAGTTCAGCTAGAGGATAAACTTTCTTATGAAGAGAAACCATTTCAGATTCTTGATCGAAGAGAACAGGTATTGTAGAATAAGATAATCCACCAGGTAAAGGTTTTGAGGAGAAACCACATGGTTGAAGAAGCAATGTGGGAGTCTGAAAATGCTATGAGAGAAAAATACCCTCATTTGTCTCATAAGTAAATAAAATTGTGAGGACGTGATTTCAAGAAGGTGGGGATAATGTAACACCCCATGTTTTTTCTAAAAATAAATATAAATGGATGGAACTTTGTTTTAAATAGATATTTTTAATTATCCTTTAAAACATAAATTTTCTACTTCTATGTTCTGGATTTCAAGATACTGTCATCTACATTTGTGTTCAGTATATTATTTGGAGTCAATTGGAACCAACTTGTTTTTTGGTGAATAGAAACAATCACTTATGAATAGTAATATGAATATTAATATGACCCTAATTAATAGTAAAATTTATTATTATTTTATTTTATTAAGGCTTTAAGATAATAACATCTAGGTTAATTTTTCATAGTGACATAGAAGTAGTTATAGAATTAGAATTGTTAACTTTTGAATTAAGTATGATTTTATTTAAAAATTAAATAATTAATATATAGAAATTTTTTTTCAAAAAATGGACTTCATTTTTGAAATCTACACGTCGATAAATGGTTGGGGTGTATTTTGTTAATTTTTCTGAAACAGTTGATTTTTTGGTGAGTAGTTAAAAATACAGTTTTTAGTTTCAGTGTATTAATGACTTTATTAATGATATAATAATTATGTCATAAGTCTGGTAGACTTGTGTATAGTTAAATAATATGTGAGGTGTCCCAAGTGGCTTATACCGTGGGGAAATACCATGGGAAAGCGCATGGTTTTGTAAATACCACTCATGAGGTGTCCCTTGAAAATTATTAAAATAATCCCTCACTTTTCCAAAAAATATCAACTCTTCCCTTCAATGAATTGATTCCAAATTCTCCCTCAACGAATCTCTGGACTCCTTACCTTCATATTAGTCCTCCCAAGGATTCCTCAATCCCCCAAAGTCCCAACCTTTAAGTTCTAAGGGTTACTCTACAAGGTATGAAAATTCTCAATTTCTTTCTTTTTTCCTTTCAAGTTCTCTTTTATGTGGTATATCTTTCAAGTTTCCATACCATGTTCTTATTTTCTTCTTATTATTGATCTAATCTATATTATGATTCATTTCTGGATGGGTGTCCCTTTTCCCCTCTCTTTTTAATATTTTCTAATACCATGTTGTGTAGCCGTTAGGTTGGCGAAATTTTGTAAGAGATTTCAAAATTATTCTTTTATTTTGAGTTCTTTCCTTATTCTTTCTTCATATCTCCTTACCCAAGAGGAATGAAATCTACATAAGTCATGTATATTCTATATTTTATCATGTTTATGGAAAATTACTCATCATCATTCTTCTCCTCTTCCACTTATTTAAAGATTAAAAACATTTTCCATTTGTGTCGAATTATCGACATTGTGGACGATGTGATTTTAATTTCCATTAATTCTTTCAAGTCTGGTCATGAAACCATTTATATGGTTGAACCAGGATTTAATATATGTTTTATGACTCACCCATGTTTATGGAATTATTTTTTACTCATGGATCTAATTTATAAGACAAAACAAGGTTGTTATTATCAAATAACCACTAAAAGGATCTAAACGAACATCATTAATGTTCTAACTTCTGAATCATCCTCATGTAAGAATTAAAAATAAATAATGGAATAATTTATGTTACTAGATATATGTAAATACTAATCCATTATAATTTTGGAGTTTCACTTCCAATTGAAAAGAATGTCTATCATGATCCAATCATGGAAATCATGTTAAGAACTCACCCAAAAACAGTGCAAAGGGAAAAATACAAATAATTAAGGGTAAAATACTAATAATTAAGGGTAAAAGGATGTTGTGAAATGATCATATAAAATTTTATAAACATGAACATGTTTCTTTAAAATATTAATAACACCATTTTAACCATTATACAAGAGGTTTAAACAATTTTTAAATAAGACAAACCCGAGGTAAGGGAATTCTTAACCCGATTTCGATTCTTTGGGTTAAACTTATACTTCATTATTTATGTGCTATTTAAATTTGTTTGTGTGATGGGTTCTATTTATATTATGTTTCATTATTTTTATTTACAGTACATATACATACTCCATCCAATCTATTAATTCTCTCTTCAATTGTATGATATTTATAAGGGGCTTTTCTTTAAAAATCATCTTTTTAAATTCAGTTTGATGAAATTCCAAAGTAATGTTGTTATGGAATTATTCATGTTGTATGATTATGTTTTGGTTCTTGGGAATTATTTATGATGAATGGTGGGACCTATATTTCCCTCCAATGCATTGGGTATGAGTAAGTTGGAGGTTTTCCTTATGGTCACTCCTAGTGTAACTGCGATGGTTACACAAAGTAAGGTAGCTGTGAGGCTTACAAATTATAAGGTATCCAAGAATGGTTACAGGATTATGTAAGTAATTCCCTAAGATACCTTTATTATTATATTTATTTCCTCATGTTTTGTGTGGATCTTGTGTAAATATCATGTTACACAAAGTAAGTATATATGGGTGACAAGAATGTCTTTTGAAAATTCTTTCATACGCTATGAGTATTCATGGAGTAATGTGATATTTCCTTCTTTTCCATCCCCTACTAAGCTTTTTTTCTCATACCATGTTTTGAAATGATTTTTAACAGGTTAATGGATGTGTAATACAAGTAAAGAAGACATGTTAAATGTTGAATAATTGTCAACGAGTCTTGTTATATGTTTTAATGTTTTATATTTTGAAAAAATGGAAACTGTTTTTATGGTATCCACTCTGTAATAATGTGTAATGTCATGAATATATTGTCCTAATTATCTAAAGGGCTAAACTTGAAAATATCTTCAATGTAAAAGGATGTGTTTTACTGATGAAATTCAATATTATGTATGTAATAAGGTCGGGTCCTTATAGTTGGTATCATAGGATGGTTTAGATAACTTTAGGGGTTAGGGTGATGTTAATAGAATATCATAAATTATTTTCACTCCATGTTTAATTGGATATATTGTAGAATTTAAAGATTACCATGTTGCTCTATCTAAGACCTGTTTGTTTAGAATGGTTGTCCACAGATGGAACTTGGATGCTGAAGAGGAGAGGCACCGACAGAATGACATCCTTCCGGAATTACAGCCCAGAATGGTAGGGATTGGAACTGAGAAGTTTTTGATAGTAATGGCTCAGCTAACGCTGGCAATAAATGGTGGTGGTATCCATGAAGGAGAACCAATAGAGGTACCACAACATAACGTGATAGTGGTGGAACATTTTATGAGACAACATCCTCCTACATTCAATGGATCTTCTGACCCAGTAGAAATTGAAGAATGGATCAATGCCCTTGAAAATATATTGGAAGTTATGGGATGTTTAGATAATCAAAAGGTAAGTCTTTCCATTTATCGTTTTGAAGGGGAAGCAGATCAGCGGTGGTCAATGGTCAAAAATATCATGGGTAGAGAGGATTTTTATGCCTTAGAGTGGGATAAACTTAAAAGTATTTTCCTTGAAAAATATTTTCCTAAGGTGGTGAGACTTAGAATAGAGAATAAATTACTTGAATTGAAATAGAAGGAGGAAGATTCAGTGGATATGTATGAAGCAAACTTCACTCAACTGGCGAGGTATGCTCCAAATCTTATTCTGGATCTTGATAGAAAAATCAACTACTTTTACTCCAGATTGAAGCCAAGGTCTCGAAGGGCGTTGGACTCCCATGAATTCAAAAGTTATGAAAAACATGTCCATGGTGCTGAGAGGGTATAGATGGGGTTTTTTTTATGATCATGTGCATTTTGGAAACAAAGATAATAAGAGGTATATTTGGTAAGCAATGGTTAAGAATCAACCAAAGAAATCTGATGGTAAGAAAATCCAATTTCCAATTTGTGAAATGTGTGGCAAGAAACAGTGAGGGGAATGTCTTATCAAAACTTAGAAGTGTTTTAAATGTGGTAAGTTTGGACATATGGCCCGAGATTTCAATGAAAATGATTCTAAGAATAATCCTGATAAGAAAACTATAAAGTGTTTTAAATGTGGTGAGATGGGTCACTATGCAAATGCCTGCCCAAAGAGTGATCCAAATGATGCAAAGAAGACAGACTATAAGCAGAAAGGTTTAGTGAGATCCTTTTCAACTATGTAAGCAGATGTTGAGCCATCCAATGAAGTTGTATCAGGTACTTTGTTTGTTCACTTAGATTTTTCTAAAGTTTTTTTTAATACGGGGTCTACACATTCCTTCATCTCTGAGAAATTTTCTGGAAATTTGGAAATATCACCTCAACAAATGATACCCAAAATTGTTGTTAAAACAACGATGGGGGGGGGGGATGTTATGGAAAAGAGGAATTATAAGAATCTTTCTATTGTGTTCTGTGGAAGGACTTTACCTGCAAACCTTGTTATTTTACCCTTAGTTGAGTATGATGTTATTCTGGGGATGGACTGGCTTTCAGATTATCATGCTATGATTGATTGTAGAGCTAAAGAAGTTTTTTTTCAGAAAGAGTTTCAGTTTGTATAAAAGAATTAACCCATACAATTGATAACATATTAGGAAGCTCAAAAACTATTGAAAGATGGAAATGAAAGTTATCTTGCTCATATTGTGGAAAACAAGGGAACTATTCAAATTAATTATGTACCAGTGGTAAATGAATACCTTGATGTTTTTTCTGATGAGTTACCCAGTGTTATACCTGATTGAGAAGTCAAATTCAAAACTGACTTATTTCCTGATGCAAAGCTAATTTCAAAACCCCCATATCGTATGGATCCAATAGAACTTCTTTATTTGAAAAATCAGTTGCAGGATTTTCTTGACAAATGCTTCATTCGTCGTAGCACTTCACCATGGGGAGCCCCTATTTTGTTTGTTAAAAATAAAGATGGTTCCATTAGGATTTTCATTGATTATAGAGCTTTGAATAACATCACTGCTAAAATTAAGTATCCTTTGCCTCATTTTTATGACTTGTTTGATCAGCTCCAGGGAGATCAGTACTTTTCCAAGATTTACTTGAGGTCCGAATACCATCAGCTGAAGGTGAAGGAAGATGACATCCTGAAAACAGCCTTTCATACTAGATATGGGCATTTTGAATTTGTTGTTATGCCATTTGGATTAACTAATCCACCTACTGTATTCATGAATCTTATGAATAGATTTTTTCATGAGTTATTGGATAATATTTTGGTTATATTTATTGATGATATTCTTTAATTTCCTAAAATTAAAGAGGTGCATGAAAAACATATAAGGGTTGTTTTACAAACATTAAAGGAAAATAAACTATATGGAAAATTAACCATGTGAGATTTTTGGTTGCAATAGATTTATTTTCTAGGGGACATTGTAAATAAGGATGGAATAATAATTGATCCTGCCAAAACAAAAGTAGTTGATGAATGGAGAAGACCCATAAATGTTACATAGATTCATAGTTTTCTGGGCATATGAATTTATTACCAATGGTTTGATAAGAACTTTTCACGGTTATCTAGCCCGATAACTAAGTTAACACGGAAAGGGGTCAAATTTGTTTCCACAGAGGAATGTGATGTTTGTTTTCAAGAACTTAAGAAGAGATTGGTGAATGCTCCAGTTTTGTCCTTACCTTCCCGAAATGGTGAGTTTTTCATCTATAGTGATGCTTCTTTGAAGGGACTTGGTTGTGTTTTGATGCAGAATGATCAGTTAATTGCCTATGATTAGAGACAACTTAATCCTCATGAGCTAAATTACACCACATATGATTTGGAATTGGCATATGTGGTTTTTTATTTGAAAATTTGGAGGCATCATCTATACGGAAGCAAATGAAAAATATATACTGACAATAAAAGTCTAAAGTATATATTCACTCAGAAGAAATTAAACATTACACAGAGAAGATGGCGGGAACTGATAAAGGGTTATGACTGCACGATTAATTACCATCCTGGGAAAGAAAACAAAGTGTAATATTCCTTAAGTCAGAAACATCATGCATCATTAATCATGATACATTTGGAACATGATTCCTTGATAAATGATTTGATAAATTTTGGCGTAGAAGTTGCTGGTATAGGGAATACATCTGGTTTATTTCAGGTTTCATTGTTGTATTTATTGTCAGAAAGAATTAAGCAAGCACAGAAGGAAGATCGTGAGCTACAAAAAAAGGTAGAATTGGTTAAATGGGTAAGTTTCCAGATTTTAATATTGATATAGATTGTGTTTTAAGATCTGGTAAAAGGTTGTGTGTGCCTTGTGATTCCCAATTGAAGAAATAATTGTTGTGTGAAGCTCATAGTTCTCCATTTTCTGTTCATCCTGGTAGTAATAAGATGTACAGAGACCTTCGGGAGTATTATTGGTGGGATGGAATGAAAAGAGATATTGTTGATTTTACCATGAGATGTTTGACATGTCAATATGTTAAAGCAGAGCAGTAGTTTCCGAAGGGGATGCTTCATCCTTTTCCAGTTCCAGAGTGGAAATGAAAGAATGTATCCATGGACTTTATAGTGGGACTACCAAAGACTTCATGAGGAAAAAAATGCAATTTGGGTTTTTGTGGATCAGATGACAAAATCTACACATTCTCTTTCTATTCAAGATACAATGACTTTGGATCAGCTTTCTCGATTGTACCTTAAAGAGATTGTCATGTTACATGGAGCTCATATTTCCATTGTATCTGACAAAGATCCTAGGTTCACTTCTAAATTTTGGAAGGGACTTCAGAAGTCGTTGGGCACAAAGTTAAATTTTAGTACAACTTTTCATCCTCAATCAGATGGGCAGTTAGAATGAACGATTCAAACTTTTGAGGATATTCTTCGAGCTTGTTCAATGTACTATCAGAGATGTTGGGATCAACATCTGTCTTTAGTTGAGTTTTCTTATAATAACAGTTTTTATTCCAGTATTCATATGGCACCTTTTGAGGCCTTGTATGGAAAGAGGTGTTGGACTCCAACATTTTGGGATGAAGCTGGTTAAAGAAAGTTGATGGGGCTATAATTAGTAGAAGAAGTTGCTGAGAAAGTGAGGAAGATCTAGCAACACTTTGGGACAGATGAGAGTAGGAAGAAAAGTTATGCCGATACCAGAAGGAAAGACTTATCTTTCGAGGTAGGTGACCATGTTTTCCTTAAAACCTCTTCTTGGAAAAGTATGATGCATTTCAGTAAGAATGTGAAGCTAAGTCCATGCTTCATTGGTCCATTTGAAATCTTAGAGAAATTTGGAATAGTTGTATACCGCGTAGCTTTGACTCCGAGTTTGTTTTAGGTACACAATGTTTTTCATGTTTCGATGTTGAGAATGTATATTCCAGATTCATCACATCTCTTGAGCCTAGAAGCAGTTCAGCTGGAAGAGAACCTTTCTTATGAAGAGATACCAGTTCATATTATTGATCGAAGAGAACAATTATTTCAGAATAAGGTAATACACCAGGTAAAGTTTTTGTGGAGAAACCACATGGTTGAATAAGCGACATGGGAGTCTGAAAATTCTATGAGAGAAAAATAACCTCAGTTGTTTAATAAGTAAATAAAATTGTGAGAATGCAATTTCAAGAAGGTGGTGATAATGTAACACCCGATGTTTTTCCAAAAATAAATAGAAATGCATGGAATGTTGTTTTAAAAATATAATTTTAATAATCCTTTAAAACATAACTTTTCTACTTCTATGTTCTGAATTTCAAGAAACTATCATCTACATTTGTGTTCAGTATATTATTTGGAAACTATTGGAACCAAATTGTTTTTTCTGGTGAACAGTAACATTCCCTTATGAATAGTAATATGAATAGTAATATGACCCTAATGAATAGTAATTTTTATTATTATTTTATTTTATTAAGGTTTTACGATAATAACATGTTGGTTAATTTTTCATTGTGATATAGAAGTAGTTACAGAATTAGAATAGTTAATTTTTGAATTAAGTATGATTTTATTTAAAAATTAAATTAATAATATTTAGAAAATTATTTTTAAAAAATGGACTTCATTTTTGAAATCTACACGTCTATAAATGGTTAGGGTGAATTTTGGGAATATTTCTGATATAGTTGATTTTTCATTGAATAGTAAAAAATACAGTTTTTATTTTTGTTGTATTAATGACATCATTAATGATATAATAATTATGTCACAAATCTGGTAGACTTGTGTATAGTAAAATATCATATGATGTGTTCCAAGTGGCTTATACCATGGGAAAATACCATGGGCAAGCCCATGGTTTTGTAAATACCACTCATGAGGTGTCCCTTGAAAATTATTAAAATAATCCCTCACTTTTCCTATAAATACCAACTCTTCCCTTCATTGAATTCATTCCCAATTCTCCCTCAACGAAAATCTGACATCCTTACCTTAATTTTAGTTTTCTCAAGGTTTCCCCACGCCCCCAAGGTCCCAACCTTCACGTTCTAAGGGTTAGTCTACAAGGTAATAAAATTCTCAATTTCATTCTTTTTCCCTTTCAAGTTCTCTTTTATGTCGTATAACTTTCACGTTTCCATAACATGTTCTTATTTTCTTCTTATTAATGTTCTAATATATATTATGATTCATTTCTGGATGGGGGACCCTTGTCCCCTCTCTTTTTAATATTTTCTAAAACCATGTTTCGTAGCTGTTAGGCTGCAGAATTTTTGTAAGTGATTTCACAATTATTCTTTTATTTTGAGTTCTTTCCTTATTATTTATTCATATATCCTTAACCAGGAGGCATGAAATATCCAGAAATAATTTATATTCTATATTTTATCATGTTTATGGAAAATTATTCATCATTATTCTTCTCCTCTCCCACTTATTTAAAGAATAAAAACATTGTCTGTTTGTGTCGAATTATCGACATCATGGACGATGTGATTTAAATTTCCATTAATTATTTAAAGTATGGTCATGAAACCATATATATTGTTTAAAAAGGTTATAATATATGTTTTATGACTCACCCATTGTTCTGGAATTCTTTTGTACTCATGGTTATAATTTATATTCCAAAACAAGGTTGTTATTATCAAAGAACCACTAAAAGGATCTAAACGAACATCATTAATGTTCTAACTTATGAATCATCCTCATGTAAGAATTAAAGAGGATGAATGGAATAATTTATGTTACTGGATATATTTAAATACTAATTCATTCGAATTCTTAGTTTCCCTTCCAATTGAAAAGAATGTCTATCATGAACTGATCATGGAAATCATGTTAAGAACTCACCCAAAAAACAGTGCAAAGGGAAAAATACTAATAATTAAGGTCAAAAAGATGTTATTAAATGATCATATAAGATTTTATAATCATTAAAATGTTTCATTAAAATATTAATAACACTCTTTTAACCATTATACATGAGGTTTAAACAAGATGGAAGTAAGACAAACCCGAGGTAAGGGA
The DNA here is from genome assembly GCA_963277665.1 of Viscum album. NCBI lineage: Eukaryota > Viridiplantae > Streptophyta > Magnoliopsida > Santalales > Viscaceae > Viscum > Viscum album. Next base: position 1,217,067 of record CAUJRU010000149.1, on the reverse strand, counting down.
ATTCTTAACCCGATTTTCATTCACTGGGTTAACCTTCTACTTCATTATTTATGTTCTATTTAAATTTTTTTGTGTTATGGGTTGTATTTATATTATGTTTCATTATGTTTATTTATTGTAAATATACATAATCTATCCACTCTATTAATTCTCTCTTCAATTTTATGATATTTATAAGGGGCTTTTCTTTAAAAATCCTCTTTTTAAATTCGATTTTACGAAATTCAAAAGTAATATTTTTATGGAATTATTCATGTTGTATGATTATGTTTTTGTTCTTGGGAATTATTTATGATGAAGGGTGGGACCTATATTTTTCTCCAATGCATTGGGTATGAGTTATTTGGAAGTCAGTCGTATGATTACTCCAAGTGTAACTGCGATGGTTACACAAAGTAAGGTAACTTTGAGGCTTACAAATTATAAGGTAGCCAAGAATGGTTACAAGATTATGTATGTAATGCCCCAAGATACCTTTATGATTATATTTACATTTTCATGTTTTGTGTGGATCTTGTGTAAATCTCATGTTACACAAAGTAAGTTTATATGGGTGACAAGAATGTATTTTGTAAATGCTTTCATACGTTATGAGTATACATGGATTAATGTGATATTTCCTTATTTTCTATCCCTTACTGAGATTTTGTTCTCATCCCATGTTTTTAAATGATTTTTCACAGGTAAATGGATGTGTAATACAAAGAAGGAAGACATGTTAAATGTTTAAGAATTGTCAAGGAGTCTTGCTTTATGTTTTAATGTTTTATATTTTGAAAAAAATGGAAACTATTTTAATGGTATCCACTCTGTAATAATGTGTAATGTCATGAATGTATTGTCCTAATTCCATAAAGCTCTAAACATGAAAATATCTTCAATGTAAAAGGAAGTGTTTTCTTGAAAAAAATCAAGATTATGTATGTAATAAGGTCTGGTCGTTATAGTTGGTATCAGAGGATGGTTTAGACAACATTAGGGGTTTGGGTGATGTTAATAGTATACCATAAATGATTTTCACTCTACGTTTAATTTGAAATATTGTAGATTTTAAAGATTACCATGTTTCTTTATCTAAGACATGTTTTTTTAGAATGGTTGTCCGCAGAAAGAACTTGGATGCTGAAGAGGAGAGGCACCGACAGAATGACATCCTTCCGGAACTACAACCCAGAATTGTAGGGATTGGAACTGAGCATTTTGTGACAGTAATGGCTCAGTTAACACAGGCAATAAATGGTGGTGGCATCAATGCAAGAGAACCAATAGAGGTACCACAACGGAACATAATAGTAGTGGAAAATTTTATGAGACATCATCTTCCTGTATTCCATGGATATTCTGACTTAGTAGCAGCTGGAGGATGGATCAAGGCCCTTGAAAAGATATTTGATGTTATGGGATGTTTAGATAATCAAAAGGTAAGTCTTACAATTTATTATTTTGAAGGGGAAGGAGATCAGTGGTGTTCATTAGTAATTAATATCAAGGGTAGAGAGGATTTTGATGACTAAGAGTGGGATGAATTTAAAATTATTTTCCTTTAAAAATATTTTCCTAAGGTGGTGCAACTTAGAATGGAGAAGAAATTACCTGAATTGAAACATAAGGGGGAAGATTCAGTGGCTGTGTATGAAGCAAACTTCACTCGAATGACGAGGTATGCTCCAAATATTTTTATGGATCGTGATAGAAAAATCAACTGCTTTTACTCCGGATTGAATCCAAGGTATCGAAGCGCGTTGGCCTCCCATGAATTAAATAGTTATGAGAAAATTGTCTGATGTGCTGAGAGGGTAGAGATGGAGTTTGCTAATGATCATGTGCATTTTGGAAAAAAGAGAAGAATAGGTCCAGTTGGAAAGCAATGGGTAAGAATCAACCAAAGAAATCTGATGGTAAGAGAATCCAATTTTCAGTTTGTGAAAAGTGTGGCAAGAAACACCCAGAGGAATGTCTTATCAAAATTGGGAAGTGTTTTAAATGTGGTAAGCATTGACATATGGCCCAATCTTGTAATGAAAATGATCCTAAGAATAATCCTGATAAGAAAACTGTAAAGTGTTTTAAATGTGGTGAGATGGCTCACTATGCAAACTTCTACCCAAATAGAGATCCCAATGATGCAAAGAATCCAGACTACAACTAGAAAGGTTTAGTGAGATCCTTTACGACTACGTTCGTAGATGTTGGGCTATCCAATGAAGTTGTATCAGGTACTTTGTTTGTTTACTCATATTTTGATAATGTTTTGTTTGATATGGGGTCTACACATTCCTTCATCTCTGAATAATTTTCTGGTAATTTGGAAATATCACCTCAAAAAATGAGACCCAAAATTTTTGTTAAAACACCGGGGTGGGATGATATAGAAAAGGGCAATTATAAGAATATTTCTATTGTGGTCTATTGAATGACTTTACCTTCAAACCTTTCTATTTTACCCTTAGTTGAGTTTGATGTTATTCTGGGGATGGACTGACTTTCTGATTATCATGCTATGATTGACTGTAGAGATAAAGATGTTGTTTTTCCAAAAGTGTTTCAGTTTTTATACAATAATGAACCCATACAATTGATAACACATCAAGAAGCTGAAAAACTATTGAAAGATGGAAATGAATGTTATCTTTCTCATATTGTTGAAAATAAGGGAACAATTCAAATTAATTATGTGCTAGTGGTAAATGAATACCTTGATGTTTTTCATGATGAGTTACCTAGTGTTATACCTGATCGAGAAGTCATATTCACAATTAACTTAGTTCATGATGCTAAGCCAATTTCTAAACCCCCATATCATATGGATCTAATAGAACTTCTTGAATTGAAAGATCAGTTACAGGATTTTCTTGACAAAGGCTTCATTTGTCCTAGCACTTCACCATGGGGAGCCCCTGTTTTGTTTGTTAAAAAGAAAGATGGTTCCATGAGACTTGAATTGATTATAGAGCTTTGGATAACATCACTATTAAAAACAAATATCCTTTGCCTCATATTGATGACTTGTTTGATCAGCTCCAGGGAGCTCAGTACTTTTCCATGATTGAATTGAGGTCTGCATATCATTAGGTGAAGTTGAAGTAAGATGACATCCAAAAAAAGCCTTTCGTACTAGATATGGGCATTATGAATTTGTTGTTATTCCATTTGGATTAACTAATGTACCTATTGTATTCATTAATCTTATGAATAGAGTATTTCATGAGTTCTTGGATAAGTTTGTGGTTGTATTTATTGATGACATTATGGTATTTTCTAAAAATAAAGAGGAGCATGAAAAACATCTAAGGGTTGTTTTACAAACATTAAAAGGAATGAAACTATAAGGAAAATTCAGAAAGTGTGATTTTTGTTTGCAACAGATTTCCTTTCTTGGGAACATTGTAAATAAGGATGGAATAACAGTGGATCCTGCCAAAAAAATGTAGTTGATGAATGGACAAGACCCACAAATGTTATAGATATTTGTAGTTTTCTGGGCTTAACAAGTTATTACTGACAATTTGTTAAGAACTTTGATGATTATCTTGCCCGATAACTATGTTAACACATAAAGGGGTTAAATTTGTTTGGATAGAGGAATGTGATGTTTGTTTTCAGGAACTGAAGAAGTGATTGGTGAATTCTTCAGTTTTGGACTTATCTTCCCAAAATGGTGAGTTTTTCATCTACAATGATTCTTCATGGAAGGGACTTGGTTGTGTTTTGAGGTAGAATGATCAGGTAATTGCCTATGCTTAGAGAAAACATAAACCTCGTTAGCTAAATTACCCCACACATGATTTGGAATTTAATGCTATGGTTTTTGCTATGAAAATTTGGAGGCATAATATATACAGAACCAAATTCCAAATATATAATGACCATAAAAGTATAAAGTATATATTCACTCAGAAGGAATTAAACATGAGGCAGAGAAGATGGCTGGAAATGATAAAGGATTACGATTGCATGATCAATTACCATCCTGGGAAAGAAAACAAAGTGGCAGATTCCTTAAGTCGGAAACATCATGCGTCATTAATCATGATACATTTGGAACATGATCCCTTGATTAGTGATTTGATGAATTTTGGCATAGAAGTTGTTGGTGCAGGGAATACATCTAGTTTTTTTTCAGGTTTCAGTGTAGTTTTTGTTGTTATATAGAATTAACCAAGCACAGAAGGAAGATCGTGAGCTACTGAAAAAGGTAGAATTGGTTAAAATGGGTAAGTTTCCAGAATTTAATCTTGATAGAGATTGTGTTTTAAGATTTGGTAAAAGGTTGTGTGTGCCTTGTGATTCCTAGTTGAAGGAAGAATTGTTGTGTGAAGCTCGTAGTTCTCCATTTTCGGTTTATCCTGGCAGTACTAAGATGTACAGAGACCTTTAGGAGTATTTTTGGTGGGATGGAATGAAAAGAGATATTTTTGATTTTACTATGAGATGTTTGACATGTCAATAGGTTAAAGAAAAGTGACAATTATGGAAGGGGATGTTTCAGCCTTTGCTAGTGCCAGAGTGGAAATGAGAGAATGTATCCATGGACTTTGTGGTGGGAATACCAAAGACTTCTAGAGGTAACAATGTGATTTGGGTTATTGGTGATCGGCTGACAAAATATGCACAATTTATTTCTATTCGAGATACAATGACTTTGGATTAGAGTTCGAGATTGTAACTCGAGGATATTGTCTGGTTACATGAATTTCCTCTTTCCATTGTATCTGACTGAGATCCTAGGTTCACTTATAACTTTTGAAAGGGACTTCAGAAGTCGTTGGGCATGGAGATAAATTTCATTACAACTTTTCATCCTCAATAAAATGGGAAGTCAGAACGAATGATTCAAACTATGGAGGATATGTTTTGATCTTGTTCAATGGACTATCAGGGAAGTTGGGATTACCATCTTTGTTTAGTTGAGTTTTCTTATAATAACAGTTTTCATTCCAGTATTCAGATTGATCCTTTTGAGGCCTTGTATGGAAATCGGTGTCAGACTCCAGTATTTTGGGATGAATTTGGTGAATGAAAGTTGATGGGGCCAGAATTAGTAGAAGAATTTGCTGAGAAAGTGAGGATGATCCAGCAGCACATGAGGACAACTCAGAGTAGGTAGAAAAGCTATGCCGATAGCAGAAGGAAATACTTCTCTTTCGAGGTAGGTGACCATGTTTTCCTTAAACTCTATTTTTCGAAAAATGTGATGCATTTCAGTAAGAAAGGGAAGCTAAGTCCACGGTTCATCGGTCCATTTGAAATCTTGGAGAATGTTGGAACAATTGCAAAACATGTAGCATTGCCTCCGAGATTGTTTCAGGTACACAATGTTTTTCATATTTCGATGTTGAGAAAGTATGTTCCAGATTCATCACATGTATTCAGCCCAGAAGCAGTTCAGCTGAAAGAGAACCATTCATATGAAGAAAAACCAGTTAAGATTCCTGATCGAAGAGAACAGGTGTTGAGGAATAAGGTAATCCACCAGATAATGGTTTTGTGGAGAAACCACCTGGTTGAATAAGCAACATGGGAGTCTGAAAATGCTATGAGAGAAAAATACCCTTAGTTGTTTAATTAGTAAATAAAATTGCAAGGATGGAATTTCAAGAAGTTGAGTATAATGTAACACCCCATGTTTCTTTAAAAATAAATAGAAATGAATGGAAATTTGTTTTAAATAGATATTTTTAATTATCCTTTATAATATAACTTTTCTACTTTTATGTTCTGAATTTCAAGAAACCGTGATCTACATTTGTGTTCAGTATATTATTTGGAGTCTATTGAAACCAACTTTTTTTGGTGAATAGTAACATTCCTTTATGAATAGTATTATGAATAGTAATATGACCCTAATTAATAGTAATTTTTTTATTATTTTATTTTATTAAGGATTTAATATAATAGCATCTTGGATAATTTTTCATTGTGATATAGAAGTAGTTACAAAATTAGAATTGTTAATTTTTTAATTTAGTATTATTTTATTTAAAAATTAATGTAATAATATTTAGAAAATTATTTTCCAAAAATGGACTTCAGTTTTGAAATCTACACTTCAATAAATGGTTAGGGTGAATTTTGGTAATTTTGCTGAAATAGTTGATTTTTCAGTGAATAGTAAAAAATACAGTTTTTAGTTTCGGTGTATTATTGACATCATTAATGATATAATAATTATGTCATAAATCTGGTTGACTTTTGTATAGTTAAATAATATGTGAGGTGTACTAAGTGGATTATACCATTGGTAAATACCATGGACAAGCCCATGGTTTTGTAAAATCAACTCATGAGGTGTCCCTTGAAAATTATTAAAATAATCCCTCAATTTTCCTATAAATACCAACTATTCCCTTCTTTGAATTCATTCCCAATTATCCCTAAACGAAGCTCTGAACTCCTTTCTCTCATCTTAGTCCTCCCGAGGTTTCATCAATCCCTCAAGGTCCCAACCTTCATGTTCTAAGGGTTACTGTACAAGGTAAGAAAATTCTCAATTTCTTTCTTTTTTCCATTCAACTTCTCTTTTATGTGGTATAACTTTCATGTTTCCATAAAATGTTCTTATTTTCTTCTTATTCTTGATATACTATATATTATGATTCATTTCTGGATGGTTGAACCTTGTCCCCTCTCTTTTTAATATTTTCTAAAACCATGTTGCGTAGCCGTTAGGTTGCCAAATTTTTGTAAGCAATTTCACAATTATTATTTTATTTTGAGTTCTTTCCTGTCTCTTTCTTCATATATACTTACCCAAGAGGCATGAAATATCCAGAAATAATTTATATTATATATGTTATCATGTTTATGGAAAATTAATCATCATTATTCTTATCCTCTCCCACTTATTTAAAGAATAAAAACACTGTCCGTTTGTGTCGAATTATCGACATCGTGGACGATGTGATTTTAATTTCCATTAATTCTTTCAAATATGGTCATGAAACCATTTATATGGTTGAACCAGGTTATAATATATGTTTTATGACTGACCCATGGTTCTGTAATTCTTTTTTATTCATTTTTCAAATTTATAAGACAAAACAAGGTTGTTATTATCAAAGAACCACTAAAAGGATCTAAACGAACATCATTAATGTTATATCTTATGAATCATCCTCATGTAAGAATTAAAAAGGAAGAATGGAATAATTTATGTTACTAGATATATGTAAATACTACTCCATTACAATTCTATAGTTTCACTTCCAATTGACAATAATGTCTATCATGAACCAATCATGGAAATCATGTTAATAACTCACCCAAAAACAGTGCAAATAGAAAAATACTAATAATTAAGGGTAAAAATATGTTATGAAATGATCATATAAGATTTTATAAACATGAAACTGTTTTTTTAAAATATTAACAACACTCTTTTAACCATTATAAAAAAGGTTTAAACAAGTTGGAAGTAAAACAAACCCGAGGTGAGGGAATTCCTAACCCGATTTCCATTCTTTGGGTTAACCTTCTACTTCATTATTTATGTGCTATTAAATTTTTTCTGGGTGATGGGTTATATTTATGTTATGTTTCATTATGTGTATTTAAAGTACATATACATACTCTATCCACTCTATTCATTCTCTCTTCAATTGTATGAATCTTATAAGGGGATTTTCTTAAAAAATCCTCTTTTTAAATTCAGTTTTACGAAATTCCAATGTAATGTTGTTATGGAATTATTCATGTTATATGATTATGTTTTGGTTCTTGGGAATTATTTATTATTAAGGGTGGGACCTGTATTTCCCTCCAATGCATTGGGTATGAGTAAGTTAGAGGTCAGCCGTATGGTTACTCCAAATGTAACTACGATGGTTACACAAAGTAAGGTAGCTGTGAGGGTTACAAATTATAAGGTAGCCAAGAATGGTTACAAGATTATGTAAGTAATTCCCCAAGATACCTTTATGATTATATTTATGTTCTCATGTTTTTTTTGGATCTTGTGTAAATCTCATGTTACACAAAGTAAGTATATATTGACGACACGAATGTCTTTGGAAAATGCTTTCATACGTTATGAGTATTCATGGACTAATATAATATTTCCTTCTTTTCCATCCCTTACTATGATTTTGTGCTCATCCCTTGTTTTTATATGATTTTTCACTGGTAAATTGATGTGTAATACAAGGAATGAATACATGATAAATGTTGAAGAATTTTCAAGGAGTCTTTCTTTATGTTTTAATCTTTAATATTTTGAAAAAAATGGAAACTATTTTTATGGTTTCCACTCTATAATAATGTGTAATGTCATGAATGTATTGTCCTAATTCTCTAAATCTCTAAACTTGAAAATATCTTCAATGTAAAATGAAGTGTTTTCTTGAATAAATTCATGATTATGTATGTAATAAGTTCGGGTCTTAATAAGGGGTTCTTAAGATAGGCATTTGGGATTGGTTGAGTTTTCTTATAATAACAGTTACCAATCCTCGTTTAGAATGAATCCTTTTGAGGTGCTATTTGGTCGGCCTTATTAGTCCCCCCCTGTGTTAGGCTGAGGTAGGTGAGACCTCATTGCTGGGGTCATGTCTGGGTCATGAGACTTATGAGAAGGTCAAATTGATCAATAAACATTTATTTACAGCTCAGAGTCACCATAAATCTTATCCTGACCAGGTTTTGAGACTTCGAGTTTTCTGCGGGTGACAGGGTATTCCTAAAAGTGGCCCATCATCTTGTCCATCATAAATTGGGAAAGAAAGGGAAGATGATTCCATGGTATGTTGAACATTTTGAGATCACTGAGCATATTGTGAAGGTGGCATACAGTTTGTCTTTACCTTTCCAGTTTACATCCATCCATGCCATCTTCCATGTATCCCAGTTGAAGAAATACCACTCAGATCCATCCCATGTGCCGAGTTGGGAAGAACTGGAGATAGATCCTAACTTGTCATCTTTGAGTGTCCAGTGAAGATAGTGGACTCTTAAGAGAAGGTGCTTTATGGAAATTCTATTCCACTGGTCTAGGTTCTTTGGCATCATGGAAATTACACACCTGAGACATGGGAGTAGAAGACATGGATTGAGGAAGAGTATATGTTTTTGTTTTCTAATCGAGCTCCAGGTTGAATATCTATGACAAAATGTTTTCATGGTGGGGATAATTTTCACATGAATGAATTATTTTAAAGGTATTTTTCATTTAATTTCAATTCTTGTTTTGTTTTTGGTGTTTCCCATGCATTTTTGTGGAAATGGTGGGTTTTCAAAATTTTGGTCAAATCGTGAGTCCAATTCTAGATTTTAAAAAAATTTCAATTTCTTTTATAAATCCTTCATTTTCAATATTTTTCATCCATTCTAATTCCTACTTGGCCTCCCTTGACATATTAACACCACCACGTAAATTTGGAGCCTTTATAAATCCATAATCAGTGTGTATTTGGGTTTTTATTTAAGTAGTTAGTCCAGCCTGGAATCTCATTTCAATTTTTTTTAAAAAATTGTTTATATAATATCTTATACAATTTTAATGATTTTTCATGGGATTACACCTCTCAACCAATCCCACTGAACCTAGGAACTCCCTCATTCACTTTTACCCCTCTTTAGTTCTCTTTTGCATTGCGGGTTAGGTTGAAACATCTGAAGCTTTCACATTTTGTCCAGATTTAAAAAGGTAATTTGATTATTTTATAACTCCATCATTTTCACTCTTTCCCCCCATTACAGTTCTCAATTAACCTCCTCTTCCTTTTTCCAAACTCAGTTTCATTTTTGGATGTTTGAAAATTCACCTACTGGTGTATTTGGGGTGATTTCTTCAAGATCCCTCAAGTAAGTGGGTCTCCTTCATCATTCTTTCAGTTTTCGTTGGGTTTCATTCAATTTGATTATGGATTCTTCCATTATCCTTGATGTCCCAAATGACCATATGGTAGGGTTTAGAACCTAGTTTTTAAACATTGGGTTTTTTGTCCAATATTCTGTTTTTAGGCTTGATCTACCCTCCTTGAGGTGCGACAGTGGTGCGTTTGAGTTTTTGCACAAAGGATTCAAGGTTTTTTTACTTTTGTCGGTGATTACATTGTGTGTGCAATTTTTTGAATTATCTTTCTATTTTTATGGTATTTTAATGTTTATTTCATTTGAATGTTGCTGTAAAAATTTGTTTTAGTGTTATTTATAATGAAAATGAATTTTTGGTGTCACTTTTATGGGAAATTAGGGGTTTTACAAATGTGTCTTTCATTGCTTCACTTGAGGCTACCCTATAATTTCTTAGTTGATTTTATTGAAATATATTAGGACTGAAAATACTATTTTGAATTTATATCTCCTTTGGTGGTTTTTGATAAAATCTGTTTTAATGGTGTTTGTGAAACACATAAAATTTTAGGTCCATTTTTAGAAAAAAATGGCGGTTTTACAATTTTATCACTTAAATTATATGGGGATTCCCTAAGATTTAGTTTTTGGTCTAATTGGATGGTTTTTAACTTAAATTTTTGTTTTATTAACTTAATGTGTGCACATGGTGTGCAAAGTGAGGGTTTCAAGGAGTTATGGGCACAAAACAAGATAAAATTTTGGGAAGTTGTTTATTAAAAATCATAATTATTTGTTATGTGTTTTTAGCAGTATAAAGTGTGTATAGCTAGTGTCCTATTTTTAAGTGACCATTAGTGGTGTTTTACATGAATAGGTATGTGTTTTTCTTTCTAAATCTATTTGAGCACAAAAGGGGAAGCCTGAGTACCTAGGCGGGCAGATATGTACTAGTACAACTAGTGAACCAAATGGGTGTCGTCCTTGTTTCACTGACCAAATGGATAAAAAACACTATAACTAAACTATATGGATGATTATGGGTGATCAATAGGTTTTGGGTATGTTCCCTAATAGTGTCTTGTGCATGATAATATATGTTTCTATGGTTACTTTTCACCAAGGTACGAGGTGCATCGGGCCTGAGACTATCTAGTTTCCTGGGGGTGTTCCCGGTTTTGGTGCTCATTGGATTTGTGGTATTTACCCATGTATTACGGTGTGTTTGGATTAACTTTATAGTATCTAACTTGTCTTATTTAATTGTGTTAACATTCTGAAATTTTTAGTTTAAAAACGGTTTTCAATTGAAAGTTACACTACTTGGAATTTATCATTGTTATCTTTACATAGTAAAACTGCATGATTTTCACTTTTTATTACATACCATTTGGAATATTTGGGTGGTATCCTACTAGGTTTTGGATCACACCCTACTTACACTGATTGGGTTTAAGTATAATTCATTATGTTTGACTGAGGTAAAGGCAAAGCCTCGGGTGAAGGCAGTTCGGGTTGTTAGTTCCCTCCTACGGTGTTGTGTTGTGGAGAAGAGACGTGGGTGATTTCTCTTTGTCATGTTAAGTTATTTATGATGACTTGATTATACTTATATTATTATTTTTAACTCTTTAAAATTATTTAAAACTATGTATTCAATTATGGTTTTTGATTAAGTCTTGTTTGGCATGGAAATTTCAGATTCTTATAATTGATAGTTTTTAATGTTATATGCTTTCATAATCAGGTAAATATTTCCCAATCTATATTTATTGGTACTCATTAACTTGTGCCATCCCATGGGGATATATAATTCCCTTCAGGTCTTGTCATGGGCGGGGTTTGGTGCCACAAATAGTGGCGACTTGATCCTATTCATGACAGCTTCCCAAGCCTCTTCCTCATGTCTAAGACCTTCTTGTCTCACCAAAAGGCCAAAAATATGTTCCTTAAGTTTTTTATCAATGAGGGGAATTAAATAACTGGATTGAAAAGATTTTAAATAATATGAACCTAAGGTAATGGAATTATTTACCCAATTTTTGTTTATTGGGTTTGCTATCTACATCATTGATTATATGTTACTAAGAATATTTTTGAAATGAATTTTATAATATTATGTTGTATGATGTGTATTTAAAGTCTATTCACACATATTACATTCATTTTATTAATTCACATTTCAATTATATGATATTTTTTTTGGGAATTTTCTTTAAAAATCCTTCTTAAATTTACATTTTTATAAAAATTAAAGGAAATGTTTTTATGAAAGTTTTATTTTTTATGATTATTATTTGGTTATTTAGAATTTCATATGAAGAATTGTGGGACCTATATATCCCTCAAATGAATTGGATAAGTACCTAAATTATTTAATGTTTAAGGATGATACATTATAGTTGGTATGAGATAATGTTTTAGATAACTTTAGGGGTTAATATGGTGTTAATAGAATATCATAAATGATTTTTAACTTTTGGATATTTTGTAATGATATATAAATTTATGATCACCATGTTTCTTCATCTAATATATGCCTGTTCAGAATGGGTTTCTATAGATGGAATAGGGAACCAAACTAGGAAGTCAATGAGAGGATGTTATCTTTCTGAACCCACAACCTAGAATGGTGGGAATTAGAACATATCAATTTGTGATAGTAATGGATCATTTGATACTGTATAAAAATAACAGTGGAATCTATTAAATTGAATAACTAGAACTACCACAATAGAACATGATGATAGTAGAACATTTTATGAGGAAAATCCCACCTATTTTCAATGGATCTTCTAACCCAGTGGATTCTGAATGATGGATTAAATACATTTAAAAGATATTTGATGTCATGGGGTGTTCAAATAATCAACATTTTAGTATTTTTATTTATCATTTTGAAGGTTAATACGAATAGTGGTGGTCAATGGTCAAGAATAATAGGGATACTGAGGAGATTGTTTCCTTTTAATGGGATGAATTTAAACATATTTTCCTTGGAAAATATTTTTTAAGGTTGTTCAACTTATCATGGAAAATAAATTCAATTATTTGAAATAAAAGGATGATGACTCAGTGGCGATGAATGAATAAAACTACACCGGATTGGAAAGGTATGCACCAAATATTATTCAAGATCTTGACAATAAAATAAATTGTTTTTACTGTGGATTGAATCCATTAATCTGAAGCGAGTTAGCCTCCCATGAGTTAAAATTCTATGAGTGAATTTTTTGATGTGCTGAGAGGGTAGAAATGGAGTTTTTGGATGATCAAGTCTACTTTAAAAACAAGAAGAAGGATATTTCTATCTGGAAAGTGATTTGTAATAGTCAATAAATGAAATATAAAGGCCAAAAAATTCAGTTTCTAGTTTCTGTGAAGTGTGGTAAAAATATCCCCAGTAAATTCCTTAACAAGTCCATGAATTATTTTTGATATTTCAATTTTGGAAATATGGAATAAAATTGAAATGAAAAATATATTATTTATGGTATTCATAATTATGAAAAGAAAACTGTAAAGTGCATTAAATCTGGTGAGAAGGGGCATTATGAAAATACCCATCCAAATAAATATTTGAATAATGGAATGAAGCCATATTATAAGAAGAAATGTGAAATGAGATCCTTTACAACTAAGTCATCTAATTTTGGGCCATATAATGAAGTGTTATCCTGCACTTTTTTTAATCTTACTTTTCTAATGTATTGTTTGATATAGGGTCTACACATTCCTTTATTTATTATATATATATTGTAGTAAATTGAAAATTTCACCTCATGAAATGAAAGCATAACTTTTGGTTTAATCACTAGGTTGGATATTATAGTAAAATGAAATTATAATAATTTTTTGTTGTTATATATGGAATTAAATTACCTTCCAAACTTTTTTGTTTCACTTGGTGGAGTTTGATATTATTTTGGCTAATTATTGGATTTCTTTTTATCATGATAAGATTGATTATAGAGCTAAAGAAGTTGTTTTTCAGAAAGAGTTTAAATTTTTTTATAATAATGAAATCATTATATTTATAACATATCATGAAGATGAGAAACTATTAAAATATAAAAATGAAAATCATATTCCTGAAATTTTTTAAAACAAAGGGAAATATTTAGATTAATTATGTGTCGGTGGTAAATGAATACATGTTTATTTTTCCTAATGTTTTTTATATGTTATACCAAATAGATATTTTTAATTTATTATTGAATTAGTTCTTGATGAAAATACAATTTCAAAAATCGTTTATTGAATTGCTCAAGTGGAACTTCTAGAATTTAAAAACCAATTTCTAGAGTTTTTTAATAAAAGATTCATTCATCCAAGGACATCACCATGGGATACTCTTGTTTTGTTCATTAAAAATAATGATGGTTCCATGAGACTTTTCATTTATTATATAGATTTTTATAAAATTACTATTATGAATAAGTATTTATTGCCTCATATCAATGAATTGTTTGATCATCTCTAGGGAGTTTAGTATTTTCTAAGATTCACTTGGGATCCGGGTACCATCAGTTGAAGGTGATGGAGAATGAAATCACAAAAATATATTTTCATACTTTATATGGTAATTTTGAGTTTTTTGTTATTCCCTTTGGTTTGAAAAATTCCCCTGCTGTATTAATGGATCTTATACATAGAATATTCCATGAATATTTGAATTTTTTGTTATTTTTATTGAGGATATTTTCATATTTTCAAAAACATTATAGGATTATGAATAACATTTATGGATTTTCTTATAATATCTCAATGTAAATAAGTTATATGGAAAATTTATAAAGTTTGATATTTTGAAGAAATAAATTTCTTTTCTTGTAGACGTTTTAAATAAAGATTGAATAATAGTTCATCCCACCAAATGAAAAGTGATTGATGATTAGAAGAGACCTAAAAATGATATAGATATTCTTAGTTTTCCTAGATTAGTAGGATATTACTGATGGTTTGTTAAACATTTTCACACTTATCTATCCTGCTAACTAAGTTAACATGAAAAGGGTTTAAATTTAATAGGATATAAGAATGAGATATTTTTTAAGTAAATGAATATGAGATTGGTGAATGATCAATTTTGGCCCTTTCTTATAGAAATTTATAGTTTTTCATCTACTGTGATGCTTCTTTGAAGGGACTTGGTTATTCTCTAATTTAGAATGATTATATAACTTATTATTGTTCAAGAAAACTGAAAACTCATGAATTAAATTATCCCAAACTTGATTTATAATTAGATGATATGGTTTTCTTTATGAAAATATGGATTCATTATTTATATGGAGCCAAATTTGAATCATATTCTGACCATAAAAGTTTGATGAATATATTTACACTAATGTAATTTGACATGGGGAACAGAAGGTCGATGGAACTGATAAAGGATTATGATTGCATGATCAATTACAATCATGGAAAAGAAAACAAAGTGGGGGATTCCTTGTGTAAAAAATACCATGCTACATTAATCATGTCACATTTAAAACATGACCCCATGATTACAGATTTGATGCACTTTGACATGGATGTTGTTGGTGTAAGAATTCTAGCTGTTGTTTTCAGGTGTCAGTTAAGTCATCTCTATCAAAAAAATAATAAAGTAGAGAAGGAATATAGTGGGTTAAAAAAGGTATAATTGGTTAAAGGGGTTAGTTTCTAGAATTTGAAATTGATAAATATTTTTTTTGATATTTGGGAAGAGATTATGTCTTCCTTCTGATTCTCAGCCAAAGAAGGAATTGTTATGTAAAGATAATAGTTCTCTGTTTTCCGTTAATCATGGAAGTACTAAGATGTATAGATACCTCTAGGAGTATTACTGTTGGGATTAAATGAAAAAGAGATATTTCAGATTTTACCATGGAATGTATAACATGTCAATATGTTAAAGTAGAGTGACTACTACCAAAGGGGATGCATCAGCCTTTGGTTGTTCGAGAGTGGAAATGGGAAAATATATCCATGGTCTTAATTGTGGGACAACCAAATACTTCTCAGGGTAACAATGTGATTTGGGTTATTGTTGACCGACTAACTAAATCTATACATTTCCTTTTATGTCGAGATATTATGTATTTGGATAATCTTTTATGATTATACCACAAAAATATTATCAGGCTACGTAGAGGTCTTATTTCCATTGTATATCACCACGATCCATGGTTTACTACTATATTTTTGAACGGTATTTACAAGTCATTATGAAAAGAATTACATTTCGACAAAAAAATTCATCCCCAATCTAACAAATAGACTGAGCGAACATTTCAGACCTTAAATGACATGTTACCTGATATTTCGATGGATTTATAGGGAATTTGGGATTAATATCATTATTTAGTTGAGTTTTCTTATAATAAAAGTTTTCATTTTAGTATACAAATGATCCTTTTTAAAGCATTATAATTAAATAGGTTTCAAACTTTGGAATTTCTTGATGAAGATGGGGAATGGGAGTTTATGGAACCCTAATTAGTAGAGGAAGTGGTAGAGAATGTAAAGATGATCCTGTGACACATTAGGATAGCTCAAAGAAGACATAAAACTTATACATATAATAGGATGAAAGAATTTTCTTTCAATGTAGGTGATAATGTTTTTCTTAGAATCTCACCATGGAAAAATATTATGCATTTTGTTATGAAAATAAAGCTAAGTCCATGGTTCATTGGATCTTATGAAAACATGGAGAAAGTTAAACGAGTCTCCTACTAAGTATCTTTTACAATGAGATTATCTCAGTTAAAAAATGTTTTTCATGTTTCAATGTTGATAACGCATGTTCTAGATTCATCTCATTTTTTGAGCCCATAAGTAGTTCAGTTGGAAGGGAACATTTCTTATGAAGATAAACCCATTTTGATTCCTCATTGTACAAAGTAATTATTGTGGAATAAGGTAATTTAATAGGATAACATTTTTTGGAGAAACCACATGGTTGAAAAAGAAACATGGGAATCTAAAAATGCTATGTTGTAAAGGTATAATCCCTTGTTTAATAAGAAAATAAAAACTTAAGGATGAAGTTTCTAGAAGGTGGGGAGAATGTAACAACCCAGGTACCAATATAATAATTTGTTTAAATTTTGAATTAAATAGTTAAATTAATTATAAATGTATAATGAAATAAGTGGTATTTATAATTAAATAATCTATACTAATAGGATAGTAACCTCACCTATGAGATTATAAATAAAAGTTATGTATATTATAAGTGTAATCATGATATATTGGTATCATTAAATTGGTAAATAAATGTTTTTGAAATGATAAATTAAGTGTTGGTATTTTTAAATGTCATAAATATTTAACTACAATTTCATAATAAATACAATGATTTAGAAGAAAATATGTTTTCTTAAAATAGATTCACATATAAATATTTTTTCCATTTAATTATAAGATTATTTTATGAGACCTTAATCAATTTTTCAAGGGGTTATGAAATTAGTTATAATTTAAAAACTGTTATTTTTAAAATAAATAATGATTTTAATTAAAAATTAATTTTATTATATTTACAAAACTATTTTCAAAATAAATTGAGATCATTTTTTAATTCTAAATGTAAAAATTGGTAATGATGATTTTTTTGGATTTTTCGGAAATACAATATTTTTTGTGAATAGAAAAATACAATTATTTATGATATCTACACATTATAAGTTAAATAAACTATTACATGAGTCATCACTGATATATGCACTATAATATCAAACATACCTACATTATTTTAATATGTTTAGTTTTAATTTTCAAAATATTCATAGTATTGATCCAAAATAACAATTTAATTACTAAAAAATTCTAAAAACACCACTATCCTCCACTATAAATACCAACATTACAATATATTCTCCTCACACCTTAATGCCTTATATATTGTTTAAAATATACCAAATTTCCATCCTAATCCACTTCCCCACATTTAAGCCTTACTGCTCACAGGAATAGTCCAAATCCAAGGGCCTTAATGAGTTTCTCAATAATGATAATTCAAGACGTGGTTTGAACATGTTGAAAGTAAAACAAACTCGAGGTAAGGAAATTCTTTTCCTAATTTTCATTCTTTGGGTGAAAAAACTACTTCATTGATTATATTGTATATGTTGGATCCAATATGTAGATATGTATATCTATTAGATGGAACAATACAAGAGGGGGGGGGGGTGAATTGTAGGTTTAAAAACCTTTTGAGTTTTAGCACTTAAGAGATTAGTTTAAAAAGTCTTAAACTAATACAAATACAAACACCCATGATTGTATTGAATATAAAAGGTATGAAGTATTGTAATACTAATGAAATTTAAAACAATTGTATTCAAGATGAACACAATAATCGGAGTAACATAAAGATGAATAATTCTACCTTAAAGCATATAGAATCAATCAATACAATATGTAATAGAATGGATGTAATTGAAACAATTACAAATGTATAAGAAATAGAAAAGGAAACAAAAAAAAATTCCTTTATAATACTATTAACAGCGGAATTGTAAAAGAATTACAATTATTTTAACCCAAAGAGAATGGTTATCCTTTCACCTAGGATAAAAGGTCTGTCTCACCAACACCTTGGTGAGCCCTCGATACGATGATCGGTTCATCCATCTGCCTATCCCCGCTAGCCCTCGATACGATGATCAGAACGTCTATCTACCTATCCCCGGCAGCCCTCGATTTTGTAGGTAATCGGCACCTCTATCTTTCAATCACTTGAAATCCCTCGATACGATGATCAGACACACAAAGCACAAAGCATGAGAGAAGTCACATCATCTCTCTCTAGAACATGATAGAAGCAAAGTATCACAGTTGTATCACGCTTGTTCTTAGTTTTCTGTTGTTCTTCTTAGCTTCAAACGACCTCATATTTATAGGCCTCGGGTTCCAACGGTCACATCTCCTCCAACGGTCATATTTCTTCGAAAAACTCGGAGGTACTTGGACACCGGGCATCATAACGATCATATTGAAACAAAAAACACGACATCGTTTTGATTAGTTTGTAACTAACTCAACAACATCGTATTGGATTGAACAATATATATGAATAAGATAATCATGAGTACGATTTAAAGAAGCAAGAGTTTTTCACTAAGTACCAAAACAAGTATGAAATGAAAGATATGGGTAGCAGGGTTAATACAATTTCTATATTTAGTATGATCATCAGGGTCAGTACGATCAGCATATTTAGTACGATCAGAATTTTCAGTACGATCAACATGTTTAGTACGATCAGCATGTTTAGTATGATCAGTATGTTCAGTACGATCAGCATGGTCAGTACGATCAGCATGTTTAGTATGATCAGCATGTTCAGTACGATCAGCATGGTCAGTACGATCATCATGTTCAGTACGATAAGCATGTTCATTACGATACGATTAAAAAGACATTTGTGATTTACAAAACAAAATATAGAAGTCAAAAGATATCTTTTGACTCAACAATCTCCCCCTTTTTGGAATGCACAACACATAAAGTAAATATAACAAGAAATACTTATCTCCCCCTAAGTTATTGGAAACTCTTCTAAATAAGAAATTTGAATACAACTAACTCCCCCTTAGGTGTACTTTCCTAAGGACTGTATTCGTATATTTCCATTAAGTTTTGTAAAGCATTTTCCCCTTTTATAAAACATTCTCCCATTTTATAAACATTCTCCCCCTTAGTATGCATTCTCCCCCTTTTTAAACATTCTCCCCCTTTGTGATTTACAAAAATAAAGGGGTAAACATGAATTATATGAAAGAATTAGAAAAATAATACAAGTCAATAGAAAAAAAATTCATTACTATAAAAAACAAGACCAGACTTGAAAACAAATAGAAGTCACTTGTTTTCTCTTTCTTTCTCCTTTTTGATCAACTCATGATGAACTGCCTTCATCTTTATTATATCCTTCTTGTCTTCAGAAATAGCATCGCCTTGAGATCTGAGAAGGTCTTGTTGATCGAAAAAGAGTTGATCCTGATTTTTGATTGTCTCTTCCTGAACTTTGATTACTTCTTCAAGAGTACCAATTCTGTTTTTCAAATTCTTGTTATCTTTGGATAACACATAATTTTGTTTCTTCCACAAAACCATTTCATCCTTGAAAGATGTAACCTTAGAGAGTTTATATTGAAAAGCATTCATTCTCTCCTGCAAGTCTTTTACTGAAGGAAGATTGGATCGTTGAGAAGACAAAATATTCAACCTTTCAACTATTTTTTTATCCAGCTTATTGAAAGAAATTACAAGCTCATTTGACAACCTTCTTATATATTTAATTGCTAACTCATGATCATTGACTGAGCTCTCTGTTTTGTACGACCACTTGGTCATCTTGTTGCATGCCTTCTTATGGGCAGCTGAACTTTCTAGAAGGACTTTCAAATCAGCTTCGACTAACAAAACTTTCTTTCTCAATTATTTTACAGAGCCAAACTTCTTCTTCTGATTGTCAGTAATAAAATCAATCTTTCCTTCCAGCTAGGGAAATATGGAATGGTCTTATCAACCCTTCTCAAAACATGAACAATGTAATCACTCTTCATGAGAGAGATTGTATTTTCTGAATTAGTATCTTCATTGTACGAATCCAGTTCATTTGATTGCCTTGAATCTAGAACCGGCTATTTTCCTTTTGCTTTTTCTTTCTGCTTTCTTTATTCTTCCACTTTATCACTAATGTCAATAACTTTATCAGTGTTAGAGGATTCAACACCTTGCTTTTCTTGGGACAATATTCTATCCGGAGTTCGTGCTTGATCGACACGAGGAACTTGTTGAACACCTTCACTCGGATTTTAAACCGATTCCTCTATACTTTTCATCAAACTCTGAAAGATTTATAAAATAAAATCTTCTTCCTCTTCTTCAACTTCTTCTATCTCTTCCATCATTTTTTTCGTTTTACATTCTCAGGAAGACTCTGTAGGATGGGCTCTTAATGCACTTCTTCCGTCAGTTGAGCACTAGCATCCTCAACCATTTTTACGACTTTAGAGATATCAAAGTCTTGAGCCTTTATTTTCAAAACAGTTTTGTTTTTCTTTTCAGCCTTAAGGGTTTCTTCTACCCTTATTCTTTCTGTAAAAGCCTCAGCTGGGTCAAGACCAAACATTGGATCACCTTCCTTTCTCTGTTCTTTATCCTTTCTCCATTTGGCTACAACCTCCTTACTGTACTTTGGCTTCTTCTTAGGCTTTGAACTGGTTTGAGGATCAGACTTTTGAGTAATACAAGTAGATTGAATGTCTTTGGCTGGAATAGGTGCCGATTGATTCTGAGGATATTCAACTTCGACAACCTTAACAAAAAGATTTGAATTCTAATCAAAACAAACATTCAACTTCTTCATAATACTTTTGCTAATACAGGATGGTTTTAGATCTATCATGTTTCCTTTGAAAGGGATGTTGCAAAACTTCATACTCTCGAGAATAAACTTTGTACGAATGGCTGGATACATAATCAAATGAGATTTGATTGCCCCGGACTTTATATTCTTAATTGTTTCGAAAACATACCCCATGAGATTCACTTTTCTCATGTTGACAAGATAGTCCAACATGAAGATATCAGAAACTTTTTGAGTTTCTCTATCCCCTCTCCTTGGGAGAAGAAAACCTTGCATCCATAAAGTCACAAACCGATTGTCTGGAGAAAGATGAGCCACTTTTCTATTCTCTTCATTTATAACAAACAAATATTTCTCAGCGCTTTCTCTATTAAACATACCAAATTCCTCTGGTAGTTTATAAGATGGAAAAAAAAAATCACCTTCTATTGGGATATTCAAGAAATGAGCCACTTGTTTCATAGACATAGACAACTTTCTATCATACACAAAAAAATTGATAGTCATATTCTTGTCAAAAGATTCAGTTTTATAGAACTGACAGACTTCATCAAAGAGAACCGGATCTTGAGAAACAGGCTTTTCAACACAAAAATTCTCCCATCCTTGAAACAATATAATCCTCCTGATAGTAGAATCATATGAATCATAGAAGTCACGGGAGACTAACCTTTCCCTTAAATGGACTTTTTCCGAGAAAGCCTTTGAAGACATATCAGCAGGAGTGTTGGCAGAAGACTGAGACATAGAGATGCTGCCGATGAAAGATCGTACGATGATTTAAAACAGTGGAGTAGAGCTTCACCTCAAAATCTAAAAAATCAATGTGGGTTTGAGGAGGGGGGGGGGGGCTATTTATAGGAGATAAAAGGATGACAGTTGATCTTCTATGGTTAGGATTAGAGGAAAAAAGATCAATGGTTAGGATTAAAACGAAAGAAAGAAAAAAAATAATGAAAAGTACATGTCGGAGAATGTAAGGTTTCCATTGGTTTTAATAGAGTTCAAAAGGAAACACAAACGTAAAAAGTAAAAAAAACTATTAATCGTCATACCGATGGAAAACAAAGTCATTACCATTAACTGACAAGCCGATGGATAACAATTTCGTTACCATGAACTGACAATACGATGGAAAAGAAAGACAATACCATCATCGGTTAGTACGATGGTAAAGAAAATCATTACCATCATCGGTCGATACGATGGAAAAGAAAATCATTACCATCATTGGTAGATATGATGGAAAAGAAAATCATTACCATAATCGGTCGATACGATGGAAAAGAAAATCATTACCATCATCGGTCGATAAGATGGAAAAGAAAATCATTACCATCATCGGTCGATACGATGGAAAAGAAAATCATTACAATCATCGGTCTATACGATAGAAAATAAATTCATTACCATCATCGGTCGATACGTTGGAAAAGAAATTCATTACTATCATCGGTCGATACGATGGAAAAGAAATTCATTACCATTATCGGTCGATACGATGGAAAATAAAATCATTACCATCATATGTCGATACGATGGAAATGAAATTCATTACCATCATCGGTCGATATGATGGAAAAGAAATTCAGTACCATCATCGGTCGATACGATGGAAAAGAAATTCATTACCATCATCGGAAAGTACGATAAACAAAAAAACAAAAAAAACAAAAAAACACATACCAGGAGAGTAAATAATTAAAGATCATAAAAAACATAGTAAGAAATGTCCTCCCCCTTTCAAAAGGAGTTGTTTTCTGTAAGGAGAAAAGTAAAACAAGAAGTGGATATGAATGATTATTTTAATGTAATCATTCCTAGCTTCTGTTTTATAAACTCAAATATATCGGAAGGTAATGGTTTTGTAAAAATGTCAGCAAGTTGTTCTTGCGTTCCGATAAATTGTAAAACGATGTCTCCTTTTTGTGTGTGATCCCTAAGAAAGTGATGCCTAATATCTATGTGTTTTGCATGAGAGTTATGTGTTGGGTTATTACTATGATCTATGGCACTAGTATTATCACAAAGAATTTGAGTTTTGGAGAAACTCAATCCATAGTCAGTGAGTGTCTGTTGCATCAACAATACATGAGCATAGAAACTTCCAGCTGCTACATATTCAGCTTTAGCAGTGGATAGTGCTACTGAGTGTTGTTTCTTGCAGGACCAAGAAACCAGAGAATATCCTAAGAAATTACATGTTCCATATGTACTTTTTCTATCCATTCTACAACCGCCAAAGTCAGCATTTGAAAAACTTTTTAAAACAAAATCATTCCCAGAAGAGTAAAAAAGACCTAAATATATAGTGCCTTTTAAATACCGAAAGATTCTCCTTATGGATTTTAAGTGAGACTAATTTGTATTAGATTGATATATTTCACATAAGAATACAGAAAACACTAAGTCTGGTCGACTAGCTGTCATGTATAGAAAAATTCCAATCATACCTCTGAAAATTGTTTGATCTACTGGTTTCCCAGTTTCGTTAGGATCAAGTGTATTTGAGGTACCAATTGGAGTGCTAATACCTTTAATCTTGTTATAACCATAATTTTTGAGTAAATATTTTATATACTTGTGTTGAGATATATACATTCCTTCTGTTTTTGAGAAATTTGAAATCCTAAAAAGAATGTTAACTCACCCATCATACTCATTTCAAACTCCGATTTCATTAAATTTGCAAAAGAATAAGTTAAAGATTTCTGAGTTGATCCAAATATGATCTCATCAACATATATTTGAACAATAAAAACATTTTTATTTTCCATTTTTATAAAAAGGGTTGGATCTGCTATACCATTTTTATAATTGTTTTTAAAATAAATCTTGTAAATCTATCATACCATGCTCTAGGGGCTTGCTTAAGACCATATAGAGCCATGGTATGTTTGAAAACATGATCAGGATGTTTTGGGTCTTGAAAACCAGGAGGTTGTTCGACAAAAAATTCTTCTTGAACAAAACCATTTAGAAAAGAACATTTTACATCCATTTGAAATAGTTTGAAATTGAAATATGATGCAAAGGATAATAGAATACGAATAGATTAAATTCTATCTACAGGAGAATATGTTTCTTCATAGTCTATTCCCTCTTGTTGATTATAGCCTTTAGAAACAAGTCTTTCTTTATTTTTTACAATGATTCCATTTTCATCACATTTGTTTCTGAAAACACATTTTACACCAATTATAGTAGTTTCTTTAGGTCTATCAACTAAAGTCCAGACTTGATTCCACTCAAACTCATTTAGTTCATCTTGCATTGCTTTAATCCAATCATCTTCACCTAAGGCCTCACTTGTACTTTTAGGTTCAAATAGGGAAAGAAAAGCAAGATGTTCTATTTCATTTCATAAGGAATTTCTGGTACTTACAGGTTGATTTACATCAACAATGATGTTATCACCGGGTTGATTCCAAAGAAACAATTGATTTGGGTTTTGTAAAACTTGTTCATCAACATATGGTAGAAAATCTTCTGTGGTAAATGTTTCAGGAATACTTTCTTGAACATTTTCCTCATCAGAGTGATCTTCTAATAATGGTTGATAAACATTTTTAGAAAACAAATCCGAGGATGTAGGATTGGGTTGGTTGAAAACAAAAGGATCAGATTCATCAAATTTGACATGTACTGTTTCCTCAACAGTACAAGTATTTTTATTGAAAACTCTATAAGCCATAGAGGTTGTAGAATAGACTATAAAGATTCCTTCATCAAATTTTGGTGAAAATTTGTGTAGATTACCTTTTGTATTCAGAATGAATACTTTGCATCCAAAAACTTTGAAGTATGAAACTTTAGGTTTTCGACCATTCCATAACTCATAAGGGGTTTTATTATGAAATGGTCTAGTTAAAACACGATTTATAGTATAATAGGCAGTACTAATAGATTCATCCCAGAACTGTTTAGAAATTGAGTATTCAATCAACATGGTTCGAGTCATTTCTTGAAGAACATGATTTCTTCTTTCAACATCACCATTTTGCTGAGGAGTTCTTGGAGATGAGAAATTGTGAGTAATACCTTTCTTACTAGAAAAAGTTTCAAAATCTGAATTTTGAAATTCCCCACCATGATCACTATGAATAGTTATCAATGGTAGGTTTTTCTCATTTTTAACATGGGCTCTAAAAGTTTTGAAATAGGAAAAGGCTTCAGATTGTTTTTGTGAGAAAGTAGACCCATGTAAATCTAGTAAAGTCATCAACTAAAATAAATACAAAGTATTTTCCTCCAATGCTTCCAGTTTGTGTAGGACTAAAAATATCCATATGCACTAGCTGTAATGCATTAGAAGTTGAAACTTCATTAATTGATTTAAAGCTAGTTTTATGTTGCTTTCCAAATTGACAAGGATCACAGACTTTTGAAGAATCATATCTAAGATCCGGTAGTCCTTTCACAAGTCTTTTCTTTGAAAGTTTACTAAGGTTTCTCATATTACAGTGTCCTAGTCTCCTATGCCATATCCATTATTGGTCTTCTATAGCACTTAAGAAGGTTATGTTTTGGCTCCTAAGGTCTTCTAAGTCAACAGTGTAAACATTCTCTTGCCTATGGGTAGATAGAATGAACTCATCCTTGGAATTGTGAACTAGACACTTATCATTTCTAAAATTCACAAGGTAACCTTCATCACATAATTGACTTATGCTGATGAGATTGTGCCTAAGACCTTTAACAAAAAAACATTTGAGATAAGAACTTTTCCAAGAAAAAAGATATTTCTTATACCAACAATCTTTCCATGAGCATTATCTTCGTAGGTTACTTTTCCACCTTTTGTTTTGATAACATTTTCAAAAAGATCATTGTTTCTAGTCATGTGTCAGGAACAAACACTATCCATGTACCAAATATTCTTATTAATACACTTCTAATTTTCCTAAAAGAAAAACAATTAGTTTTTCGGAATCCAAACTTGTTTGGATCCATAAGGGTTGGATAAAATAATTTTTGGAATCCACATTTGTTTTAAAAAATGGGCTTTATGGAATCCGAAAGATTGAGTTCTATTAAGAGAACAATATCTTCTCTAGTGTCCTCCATATTAACACTTATAACAAAAAAAGGTTTTTTGAGGAACAAAATAGTTATTACTAAAATAGGTTTGGAATGAGTATAACCAAGACCAGAACAATTTCTCAAAGGTATAATTTGAGAATACATCTATTCAAAGTTTTCCTTTCCATGAGTAATGTTTGACAAACATTTTTTCAAGGAAAAAATTTCTGACTTTAATTTTAAAACCAAATTATTATTTTCCAAAACATTTGAATTTGAACTAGAGTTAGGCTCTAAAATATTTTTCTTTGAAATTACATTTTCAAGATCCTTAGAATGTTTATCCTTATTAGATTTAACATTATAAACAGTTTTTAAAATACTTTAAAAATCAGAAGTTTTCACATCAAGATCTTTAAAAAGATCTGATACTTCTTTAGTCAAGATTGAAATTCTAGAATTTTCTTTCTCAAGCTTCTTCTTGAGTTTAGAATTTTCATTTTCAAGTAATTCAGCGAATCGAGATACATCTTCAAAAGAAGGTAATGTATCATCTTTTGATGAGGAAGATTCACCATTTAAAGATTCATAATATCCATTATCAGTATAATTTTCATTCAAAGAGACATTTGTAATAGCTTTAGCATTGTGTACCTTAGCCATGAGACAATGATCTTTAGTTGGTAATCTGGCTATAAGTCCAATATTTCTCTGTCCTGAGAACTCATATTCTGAAGAATCATCTGAAGAATCACTACCACTTTCACTCCAGGTATCATTTTCTTTCAATACATTCTTTGTCTTATAAAACTTTTTCTTGTTTCTTTCACAGTGTTTCTCATTTGTGTCTTTCCTCTTCAGTAAAGGACAATCAGGCCTTATATGTCCTGCTTTCTTACATTCATAACAAGTTACCTCTGAATATTTCTTATCTTTCCTATCTTTCTTTTTGAATCTATATTGGAAGTCTTTCTTCCCCAATATCATGTTCATTCTTCGAGAAAGATTGGCTAACTCATTATCCGAAAGATTACAATCACTTGAATCAGATATAACAACTTTCTTGTCTTTGGATCTTGTAATACTTTTAGGTGTTTTAGCTTTAGATGAAAAGGCTACACTTCCATTACAATTATTCTTCTTGTTGAAATCAGCATCTCTTTTCATTCTTTTCTCGTTCTGTAGAAGAGTTAGAAAACGTTCATCAAGAGTAATCTGGGAAACTTTTCTATTTGCATCAATAGATGTCCTTTTTGACTCCCATTCATTTGGCATTATATCTATAATCTTATCAACAAGAGCTTCATCATCAAGACCTTTTTCACCCATAGATTGTAATTTGTTGAAAATTTTCATAAACCTTTGTTGCACTTTACATACTGGCTCTCCATAAGGAAAAACAAACCCAAGATACTCTGCACGAAGCATTGCTCTCCATGTTTCTATAACCTTGGATGTTCCAAAGTGAGTGAGTTCCAATTTCTTCCAAATACAGTTGGATGCATCACATGAAGATATCTGACTATATATATTCCTGGTCATATAGCATAATAAAGTATTGCGTACCTTGTAATTCAGTTGATATTCTTGCTTCTCTTGGTTAGTGAAAGTAATGACTTCTTTGTCAGGAATTTTATAACCTCCAGTAAGAATAATAAAATTGTCTATGCCAGTATTGATAACGAACATATTCATACGATCTGTCTAATACTCATAATCATTTCCATCAAAGATAGGTGGTCTAGAAGGATTTAGATTGTCTATTGACCCAATATTCATTCCTGTCATCTAGAAAAAAAACTTTTCCACTCCACACGTTAGTGTAGTCAGTAAAAATAGAATAAGAAATACAAATTAGTGGAAAACCTCCTCTGATACCAATTGTTGGATCGAATAAGTAGATATGTATGTCTATTAGATGGAATAATACAGGGGGGGGGGTAAATTTTAGGTTTAAAAACCTTTTGAGTTTTAGAACATAAGAGATTAGTTTAAAAAGTCTTAAACTAATACAAATACAAACACCCACGATTGTATTGAATATAAAAGGTATGAAGTATTGTAATACTAATGAAATGTAAAACAATTGTATTCAAGATGAACACAATAATCAGAGTAACATAAAGATGAATGATTCTACCTTAAAGCATATAGAATCAATCAATACAATATGTAATAGAATGGATGTAATTGAAACAATTACAAATGTATAAGAGATAGAAAAGGAAACAAAAACAATTTCCTTTCTAATACTATTAGCAGCAGAAATGTAAAATAATTACAATTGTTTTAACCCAAAGATAAGGGTTATCCTTTCACCTAGGATAAAAGGTCTGTCTCACCAACACCTTGGTGAGCCCTTGATACGATGATCGGTTCGTCCGTTTGCCTATCCCGGGCAGCCCTCGATACGATGATCGGACCGTCTATCTACCTATCCCCGACAACCCTCGATTTTGTAGGTGATCAGCACCACTATCTTTAAATCACTTGAAATCCCTCTATAAGATGATCAGACGCAGAAAGAACAAAGAATGAAAGAAGTCACAACATCTCTCTCTAGAACTTGACAGAAGAAAAGTATCAAAGTTGTATCATGCTTGTTCTTAGTTGTCTGTTGTTCTTCTCAGCTTCAAAAGACCTCCTATTTATAGGCCTCGGGTTCCAACGGTCACATCTCCTCCAACGGTCATATTTCTCTGAAAAACTCAGAGGGACATGGACACCTGGCATCATAACGGTCATATTGAAACAGAAAGCACAACATCGTTTTGATTAGTTTGTAACTAACTCAATGAAATCGTATTGGTTAGAACAAGATATATGAATAAGATAATCATGAGTATGATTTAAATGAAGAAAGAGTTTTTCACTAAGTACCAAAACAAGTATAAAATGAAAGATATGGGTAGCAGGGTTAATACAATTTCCATATTTAGTACGATCATCATGGTCAATACGATCAACATGTTCAGTACGATCAACATGTTCAGTACGATCAGCATTTTTAGTACGATCAACATGTTTAGTACGATCATCATTTTTAGTACGATTAGCATGGTCAGTACGATCAGCATGTTTAGTACGATCATCATGTTCAGTAAGATCAGCATGGTCAGTACGATCAGCATGTTCAGTACGATCAACATGTTCAGAATGATACGATTAAAAAGACATTTGTGATTTCCAAAACAAAATATAGATGTCAAAAGATAACTTTTGACTCAACAATATACATATTATATGATAAATGAATATTGATTATTTTATGTTGTATTATGTGGATATATAGTGTATACACATGTTACATTCATTTTATTAATTCTCACTTCAACTATAAGATATTTCTAAGGGACTT
The DNA here is from genome assembly GCA_963277665.1 of Viscum album. Lineage (NCBI taxonomy): Eukaryota > Viridiplantae > Streptophyta > Magnoliopsida > Santalales > Viscaceae > Viscum > Viscum album. Next base: position 1,187,530 of record CAUJRU010000149.1, on the reverse strand, counting down.
TTCTATAATTTAATTTTTGAATTTCTATTTTTTAAAAATTCAAAAGGAATGTTTTTAATCAAGAATTATTTTTTTTATAATTCTTATCTAGTGCTTGGTATTTATTTATGATGAAGGGTGTGACCTATATCTCCCTATAATTCATTTGGTATGTTTTTGTTGGTGGTCAATCATATGCTTACTCCACGTGTAACTGTGATGGTTACAGTATAAGGTATTAATGAGGGTCACATTATAAGGTAGGCATGAGGGCTACAAATCATAAGGTATCCACGAGGGTTACAATTATAAGTAAGTAATTCCAGAAGTTACCTTTTTTGTATTAAATATGTTTTCTATATTATATGGAAAACTCATGTTTTTAAAATGTAATTATATGATACATATTGGGTGAGAAGTAATTCTCTGTGAAAAATATTTCATTTGTTTATTAGTTTTTATTGACTAACAATTTCAATCATTTTTATGTCCCTTACTGAGATATTTGTGCTCATCCCATGTTTTGAAATGATTTTCACAGGGTTTAAGGATGGGTAAGAGAAAAGAAGATTCCAAAATAAATTTTGTGAATAACTTTCATGTAATTATCTCTTGTTTTATTAAAAAACGATATTATAGAAGAAATGGATATCGTTTTAGTATTACCCACTTTGTATTCATGTCTGTTGATATGTATGAATTATGTACTAAATTTCTAAAACTATTAATTTTCAAGATATTTGGGAATGTATGTATGTGAATTCTAAAATAATTTACTGTATTATGTTATGTTTAAGGATGGGACCTTATATAATTACTTTTAATATAAATTCATAAAAGTAAATGAAAAATAGTTTTTGGATAAATTTATTTAAGCCAACAAATTTAATTGTACAAAAACCAATTGTAATGATGATTGAAATGAATATAATTAGATTATATGTAATTACATAATACGTATTTTGTTTTTAAATATAATTTAGTGAATAGTTTTTCCTTTTAATGAAAAAAATTATATTTTTACAAAATTTTGTATCTTCCATTTTTCACTAAAAAATCAAATTTTCCAGAAAAATAAGAAAATTTCACCCAAATATAATTTTTATATACTAGTTGAAAAAATGAAATCATTTTTATCAAAAAAAAACAAAAATTTCATAAAATTAATTATAATTAGATTTTAAAAAAATGCAATACAAATGAAGAAAACATATTGTTGAAAAATAAATATCATTAATAAAAATAGAGTTCTTATTAATTAAGAATTTATCAAAAAAAAATTATTGAGTAAGAACATTATATTTATTTCATAATGTAATTGATCCTACTAATATTATCCAAATTAATAAATTTGTAATGATGGTAAAATGATATAATTATTTGGTTCCATTAAGCTCGATAATGAAATTAAAACAAACTATCAGTGAAATAAAATTTATTTATAGATAATTATTTTTCTAAAATATCAGGGTGTTGAATCCCCCCCCATAATAAAATAATTTGTACCCTCAAAATTTGTTTCAGTTATAAAATTTTTAATTTTTTAAAATTCATTTATTGAAACCAACAATCTGAAATTCCATAATAAGACACCCTGTAAAAACATAACGTGTGAATGATAAAGGTAACATAGAATCAGGTTACAAAAAAATTAGAGTATTTGTGGGAAGATGAAATATGGACATGAGAGATAAATAATTTCCAAGGACTGGTAGAGAGTGTTAGAGAACATGATCACAATTATTTTAATAATGAAAAAACCATAAATTTTATGAGGGTAAAAATACCATGAATTCATTAAAATTGAATGTTATAAGACAACCTTTTTATATTAATAACCTTTTATAGATTTGAGGCATTACTTTAACATTTTTACTAATTTGATAATGAAATATACCGAAATAACAAGTAGAATTTCTTCCATTAATAAATTTTCTTTAAATTTTAATTTTTTTCTCCAATGAATATTATTCAAGATGAGTTTTTATGCCTCATGAAATAAAATAAACTTTTCATAATATTAAAAAATATAACAAGATATTACTCTAATAATTAGGAATTAAAAAAAAACCATAAATGGTTACCAAAGGATAATTACCAATATGAATATAACACCATATTAAAAAACACAACATTAATCTCCAAAACAATAACTACCTCAATAACTGCAACATTAAATACTTTTTTAGTCTGAATTTCTATATCATACCCACCATCATAAAAAATTTAACTATATTCTCCCCAAAATAATCATTTAGGTTAAATCACATGTTAATCTAAAGGGTTACATATACGTTACCCCAATGAAAAATCTCCCAGATATTATCATTCAAAATGAGAAATATCTATAATATATTTTAATATAGAGAAAATAAAAAATATATCACGAATTAATTATAGATACTAACCCAAAGTGTAATCCTTAACGTGAACATAAATATCTATTAATATATCACCATCTGAATGAATAACAATTTAATATTATCTATATCCCATAATCAAGTATACTATAATTAACATAACGTCTAATCATATACCAACCCAATAGGGTTATTTAATCCTAAATATAATATTCTTCTAAATACACAGTAAAATATTCAAATCACTTCCAAATACCATAATTAAAAAGGGGGTGTTTATGTCCATGGAATTATAATCAAGAATATATATATAAACCAATGATGGTATCTATAATATCAGAGTTATCAAAACATTAAAACATATATGATTCCAATAATTACACAATCAATTTTCCTTAAATAATTTTACAACTATTGAATATATTCCATAAATCCAGAAATGAAATAAAATTCATCAAAGATGATATAAATAACCAGTTTATCAATTCACCAACCTATTTCAGTTATACTAATAATATCAATTTAAATCATCTATTTTCCCAAATAATTATTATTAACTCAACATCTGACACATATTATGGTTTATAATTACCTTCATCTTTTGTTCTCCCAAAATATCACCTTCCCACTAAATCACATTTAATACCATTGAAAATATGTTTTCAAATTCTTAAATAAAACCTACAATGGAATAATCCTTAGATGAGTCGAGATGGTATAACAAGAAAATAATTATTATAACACTTATAGAACATAATTCTTGAATTGAAATGCATAAACACTTTAATCATATCACAGACTTATTAAAAAATTATCTAGGATTCATCATATTATTCACCAATACATTATTCATACAATATGAAATATGAATCATGGATTAAGATTCATGATCGTCATTTTAGAAATGTTTCATACTTTTAAAATATGAAATAATTTTAAAACATGCCATTAATTTCATATTACTTATATAGTATAAACCTAATCATTATCAATAAGCCCATTACTCAAACAAAATTGGGGATTTTATTATAATTCCCCCTAGGGCATAGATTTTTTTTAATTCTCATATATTTCACATTTAATTCATTAAATTATCGAGGATAACATAAAGAGGCTATTTTTCTCAACCACTATCTAAACTGAGATTTTCATTTTTCCTTGGAAATTACTTTATTTATTTCTTTTCCACTCTCAAACTATATTTATGTTCTTATGATACAATTTCATGAGTAATTCTTCCAACATTGTTGACATATTGGAATTTGGGTAATCCTTTCTCTATGGTCTTCATGATACTACTCAATTTAGTTATTAGGTGTGTTATTTAACTCAACCATATATTGGGGTTTAATCCTATAAAGAGATATTTGAGTTAGAAAAAACATTTGGTTTTTCATTCCAGCTACCATTTTATTTGGTTTATCATGTACAAAACCATTTTACTGAACATCAAATTCAGTATTTACACAATTATTTATAGTTATATCCATTTAATAAAAATAAAAATAAAAGTGTGTGAGGACATAATCATAGTGTTTAACCAAATAATCAAAAATAATAATTTATATTATGTCTAAATCAAGGATGCTTATTATATAAAACATTCTGTTTAGCCTAGGTTATTCATGATAATTACTAGACCATTAAATTTTTTTTTCTATGCATAGACTTATCACCATGATTATCAATAAATGTTTCTGATCCTTGTTTCCAATGGATAACAAATCCAGTCATTGATACCAACTGTATAAAATCATAATTATTATAATTAATTATGACATCCTAATAGATAAATATTCATTACATAACATAAAGATCCATTATAGAATTTAATTGGTCCAGTGCATTTGCATACTTTTACAAACAAAAAATTTGATCACAAAATATCTATATTGTCTCCAAAAATGTTTTTATAATTGGAACCCCTATTTGACATATCATACATAAATCCTTTCATTATAACATGTGGAAATGAACCATACGAAAGGGTGACCTCAGATGTTTAGTATAGGAAAAAAGGGATATATCAATGATCACTTTATAATAACATGAACATAAGGGTATGAGAACATGAGCGTAAAGTTATAAAATCACGATCTACACATATTAGATCATAATCTTCATTCTTGGAATAATTATTGAGAATTCATAAGTCAGGAATCATAAATGAATCAATGAACATGATTAATGAGATCATAACATTGGCATACGAAATAAATTTTTCCCATAAAATTAAGCAATGAAAATCATTTTCTTGATAGTAAAGGATCATTTCCAAGACTATAATTATAAGTCCCCAGCCTTAAAAATTACTTAATCTTGAGTTACTTCAAGAATACACATTGAGGATCTTTTCAGGTTTAGAGTTTTAGAGAATTAGATCATAAAACATGCATTACATCCAACATTTAAACAAAGTGGTTACAATAAAAGATAGTATTAATTTTTCCCATCAACATAAACATATTTAAAATAAAACATGGATTCTTTATTGACACTTCCTTGACACTATCATCATATCATGTACCTTTCCCTTGACCTGTGAAAAACATTTCAAAAACATGGGATGAGCATAAAAATCTCAGTAAGGGATATAAAAGTACGAAATGAAAACATTAGTCCTTGTATGAAATCAGACCTTACTCATAAAACTTAATCATTTTAACATTCCTCATCAAATCATGAATAAATCATAGAAATAATAATACATAAAGGTAAATTGAGGCATTCATAATATTCTTACGTAGGCAGTAACCCAAATGGTTATGTTTGGAATACCCATCATAGTATATTCCCCAAATCTCTTTAGAGAAACCTTAATGTTTAACCCCTTAGCGTTACCCAATGCATTGGAGAGCTATATCGGGCTCACCCGCCCTAAGTTTATCACGGAACCACCCATCTTCATAAACAATTCCCATGAAACGTAACATAATAATATCACATAAAACATGCATAAAAGAAACATAACATTTCCACATTTCAATAACATGATATAAATACAACACATTGATATAATAAAAACATTATGAAAACCATTTTCAATACTAAAATAAAAGAAAAGTAAAACATGGTATTTATTTTTCATTTAAATAAAAAGTTATGGCTTGTAGAGGAAGCCGAAACTCAAATAATGGTCACAGCGATAGAGAAGTCGTTGTCGCCACAAACGTATGAAAAAAACATTCCCTTTTTTCATTTACTAAAATGATTTGTATAAAAAATATTCCTTTTTAATAGACATAAAATTCAACGGGTTTTATACACCGTATAAAAGAAAGTTGTGTATAAATCGAAATATGCCTCAATGAAAGGCGATTGAGACGAAGTCCCATACCTCGGGTCTGACATGACTCGATCATTCTTTAACATCCTAAATAATAAAATTGAGTTAATTTCTACTTTATTAATAACCTTTTTCATGTTAATTATTCCTTTTATATCACTTATTACCATGTTATGAACTCTATGTAATTATTTAAGTTAATAATGGTCGTTTTGTAGATCATTGGTACTTGAGTGCAAAAATAAACTCTTTATAATTACAAGTTGTTCATGTATCCATCATATCAAGAATTATATTCATGATTTAGGTAGAATATATATCATATATATCCATTATATTCATGAATTTATAAAATTACATAACATTTAGAGGTAAGAAATGAAACACACCGTTCATGGAGACGGTAAGCCGTACCTACACATGAACACTACTTTCATTTCGATTTCGTATTTTATGGAATGGAATAAAAATGATATAAAGGTATGTTATGATTCCAGTATAATATCACATATAATATCATTAACTCCATCCTTTATACATCCAATATATGGCATTAACGAATCAAATCACTTTAAGGGGCGGTAGTCTGCACTTCCTAAAAATGAAGATATCGCGTTTACCCATAATGGAAACCATAAAGATATGCCAGAAATGAAAAATACAAAAGCTTAAGGAAAACATAAACATATTATATATCATATATAAATATAGTGACATCTTAATGGCCACCTTTGAATCTGTTAGAAGAATATTGAACAATCATCGTTTCGTGAGGAAGAAATTCACCATCCACAGAAACAATATGCTCTTTAACCATTAGATGTAGGTGTGTGTAAGTGAAGCTTGAATAAATCTTATAACAAAATACTAGTATATGGAAGATACTGTTTTTGTTACAAAAGAAATTAATAAAAACAGTTTAGGGGGTTAGAGAAGAAAAATAAAACAAAAGAGCATTAGAGAAGACTTTACCTTTGAATTGGGTAACATCTCTTGGTTTGAACCAAAAGGGTTCCTTGAAGAGTTGTCTGCCCAAGGTAAGGCTTCAAGGATGAAGGGAGGGATGTGGAGAGATAAAATAAGCCAAGATTGGCCGATCTAAAGGCTTGAGAAGAGTGGGTAAGAAGGTAGAGGTGGGGGCCTTTTTTAAGTGGAGAGGAGGGTCACTCTTGGAAAGTTATAAAAGGTTACATTATTATAAAAGGATTTTCAGATAAAAAAGTTCCCACAATTATAAATTTCTCGATTGAGGTGTTAAGGGTTCTAAATACACCCATCCAATAGGTTTTTGAAAAGTTTAGGTCTTATATTTTACATTATCTTTTCATTTTATTAAAATCGTTAAATAATGAGGTAATCGCTGCGTCATCATGGTGTCTTAAATAATTTAATTTATTTAATGTCTAAAAATTAATAAAAAAATATCATGATGTAGGAAATCTTTTTATATTTACAATTAATTTTTATAGTCAAAATTATGACTTTTATAACCCCATGTAAAAATTGTTTTAGCAAAAGAATACATGTTTGTGACATTTTTATTTTAACTTTAAATAAAAAGTTATTAATGTCATTTTCCTACCAAAGTGGCTCCATGGGGTCCTAAAGTTGACCCATGGATTGTCTTGGTCGGCCATGACACATCCAATTAGGGTAATACATGTGTCTAGGTAATTTCACATTATTAAAACATTATTTTTAACTTAATTCCTCTAATCACGATTAAAAACTTAAAAGTTACTATTCACCAAAATATTATTTTAATACTATTAAACCACATTTTACTTCCTAATGAAAACCATGTATGTTGGATTTTTGAAATTCAAAACACAGAGGTGGTAAAATTTCATTTAAATGAAAAATCGGTTTTTGAAGTACCACTTAGTGGTTTCACTATTCATAAAAAATTGAAGTTTTTCAGAAAAATACCAAAACTTCACCCTAAGATATATTTGATATTCTGAATTAAAAAATTATGTCTATTTTACAAATTTCAAAACATATAAGTTACATTAATTAATTTAATAATTAATTCCTGCTGTCAGGACAAATAGCGTGTTTTTATGAAACAATATGTATCACAAGATTGACACTAGTTTAAGTCCAATTTCAAAATGAAATTAATTCCAATGACCACCATTGGATTAAATGGTAAAAATATATTCTAATTTCACTTCAAAACCAATTAAAAAGATAATGTAATCATATAAATAAATTATATTAAAAAGAGGTTTTAGAATTAAAATACAACATTTTTCACTATTCATTAAAAATGAACTTTATCGGAAAAATACCAAAAATTTACCAAAGTAAATTTTGATGTCCCGATTCTAAAGAAGAGTTTTATTTGGTCCAATAGAATGTATAAGAGTTACCAAAACTATATTTAAAGAGGGTTCACCATCAAAAGGTGACAGTTCGACCTTTTAGTGAATATTAGAGTATCTATGCCAAAAATTGAATTCTTTTCTTATTTTAATCCTTTATCTTTTATTGGATAAATGAAAAAACATTTAAAAAACATATATAATCATGTTTTAGTTATTTCTATTCATTCCCGCCAATACAATATCTATGTGTTAACTACCATTTTAAAAAAATATTATTATATTACTAGTGTGCTACGTAAGATTTCAAAGAAACTCGTTGTTGCGTATCGGGCACGCTATCGAACATAGAAATAACTTTAAAGTAAAATTAATATATAATTCAAAAATATTAATAAATATGAAAATGTATTATTCTTTATTTACCTGGGATGTTACATCTTTCCCCCCTTTTGGGAATTGCATCCTCGCAATTTTATTCACTTATCAAAATAAGTGGGGGTATTTATCCCTCATAGCATTTTCAGATTCTCACATTGCCTCTTCATCCATATGGGTTTTCCATAAAACCTTTACCAAGTGAATTAACTTATTCCACAATAATTTCTCTCTATGGTTAAGAATCTGTATTGGGTGTTCTTCATAAGATATATCCTCTTCCAACTGAACTACCTCTGGGCTCAAAACATGAGATGGATCTGGAATGTACTTCCTTAACATTGAAACATGAAAAACATTGTGTACCCGAGATAAACTCAGAGGTAATGCCACTCTCTATGCAACTGATCCAACTTTCTCCAGAATTTCATATGGTCCAATGAACCTTGGACTCAGCTTTCATTTCTTACTAAATCGCATCACACTTTTCCATGGTGATACTTTGAGAAAGACATGATCACCTACCTCAAAAGATAGATCCTTCCTCCGATTATCCGTATAACTTTTCTGTCTACTCTGAGCTGTTCTCATGTGTTTTTGAATCAACTGAACTTTTTATCCATCTCTTCTACCAATTCTGGTCCCATCAGCTTCCTTTCACCCACTTCATCCCAGAAAGCTGGAGTTCGACACTGCTTCCCATATAATGCCTCAAATGGTGCCATCTGTGTACTAGAATGAAAAATATTATTGTAAGAAAACACAAACAATGATAGATGTTGGTCCCAAATTCCTTGATAATCCATCGAACAAGCATGTAGCATATCCTCCAAAGTCTGAATCGTTCGTTCTGACTGCCCATCTAATTTAGGATAAAAAGCCGTACTAAAATTTAATTCAGTACCCAACGAATTCTGAAGGCCTTTCCAAAAGTTATAAGTAAACCTAGGATCACGCTCAGATACAATGGATAGAGGAACTCCACGTAACCTGAATATCTCTTTAAGATACAAATGGGAAATTTGATCTAGGGAAAAAGTATCACGTATAGCAAGGAAATGAGCATATTTAGTCAAGCGATCAACAATAACCCAGATTGCATTATTACCTTGAGGTGTCTTCGGGAATCCCAAAACCAAGTCCATGGATATATTCTCCCATTTCCACTATGGTAGTGGTAAAGGCTGAAGAATCCCTTTCAGTAACTACCGATCTGCTTTTACCTATTGACAAGTCAAACACTTCACAGTAAAATCAGTAATATCCCTTTTCATTCCATCCCACCAGTAATACTCCTGAAGATCTCAATACATCTTAGTACTGCCTGGATGAACTGAAAAAGGAGAACTATGAGCTTCACATAACAAATCTCTCTTAAAATGTGAATCACAAGGCACACACAATCTCTTCCAAAATCTAAAAACATAATCATTATCAATGTTGAATTCAGGAAACTTACCCTTCTGAACCAGCTCTACCTTTTTCTGCAACTCACTATCTTGCTTATGTGCTTGCTTAATTCTATCTGATAGAGAATATTTCACTGATACCTGAAACAAAACAGAAGGAAATCCTTCACCAACAACATCTATGCAAAAATTCATCAAATCCTTAACCAAAGGATCACTTTCCAAACGCAACATTGTTAATAATGCATTACTTTTTCGACTCAAAGCATCAGCCACTTTATTTTCTTTTACTGGATGGTAATTAATTGTACAATAATAATCCTTGATTAATTATATCCATCTCCTCTGTCTGATTTTCAATTATTTCTGAGTGAATATATACTTTAAACTTTTCCGATCAGTATATATTTCACACTTTAATCCATTCAAATGATGCCTCCAAATTTTTAAAGCGAAAACAATAGCAGCTAATTCCAAATCATGTGTAGGGTAATTTACCACATGACTTTTCAACTAATGTGAAGCATAAGAAATTACCTGATCATTCTATATTAGGACACAACCAAGTCCTTTCAATGAATCATCACTGTAGATAAAAAACTCCCCATTCCTGGAAGGTAGTGCAAAAACTGAAGCATTCACCAATCTTCTTTTCAGTTCCTGAAAACAATCATCATATTCTTTTGTCCAGATAAACATAACACCATTTCGAGTTAGCTTAGTGATTGGACTAGATAACCGTGAATATTTTATAACAAACCTTCAGTAATAGCCTGCCAAACTAAGGAAGCTACGAATATCAGTTACATTTGTGGGTCTTGGCCATTCTTCAAAAACCTTTGTTTTTGTAGGATCAACAATTATCCAATCTTTAGAAACAATATGACCAAGGAAAGAAATTTTTTGCAACTAAAACTCACACTTCTTGAATTTCCCATACAAATTCTTTTCTTTTAAGGTTTGAAAAATATCCCTTAGATGTCTTTCATGCTCCTCTTTACATTTATAAAACACCAAAATATCATCAATGAAAACAACCACAAACTTATCCAAGAACTCATGGAAAATTCTATTCATAAGGTCCATTAATACAGCAGGTGCATTGGTTAACCCTAAAGGCATAACTAAAAATTCAAAATGGCCATATCTAGTACGGACCTCTGTCTTCGGTATGTCTACTTCTTTTACTTTCAACTGATGGTACCCCGACCTCAATTCAATCTTCAAAAAATACTGAGCTCCCTAGATCCGATCAAACAAATCATCTATATGAGGCAAAGGATACTTGTTCTTAACAGTAATGTTATTCAAGGCTCTATAATCAATGAAAAGTCTCACTGAACCATCTTTCATTTTAACAAATAAAATAGGAGCACCCCATGGTGATGTGCTAGGTAGAATGAAACATTTCTCTAATAAATCTTATAATTTCTCCTTCAACTCTAAAATTTCAATTTGAGCCATTAGATTAGGTGGTTTTGAAATTGGCTTAGCATTGGGAACTAAGTCAACAGTAAACTTAACTTCCCGATCTGGTATTATTCCAGGAAACTCATCAGGAAAAACATCAGAATACTCATTTACCAATGACACATAATTAATATGAACAGTTCCTTTGTTTTCAACAATATGTGTAAGGTAACATTCATTTCCATCTTTTACATGTTTCTCAACCTCTTGATATGTTATCAATTGTAAGGGTTAATTCTTATACACAAACTTAAATTCTTTCTGAAAATAAACTTATGTAGCTCTACAATCAATCTTAGCATGGTAAATATAGAGCCAATCCATACCCAAGATAACATCAAACTCTACTAGTGGTTAAACAATAAGGTTTTCAAGTAGGTTCTTTCAACGGATAAGGATAGGAAGATTCTTATAAATTCTTTTTGCCTCAATATTTCCCCCAGGTGTTTTTACCACATGTTCAGGAGTCATTTCTTGAAATGTAATTCCCATTTTACTAGAAAAGTTTTCAGAGATGAATGAATGTGTAGACCCTGAATCAAACAACACACTAGAATAATCTGAAAAAACAAAAAAAGTACCTGATACAACTTCATTTGATGGCCTGACATCTGATGAAGTAGGTTAAAAGGATTTCACCACCCCTTTCTGCATGTAGTCTAACTTCTTCCCATCACTCGAGCTCTTTGTCGGACACTAGTTTCCACAATGACCCATCTCATTGCACTTAAAACATTTCACTAACTGTAAATCAAATTTGGTCTTACCATCACCCTGATCTTTTTTAGTGAAATCACGAGCCTTTTGTACCATATTACAACATCGGTAGCACATTCTAGAATTCAGAAGACATTCCCCAGCATGCCTTTTTCCAAATTTATCACAAACCAGAAACTTAGTTTTCTTACCGTCAGACCTTTTTGAAGAATTCTTTCCTTTATCCAGCCACCTCGGTCTCTTCTTCTACTGGTTGTTATATAACACTTGATCATTAGAAAAATGCATTTTCACATTTTCAGCACATTGAACAAGCTTTTGATAACTATTGAACTCACGAGAAGCTAAACCCCGTTGATATTTTGGCTTTAATCCTGAGTAAAAATGATTGGTTTTACTATCAAGGTCTCGGATTAAATTTAGAGCATACCTTGCCAATCGAGTGAACCTTTCTTCATAGGTAGCCACTGCGTCTTCCTCTTGCCTCAATTCCAGGAATTGTTTTTCCATGCTAAGTCGAGCAGCCTTAGGAAAATACTTCTCAAGAAACATACCTTTGAATTAATCCCAGTTGAGAGCATCAATCTCATCAGCATCCCTGATATTTTTAACCATTGACCACAACTGATCTGCTTCACCCTCCAAACGGTAAATAGCAAGACTAACCTTTCGATTGTCTGAACACCCCATGATATCAAAAATCTTCTCCAGTGAATTAATCCACCCTTCAGCTAGCATAAGGTTAGATGATACTATGAATGATGGGGGATGTTGCCTCATGAAGTGTTCCACCACTGACATGTTCCTCTGCGGTTGATCTGGCTGATCTCGTGCATGGATACCACCACCATTTATCGCTTTAGTCAACTGTGCCATTACTAAAACAAACTATTCAGTTCCAATTCTGACCATCTCAGGTTGCTGATTCGAAAGGTTATTTTCTTATGTATGCCTTCCTAGCACTGCTTCCCAATTTCCTCTACAGAATACCATTCTGAACAAACATGTATTATATAAAGCAACATGGTAATCTTTAAATGCTATATCATTTCAATTTGACCACAAAAAAAATATTTTTGGATAATCATTTAATAGAATTCTAAATCCTAAAGTTATCTAAACCAACCTCTGATACCAACTCTAATGCCCCAGCCTTAAACATTACTTAATCTTGAGTTACTTCAAGAATACACATTGAGGATATTTTCAGGTTTAGAGTTTTAGAGAATTAGATCATAATACATGCATTACATCCCACATTTAAACAAAGTGGTTACAATAAAAGATAGTATTAATTTCTTCCATCAACAAAAACATATTTAAAATAAAACATCGATTCTTTCTTGACACTTCCTTGACACTATCATCATATCATGTACCTTTCCCCTGACCAGTGAAAAACATTTCAAAAACATGGGATGAGCATAAAAAGCTCTGTAAGGGATATAAATATGCGAAATGAAAACATTAGTCCTTGTATGAAATCATACATTAATCATAAAACACAATCATTTTAACATACCTCATCAAATCATGAATAAATCATAGAAATAATAAGACATAAAGGTAACTTGAGGCATTCATAACATTCTTACGTAGGGAGTAACCCTCATGGTTATGTTTGGAATACCCATCACAGTATATTCCATAAATCTCTTCGGAGAAACCTTAACGTTTAACCCCTTCACGTTACCCAATGCATTGGAGAGCTATATTGGGCTCACCCACCCTTAGCTTATCACAGAACTACCTGTCTTCATAAACAATGCCCAAGAACCATAACAAAATTGTATCACATAAAACATGGATAAAAGAAACATAACATTTCCACATTTCAATCACAAGATATCAATACAATACAATGATATAATAAAAACATTATGAAAACCATTTTCAATACCAAAATAAAATAAAATTAAAACATGGTATTTATTTTTCATTTAAAAAAAAAGTTATGGCTTGTAGAGGAAGACGAAACTCAAATAATGGTCACAGCGACAGAGAAGTCGTTGTCGCCGAATACATACGACAAAAACATTCCGTTTTTTCATTTAGTAAAACACTTCATATAAAAAATATTCATTTTGAATAAACCTAAAAGTCCTAGTTGGTTATACACCGTATAAAATAAATTTGTTTATAAATCAAAATATGCCTCAATGAAAGGAGATTGAGACGAAGTCCCATTCCTCAGGTCCAACTTGACTCAATCGTTGTTTAATGTCATGAATAATAAACTTGAGTAAATTTATACTTGATTAAGAACATTTTTTAAGGTCATTATTCCTTTTATATCAGTTATTACCATGTTATGAACACTATGTAATTATTTAAGTTAATAATGGTCGTTTTGTCGATCATTGGTACTTGAGTCCAAAAATAAACTCTTTTTAATTACAAGTTGTTCATGTATACATCATATCCATAATTATATTAATGATTTAGGTATCATATATATCATATATATCCAGTATATGCATGAATTTATAATATTACATAACATTTAGTGGTAAGAAATGAAACGCACCGTTCATGGAGACGGTAAGCCGTACATACGCATGAACGCTACTTTCATTTCTATTTCATATTTTATGGAATGGAATAATAATGATATAAAGTAATGTTATGATTCCATTATAATATAACATATAATATCATTAACTCCATCCTTTATATGTCCCACATATGGCATTAACGAATCAAATCACTTTAAGGGGGTAGTAGTCCGCACTTCCTAAAAATGAAGATATCACATTTACCCATAATGGAAACCATAAAGGTATTCCATAAGTGAAAAATACGAAATCTTAAGTAAAACATATGAATATTATATATCATATATAAATATAGTGACATCTTAATGGCCACCTTTTAGGGTGTTAGAATAATATTGAACAATCATCTTTTCTTGAGGCAGAAATTCACCATCCACAGAAATAGTATGCTCTTTAACCATTAGATGCAGGTGTGTGTAACTGTAGCAAGAATAAATCTTATAAAAACACCCTAGTATATGGAATATACTGGTGTTGTTACAAAATAAATGAATAAAAATTGTTTAGGGGCTGGAGAAGAAAAATAAAACAAAAGAGCATTAAAGAAGACTTTACCTTTGAATCGGGTAACTCCTTTTGGTTTTAACCAAAAGGGTTCCTTGAAGAGCATTATGCCCAAGTTAAGGCCTCAAGGATGAAGGTAGAGATGTGGAGAGATGCAATGTGCAGATCGTGGCCGATCCAAAGGTTTGAGGGGTGTGGGTAAGTAGGTATAGGTGGGTGCCTTTTATAAGAGGAGAGGAGGGGCACTCTTGGAAAGTTATAATGGGTTACTTTATTATAAAATTATTTTCGGATAAAAAAGGTAAAAAAATTATAAATTTCAAGGATAAGGTGATAAGGGTTCGAAATAAACCCATTCAATAGGTTTTTGACAAGTATAGGTCTTATATTTTACATTATCTTTTCATTTTATTTAAATCATTAAATAATGAGGTAATCGCTGCATCATTATGGTGTCATAAATAATATCATTTATTTAATGTCTAAAAATTATAAAACAAATATCATGATGTAGGAAATTGTTTTAGATTTCCAATGAATATTTGTATTCAAAATTATGACTTGCATAACCATATGTATAAATTGTCTTAGAAAAACAATACATGTTTGTGACATTTTTATTTTAACTTTAAATAAAAAGTTATTAATGTCATTTTCCTACCAAAGTGGCTCCATGGGGTCCCCAAGTTGACCCATGTATTTTCTTGGTCGGCCATGACACATAAAATAAAGGTAGGACATGTGTCTAGGTCATTTCATATTATTAAAAATTTTATTTTTATCTTAATTTACAATAATTACGTCTAATCGCGATTAAAAACTTAAAAGTTTCTATTCACCAAAAAATTATTGTAATCCCATTGAACAAAATTTTACATCCTAATGAAAAACATGTATATCGTATTTTTGAAATTCAAATCCCAGAGGTGGTAAAATTTCATTTAAACGAAAAATCAGTTTTTTATGTATCGCTTAGTGGTTTCACTATTCATCAAAAATTGATGTTTTTCAGAAAAATACCAAAACATCACCCTAAGATATATTTGATATTTAGAATTAAAAAATTATGTATATTTTAAAAAATTAAAAAAATATAAGTTACATTAATTAATTTAATAATTAATTCCTGCTGTCAAGACAAACAACGTGTTTTTATGAAACAATATGTATCAAAAGATTGATACTAGTTTAAGTCCAATTTCAAAGTGAAATTAATTCCAATGACCACCATTGGATTAAATGGTAAAAATATATTCTAATTTCACTTCAAAACAAATTCTAAAGATAATATAATCATATAAATAAATTAGATTAAAAAGAGGTTTTGAATTAAAATACAACATTTTTCACTATTCATTAAAAATGAACTTTATCCGAAAAATACCAAAAATTTACACAAAGTAAATTTTGATGTCCCGATTCTAAAGAAGAGTTTTATTTGGTCCAATAGAATGTATAAGAGTGACCAAAACTATATTTAAATAGGGTTCTCCATCAAAAGACGATAGTTCGACCTTTTAGTGAATATTAGAGTATCTATGCCAAAAATTGAATTTATTTCTTATTTTAAACATTTATATTTTATTGGATAAATGTAAAAACATTAAAAAAACATATATAATAATATTTTTTTTATTTCTATTCATTCCCGCCAATACAACGACTACGTGTTAAATACCATTTAAGAAAATAATATTATGTTACTAGTGTGCA
This sequence comes from Viscum album, assembly GCA_963277665.1. Lineage (NCBI taxonomy): Eukaryota > Viridiplantae > Streptophyta > Magnoliopsida > Santalales > Viscaceae > Viscum > Viscum album. Next base: position 1,170,832 of record CAUJRU010000149.1, on the reverse strand, counting down.
ACATAAGATTTCAAAGAAAGTCATTGTTGTGTATCAGGAACGCTATCGAAAATAGAAATCCCTTTAAAGTAAAATTAATATTTAATTAGAAACTATTAATAAATATGAAAATGTTTTATTCTTTATTTACCTGGGATGTTACAATAATTTTAGAATGGGTTCACTCCCCAAACTATTATAGTAGTCAAGTTCCACTACCAGTACTATCTTAGTGGGAATAATACCTTACAGAATTGGGTTCTCTTCAAATTTTACACAAGTTTATATCTTGAGATATACATATTTAACTAATTAATTTGAGGGTGATATAGTTCCCATACTTCGTTGGTTATAACATGACCATCATCCTTGGTTATAACATAACCACCATCCTTATTTATAATGTAACCAATATTTTTTATTATAACATATCCACCTTATTTGGAAATAAAATATCCACCATAAAAAAATTATATCCATACATATCTATTCCATGATATAATAAAAAATTAATCATATCAGAACCCATGAAAAGAAATAGTTTTGATAAACATTTCATTGTAGAATAACTCATTGAAATGAATTGGGTTTCATAAAAATTCCATCATTCCATCATAGAATAAAAAATGGAAAATATTATAGATTCATAAAAACAAATTCATTAGAAACATAAACCATCTATAGAAATAATAAGTATTGTATCATTATATTATATCCCCTATATATCTAATGTTACATATAAATATGCCAACAAAGATGGAAAATGATTTTGAAAAAACACATGGAATAGGTAGTGAGGAAAATATTTTTTTTACTTTGAAATAACCATTCAATTTTGTTCCAAAAATAATAATGTAATATTTTTATTTGAGAATAATATAGAATACTTTTAATGTAAACATCAAAAAATTGATCATTCAGGATGGTGGTAAATTATATTAATGTTATATTTGTTAAAATAAAACATTCCATTTACACTTTTGAAGAAAAATTTAAAAAAAAATTCATCCAAAAATGATAATATGATTAATTTTAATGAATTTAATAACACATTTAGACATTGTTTAAAATGAATTTAAACAAATTATATTAGAATAGTAAAAACCTTTTTAATGATAGTTTGAGAAAACATGGATTTATAAGAAAAATGTTTTTCGATCGAAGAGATAAATAAAGTCAAATTTCCTTAAAAATTAATATAAGGTATCTTGAGTACATAAGATGAAGAAACTAAAAGTAAAAAATTTATTAAAAATAAATTAATAGAGGATAATTAAATTCTTGAATTTCATAAGAGGTAGATCATAAGATTTAATTGATGGAAAAATATTTATAAACAATCCTGATAAAAATTAGATCAAACATAAAACCCTTTCCACTTTGGTATAATTTAATCATAATATCAATGAACAAAAAACCTTATATGAAAATGAATATCCCATAATTTTCATGATAAGAATAAAAAACTTCATTCTTGGGATCTATATACACCACACAAAAGGAATACGTTGGAATCTGGCATGTGTCCCATGGAAATACATGTGAGTCGAAAATCCCTTACCTTCGGTCAAACATCCTTTGTATACATTGGATCATCATGTATAATAAGTAGACTATTATTAAAAATATATTAAATAACCATAACCATATATATAAGGCCATATTTTATATATTTAAAAACTTTTATCATCCAATTTTTACATTTATTTATTTAAACCTCCATTCTGAGTGATATCTTCTTCGTTTTTCATATATAGTCTCATTTATTAGTTATGGTCATTTAATTTTGAACATTTATCCACAACCTTAGGAATTATAATCATAATATATATATCAATTATTTTATTCCTTCATAAAATATACTAAAGTGAATTACATCATTCATAGAGATAATATGTTGTACATATGACTGAACATTGTTTTCATTTTTTAGATGGATGGAATGAAGGAAAGGTAAATAATAAATGATATATCCAAAATAATTGTTATATAATATATATCATATATATTTATTAAATCCATCCTTATAACCATTCATGTAAAATTAAAATGAAAAACTTATCACACAACTTCGTGTGGGTAACAGTCTACCGGTACACAAGATTGGTGTTATCATTTTCCAATGGTTTGTGAGATAAGATGGTAGATATGATATTATAATTCCATAAGAATAATTATGAAATAAATATCTTATATAAACATCAAACCAAACTAAATATAAATCCATAAAAATTAGTGATGAGAAATCAATTATATAGCCACGTAGAGATGATGATCCATATATAACAATGAACGATATTTTCAATTTTTTTTGTTGAAAATATGGAGAATTAAGGTGGTTTTATAATCATAATATCATTTTAAAGTATTTAGGATACTTAATGTATTAATAAAAAATTAATATTATAGATATAGACGAGGCAAAATAATTTACAAAAATTAATGTTTTTAGGTAAAGAAATTACCTCTTCTTTGAAATAAATCCTATTGATATCCACTAAATGATCCTAGGGTTGGAATATTAAGAAGAGAAGAACCTATATTATTTATATATGGATGTTGAGTAGGTATTTTGGGTGCATGTTCAGTATATAAGGATCAATGTTGTGTGAAGGAGATAAATGAAGGGTTTTATTTTATAATTGAGGGGGGGGGGGGGGTTTGAGATTTTTTAAAATATTCAACTAATATAATTTCTTTGGGTCACAATTTATCAAAATTGATAATAACAGAATCTATGATAACAATTAGTTGAAATAATATCTTCAAATAAAATTTAGATATGTTTGGATCACATTTTTATCATTTTAAACTCTTCATTAAACCTTTTCATAATTACAATAACATTATTTTTTTCTACAGATTATGGGTTAATAATGAAATAATAAAATGAAAAATACCAAAATAAACCATGGTTGATGTTTAAGACCATATAACATTCATGTAGACAATTAATTACCTTTTTTAAATTTAAAATAACTTAATAAATTATTGATTACTATAAAATAACATTAATGTCATTTTTAACACTATTAATTTATTATGACATTAAATACATAAATAAAAAGTATTATTTATAATATAATGTTTTAAAAACTATCTAATATGACATACATATGTACAAAATTATTTGGACACATTGGATCCTTGAAATTACATTACTATTAATATTTATAAAATAATTTATTTTATTTATGTTATAATTGAATAATTAACTTATTGGCATTGCGTAATCTTTTAGGATAATTATCTTTAAAAAAAATAACATCACCGAATGTATATTTTTAGTAATTATTTAGGACACAAAATAGAAAATTTTATCCTTATATAAAAAATATTATTATCTTTAAATGAAAGAGTGTGAGATTTTTTTTATATTCAATTAAATATTATAATGGAAAAAATCATTTTCATCAAAAAAAGAAAATTAACTCAAATTTTCGATGAAGATGGCTAAGGTATAATCATAAAATAAAATTAATCTAACTGTTAGTGATATTATTTAGTCCATGTCATTTTATTTTTATCTTTAATTATCGGATTCAACATTTACCATGATAAAAAAATTATTTAAATTACTATTAATAATTTAAAAAAATAAATAGTGAATATATAAAAAATTTTAACCTACTAATTCTTACAATGGAATTTGTTTTATTAAATTAATTTCTATATAAATTATAAAATTCAATGATAAATATTTTTTTAGAAAAATGATTCTCTAAGTCCAAATGTAATTTCGATATGTTTATTTCAAAAATGATAACCTGTTTTTCATGTAAAATTGAGAAAAAATAAATAATTAAATTATAATTAAATTCTTACAAAAATAAATAAATACAATTTTTGAAGAAAACATTTTTTTGATGAATAAAAATTATTTAATAAGAAAATAGTGTTGATTTGATAATAATTATTAAGTATATTGATATTGATTTGGACCTTTATATGTATTTCATAAAGAATTTAATCATATTAAAATCCAAAAAAACTTAATGGCATAACTATTGCGGTCTTATAATAATATGTTGGTGTTACTTTAATATTGGTTTTACATGTAATGAATGATATTATAGGAATTAAATTAATTAAAAGAGATCTAATTTATAATAAACCAGAGTGTCACTTGGATCATGATATAATTGAGTTATGATAGACTAGGGGCTTGACACATGATGGATACAAGATATGGCAGTCAGGATTACTGATCTTACTTAGTTCTTTTAGATGCCAATATATAGTATTGTGAAACATGTGGAAGGTTTTTAATTACATGTTATATCCTATGATTATCATTCTATTGTAGAGGAAAACATGGTATATTGAGGGAATGTGGTGGACTAGTTAGCACTTGGGTTCACTGTATATTATTTTTATCTTATTTTTATATGTATCATTATTATGGAATACAAATTCTATGAATTTTAATACTTGTTGTGGATGAATTGGTGAGGTAAAATTTGGTTTTATTACTCACACCCTACACTAAAACCTTGATACACATGAAAAATTATTATATAGGGAATCATGAATGGTAATGGAGCCTATGGATGACAACTGAGACATCAAGTATGGATTGTGTATCTATTTTTGGGTAGATGATAGAGGTTTTATTTAATTTTTTATATTTTATTTATCTGCTTTCACAAATTACAATTGTTTGGATTTCCATTCAAGAATCAAATTTTTTATTAAATGAAATGTGTTCAATCTATATTATATTATTATAACTGATAACTCTAAATTGATTAGATATATATATCATTAGTGAAAGGATATGATATTAAGGTTATAGTCTTCTCATTAATGGAGTTGAGACCCTCAATGTAAGTCATCGTCCTCTTGTGTATGGGGAGGTGGGCATGAGGTCATGTAACTCTTTTTCTCAGACCCAATGGTTCGAGTCAACGTACCATAAAATTATAATTTTTTTTATTCTTTTCCTTTTGACTAGCATAAGTCATAGAAGAATGGATATAGTCTGTGTGGGACTCAAGTAGGGTAGTCTCCATGTGGCTATCCAACTCATGTTTAATAGACCTACTAATTAACAATTTTTATATTAACATTATATTTTATGAGACATTGGTTTGTTCATACATCATGATTAGGCATATAGGATCATGTGATATATATATACATGTTGGGCACAAAATAATAGTTATTTAATTTAATTATTTGATGTTCGATATGTGTTTAGGGTAGAATTTTAAATTTTTTCAATGATATATAAATATATATATGTATATATATATATATATATTCCTTTCTGATGGGATACATTTTTTCAAATTAATTAGTATATCTTGAGAATGCTGTTATTTTTTTTCGTATAAAAAGTGACTGCGAATAAAATAAAAGATATTGGTTAGGGATAGTTCTATGATGGATATACATTGGGATATGGTTATATTCATTGGATAAAATTTGGGTGATCCTATAGACTAGTTTGGATATGTCTTAATAAATTCATTTTTTCTTGGTCTTTCTTTCATGTTTGAGAACATATTTTATAAAAGAGAAAAATGGGACCACCAGCTAACATGTGTTGGGATTTAGTTTCTTGGGAGTGTGCACCAATTCTACTTCCAAATGTATAATATATTTTAGAAGATCATGCTCATTCACATACTCTTATTATAGAGGGCGTTGAACAACCCCACCCAAGAGTCCTTCCTATGCCGAGGTACATGGTTGGCTACTCAAGACACTTATAACTCTATCATCCACCAATGTTTTAGAGTACTTGAGCTCCATATGATATCTACGACATACTAGATATCATTGTGGATTTACTTTAACACATTCAAACACCTATGGATATGAAGTTGAAGTGGGTTGTATTAATTCTATAGGGACCCACCAAGAGGTTGTAGGGTGTGCTGAGAAAGGCTAGTAGATGTGATAGCCTGATGTAACGAACCTTCAATAACATATTATTATAGAAATTTTTTCAATATATTCTAATGATAAATGAAGAAAAAACCCGAAGGATCTAGAGTTGGGTTCTATTATGTTATACACATATTACTATTTTTTAACTGCGTTACTCTTCTTTAATCCTATATTTTCTTAAAATAAGGAAAAAAATCTAGGTTGCTTGAGATTAGTCTTTATACTGATATCAGATGATAGGATTTGACGATAGACCAAGTGAAATACCTTGAGGTTATTTGTAAATCCTTGACTATTGAAAATGTCCTAGAGAAGGATCAAGTATTTATTCTTCTTTCATGCATCATTTCTCTAGAGGGTGGTCCTCCTATTTATGTGACGAGTTACTCTTATAATAGGAGGAAAAACTGGGATTTTTAGTGGGTTTGTGGTATATAGGTAGAAAAAATTATAACTTCTTTTGAATCTCAAATAGAGTTATATAGATAATCAACAATTGGATTGATTGACATTATCACATGTTTTCGATAATACCTTAGGGAATGTCTAAGATGTTTAAAAATATGTGGTACCTTATAATTATATTCTCCACATATTTGAGGAAAATGTTTATTTGGTGTGTACATAATATGTGATCTTCATACCAAATATATTTCCAGGTTTAACAAATAAAAAAATCAATGATAAGGACTCTGATTGGTCACACTAATTAGGGATAATATCACATAGTAATGGTATGCAAGGTATACACTGTAGATCAAACTCTAGTAGATAGTGTTGAGTGACCATAGATAGTTCGAGGTATCCCCTTGATAAATTCTATGTTTTATACCACTTTTTTGATACATATAAATCCCATTTCATCATATATTCACATGTTATTACTATAAATCACTTATCAGTCAATTTTTCTTATTATTTACACTCACTCTACACACCATTGTCCATGAAGGAGGAATATATTAAAAATTTCCTAGTGTTTCATATAGTCATTTATAGTTTTAAAAATTTGAGGGAATTCGTGATTCTAGATATGATAAGCCTCAATATGGTTCTTGACATAGACTGGATGAACAAATTATGAGCTAACATTAATTTCTATCAGAGATAGGTATAATCTACATCACTGAAGGGTGAGAATTTTTTGATGAACAATGAATAGGATTTGGGATCAAGAAGAGTTGGTCCAGATATGAGTCTAGTTGGGAAGATCTATAGGATGATTTTATGATTTTATCATTCAATTGTAGTAGTATTTTCCCCCACCTATTTTTTTCTAGTTATTGATTTCAATTAAGATGTATTTCTATATAATTTAATAGTACTACCCTCTAATAAAGGATTTTAATTTTAGATAAAAATCATAATAGGTGAAAATTATAATTGATACCCCTTATAATATAGCACAATCTATGTTGAATGATCCCAAGGTACATCTCGAGGACTTCAAATAAAAGGATTTATCATGAAAAGTACATCACCATGGGATGCACCTATTTTATTTCCATGAATGTAGACATTAGTATATGAATGTAAATACATTACTTGAAGATGAATTAAGCGATGTGTAATAATATACATTTGTTTCCTTGAAAAAGGAGCAATTTGACTAGATATATGTAACTTTATGGTTATTCATTATTTATCTTCGTTCATGTTGTCGACAATTGTGGGTTAGAGTGGAGGTTATACCAAATATGATTTTTTATAATGGGTATGGACTATATGATTACATAGTGACACTATTTGGGCTAATCAATGTGATGATAGTGTTCATAGATCTCATAAACAATATATTACAACAATATATTTTCATATTTATTATGGTTTCCAGTAACAAAATTCTCATATACTTTTAGACCATAGAGTAGTATGATAGAAATATCGATATATCCTTGATTAAACAAAGAGACCATTGGGTTTATACCTAGATATAAAAGTGAAACATTTGGATGATAGAGTCAAAATTTATGGGGCATGTGGTGTCTGAGACCTGTATATCTTTGTACCTAGAGAATGTAGAGGAAGGGAAATCCTAGAAACATCAACAAAACATGTTCAAGATTACGATAATTATATGATTATTGGGATACTATTATCATTTTATCCATGTGGATTCTAATTTATCTGTAACCATGATTGTGCTGATAAAGAAATGGGTGATGTTCCATTTGTTGGATCAGGGGTAGGTGTAATTTACATACCTAAATAAGATGTTTACTATAGCTATTGTGTTGATACTTATCGATCTTGGTTTTAATTTCCTTGTATTCTATGATGAATAGGGTGTTGAATTGGGAGTAGTATTTATTCATTGGTAGGGGTATATGTACATGTATCACATCAGTCATGACACCACAATAAGAAATATCTCACCCATGATACATAGATTGTATTTTTCATTAAGGCATTGATGTTTTGGAGAAACAATGTCTTTAGAGAGACTTTTTTTTCTACATTAAACATAAGATCCTTCACTATATCTTCATACAGTTGGAAATAAGAGTTAGGTATAATAGATAGGTAGTCATCTATTTATAAATGACTTTGATATGGAAACCTATCTATGTAAATAGTATGCCCATGAAGATGATCTTACTCATATGGAATAGGTTTCTCAGGAGTTTAGTGAATAACCTCAGGAGTTTAGTGAATAACCTTAAAAGGAACTATAGATAGTTTTGGTGTCTAGAGATGAAGAATGGAATTACTATATTTGATTCCAAATTCCATACTATCTAGAGCGTAAAGTCTGAGAAGTAGTGTCCTTTTGGATTTCTCCAACCACTTCACATGAACCATTGAAAGTGAGAGGATGTCACCAGTGATGTTATGACAGTGTTACTGAGGACCTGAGGGAGTTGTAATGTTGTCTACATGATTTTTTATCAGTTAATGATAGTTTTTGTTTCCTACAGATCCCTAAGGCTATTATATCCGAAGAGACAGGAATGTTTCATGTATGAGAGATTTCACTCCTGAATGGAGTTCTCTTGAAAAATATATCTGATATAGACACATAATTTACATACTAGTATTGGAAGGTCTTATAGAAGGCCTTAGGGACCCATTTTATTTTCATAATACCATTCCATCACCATATAGACATTGATTCAAAGGAAATGATTTAAATATAGGAGGATATTCTCATAGATTTCATTCTTAAAATCAGTGCTTCTTGGGATAATAAACTATTCATGGATGATTTCATATAAAAAAGTAGTTACCATGCTTCAATTCATATGGAACCTTATAAGACCCTCAATGATAGGTCTTTCATTAACCTCTTGGTTTCCATGAGGATGGTGGGAAAGTATTTTTCATTAATAGAATCATACATGATTACAAAGAGTGATTACAACAAATTCATAGTTTGTTCACCACATCATAGAGTAAGAAGTTTAGTAGATATCATACACTTAGGACTTTTTGATTGATCACAAAAACAAAATTGTGTTTGTAATTGTGTTTTATTGATATAAAAAATTTCTTCACAATCAATTTTCAAGGATGTTCTAGAAAAAATATAGGGCGTAAGAGGTATATGGGATGAAAACATGGATCCCCCGTCATAATGTTGTCATTAGATTCTTGGTGTAACTCTGAAAAATTCATTTTATATCCATTATAGGTGGCCCCAAAATTAATTAATGAACCTTATAATGAGTCTAATTGACCATTAGATGATATAAAACCCACCTAGACCCCTTGTTGGATGTAAATACAATCTATCGTCTTTCTAAAAGCTAATGATAACCTTAACGAAATGTTATAATGACATATTTTGTCTAACATCACGCTCACTTGTTTTTTATTACAATTGACTCAGGATATATCATTCTATTATCATTGAATATATCCAAATAAGTGTATCCATGAATCATTATGATTATATCTAATGAATAATATTTTATTATTGGTTCATTCATTATCCCTAATGAAAGGGTTTTGTTCTTTAGTGTTCCATAATGAAAGTGTCTTCTTATTTTGTAGTCATTAAATCAAGGGGTTAGATCTTAACTATCATTAATTAAAGGATATAATGGTTTAATAACTATAACCATTAAATGGATATCCATATTTTTAATTCATTGGTACAACAAAAAACAACAAGAGCCTTATATCTTGGAATGAGTTTTTATTCTTAAATTTCTGAAATGAATGTTTTAATTGAAATCCTTTAAAGGGTACATGAGTGAAGACTACAAAGGGATCCATAAATGATTATTGTTGAAACTCTTTACCAATACACATGTTATTCTTCATTAATTATATATTCCATATTCACTGACTCGTGTACTTAATTACTTCCACTCAAAATTATTTTACTTTCTCTTAACTCCCCAGTCTAATTCAATTATTTTAATTCCATATTTGTTTAATTAAAACACAAATTAAATGGAAATTAAAATAACCTATTACAATCCTTACTATGAACAAAATTTGTTTTTTTCAATGCCTTTAATTTTCAAAATAAAATCATTATTTGTAAAAGAAATAATCAACTAAAAATTGCTTAAGTCTCTTATACCCAAGGTACTCCCATGGTATACTCAATGGGTAAATACTTTTTCTTTGTAGTAACCATTTATTGTTGGTAAAAAGTATATATGTATTATCTTCATAAAATCATGCGATACATAATTTCAAAAAATTTAATGAATCTATATTCATTTTCTAACAAATCATAGGGAAAGTTTATTATTGATGATATTTATTGGTTAGAGGTTTATGGAAATTCAATAAATGATATTGACTATGAATTGGATAAAAATAATGTTAAACATATTTACTATTGTAAAAACGATCTTATAATTGTTATCTTTTTGATAAAAAAACAAAGGTTTATATCAATCCTGAGAGGCCAACAAATTATGTTTAAATAATGAAGTCAATAAATGAATAAAAATGGATTTGAAGAAATGAATCCCTCACTTTATTTGATTCACACTATAAATTTTATATGGACTCAATAAAAGTAGGTAATGATGAACATTATTCTATTTTTTTATTTATTCATGTCATATAAATTATTAACATCTCAAATATACTATATATCATTTATAAGAAATATTTTTTTGAACTCAAGGATAAATTAATAGAGCTTAAAAATAAATAAATTCATGTGGTAATTGAAAAATATATTCCTTTGAAAGAAAATTATTATATGAATCATGATATTGAATGGAAAAGTAAAATTATTTATAATAACAATGAGGATTTATATTGAAAGACAATTTGAAATTTTAGATATATGTTCAAGGTTGAGAATAGATGTGATGATCTTCAATGAAAAAATAATAAATTAAAAATTTAAGTTGTTAAGGATAAATTTTAATATAAATCTTATGTTCAGAAGTTTGATTCCCTTATAAAATATCTAGTAGAATCTCATTATTATTTCACTAAAATAAAAAAATACTGAAAAATCATAGCTTCCTAATGAAGTGAAAAGGACCTCTATTGGATAACTCATTCAAATAAAAGGTATCACTTTGAGTTATTTTAAAAAAAATTGTTACTCCAAAAATATTTTTTTTAATTAATATATTATGAATGGGAATGTGATACATGAATGTAATTTATAAAAATATGATTATATTAGAAAATTATCACTCAACCGATCATAAAATATGTCATCTTGGAAATCTCATATTTTTTTATGGAAATGTATATTCAATTGAAATATATGTAGAATAATTATTTTAACCATATTTTATAGGCTTATGTTTTGGGTTCCATAACATATAGTTTGTTTTAAATTTTTTATTATGTCTCTAGAGGAATTCCATGGAGAAATATTGAAAATATAAGGTTGAACTTCATGATTTATAAGTATTTCGTAAAAACCATTTATAGAACATAAGAAAATATATAGATTATACATTTTTTTAAATATTTCTACATTAAATTTTTTATTACACTTTATCTCTTTGATATTTATGTGTTAAGTGTTCTTTTATAATATATTTTTTATAAAATGATATCACTATCATTTGGCCTTATTATTTATTTCCTTTAAGTGTATTTTCAAATTATTTTTTGGGTAATATTTGTTAAACATCAATGTAATTCTATTTGTGTTTCCTAAGAGTACACCAACTACCAGGTTTCACCTTACCAAATAATCACTGGTTCTTCACATAACCTATATTATGTAAATCTTCGACTAACCAATTGATGGACCTGACTAGCTTATGAGTGGTGTCAGGTCAGTTCCATTAAAACTAGTTAAAAGAGGGGACTTCAAAAATAAATGCCCACTCGACTTTTTATTCACATGGAAATAAATAATATCTATAACTCACCATCCCTTACATATCCCCTCTTTTGGATATGCATTCCTTGGTAAGTAACTTTGGATTCCTTTTAGTTTTAACATCAAATTCCATAATTTCCACTCAAAATATTAGTTATTTTAAGCCTTGTTTGTTACTCTAAAAAACACCACACAAAAATTTCAACCCTTATTCTACGACCTCCAATAGAATGATGGATACTTCATATAAAGCTAATTAAAATGAAAAAGAATGTATAAGAACACTCTAAAATTATAATGTAAGACCATTGTATTTGTTAACATGTATGAAAGATGACACCAAGAACATAAAGTAATATAATATCTAGATACATTATAATATATTTAATATTTGAAATAGATTCTATATATTTCAATACATGAAACACTGAACTATCATGTGTTCCATGCAATAACGACCTTATTTGATGGTTTTTGTTACATGCTAGACCGACTTTTATCAAACAATAATATATTATTAAAATATAATGAGGTATAAACTAGATGTTAAATTGGTAGTTAACTAATATATAATCATATATGGTTTATATAAAAATAAAAAGAAATAATGGCTTAAAATTTAATGAGAAATGAAATTGAGAACAAATAGCACATACAAAGAAATATTATTATTTCTATACTTCCAAAAAAACCCCCTTAACAAAAATAATTAATAAAAATTAATGGATTATTTTAGAGAAATATATATGTTATATATTATTTCAAATATTTTTGATATTCAACCATCAGGGTTGATTAGAATAAAATCAGAAAAAACTCTATTTTACACATACAACCCTACATTTTTTTAAAAGAAATTTTATCACCTTTTAATATAGATTCCATTATAAATATGAATTTTGACACATTAATTGATTTAATTTTTCAAAATATACTTAATTATATAAAGTTAAAATTAAAAATTAGTTTATTGTGAATGTTTTCTATTTTTCAGAAACATATAAAATTTTAATGAATAGTTAAAAATAATGTTTTTTGTTGAAAACATCTATTTCATATAATATATTTAGAAGGTTAAATTATACTTTTAATTGGTTTTAAAGTTTAATTATATCATAATTTTATTATTTAATACAATTTAGTTCATTGGTATCTATTTGAAAATTAAATTGAATGTAAAAATGTATCAAACTTTTAAATGTTTTTACTTTAAAACCTATACTGTCATCCCACCAATACGATAAATTTAAAATTAATTTTTAAAACCTGTATTATTTGAAATTGAAAAAATAGACTCCAAATTTTTAAACAGAATAATTTATAATTTCTAATAATACCAACCTAGTTTTGACCAAAATGATTAGTGAATGTAATTAAAATTAATTACAATGATTAATGTTAAATTAAGATTAATAAGAGACTAAACCATAACCTTAAGACCCAAAATGACCAATAAACTTGAAAAAAAGAAATTTTATATAAAAATATATAGAATACCCTCTCCTGGATCAAAATTGGACCATTATTAGATCCACTATCAACATTAAAAATGTGTATGGATTTTTTTTGTAAAAATATTATAAGGGAACCAATTATCCCCATTAATCACACCACTAAAACCAAATAGTATTAGAAAATATCTATCAAAATAGATTTTAAAAATACCTCCACTATACCTTTAATTCCCCATTTAGATATTAATCCTTCCTCGAAATCAATTTGGTATAAACCAAAATGATTTACTTAATTTTTATTGTAAAACTTTCCAATGATATCTTTTCATTCATTTACTTTTCCACCACAAAACTTATTCTTTACCCATGTTAGTATAATAAAAAATTAACCAGAAATATAAATATATTTTGTTATATTAAGGTTTATACACACACATACACACACTTCTATCTAATGGGAAACATATATACTATTTCTATGTACGACGAACTACTGGCTCACGAAATGATGATATTTCATTTTTCCTTTCCACCAATCATGGTGGACATTATAATGGAAACTCACTTTATATATGTTTTATGTGAAATTTATTATTTATTTATTTATCTATAATAATTTTACAAAACACAACCTTATACTTTCCATTTTTTTAAATACGATAATATCGTTTCTGAACGTGTGGACTACGGCCCCTCAAAGAAATGTCATTCATTCAAACGATACATAAAATGTATAAAAGATGGTTTTTATCAAAAATATGTGACATAAAAAACCTATATATTATATTAATTACATAATTACCATATAGAAATATAATATATACTATTTTCTTTATTACCCTTTCACACATGAAAAAAGTGATAATGTTATTCATGGACACTTGGTCTACCTCCTCCTCGACATGATGTAATTCCTTTTTCATCACATAAATTTTATATATAAGTATATATGATTAAATATTAGGGTATTTATCATATAATTATCATTATTTAATGATATGTCTTTATTGTACTTATTTTTATAATTATCATTGAATAATAGGAACGTTACGCTTGCATATGTATAACCCACTGTCTCTATGATTGAAACGTTGATTAATATTTCATAAAAATATTTAATGATTGATTTTAAATGTATAATTAATGTAATAATATGATAATTATTTCATTATTATTATTTTAGATATGTTATATAATTACCCAATTAACCATAGTTGACCTACCAAATTTAATTTTGACACATAAACTGCATTTGGTCAAAACATTCTACGTAAACATAATTGATTATGTAATTGTTCAAAACAAGGAAATAACTAAAATAAATTTATGATAAATATGAAAACTATTCTGAATCAAGTATAAAATTAACATAATTTTATTTTATAGTAATTGAAATTACATTCACCAAAATTAAAACTCAAGGTAAGGGTTTCTCATCTCAATTTTTTACATACGTGGGACAAATGCCATGTTCACCACTTACATATTTTGTGTGGTATATATGATGACCATTTTGTTATATTATAACATTAATCCTTTTATCTTCATGATATTAATAAATTTTATTTAATTTTATTCATTCAAAATTATTATGATTTTAAATTTTTCAAAGTGGCATGGGACACTTTGGAATTTTTAATGATTATTTTCCTTAATAATAAATTTGACGAACATTCAATGGTATTTAAATTCAATGAAATTATATTTCTATTTCTCAATAAAAGCTTTCATTTTCTCTCGTATCATTATTCAATTTCATTTTCAAGTATCATTTCCATTTTCCACTCTTTCTTACTACAATTGTTTTAGAATTTTTTTTTTCAGGGAACCTGACTTTGTCTCTCTCTTTATTCAAAGAATTTATTTTATTCTAAAAACCATGTTTTATTAAAATGTTTTCAAAAATATTTTTGAAATGATGTCATAACAAAATTTTTACCATTTTTTTCATTTAGTAACATTTTCAATGTAATCTTCTTATCACTTTCTAAGTATGTCAATTTTATCTTTTTACCATACAAAATGAATGTTCTTTTTACCTCGTACAAGTAATGATTTACTCACCAAAATTTCTTTAAAGTTTCCATTGAATTTTTGAAAGGTTAAATTTTAAAGAAAATGTTTTCAAAAGTGTTTTTAAAAGGAATGGTTTTTGAAAAAAATAACAATTAAAGGATATTTTCCGTAATAACATTTTTAAACTACCATTTTATAGTATTTATATTTATAAAAAAACAACCCTTTATTCTTACTCCTGTTGGGTTTTTTTGTATTAATACTACACTTTTTCTTTATATAGATTGTTTAATATTTATTTATCCAAGGATAATATTCATATCACTTCCTAGAATTATTTTTTATTCCCCTTTAAACATTCAATCCCCTATGATCCTGGAACATCTAATTTCCCACTAATTTTTAATTTCATTTTTCTTGTATTTTTTCTATTCCCTAAACTATATACCATTTTAAAAATGGTGTATAATTGTATATTTATTTTATTATTTGGGAAAATATTGATAATTTCATATTTTTTATTCAATAATAATATTTGATAAAGAATATTATTTATTTTGATTATTTGATATGTGGAAGTCTTTTTTAGGGAATGACTAGTGGTGTTTAAAATTTATATAGATCCTCGATGCATAAATATGTTTCTATGAGACAAATATATTATGGAAATTAAATTAGTTTCTATAAATAGTTTTTAAAATTATTGTGAATGACCTAGATGGTATTGGTTTTCATGTTCCTTAGACATGATGTCCATTAAAAAGTCATTTCCCTCATATTAGTTGTAGTAATTATTCAACCTTGAGGTTTTTCATTGCAATATGTATGAAAACATTAAATTTTAGTACATTGATTTAATATAATGTATTTCAGTTTATTACCTTTCCATATTTAATTTTCCTTATCTAATTATTTGAATATAATGTGTTTCTAGTTATCACATTTAAATATTATTTAAGCACTTCCATTCATTTTATTCATTACATAGGAGGTTTTTCGGTTATTTACCTTTCCATATTTACTATTCTCATTGATTTATTATTTATTCCTCTATATTTTTCCATTATTGATCATTTGAGCTCACCATTATTATGTTTATTTCCCCAAGAATCCATGAAGCATACAATAAATGACATGAAGGGATATACTAGATGGAATAAATTTATCCTCAATGTCATTTATTTGGAGAGAAGAAAAAAATATGTATTAATTAGTGTATTAATTTGAAATACAATACTCATTTTTGTATCTAGTTTACCAAGGAAACTAATCTATCAGTCCTTCAGGACTTGATTCCTTGTAATCATGTCAATTAAATTGATAGAAGATACCATCTCTAGGATTTTGGTGGTCGGTTCACTAATGTTGGTATAAAATTAAGATTTGTTACAACCTTTAAAACTAGATTTAGGAAAATAGTGGTTTGAGAGGATAACCTTAGGGTTTAGTTTGAGTATAAGTATAGTAGAACAACCTATAATTTTGGTAAGGTAGATATTATGTGGGTCCTCTTAGAAATACATCCATATCAAGATACTAAAAGTTGACGTGGTTCTAGAACTGATGTAACTAGGAGTAATAACTCCGAAAAGGTTTTCTGAGCCCGATTCCGGGTAACCAGGTACATGAAAACTATCCTTGCTGCATACCTAGTTTGACACCCTTAAGGGATACTCTTAATAAAATACATTTATTATTTAATAACCATTATGAATAATTTTAAGGGATAATGAAAATGAAAAATAAAGGTTAATCCTTAAGTGTTTTATATTTAACAATAAAGTGCCATTATTTAGATATCTTATTTATAATTATACAATATTATCACTATGACTATTGTTTCTCACACTATTCTTTCTAGTTTTAGTCAATGGTTGGAACCCAAAGTATACATGTTAACATCAATCATCGAAGATAAGGTGATGGAAATGAGAAATCAAATGATTTGTTTATATGAGTGAAGGATATCATGTTTATTCCAAATTATTTTTCTATAAATATGATAAAAAATGTATACATTTAACAAATCTAGGTCACACCAAAGAAGAGAATGTTTGTGGTTTATAATAGATCGAGTGTTGGATACCGTAAAGAAATGAAGGTTTAATTTCCGACATCTATGAAGTGTGGAAGGGGACTTCTAGGAAAGGGTATCAATGGAACAAGGAAATGCTTATGTGTGGTAAAGAAACACATAAAGAAAATGATTTTTGAATAAAAATGAAGAGCATGATGAGATGGAAATGATGCTCAACCTAACAAATCCTTTATAGTTCTTTTTTCATAACTATGGGTAAATTGGACATTACGCATGTCAATGACCTCTTCTAGATGATAAAATATGTACTAAGGAAGTATATATGTGAAAATAGGTGGATTAAGTATTTATATATTAGGTTTTTATTGAAAACCAGAGTTAAAAGGTTCTTCAATTATTAATATAATTTCCAGGATTTTTATAGTCACCAATTCTTTTTTATACATTAAAATTACATAAATTTAGTGAAATCCAAAAAAATTATACAAATAGACTCTGAAATACCATACTAGTATTTTGCATTTGGAAACATGGAAGCATAAACACTAATATATATGTAAGCTATATTATTACTGAATCGGTTCTTCTTGACAAACACCCTTTTTAAACACATCAAACATAATACATTTGTTAATAACTTGGGGAAGGAAACATAAAAAGGGCTGATCTCAAATGATAAATAAGGGTAAAAAAACATGAATCCTAGTATAAATCTTGGTTGTTCATAAGGAATGAATAATACAGAAATAATGAACATAATCTATGAAAGCATAAAATAGGAATAAAATATGGAATTGTGGTAAACACATAATCATATAATATGATTTCCATAGTAGCCAAGTAATATAATACAATACCAACTTGGTGGATTAATTACACTCCCCATACCATCTTGGTAGTCATGGTTCACTCCCATGTCCATCCTGATTGCATGAGTTCACTTTTCATACCATCATGGTAGTCACGGTTCACTCCCATGGCTATATTTGTTGTCAAGGTTTATTACCATGATCATCTTAGTCTATCTCATGAGATATAAATCATTACCCAATGAATTGAAAGGAGATATAGGACCCAACCATATCATAATGAAATTATACGTACATGTTCCATAAGACCATGAATATTTATATCATAACCCAGGAAATTAAATCGGTATTATAAACTTGTAATCATATGATAACCTATAGAAAAATATAAATTTCAAAATCATTTCATCATTAACATTACCCATGAAAAGAAGCAGGTTTCAAAATCATATAACCTATGAAAGGGAAAAAAACATTATAAACATATAACCTGTTAAAGAGAAATGAGTCTTATAAAGACCATGAAATTAAGCATAGACATTAAGTGAAGGAATAAGAATAATACCTTTAGATCAATTCCAATAATGACGTATGTAATATCAATATATTTCATCTTGGATGGAAAATAATTTTTTAATAACTTTCAAAAAAACCATTCTTGAAGAAAATATCCTTTCTTCTTAGAGGAATTTTCTTAATGTAGAAAAACATTTGAAGTTAATTTTCTTACAAAATACCTTGAAAACAAATTAAAAACATTTTACTCATTTTTAAAACATTTTTCATGGAAATATTACAGAATGATTTCCAAAAAATTTTAAAAATATTTTTCTTTGAAAACTATTTTAAAACGTTAAAATAATGATTGAAAATGGGTTGAAAAACATTTCATTGAAAATAAAATTGAAAACTTGTAATGAAAGCATAATTTTATTTAAAACAATTTCTTTGAAAATTTCATTACAAATATATAATTAAGGATTTAAAGTGTTTTGAATCCATTTTTACAAGATAACTTATGAATTAAGGTTGAAAACATTATGAAAAATATTTCCCTTATAAAATTTTAAAATAATTTTGAAAACATTTTTAAAACCATTTTACTTAAAAAATACCACGAAAACTTATAAAGAAATCCCCAATTTTTTTTACTAAAATTTCATTGAAAATTATTTTCTATTTTTTTCAAAATCAACCATTTAAACATGAAAATGAAGCTTCATAGAAATTATTATGGGTAAATCCGTACATGCCATACAAGGTTTGAAAACATTGCATTTGCACGATAAAAAGTTAAATAAATACCTTGTTTGTAAAACAATGAAGATTACATTGAAAAATTGGTAACAGAATAAAATGGAAATATTTAATTCAATGATTATAGTATAATTACATAATATTTATGGAAAACATTTTTAGAAAACATGGTATTGAAGTAAGAAATATTTCCGACTGAATAGATTTTAATATCAGGCTTTCATAAAATTACATTGTTTACTATATTACGTATGAAAGAGTGAAAAAATTCTACCAATACATGAATATATTATAAATAAAAATAGGGGAAAAAAAATCTTGTGTGTTCTTGAGATATAAATCATAACATTTCATCAAAGTAAGCATTAAAATAAACATTCTTGAAAAGTAATGTGATACTTTCAATAAAACCTTATAACTTGGTAACCTGTTATTATAATCTCCATCTAAGAAACTGAAATTATATGAAGCTTAAAATATAATGAAAATAAAAAGATTAATTATATAACATTTAAATTGAATATATATACACCTCAAAAATAATTTATTTGCATAACAATACTGAAGTATCAAATAATGAAAATTGAGACAAAACTATTCTACCAATTTGGTAACTTTTGAAACAAAACCCCTATGAAATAAAGATCAAATAAGGGATATATAAATACCCATAAATTTAATTATTGGAATTATACATCCCTGACTAGTATACACAGCACACAAATGGAATGGGTGGTGATAAAATCATGTGCCTCACATAAAAAAAATTGAGACCAAATCCACTTACCTTGTGTCTTGACTCTCTTTATACTCGAATAAGATTCATGTATAAAATATATAAATTTATTATAAATATTTTATAGAATAATATTATTATATATAATAACATATTTTTTTATTATGACCTTATATTAATTATTTTTTAATAATCCTATGTTAAGGATTCACTTTGGGTAATATTTCCTTTATTCTTCACATGTGTCTTATTTTTTATAGCTTTGTTACTTATACTTATATCATGACTATAATAATGTACAACATGATATAAAAATCAATTAAATTAATTATATGTGTATTATAATAATATATAGAATACAAATTTATGATACTGAATACACTGTTTATAGAGACAACAGGTCGTATGTTCGAATGAACAATATTTCTGTTTAATTGTCAAGTTGAAAGATAGAAAATAAAATTCATATATATATATATATATCACTATTAAATTGACTTTATCATATCATATATATCATATATATTAACTGAACCTATCTTTAAAACATTCGATGGAGTGTGTGAATGAATCACATCGCTTTGAGCATGCTATATTGCACAATTCCTCAAACGAAATTATGGTATTTACACCAAATGGAAAGTAAAAAAGATATGTGTTGTAAATTTAATAAAAAAGCCTAAGGAAATAATTATTATACCATATTTCATTTATAAATATATTTTCCATCATAATGTTCACCATTAGAGGTGGAAATGAAAAAATGATCAATCATAATGTAGTGAGGTGGTAGTTCACCGTATGCATAAAAAATTTGTTCATTATCTGTTAGATGGAGGTGTGGGTAAGTGTAGGTAAAAAAATTAGCATAAATAAATCCTAGTATATTTAAGATACTTGTGTTTTTATAAAATCATATAATAAATATATTAGAGTGGGTAGGGAAAGAAAATTAATGAATGGATCTTGAAAGAAGATGTTACTTCTTAATCAGGTAACTCCTTTTGGTTTGTGCCAAAAGGCAACCTTGGATTTATTTCTACCCAAAAGAATCATTCTAGGATAAAGGGAGGTATTTTGGGAAGATTATTGTGAAGATAATGGCTGAAACTTAGTGAATTAATAGGTGTGAAGAAGAGGGAGAGGTGGTGGCCTTTTATAGGGGAGGGAAGTGACCCACTTTTCATTTTTTAAAATATGTTAGGTGTACACATATTTTTAAACAAAAAAGTCATAAAACAATCAATAATGGAAGGTGTATAGACTATTAATTTCCATAAAATGGGTGTTGGAAAATTTTATAGGTCATTTAGGTTCTTAAATTTAATTTTTAGTACTTTATTAACCTAAATTTTATCTTAACCATAATAATTAATTTTATTCACCTTCACTAATCTATTGGTAAAAAACTAACTTATTATAAATTATAAACTATTCTTATTCTAAACATGGAATCCATTTTCCCAAATTCTAATAATGAAAGTGGAATAAAATTATTTAAATATAATCACATAGTCAGGTTGACAATGCAAGATTTTAATATAAAAAAATTCAAAAGTTTGCTATATTTTTATATACAGGTTTAAAGAGAAATTGATATAAAAGACCTACATTTTATTCATTGATAAAATTTTTAACTGAATAAACTTTAAATCCAATTTAATATTGTAACATACTAGGTAAATAAAGAATAATTCATTTTCAAATTTATCAATATTTATAAATTAAATATTAATTTTACTTTAAAGGGGATGCTATGTTCGATAGCATACCCGATACACAACAACATGTTTTTTTTTTGAAATCATATGTTGCACACTAATAATATAATATTATTATTTTAAATGGTAGTTAAATCTTAGTCGTTGTATTGGAGTTAATGAAAAAAACTCACTACAATTTGATTATACATGTTTGTTAAATGTATTTACATTTATCCAATAAAAGTAAGAGGCTTAAAATGTGAATGAATCTAATTTTAAGCATAATTTACATTAAAAGACTGATTTACCACCGTTTAATGGAGAACCCTCTTTAAATCTAGTTTTGGTCACTTTTATATGTTCTATTTGACTAAATAAATTTCTTCTTTATAATCGGGACACCAAAATTCACATTGGGTAATTTTTTGGTATTTTTTTTATAAAATTCAATTTTTAATGAATAGTGAAAAAACTGTATTTTAATTCAAACCCGTGTTTTAATATAATTTATATATATGATTAGATTATCTTTTTAATTTATTTTAAAGTGTAATTATAATATATTTTTACCATTTAATCTAATTTTCTTTATTGGAATTAATTTCACTTTGAAATTGGAGATTAACAAGTATCAATCTTTTGATAGTTATTGTTTCTTAAAAATACGCTATTTGTTTTGATAATAGGAATTAATTTTTAATTAATTAATGAAAATTCTATATTTATAATTTGGTAAAATAGAAATCAATTTTTAATTCAGAATATCAAATATATCTTAGGCTGAATTTTTGGTATTTTTCTAAAAAACATCAATTTTTGATGAATAGTGAAACCACTTAGTAGTAGTTAAAAAAATTGAATTTTTTCATTTAAATGAAAATTTACCACTTCTATAAATTTAATTATAAAAATACGACACACATGGTTATTATTATTAAGTAAAATGTGGTTCAATAAGATGTAAATATTTTTTTGCAAATAGTAGCTTTTTCCTTTTATTTACCGCAGTTAATGGTAAATAAGATAATTCAAGCTAAAAAGAATATTATAATAATTCAAAATCACCTTAAAACTTTTCCTAACCTTTTTTTATGAGTAATGGAGGACTATGGGCATCCTAGTGCCTATTTTGGGACTCCATGGAGCCACTTATGAATGATAATGACACATTATCTTAATTAACTTAAAGTAAAGGAAAAAATGACATTAACAAATATCTCTTTGTAAATAAATTTTTACATTGTTTTATATAAGTCATATTTTCAAATATAAATATTAATTGGAAAGAAAAAATATTTCCTACATCATGGTATTTTTTTTTAATTTTTAGATATCAAATAAATTAAATTTTTTATAACACAATAACGATGCAATGTTTACCTCATTAATAAATGATTTAAATAAAGAAGATTATAAATATTAAAATAACATCCAAAAATGGTAAAATTATTATTGTATTAATTTATTTAGACCATGAGTCATCTTATATTTTACCTTAATGAGTTTTTTTACCTTTAGAAACCGAATATCATTATATAATAAAATAATATTATCACACTTTCCTAAAGAGCCCCTCCTCCCCTTATAAAAAGACCTCACTTGTAACCAATTCCTCACACCTCTTAATCCTTTTATCTCGTCCAAAATCTACCCAATTAAGCTCCCTACATACATATACTCCTCTTATAAGCCTCAACTTAGGCATAAGTCGCTTCAAGAAACCCCTTTTGGTCATACCATAGGGAGTTACCCAAATTAAAGGTAACAATTTCTCTTAACATCTTTTATTTTATTTTAATTTCCAACCACTAAACTATTTTTATTTCTTTATTTTATAACAAAACAAGTATCCTAAATATACTATTATGTTTTTATGAGAAGTATTTGAACTACATTTACACACACCTCCATCTAATGGGTGAAGAACATACTGTTTATGTTGATGGAAAACTAACGCCTCACGAGACGATGACTGTTCGATTATCTCCTACCACCAATCTTGGTGGACATTAAGATGACACTATATTTATATACAATATATATTATTTTTATGTTTTATTTATGATGATATATTTTTATTTTATATCATACCTTTTTGGTTTCCATTATGGGTAAGAGCGATAATTTCATTTGAGGAAGTGTGGACTAGAGCCCCCTCAAAGTGATATGACTCGTTAATGCCATATATAGGATGTATAAAGTATGGACTTAATGATATTATATATGATATTATACTGTAATCATAATATACATATGTATCATTATGTTTTCATTCAATTAAAATACAAAATAGAAATGAAAGTAGCGTTCATGTGTACGTACAGCTTACCATCTCTATGAATAATGCATTTCAATTATTATCTCCAAATGATGTATATTATTATAAATTAATATATATAATATATATATATGATATATATGATATATAAATAATGAACATCATACGGGATATAATATACTATTGACCACATGGACAACTTGTAAATATAAGGTGTTCCTTTTTTTACTCAAGTACCAAATATCAACAAAACGACTATTATTAACTTAAATGATTGCATAAAGTTTACAACATGTTATTAAGTGATATAAAAAGAATAATAAACTTGAAAAAGGTTCTTAATCATGTAGAAATTAACTTTAGATTATTATTCATGAGATTAAAGAATGATCGAGTTAAGTCGGACACGAGGTAAGGGACTTAATCTCAATCTCCTTTCATTGAGGAATATTTTGTTCTAATACACGACATCCTTTTATACGCTGTATAAACTCCTATGAATTTTCATTTAATTCAAAGGGAATATTTTTCTACAAAGACTTTTACTAAACGAAAAAAATAATGTTTCTTTTTAACGTAAGCGGTGACAACGTCCTTTCCGTCGTCACGAGTATTATTTTATCTTTGGCTTCATTAACAAGACGTAATGTTTTTAAAAGGAAAATAAATACCATATACTATTTTACATATTTTTGGTATTGAAAATGGTTTTGATAATGGTTTTGATATGTTAATATATTGAAATGTTATATTGTTATTGCAATGTGGAAATTTTATTTTTTGTTTATGCTTATGTTATGTGTTATAATCATGTTATAGTTCTTGGGCATTATTTACATATATGGGTGGTTCCGTGATAAAACTAGGGTGGGTGAGCTTGATATAGCTCTCCAATTCATTGGTTAATGTGACGAAGGTAAATGTGAATGTTTCTCCTAAGAGATTTATGGAATATACTGTGATGGGTATTTCAAAGTAACTCCCTTTGTAGCTGTGATATCTACAATGTAAATATGATAAGGATGCCACAAGTTACCTTTATGATTTACGATTTCTATGTGTTATTCATAAATCATATGATTTAAAGGGGTAAGTAAAAGAGTTTACGTTTTGTACTTATTTCAAAACTAATGTTTTCTTTCTTTGTTTTATAACCCTTACTGAGCTTTTTATGATATCCCATGTTTTGAAATGTTTTCATAGGACTTCAAGAAGAATAGGGTCAAGGATGAGATCATGGAAAAGTCATGCTGTCTAAAACATGGAACTAGAATGAATCTTTTTTTCAAGAGTTTTTATTTTTTGGAAAAAAATGGAAACTGAGTAGAAGTGTCTACTTTGTAATCTTTTGAGATGTAATAGTTATGTCCTAATTCTCTAAAACTCTAAACCTGAAAAGATCCTCAATGTTAATTATTTTTTTATTCAATATTATGTAATTTTTTAAGGCTGGGTTCTTAGCAATATATATTTTTACCATATATATAAATTCTATGAAAAAAGCTTTGAATTTAAATTCATTAATTTTTGCTATTCATTAAAAAGGAATCCTTGAAAAAAATACAAAAAATTTATCCTAACATAATTTTTATTATTTAATTACAGAATGAAGTTTATTTTGACATATTAAATCTATAAAAGTTCCCAAATTTATATTTAAAATTGGTTCTTCATTAAAAGGCTGAAAGACTAGTATTATAAAATTATAGGTTTTTAAGCATAAAGTGGGTTTGTTCTTATTTATTTTCTATCAAAACAAATGGAATAATATCAAAAATATTTGATTTAATATTAAAAAATATATTAAATTAATACAAATAATTAATTTAATTTATTATGAAAAAACATTCTTGTGACCATAATAATATTTTCACTTTTTTTTAATCAGTTTCTATATTCAATTCTAATTAATTGGAAACCATGGAATTCAAATTATATTTTTGTAAACCATATATATTCATAAATTAGTTAATACTATTCATACACTACAATTTAACATCATAGTTATATCTAATTATATTAAGTAATAACATTCTAATGATATACTATTTTTCGGTAATACTCAGTCTTGTATGTTACACAAGCCATCGAGGAAAGTCATTACTGCGTTTAATGCAAGATAACATCGGTGTTACGTGTAGAGAAAGGTAAAATTCATATTCTTTGTAGTTCATTATTACCTTGGTGTTGTGTATAAAAAATCCAAAAAAATTCCTTTAATATAAAATAAACTATCTTCAGTGTTTTATGAAATGAAAAATATCAAGAAGGTTAAATTAATTCAAATAAAATAATTCACAAAATCTGATGATGTAACATTCTACCACCCTTAGAAATTGAATTTTAAAAAATGAATTTCACCTAGGAAAATATTCTAGGTTATAAATGGTTCAATACATGAATGTTTAATTCATGGAAACCCACATCATAATAATGGATACTAAAACATCCCATGAAAATGAAATGTTGGAACCTTAATGATTACAAAAAGTAACATATAACCTGGTTTACACATAGGAGAACATAGGTTGGGAGTGAATATTGGACATGGATAGGAAAAAATAAATATTTATAGGGAGTGATTGAGGTCATAAATCAAAAAAAGTGAATGATCATAGAAAATTTGTGTTCATCAAAGAAATAAATATTAGATGGTTTAAAATGCCATCGGCTTAACAAAATTATTGTATTAAGACAACATATTTTATTATGATAATTATTCTAATATTGAGTAATTATTTTATTGAATAAGAATATAAGGAAATATACTTGATGTATTTCTATAAAGAAAATTTCATTTTTTTGGTTGTTCTTTTAACTATTTCTAATTAATCTATTACATGATGAAATGGATGAATATAAATTAACTTTGATGCTTGAAGCACTAGAATACACTTTTTAAAGGCATTAAGTCCCGCAAAAAATTGAAAACTATAATTATTTATCTAATATTATTCTTAAAAATTAATATGTTAATAAATTATTCTATAAACACAAAAAGTAACAGTACTATTTCATTATAAAAAATTATTCATAAAAAATAGTTATACTTTAACCTAGACATTGCATAGGCCAGTGGTAGGTGTGAAAACCATATCATTCATTAGCCATAGGTTGAATAACCATGACCTTGTAGGAATTGATTCGGTGTCACCCAATGTACGCGATGTTATTTTATAAGACCATACTAATAGAATTTACAAAATAAATATGATGGAAATCCTTGAAGTAAGGTCAATCACTAAATAGACTTTTTAACCAAGGTTTTAAATAAAATCACAATACACAAATACTTACTCTAATTAATAACTTAAACTTTTAATGAATGGTTAAAATTATAACCCCTTTGAATGAATAAAATAAAATACCTTAGAAAGAAAGTCCTGATATCAACTTAAAATTGATTCCACATATAACAAAGTATCAATTAGTTGTTACATTCCAAACATCTGAATATAATAATTGTAAATTCTCTTGAACATGTCAAGAAACTGAATTATGATAAATAATTTTGGAAAATATGAGTTCTTCCTTATTCCATAGGTTACTAGTTATATTACACAAATCCAAGAATCTATTAACTTCATCCATGATAGAATGAAGTACTTTTCTACAATTGCTTAATTAGTTCCATGGTAACCATTAAAAATTAATGTACTTATTCATATCCCCCATATCATTTTCCAAAAAACAATATCTTAAAATAAGTAACATATTATGTTTTTTCTTTCCCTTAATCATGTGTTTTCCAAGGACAACATTTTTTCATTATACCACATTTCTATTCTATCAAAACCATTCAACGTGTTCTTGTAAATTTGTAGTGAAAAACATAAACTGAAAAATATGAATATATATTTCACCATTCATATAATGCAATTATTTAATCCAAATACTTAAGATATTTTATTATTCCACTTCATCCGCATTCCATTATCAAGTCTACCTTTTCGTGTTACACAATACCTTTTCCTTAACATTTTATATGTTGTCTATTCATCATCAACAATGTAAGTATTACTCATACCATATTAATGAACCCCTTTTGAAGATTCCCTAATGGGACATTGAATTTCATAATGACCATTTATTCCACTCTTAAAACACAGAACCTTCGATTATTAATTAGGGAGGACAATATTCTCATCCATTTTGTTAGCTAGACTCATCATTTTTTCCATATAGTCACTTGATTTGTGTCCTTGTTTTCCACAATCAGGTCATATTATTGTTCTCATAAGACATTAAATTAGGATAATCCTTGCCCATTCTTTATATAAAGGAAACTGAATCATCTTTCTTCCATGGTATCCATTACCCAAAATCTTAGTGAACTCTTTATTTCTCTTACCTGGTGAGTCTGAGAGTTGTTTATGGTACACATTGTTAATAATTTTCCATGAGAACTGATTGGGAATTATCACAAAATATTTCACTCCAATGATCATACCTCTTGACTTATCATCCACAAATCATCCATTTTATTCAGAATTAATCCATTTACATCTGGTTCTCTTCATAGACTAAAACTAAAAACATAGTTTGAGAAATACTTATCATAGAATAAAACCACATACCCATGAAAATAATTACTTATTGGATGACTAAATAATTAAACCTTACTTAATTTAGGACACTATTGGTTCATCATAAGTTATTCATAAAAAAATTATATTTAAATCCTTCATTATGGTTTGTGAAATGTTTGTGAATTCCCAAAGCATATCCACCAGGAGTGTCAACCGAAGTGTGTAGAAAGGCCCATTTTCATGTATCAGGTTACCCCATGTTAGGCATGGAACATCTTCTTAGATTTATTACCCCTAGGTACATCTATAATAGATCCAAATCCACTTATAGTATATATACATGTATTATTTGTTAGGAAACCACTCACTCTATCCTATACCAAAAAATTAGGACATCTTCCTATACTTTTTATTATATATATACTTATCCCTAGACATTCCCTAAGGTTTCTAATTAAGGATTTACCATCCTTGATTTCAAAGGTTAACTAAAACTTTTTTCTAATATGAACAATATAAACCCTCACTTTTAAAACCTTAACATTACATAAAATTTTCAAAATACATAAAATAGTATATAAACAGACACCCAAAGACCATGCTAGTCTCATTCCTTTGGAAGCATTGAAACATAAACAATGATACATAAGTAAGATACATTATAAAACACTTGTTTATTCTTAACTACCACCCATCTTAGACACATCAAACATAACACATATCTTCATATCATCGGAAAAGAAACATAAAAAGCGGTGAGATGAATTTCTATGTAAGGGTAAATAAGGTACATATGTATGTGTAACCATGATCTTAAGTGTATTATAACATGATTATGAAAATATAACATCATAAATTTCATATCATAGATCATATACATAATTTATGGAATAAATCATTATAGTTCATAGGACTTTAATGATAAGAAAATTGATGACATAGTGGATGAATGTTTAACATAGGAATAAAACATGGAATTATGGCAGACATATAAGCATATAATATGATTTCCATAGAATCAAATACATCACTGACGATAATATATTAGTAGTATGTGTTAAATACCCACAACATATTTGTAGTCATGGTTCACTGCCATTGTTATCATTGTATCCTAAGTTTAGTCCCCATACCATTTTGGTAGCCGTGTTTTACTCCCATGGCCATCTTAGTAGTCAAAATTCTTTCTGAAGACTATAATAGTCTATCTCATGAGATATAAATATATACTTTATGAATTATAGGGATATATAAGTCCCACCCATCCCATAACTAAATAGAAGAACATGTACCACAAGATCATAAATAATCATATCATAACCCATGAAATGAAAATGGTGTTATAAACATGTAATCATATCATAACATATGGAGAAAATATGTTCCATAATCATTTCCTCATAAACATAACCAACGAAATGATGTAGGTTTCGAAATCATATACCCCATTAAAGATTATATAATTTCATAAACATATAACCAATGAAAGAGAAATGGGGATCATAATTATCATGACATTATTTATAACCACTCAGAGAAATAATATTAAGGGAACCATTAGATAATTTCCTAGAAAGTCATGAATAAAATCCACACATGTCATATTAGATGGAAAATAACTTTCAAAGATCCTACAAAAACAATTTGGATGGAAAATATCCTTTCTTATTTGAGAATTTATTTTTAATGCATAAACCCATTTGAAAATAATTTTACTAGAAAATACCTTAAAAACTAATACATTATATTAGAAATAATTTTGAAAACCACTTTATTTAAAACATATATAATTTCCATCAATTTTTTTTTAAAAATTATTCATTGAAAAAACTTTAAAAACATTAAATGAATTCATGAAAATGTTTTATAAAACATTTCATTTAAAATAACATTGAAAACTTATAAATAATTTATGACTACCTTTTGAAAATCATTTATATGAATATAACTTTTAAAACGTATAAATAATGAATTGAAAAAAATTAAACCATTTTTACATAAAAACATAGGAATCTATCTTGAATACATTTTGAAAACAATTTTCCATGAAAACCATTAAAAAAATTTGATAACATTTTAAAAACCATTTTCCTTGCAAAATAATATGAAAAAATATATGGAAATCTTGAAAATGTTTTGAAAAAAAATTCCTTGAAAATTATTAATTTTAAAATATCTTAATTATTAACCTTTTAAACATGCAAAAGAATCTTGAAAGTAATTATGGTGGGTAAATTCATACATTCCATATGATGTGAGAAGAACATTCCTTTTTCATGAAAAAATGAAAGAAAAATAAGTTTTATTGAAAAGAGAAGAATATTCCTATAAAAATTTGGAAGAATACAAAAATTGAAAAAAAAAAACAAATAAATTATTATATTATAAATGTATAATAATCCTATAAAACCTTTTTTGAGAAAATTGTATCGAAGGAACACAGATTTTCGATAGAAGAGAGGGTAGTTTCAAGCTTTCTTAAAAACAATTTCTTAACTATATTATGTACCAAAGAGATGGGAAAATTGAACTAATACCTAGATATATTAATAATAAAAAGATGTGAAGACAAATCAAGAATGTTCTTGAGAATATACATAAAAAGTAATGAAAAGAGATGAGATAGTTTAAATAAACTCTAATAACTTGGTAAAATACGATCATACTATACATGTAAGAAAAATAAATTACATGAATCTTAAAATTCCATGATAAGAATTATATTCATTATAATACATGTAAAATGCAAGTATATAAACCTCAAAAAAGGAATTGAGGTGCATAATAAAACATAAGTCTCAAAGAAGCCAAATTGAGAAAAAACCATTTTAACAATTTTGTAACTTTTGAAACATAGAACCCATAAAATAAAGATTATTGAATGGATATGTAAATACCCATAAATTTAAGTATAATAATTATTGAATACCTTCATTGTTTTTTTACACACCACTCATAGGGAATGTTTTTTGAATAAATAATGTATCACATGAGAATAAAAAGTGAGATGAAATGCCCTTACCTTATGTCATGGCTCTCTTTGTACTCATACGAGCTTCCTATGTTATAAATATAAATTTATTATAAATATTTTAAATAAAAACCCTCATATATCTAATACCAAATATTGTTTTATTATGACATTATATTACCTTTTTTGTTAACAATACTATGTTAAGGTTTCACTACAGGTAATATTCTCTTTATTAATCATATGTGGCTTCATCTAGTATATATTTGGTCCTTAAAATTATATCATGATTTAAAAAATGCGAACTATGTTATAAATATAATTTATATTAATTATAATTCTATTACAATAATCTATATAATATATAAGTATGAAACACAATACACCGTTCATGGAGATGGTAGGTCATACGTATGCATGAACTCTTTTTTGTTTAATTGTCATGTTGAAAAAAGAAAGTAAAAGAAATATATTTATACATAAATATATATATATATATCATTATTAAATTATCTTTATTATATCATATATATCATATATATTCACTAAACCCATTTTTAATACATTCCATGTAGTGTGTGAATGAATCACCTCATTTGAAGTGGTGATAGTCCACAGATTCCCAAATAAAATTATCATATTTAAAAAATATGGAAAGTAAAAAAATATATGTGTTATAAAATTAATATATAATATTTAGTAAATAATAAACATTATATATTACATATATAAAAAGATTACCAATTCAAATTTCCACCATGAGAGGGGATAAATGAAATATGAATAGTCATCATTTAGTAAGGCGGTAGTTCATCAAACACATAAACAATATTTTCATCACCCATTATATTCAAGTGTGTGTATGAGTAGGTATAATAAATATCATAAAAATATCCTTGTATATTTTAATATACTTTTCTTTTTATAAATTCAAGGAATAATTAGTGTGGAGGAATTAGAGAGAGAAAATAAAATAAAGAAGCTTGAGAGAAGTTGTGTAATGTCGGCCACCGCACCAACATTGGACTCCGTGAACTAAAAACCACAATAAAAAAACTCAAATTTTTTCTCCGGACCTACTATGGTCAAATTAATACCTCTATTAAGAGAATTCCATTGCTGTGGATTCAACGGTGCACTCATATATTTAATCCGAGAAATGGTTCAAAAGTTAGAAAAAACCTATCATGCGTTTACTGAACATACCTAAAAAAAGTTCAATAAATTAATTACGTCCACCTTTGACCCTCGCTAGTCGATGTTAGGATTTTCCTAAGGAGAAAACACACCAAATAACTCAATGATACTCTTGTATTTTTAGTCCGAGTTACCGTTTAGAAGTTATGGATTTTATAATAAAATAATTTTCACTTAATTATTTCATTTATGTCCAAAAACTAACATTCACTGGTGGCCAGAAATAGCCAATGTTATTATCTTACAAAAGAGTGCATACCCTCACGAGTTTAGTGGTGGTATCGTATTTTTAATCCGAGTCACCGTTCATGAGTTATATGCATCTAAAAAATAAAATAATTTTATTTAATTATTTTGTTTATGGTTATTCCATTTTCAGGTTTTCCCACTAGAGGCCTGTGCTGACTAAAATTATGTCATGCCTAGGGTAAAACCTCCATCTTGAACACAATGCTGCCCTCAAATTTCTGATCCGGGAAACCATTTAAGAGTTATTGCATTTTTTCAGGAATAATGCTTACACATACTAATTAAAGCTTAAAAAAACATTGATAGATCATTTTGGGCACTCCATGCCTTGGAATCATGCGACTTCAGATTTAGCGGTCTTGAAATAATTCCATATAATCAAAAAAATTATACATAAATTCTGGGATATTACAAGTTTTTTCCTCTTAATAGGGTAACACCTTTTGGTTTGTGCGAAAAAGACTCCTTGGATTGATATCTACCAAATTCGAGGCTTATAGGAGAAAGGTAGGAATGATTATAAGTGTATTAGGAAGATATTTTCCCATACTAAGTGGTTTTATAGTTGTTATTAAGATGGAGAGGTGGTGGAAATTTATAAAGAAGGGAAATGAATCACTTGAAATGTTTCAAAAACTTTAATGTGTACCCACTATTTTACCTATAAAAAGTCATAAAAACCAACAGAAATCAATAATTGAACATTTATTTATGTTGAATGGCTAAAAAATGGGTGTTGTAAAAGTGTAAAATTCATTTAGTGTCTTAAATTCAATTTTTAGTTGTTTATTATCACAATTCTTCTCTTTACTATTGAAATTTATTATAGTCCATTTCAATAATTTTTAACCATATTAACCATTATATATTATTATGATTCCAAATATGAAATCCATATTTAAAAATTTTAACCACATGTGTGGAAGAAAATAATTTAAATGTAATACCATGGTCAGGTTGACAATGTAGGTTTTTAAAGTAAAAACATTCAAAAGTTTCTTATGTTTTTATACCCATGTTTGAATAGAAATTGATCTAAATGACCTAAATTTCATTAATTGATAAAAATATTATCTAATTAAAATTTTAAACCAATTTAAAATGTAATTTAACAATATAAATTAATTATATGAAAAATTAGTTTTAAATTTTAATTTAGAACTTGTAATTATTCATTAATAAATGAAACCTTATAGAAAAATACCAAGAATTAATCCAAACATAATTTTTATGTATCTATTTCAATCATGAAGTTTATTTTGACATATTAAATATAAAAAAAGTTAATTTTTTTTTATTTAAAATAGTTTCTCTATTAAATGTTTGTAAAACTACTACTATTAAAATATAGTGTTTTAAGAGTAAATTTGGATTTATTATTATATTGTGTCTATCAATACTATTGGATTAATATAAAAATGTTTTGATTGAATAAATAAAATATATATTAAATTAAAATCACTCATAAATTTAATTTATTAGGGTAAAACATCCTTCTGACCATAAAAATATTTTACTTTATATTCAATTAGTTATCATATTCATTTCTAATTAATTGGGAATCTATGGATTTATCTTATATTTTTGAAAACAGTATATTTTCATAAATTAGTTAATGATATTCATAACATATAATTTTACATATAGGTCATATATTATTATATTATGTAATAAAATTTTAAGATATACTGTTGTTCAGTAAAATTCATTCTAACTTGTTACATAAGCCATCAAAGAAAGTCATTATTGCCTGTAATGGAAGTTATCCTTGGTGTTCCATGTAGAGAAAGAAAAAATTAATGTGAAATTTATTTCAAATTTAAGTTTGTGTTTAATACAAATCAATACAAACATAATTCTTTAATATAATTAAACTATATTCAGTTTTGCAAGAAATGAAAAATATCCAAAAGGGTAAATTAATTTGAAAAAAATAATTCAGAAATTCTCAGGGTGTTAAAATGTACATCATATTTATTTTGTAAATTATATTAAAATGGCTTTATAAAATTATAAACTATATTTTGGGTGAAAACCTATCATGCCCACCAAGGCTATGGGTCATGAACCCCTTACCGAAGGATGATAAGGGTTTCAGGCCATCCACTAACCTACAAAACACAATTGTTAATTTTACATTGTTTTTAGTTAGAAAATTTGATGAATAAGTGTTATTAATTAATTAGTATTATAACTTTTTAGGATTAGAGATAATTCAATGAACCATATTGTTTTTAGAATAAATTTATAGATAAATATTTTGAATTTTCACTCTTTTATAAAACTTATGATCCATTAAATGTTTATTTTAGTGCTACACACATAAAACATCATCATTAGTAATTAATTTGTGAGAGTAATGGGATGAATTATAATTTTATTGAATAAAAACCTAATTTTAGGATTATTCATATGAAAATAAAACCTATCATATAAGAATATTTTCTTATATTATTAGGTAGTAAAATAATTACCCAACATTAGGAAAATTTCATAGAAATAAAATGTTGTCCAAATAACTTAATTTATTTTGAACAGATGGTATTCTAAACCACAATACATTTATGGATTTGAGGACCTCAACTGTATATTCATCATTCACTTATTTGTGATTCACGGCCAAAATCATTCCCTATAAATATTTATGATTTTACTCTAAGTACATATCTCTATTTTCCACTAATGTTCCCAAATATAGAGACATAGTTATATGTTATTCCATATGACCCTTATACATCTAATTATTTCTTTTCTAGAGTATGTTTTATAAACCTTTCTCATTATGTGAGATTTAAACATAGGAAATATAATGAAATATATCACTAACTTTATGTTTAAATTGTGAGGACGTAATTTAATTATAGTGGGGTGAATGTAACACCCAAAAAATAAAATGTATGAACCTTGTATTCAATAGCATGTATGACACACGAAACCAAGCATGTATGGGAATATAATATATTTAAAATTAAAAATATAATTAATATTTAGAATTTATTATATATATTTAAATTAATTTAACACAGAGTTAACATGCATTACACGTGAGAGTGACCCTCTTCAATGGCATGCATTACACGCAAGACCATGTTTTATCAAACAATAATATATTATTAAAATATAATGTGTTATAAAATATCCATTAAATAAGTAGTTATTAATATTATTAACTAAATTATGAAAATATATGGTTTATATATATATATATAAATAGAATTCATGGGTTCCCAATTAATGAGATATCAAAATATGAACTGATTGGATATAAAAATAATTGTTGTTATTTTATGATTCTAAATTAGTTTTTCTTAATAAAAATAATTAATTACAACTATTGGTTGATTTTAATGAAATTTATATGTTATATATTCAATAAAATATTTTTTATATTCATCCATTAGGTTTTATTGGAATAAGATAAGATTAAAAATCTATTTTACACATAAAAACATATATATTTATAAAGGTAATTTTAGCACCTTTTAATGGAGAACCCATTATAAATATGAATTTTGAAACATTAATTGATTTAATTTTTAGAAATAATCTTAATATTTTAAATATAAACATAAAAATTATCTTAGGATTAATTTTGTTTATATTTTTCATAAATATATCAATTTTAATGAGTAGTTAAAAATACTGAATTTTAGTTCAAAATTGGTTTTCATCTAATTTATTAATAAGAATATATTATCCTATTAATGGGATTTAAAGTTAAATTAGATCAATTTTTTGTAAATTATTCTAATTTAGGTTATTGGTATTAATTTCACTTTGAAATTGAATATAAAAACTTATTGAACATTTGGATATTTAAACTTTAAAAACATTTATTGTCGTCCCTCTGGCGGGAAGAATATTAAATTATCTTATGCCCCTTATATAGATTTTTTTTTAAAAATTGATTCCATATTTGAAATAAAAATAATATATAATTTATAATAATACCAAATTTTTTTTCCAAAAATAATTTTTATTGTAATTAAAATAAATTACAACGATTAAGCTAAAATTAATCTTAATAACTGCCTAAACCTTAACCTTAAGGCCCAAAATGACCAAAAAAAGCTTGAAAAATATATTATCTAGATGTATATCGACACTATCATATCATTTATCTAAATTTTTCCATTATTTTATCCAGTTGAAACATGGAAAGTGTGCATGGATTTCCATTGTCAAATTATTACTAGAGTTCCCCTCCTTTTCCACCGTAAAAGCCACCACTTCTCACCACTCCTCACACCTCTCAAAACACTTAGGTTTTGAAAATATATACACAATTGGATTCTTAAAATCCATAACCTTTTCCATTTATCCTACATTTTTTAATAAATCCTCCCAAGGAATCCATTTGGTATAATCCAAAAGGAATTACCCAATTTTTAATGCATCACATTCCAACAATCTCTTTTATTTCATTTAATTTTCCACCACCAAGAATATTCTTTGTCCATGTTCATAAAATAACACTAGTATCCTCAATATTCTGAGATTTTGATATATTATGGTTTCTACTTACACTTACACATAATTCCATCTAATGGGTAACAAATATATTGTTTCTACGTACGATGAACTGTTTCCTCACGAAATGTTGATTGATTACAATTTCATTAAAATAACTCCATAAAAAAATATATGATTTTAAAAATATGGTATTTATGATTTAATTAAAATTTTTAATGATATTATGTCACTTACCTTATTTCCCTAATTATTATTGGAAAATAGGAATGTTACTCATGTATACATACGACCTACCATCTCAAATATTGTAACATCGATTCATTTTTCATAAATAATAATTTAATGATTGATTTCTGAAGAATAATTAATGTATAAATATGATAATTGTTTCATGATAATTATTATGTTAATTTTATATAATGACCACTTTGACCATAGTTGATTTAACGAAGTCATTTTTACACATAAACTGAATTTGGTAAAAACACCCAACGTAAACATAATTGTTTTGGTAATTTTACATGACTTCGTAATAAGTAAAAAAAATGATAAACACGAAAAATGTTATGAATAAGGATGAATGTTGAAATATGTTTTTTATACATGAAGATAAAGTATGTTCACCTGAAGTTAAAATCAAGGTAAGGTATTATCATTTAAACATTTTTACATCGGTGAGATAAATATCATGTTCACAACTTACATATTTTTTGTAATGTATATTCTTCTGATTTATTATATTATATCATTAATACTTTTATATTTATGATATTTTAAGATTTCATTTAATATTAATCCTTCATGTGGATTATGATTTAAAATGTTCCAATGTGTTATGAGATAATTTGGAATGTTTAAATATTATATTCCTAAATAATCACTTAAGTGATCTTTAAATAGTATTTGAATTCAAGAAAATTATATAACCAATGTTCAATAAAACATTTAATTTTAATTCCTTCGGTTATTCAATACCATTATAATGTATTAGTACCAATTTCCCACTTTTTGGTACTCAAAATGTTTTATAAAATGTTTTTACAGAAAACCAAACTTTGTTTCTCTCTTTAGTCGATGAACCTATTTTCTTCTAAAATTCATGTATTATTAAAATGTTTTCAGAAATGTTATTAAAATGATTTGGTAATGATTTTTTTACTTTTTTTCATTTATCAATTTTTTCAAAGGAATATTATTTTCTCTTTCTAAACAAGAATTTTTATAACCTTTTTACCATGAAAGAAAATTCTTTTTAACATGCATGTAAAGTAAAAATTTTCTCATCATAATTTTATTAATGCTTCCTTTGAATGTTTTAAAGGTTAAATTTTAAAAAAATTGAAATGTAATTATCAAAGAAAAGGGTTTTCAAATGTTTTTTTTCATAATAAGGGGATATTTTCCTCAATGATGTTATTGAATGATTGTTTTATAATATTTATATTCATATAAAAAAACAAAAACCATTCATTTTTACTCTACATTGGATTTTTTGTATTTATACCATCCTTTTTATTGCATTAGATGGTTAATAAATATTTTGGAAAAGATAGTATTAATATTAACATAAGTGAATCATTTTTTATTCACCTTGAAATATTCAATCTCTTAGGATATCTAAATATTGATTTTCCCCATAATTATTCATTTCATTTATGAGGGATGTTATTATTACCTAACCAATATACCATTTTACATACGAAATCTAATTTTACAGTTATTTGACTGTTTAGGGAAACATATATAGTTCAATATTCTTTATTCAATATAGATATTTAATAAGGCATGTTATTTATTATAATTAGTCTAATTGAGGAATGATTTAGCCTAGTATGGACGGATGGAGCTTGAACATTTTGAAACCCCTCGATGAATCGATATGTTATCATGAGATAGATAAGTTATAAAAATTAAATGCAGTTATATCTATAGGTTTAAACTGTCTTGTGATAGGTATTGAGGAAATATGTTCTCATGTTCTATAGAAATGACTTCCATTAAGAAAGCATTGCCCTCATATTATTTTAGTTTTTATTCATTCATGAGATTCATATCGAAATATCTATGGATACATTTAATTTTTAGTTCATTAATTAAACAAAATGTGTTTTAGTTTCATACATTTCCTATTTAGTTTATATATCTAATTATTTTAATGACTTGTGTTTCTAGTTATTACATTTCTATATTTTTTATGAACTTCAATTTAGTTAATTGATTACATGGAATGTGTGTTCTATTATTTACCTTTCCATATTGAATATTCTCATTGATTCATTATTACTTCCATTATATTTTTCACTTACTTAGAATTTGAGCTCACCATTATTATGTTTTATTCTATAAGAACCCAACAAAAATACTATGAAATATATTCAGTTATATACTAGATGGAATAAATTAATCATCGAGGTTATTTACTTCGAATGATGAAAAAATTATATTTTAATTAGTGTATCATTTGTAGTAGAAGACTCTTTTTTTTATTTGGTTTACCACGACTACTAAACTCTCAGCCCTTTGGGAATTGATTCCTTAATTCATGCCAATGTAATTGATATCATAAACTGACTATAGCAAATATGTAGTGGGTTCACTATAAAATCATTTCCCTTCCTTCCTCTATAGAAACATGGCCCTATTTGGCATTAGAGAAATTTATGTCAGGTTGAATCATTAATTAGTATTTGTTCATGAATTCCCACCATGATCTGAAAATATTTTTTGGTTTTGAATGTTGGAACTAAGTCATTCAAACACCTGGTAAATATTTGTTTTATAAATTTTCATCAAAATATTTGTAAAACCCTCTCAATTCTGAACTTGAAGATTTATTTGATTCCATCACTTCCATGGAGAACAAAATACCTCTTATTATCGAATTTCAAGAAATAGATTTTTATATGTGGATTCCACAAATTATTCCTTACACATTCACACAAGGATAATTTAAATGTGACTTATGATTCAATATCCACGATTCCATTATGTTCCTATCCATGATAATACATCCTCCATTTTCAGGCTTTTATACCATTCATTTCAACATCCAATTATTGAAGGAGTATTCCAAAACATAATTTTACACCATCTTGGAGAGCATCATAGTGTCAAATAAATTAACAATTATGTTTCCAATATCCTTAATAGATATAATAAAAATAATCTAATTATATACAATTTCAAATATATGATCTATATCATCTCTGATCTCAGATAGTCCAATGTTTTACCCTTTGGATGTTTCTATACTTGAATATTATCAGATGTTAGAATTGAGATTGATGAATTTATTTAACATCTCATAGAAATATATAATTATATACTAAAAAATGTTTCAAAAAAATGTATATTCATGTTAACAATTATGTTTGAAACCAAGTTTTAAATTCCAGACATTTTCATTCCACCCGCCATCCCTGAAACATATCCTCAAAATGGGAGTTATATTAAAGAGGAAGACATAGAGGAAGAATACAAAGAATAAGAAGAATAATAAATAATAATAATAATAATAATTATATGTTTATGATGATAATGATGCATCTAAATAAGAAGGTCCAAACCTCAGTGCCCTGGATATGCATCCTTAAGATGACGTTGATACCAATGGCATGCTAACATTATTTTGGAAATATTTCAGGGAGGTTATATGGATATTTTTAGAATTTAGATCAATTAATTACTTATGATGAAATGAATATGGATTGGAAACTTAGCAACATGGAGCGCAGGACAAAGGCGACCTACTACTTAGTCTGATACCTCCGTAATAAAACCTTTCAGAAAGATCATCGCTCCAATACCACCCAAATATAAAAGAATATTTTTACTCATTGTGTGAATTATATTCTTGATTATATTACATTACATGACCTTGTATATCATAAAATTTGTTGCAGACTATTTAAAAAACTTTTTTATTCTTATCTTCATTATTTATATTTTATTTTATTCTATATTTATGATTTATTTACAATAAATGATTTAAAGGATAAAAATCAACATATATTTCGATATCTATCTTAAATTTGAAAATATTAAATAATTCATTAATAAATATTATCTTTTTTTAAATACTATTTTATTATATATATATATATTTCACATGCTTATTGTTGTTCTTATTTTAATATATATCTTAAAAATTAGTAATCAATAAGATTTTTTATAACATTTTAATGTTTTATGCCTAATAAATATTATTAGGTATTATTTATTAATTTGTGATCTTCATTTGAGAATTTTTATGTCAATATTTTATTTTATCTTTAGAAGGTTTATTCTAAATTATTTAATCATGGTTTTTAAAACAAACATTCAAGTCAACATTATCTTTTTTTATAATTGAAAAGTGTTAAGTTTTACACCTCCATTAATATTTGATATTTTAAGCATTTTTGAAATATGATTCTCTTTCATACATTAGATATATTTATTTAAGTATATTATTTTAAATTATTTTTATATGATTTCTCAGTATCTTGAATCAATTGTTCATTTTGTTTTTGATTCATTTAAATTGAATACTATAATTTTCAAAAGATCCATTTTTATATCCTCTTCAGTTAATTCATACTTTAGTTTTTACTAGGCTTTATATGTTTTGAAAATTATTCAATATACCTCTTTTATTAAATTATTATACTTATTTATTTAATTCTATCACACCATTAATATTTTTTTAATTATTTAACTATTGATATCTATATTATTAGTGAAAAAAACCTTTTAAATTTAAAATTATGCATCATTTGATTGGTATCCAAAAAAATTTATTTGAAATTTTTTATAAAAGGATGAATCTATTTTTTTTGTTTTATACACTATTATTTATTGAAATGGAATTTTTTTTATCATTTTAGGAATAATAGTATGTTATTTTATATTCGTAGAATTTATTTAGACCATTGATGTTTTAAATTAGTTGATTTTTTATAATAATCTCGTATAAGAGTCTATAATATTAGTTTAATGCTCCAATTGACTAGGATATATGTGTCTTTTTATTTATTGAGAGACACTTAATTCTAGTAGTTTTGATTTAAATGTTATTTTTCTCTCTTGAATCATCACATTTGGTAATTCATACACAAATATTTCAACTTAATATTGAAAATATATATTTTCATTGTTTTTTATCTAACACTATTTTGGAATGATCAATACCTCCAAGATATTAAATTCATCTTTATGATTTTATCTCTCATGAAATTTGCATTTCCTTTTTCATCCTTCATATGTTTGAATATAACCAATTTATAAATGTGTTACCATTTTTCAATAAAATTCATCATAACTATATTTTTGGGAGATAGTTTTGATATTAAATGATAAAATTTCTCTGTTGTATTATATATATATATATT
This sequence comes from Viscum album, assembly GCA_963277665.1. NCBI lineage: Eukaryota > Viridiplantae > Streptophyta > Magnoliopsida > Santalales > Viscaceae > Viscum > Viscum album. Next base: position 1,127,620 of record CAUJRU010000149.1, on the reverse strand, counting down.
CAAATCAACATAAAATTATTTAAATATATTTTATAATATTGTTTATAACCTTAATGGGAGAGTTAATTTTGATCAATTCATGAATTGTAAATATTAAAACATTGTGATTCTTGACATTAGATAATAAAAATATGGTAGATAATCTAATATTCAGTTATTGAGGAATTATTTATTAAACATTATTTATTCTTTTCTATGTAATTTTTTTTACATTATTCATAATTTTGGAAAAAACTATTTATTTATATTACAAAAATCTCCTTCAATGTTTTAGAAATGATTTGATGAGTCTCATTTTGAGATATTAATAAATTTTAGGTTCAAATATTAATTTCATCATATAATTATTATTTGAATTTACTCAGTTTTTTTGAATATTAATAAGGGGGAGAATATTGTACATCTCACTCAATTATGGTTTTTTGAATTATCATGAACTCACAATTCATTTTCTAATGTTTTTTTGATGGAATCCAAAAAATTCAAAAAATATATATCTTCAAGGTTATTTGACCAAATAGATACCTTGAGAAGTCCATTAGATAAAAACTTGTATCCCCCACATGATGGTTCCAACGACTATGTGGTGGTATCCAATAGGTTGCCTATGGTACATAGCCAGAACATTATTTTGTATAGCTTCAACAACATGTCATTGTGGTTTTGACAAAACTATTTTTCTATCTATGTGCCACATGTAGGCAGGTGGCACCAACTGAATACCCATTGGTAGCCCAATATATTGATTTTCTATCTTTTGGAGGTTTCCCACAAATGATTTATTTATGATTTTAACAACTATATTTTACCATTAGTGTCAATAGAACCCTCATATCCCCCCATATATTATAAATACACCCTATAGGGTGAATGATCGAATCTAGTTCCTTGATGATGAATTACAGGTCCATATTGTGTCAAATTACTCTCTCACTTGTCCACTCATCTAATTGGATACCCTTATTCTATTGTTTTATCACTGTAATATTCATTCTATATGTGATTTTGATTCATTGATATTTAATCTAAAAAATTATCTTTTGTTTTCAGTTTTTATTGTTTCAAATGTTATGGGGTTGGTTATTAATTCTAAAATAATATTAGGAGTTATTTATTCCCTATTCCTTCAATTAAGGTGTTAGTTATATCTTGGCCTTAATGCATGGGGATTTTTTTTCATATACCTATCTATTAAAATTATATATATGTATTGGTTTACCTCAGTATAACCTTTAAAAATCACAATTATTTCATCATGTAATAGGGTTATTATTATAATTTTTGAAATGAAATGGTAAAACAAAAGTCTCTTAAGGTTACTTGAGTTTAGAAGTTATAGTGATCCCTCATTTACTATTACCAATCCTCTTTAAAAATATATTTTTCTTTATATTTATTTTATATTTATGTTACACTATCTAGTTTACATAGTTAATTCTTCCAATATTTTTTTACTTGTGATTATATCAGATTTAATATTTAATTATTTCAATTCCATTAATTTTTTAATATTAAAAAATATTGTAAAAAGTAAATTCACCACCCATGGAACCTTACTAAAAAATGGGGGGAGACTATCTCAAACCAAAGGAGGATTCCTATAATGTTTTATGTATGAGATTTGGTGTTTCTAAGAGTAACTACCCTATTATGTCACTAATGTGTGAGGATGGAACAAAAGGTATCGATTCATGATGTCATTCCCTTTAACATCACCAAATGTAATTGAATCGTTATGTTTCATTTAGATCATCATTCTCACTATCAATGTAAGAATGATTATTTTCATGCCTCTCACCTATATAAGTACATTATAAATCCCACCAAATTAAGAAATTATAAGGATGTTAAGATGGATCCTGATACATGATATGTGGAACATTATGTCGGGAATGCAAAATACATAACAAAAATGATATGAGTAATGGCATTACCACTTGTCCAGATTTTTTGGTAGAATGGATTTGTACCTGAGGATATATGGAAGTGGGGGTATATCATTGGATTTAGTGGATAAAATTTCTCAATAAGAATTCATATAGAAAAACCCCATGTTTGTGAAGCATTTATTGTGGAGAATATAAATGGATCAGATTTTTCAGGTACATTATATGTTAATTACATCCATTAATCATATGTTTTGGAGTTATGAATTATTGGTACTATGTTTCAACGGTTATAAGATAGTTTCAACGATTATTAGAACCCTTTTTATGGGTGTATGGTTTGGGAAAAAGTTTCCGAAACTATATGGGTTTTCTAGGTGATCGTGAAACTAAAGGATATATCTTAAGGGGTAGTTAAAGGTTAAGTCACATGGTTTGGATAACTATGTCACGTCACCTAGAAATATATGTAGAAGAATCCAATTGAAAACACTGTTAGAAAATTTTTTAACAAAAAAATGACCAAATAATTCATCCTATTTAGATACCAAAAAAGGGATGATAATTTTTGTTTGGTTTTTAAAAATATTTATTCAAACCATGTGCATATGAAATTAATTAACGAGCTTCCACTTTAATGAGAAATTATGTTACTTTTTGACCCATTATTTTTTCATTTAGAATAAATATTATTGTCATAAATCCTATAGACATCCTGAATGAATTCATCTCATCTTAGGTGATATTCTAGAGAATCTAACTGAGATAATGATCTAAAATTAATCCATGTGATAAATATACCTCTTTTTCTTTAGGATTCCCCTTGATCCATATTTTTTTTCTCTTTTCACGATTCAAACTTAAATAATTTTGATTCCCATTATATGAATAAAAATAAATAAAAATGATGTTTCTGTTTTGGTTGTATAGATCAGTGGTTTTTTTGATGCATCAATGACAACACATTTGGTTTGATATACTGTTGTCATTGATGATGGATGATTCTTGGTAAAAAAAAGTATAGATAAATCATTTTGAGACTCTATTTTTTGGGAATTGTATATGAAATCACTTTTCAATTTATGGATTGATGTTGGATCTATGTTTATTAGCTACAACCAAGGTTCTATTATATAATTAATGAGGAATAATGTTCCTTGAATAAGCATGGATCTTGTGATTTGGTGATATATGCTTTATTATTCATTTGAATTGCTCTCATTTAGATACACCTTATTTTATGTGATTCTAAAAGTACCCTTCATTCTATATTAACTTCTTGAGTCTCCTTTAGAATCCCCTATCTTATTTATTTATATAACAAAGTAGGTATCCTTGAAATGTGATCTATTCCTCCATGGTTGTGTGGAATTGTTTGGGAATTAATCCTTGATTAAACTTTATATATATAAAAAAACAACACGCAGGATGTTCTTTTATCATTTAGAGCTCTGTTATATAATTTTTTACTTTTTATTTTTATATATCGAGGTTTTTTACGTCACAATGATTGATAGAGATCACATATGGGTGTGTGAATAGCTTGTGATATCTATTTTTTATATTTCATGTTATGAGTATACTAGTTTAGCTCTTTTACAGGATTGATAAATATCATATGTTATTATATGCTTCTACTATATTATAATGATGATGTGATATGATTTTACTTGTATACTATAACATGTTATATGTGTTACCATGCCATTAGATTCTTTTTTTCTTGGTACTCAAACTAGGTGGGAAGTTGTTATATAATTATCAATTAGATGGGAACTACACATGGATTGAAATGATGGAAATGATATACTTGAGTAGAGGGAAGGGAATTACATCATATAGACATTACTTGGGGAAGATATATTACATGAATAATGTATTGGATATCCCAAACAAGGATTTTAGGTTATTATAGACTGGAGGCATGACCCATGATTGAACTGGGGTACAACGACATAGAGGCCTGATATTTGATGTAGCCATGATAAGATGGTATGGATGAATAATCCAAATTAATTATTTGAGAGTGATGATAGAGGTTATTAAAAATATTGTGTCCAGTATTTAATAACTTTTGATATTGTATGAATATAATTCTAATATAGATCCAAATCAAGTATAGTCAACCCTCATAGTGGCCTGGTCAGCACATGGATTCTCAATATATGATTGTAACACATCTTTATATATTTAACATTATCATGGCCGAAAACAATAATAATGTGTATAGTTTTGAATGAAATATCGGTGGTTTAATTATGGGTTTTATTTATCAAAACCAATTTTTTAATATTGATTTGATTATAAACTTATTTTATAGGATCTAGGCAATGTAAATGGGCTTCTGACAGATACTTGAACAGTGGATTGTAGAGCCTATAGTGGTTCCAAGACAAAAACTAATGGACCCCAAATGAGTTTTATTTCTTCTTTACCTTTATAATAATTTTAAAAAGGTTTTGTTTTTCAAATTTATAGCTAGTATTTCAATTTTATGCCATGTATTTAATCTGATATTATAATTTCTTGTATAATACTCTAATCTGATTTATTTATTTATATCTTTTATCAATGAAGGATATTATATTGTGGGTATAAGTTCCTCAATGATGGTGTTTATATCTCCACTTATAATTAGTTTCCTCTTTCATATTTTTAGGATCACATGATTACTTTCTATGCTTCATCTAAGACCTGATTGTTCAGTTTAGGGTGTCTGAAAGAGAGTCAAAAGTGACCCATATGTGAAATCATTTTTAAACATTTTAAAATAGATTCATAATAGTTTAAAATGAACTTGATAAATTATTTATGTGTAGAGAGAAGTATATATGAAACAATAATGATAATATGGATACTTAAGGGAATGTGTTTAGTAGATGACCTCATATCTTCTGAAAACAATGATTTCAAATAAAACACCTTACAACCTTGGTAAAATTTTAATAAAAGTTTCCTGACTTAAATAACTAGAAATAAATTTATAAACAAACTAAATATTTAGAAAAAAAGTTTCATAAAATATATTCATTTTATATATATATGTCACATAAAATATATAATTTCATTAATATATAAATATCTCAACAAAAGAAAATTTAGATTAGAAAACCCCATACCTTAAATCCAAAACATCACAGTGATTGCATCCAAACTCTGGAATATAAAAATTTTAAATATTAAATAATTTATTTAGAAACATTATCATGTATATTTAATTTTTATCTTATATTTAATCTCATATATCATTCGTTTACAACATTTTTTTCACTCATACAACACCCCTTATTTTACAAACAACCCCACTAAAATGAATTCAACACATTTAATTTGATCAAAGGAGTTATATTTTAGTTTAATCATTTATAGAATTTTCATGTTATATTAATTCATATATTTTAAATATTTTTTGAGTCCCTAAGTTACTTCATGAAAAATTTGTTGATTGTTTTTTTGAAATATTTAAACATTTCATTTTCAATTCACTATTGAATAAAATAATAATTAAAATTATTATAATATACACATTATATAATATTACACCATAAATAAGGTTTTTTTTTAAAATTACCATTTTTTATTAATATTACAATTGGATAAATTTAATTTATCAATTATGACATACTTTATGAATTTGAATTTAGTATCCCAGAATTGTTCATTACATTATTGCATTGGAAAAAGACACAAGATATTGCATCTTAAATGATCAAATATTATAGTAGTATTTTTAAAGTAGATAAATAATTTAATCATAGATTACATTTGAAAACATAAATTAAAAAATAGTGAAGTTTATTATTTTTCGTCCCTATACTCATTTATAGATTCGTTCTTTACATCACAGGGAATTGAAAAAAATAAGATTAATATTAGATGCTTAGTAAGTTTTAAAAAAAGGGGAATATTCCATGAGTAATTACTCTATAATAAATATGGGTAGGCTTACTCATATAACCCCTTTAATAAGGATAGATAGAAAGTATGGATTTTGAGTAATATCAATGTATTGATGGGATATGTAGTTCTAGGCCATACTCGCAACTTGATAAGTCCAATGCATTGATCATATAAATAAATAACCCAAACTAATCAACCTAACTTATTAAAAAAATTTCATTATAGGATGAACTAGAATAGATTATTAAAATAAATTCCAAAGTATAGAGGATTATAAAATATCCCAAGAAAGAATAAGGATGGTATCATTACATAATAATCATTGGGGATAATTAAGGGGTTGTTTTCACTTATGACTTGGAAATCCCTAAAAACGTTATTAAAAACATTCTTGAGGAAATTATCCATATCATATGGAAATTAAATTTTAAAAACAATAAATTTCCCAACTATTATGAAACATATTTTATTTAAAAAGAAACATTTTTAATTTTATAATAACCTTAAAATTATTGTGTAGTCATGATAGTGAGAAATTTCATTCATATTTGGTATGTTAAAACAAAGTTTCCTTTCACATCTTCGTGAAAAAGTAATCTAGTACCTTTTTCAAAAAATGAGAAAAATATTACACTATAAAATTTTATAAATAGTAAATATTTGGTAAAAATATCATTAATAAATCATATATGAATATTGAAAAATTGATTTTTTTGGAAATAATGGACATGGAATAAAATAAATCTCGACTAATGAAGATATAAAGTCTATTTCTCTTTAAAAAATTATTTGATCATTTGAGTACATAAAAGAGAAAAATTATAAGAAACCATTTAATTTAAAAAAACATGATTATTATAAAATATATATTATTTTGGATGTAAATATAATTTAAATCCTGGAGAGGTGACTTGAATAAAACAAACATGAATATTGATGGGATCATGAAATAAACCCCTACTGCTTTGGTAACTTTTGAATATTAATCCACATAAAATAAATAACATCAAATGAATATTTAAATACAATTAACCCAAATGGAAACATGATATATCACATCAAAAGTGTTTTAGATACATCTTATAAACAATGAATAGTGTATAACATGAAATTTTTCCTAATGAAGTTAATTTTAGAGAAGAGCCCCTATAATGATCATAAATTTTATGTTTGAATAAAGAAATGATGTGGTCATATCTAAAAAATGTATATCCATATAAAAATATTGTAAATGAAACATAAATCAAAAAAATTCCATTTCACAAAAAATTATGAAATAATATAGTCATCGAAGAAGTGATATATCCCAATGAAAGAAATTTTGTTATGAAACAATTACCATAATGTAACATTCATTTCATATCATCCTAGATGAGTTAATTATAATTGAATAATAAAATAAAATTAATTATGAATGATTCATAATATAAAATGTGAAAAAATTTAACATATACACCATATATTATAAATTATGTGAATATTATATAAATATTCCCCAATTGATGGAAATTGAGATGAAATCCATTACCATAGGTCTAAATCATCACATAAATTCTATATTATTATAAATAAAACAATTTCTTAATAATTTAAATTATTATGAATATTTTTTATTGTTATTATTAATATTATTTTATTTAATATCTTGTTATATTTTACTACTAAATCAATTAAGTTCACATCAGATGTTTTGATGATATACAGTTCATATGCCAAAAATGACATCTGTAGTTTGTCTATGGTAAAAAAGATCATTATTACATCATCTCTAGCATAATAAGAAGGATATAATGATTATTTTAAAATATAAATTATAACATTTAAATAAACCTTGAGATATGGATATGAAAAATGAATTTCATTATAATCCTGGAGATGATATGTCGTACTTACATGTGACTAATATTTCCATTTCTGAACAATCATGATTGAAATAAAATTATTATTAGTTAATATTTCATAATCTATCTTAATAAAATAAATATAATATTTTTACAATAAATTATCATATATATTATTGTAATGTGATGACATTTTGAAATATGAATCATAGTACGTTTTGGTTGTGGTAATCCTCATGTACACATGATGGACATTATTATTTTCAAATGATTGGAATAGTAAATAGTTATCCAATTTATCAGATTAATATAATGAGGAAAAATTGATGAAAATAATGTATTTATACAAAATCAATCATTAAAATATGTTTTAGGTGGAAAAGATAGAAAAAATTACAATGGATCATGAGGTGATATTCCACTATACAAATGAACAATGATTTTGTTTTCCATTTGATGGGAGATGATATGGGTTTAGGGTATTTTGATAACATAAATATATATATATATAAGAGATACTGATGTTATTATATCATCATGGTGAATTTCATTTTAAGGTGGTGTATGGGGAACTAAAATAAAAATGATCAGTTAAAAACAACACATCCTCTTTAGACAACCTCTTTAGGATTAAACAAAAGGATTGCATATTAGGTTTTTTAAATTAAAAAAGGTATAAAAGACATGGTAAGGGAAATATGTAGTGTTTTTTTGGTATTATCTAAATTAAATGGTTCCTTAATTTTGAATAAAATATGAGAGGATGAGACATTTATAAGTGAGGAGAGGGGCACTTTTGTAATTTAATTAAATGTTTAATTATTATAATTTTTTTATGGGATGTAATGGTCCAAAATGATATAATTTTAATATAGGATGAGTATTGGTAGAATTAAGATAATCTAATAAAACTTTGACATTTTTATATTGGATATTTACCCATACCTCATTCTTTTACCATGTATTATATTTTTTTTACAATTACCGTGATAACATATGATTTTAATTTATAGTGTTCAAGATAGTTACTATAAAAGGAAAATTGGCCAATAAAGGGAACATGACTAATATTTTAACTATATCCCAATAACATATCTGAATATAGGATATTTACGTTTTTAAAATCATTTAATGAAATATAATTGATATAAAATTTCATTAATGTCATTTTTTGAATATATTCTTTAATATGGTTTTGAAAACAACATGATAACAATGAAATTAAAATATAATATTTTCATGCATCTCTAAATTTTTTATTTATCTACAAAATTCATTTCACACAATAATTAATTAAATTTCTATTACATTTAATATTTTTTAAAATAATTTATTTTATTTCTATATTAATGGAAACAAATTTATTTTAGTGTTACATAAGAATTTAATATAATTATTTTTCTACTAAAAATTATAAATATATCACAATGATAAAAAATTTATATATTATTCATGTGAATATTTAAAACTTAACAATTTTTTTTATCCCCGTCACAAAATATTTTAGAAATCAAATAATAAAAAGTTATATTTTTTTCTTCATCTTTTATAAATTTATTAAAAATGGTAAAAGATAAATTTTGTGAAAAGTTGTAATATATTCCATACATTGATTGAAATTTCTAAAATCCACCCATAAAATTTGCTAAAGGAAATTGTTACGGTTAATTTTTAGTTCTTATCATATATTTTTCAACCATTACTATAATGTCCATAATTGTTTAAGAAAAAAAGCCTCATTGTTAATAATTTAGAATTATTTTCAGTGAAAATGTATTTCTTGAATAAACAAATACATCATAGACGATTTATTGGATTCTTGTAATGGTAAAATCCCTAATAACACCATGTAATATTCTAAAAATATTTTTAGGGTTAGGCACTGAGATAACATGGGATTCTGAGACCAATAGAGCCTTGGAGAAAAGGAAATTAAAACATTAAATATCTTTTATTTCATGTTCATGATTTTTTCTTGAATAATTAATCAAATGGGAAATTTGAGACCACTGTTAGGCCCATGATGAGTGATTTACCCTAAGTGAGACATAATTTTTGTGTGTATCAGATGTTCGATAGAATCACTCCTAATGATAACATATGTAATATTTTTATTTATATATTTATAAATATAAGTGAAAATATATTAAATGGTATAGTTTTTGAGAAATTTGAGATGAAATTTATGCTGAGGATAAATGGTTTACCCTAGGCACGACATAACATTTTCGTGTGTTGGGCGTTTATTAACACCAAAATCAAGGATAACATTTCCAATATTTTTATTATAAAATTTTCTAAAAATAATTTAATACCTCCATAATGGTGGTTCATATGGGAAACTTGAGACCACAATTAGGTTTGGGATGTTTTGTTTACCCAAGTAACAACATACGTTTTTTTCGAATCAGGTGTCTAATTAGATTGCACACAAGTATATATTTATTTTTTATTATATTGTTATTATTTTAAGTATTTAAATTTTGTTTTTTACTTATTTTCCCCCAAAATAAGCCTAAAAACCCTACATGATATACGTGTTTGTTTCCGACGCTTTCGTCGGGGCGCGCGCGTCCGTCCACCGGGGAGGGCGCACTGCTTGTGGCCTCGCATTACCGCTTTCCAAAGGAGGGCGACATCCGTTCCTTGTTCAGGGACGTCTGCTCCTTGATCAAAACTGGGATGATGGGATGTCGGTTCTTCCTTCTTTGGATTCCTCCTCGGAGCTCATCACCTAGTCCGGGTCTCCCTCAAAGATTTAAGACGGATTCGTGAAGCTCATTCCCGGTGCCATATCTACATGGACGCCAGTTAATTATGCTGCTTCCGTCAAGATTCTCCAAGGGGTCTTGTCGGGACAGCAACCTGCGGTGAGGAGAATGGTCACGTTGGGGCATCGTCGGCATGTCTATCTTTTGTCCATCATCAAAGGGCTTCTCGAGGGTGCGGAAGCCCGAGGAATCCCACATCGAATGCAGGGAATGTGTACCATCTGAGGTTTTCCTCAGCTTCCAATGTTTAACACGGGGTATGTCGCGATTTCAACGTCTTGCGGTGATGGATCGGGTTAAAGGATCCCTAGGGGGAAACACCGATGTTGGGGCCAGCATGTGGGCGACCTCCCGTATGACATGGAGTGGGAAAGGGTGGCATGATCTCACCGAGATGTGGCTGCCCGGGTAAGGATCAGGATTGATGGTGGGGTGAAGCATGGGGCTTACATTATAAGACAACCCAAGAGGGGGGATACAGTTTAACGTCATGCGGGACGGAATACAGTTTAACATCATGCGGGAGGCGATACAGTTTAACGTCATGCGGGACGGGATATAGTTTAACGTCATGCGGGACAGAATACAGTTTAACGTCATGCGGGACAGAATACAGTTTAACGTCATGCGGGACGGAATACAGTTTAACATCATGCGGGATGAGATACAGTTTAACGTCATGCAGGACGAAAGATTTGGGGCTTACGCTCTGAGGCGGCCCAAGGTGGTCAGGGAAATGACATAGAAAGGTCGGGACGACCGGGTGGTGGGCTTGAACCTCTTGGAGGCTTCCTACGTACCATGCGCTAGCACGGATCAAAGTCCACGTAGTTCGCTGGGATGGGGATTATGCTATGAGGCGGCCAATAGGAGGATGTCATTGTCTATGCGCACTCTAAGCCTACGTGAGTCATGCTAGGTGTGGGAAACAAGAGGCACCAGGGACTAGACGATCATGTCGCGAAGGGTGCATCTGTGAGAAGTGGAATGGGGATTACGCATTGAGCGGCCCAAAGAGGAAATAGGGTCTTACGCGTGGTTAGCAGCCCTTGGTGCCGGGGCTTATTCTAGGGTGGAGGCCCGTGGTACGACAAATTGTAGTGGGAAAAAGACTCCACTGGCCCTGGCAGGGGGGAAGTACGGAGATGCATGGGTGCAATCATCCGTATGAAAGGTTGGGGGCTTACGCTCTGAGGCAGCCCTTCCCCCGCGGACAAACACCGCTCCGACAAGGAGGATCTCATTCCATGTGAGGAAGAGTCCATTCCCGTGGAGACGAGTGGCGTAAAAAATGTCCGAGCTGGGGGGACCCTGCGTGCGAAGCACGGGGTCGGACCACAGTTTAACGTCTTGTGTTAAGGACGAGGTGCTTAGTAGTTTAACGTCCTGCAGCTTGGACGAGGTGGGTTTTCTCCACACCCCTAGGGCTTACATGACCAACGCCCTCTACCCCTTGTGGAAGGGAAGGTATCGGCAAGGCCGTTGCGAAAGGGGGTCGCAGGGCAAACCACCGGGGGGTCCACGTTAGCGTGGCTATGCGAAGAAGCAATAGTCATTAGCGTGCCTATGCGGAGAAGCATAAGGAAAAGCAACACAACGGGAAACACGGCCCAAGGGACCTTGAGGTTACTTCGCACGAGCCTGGAAGGCCGTGCGGGAAATAACGCATGGCCCGCATGCCCGGCAGGGGAGACATCAGGTGCCGGTGCAGGGGGAAGCCAAGGGGCGTCAAGGTGAGGGGTCCTCGTCTCTGTGCGCGCAAAAGGGACGATTTGCGCACAAAACACCGGGACGGCGCGCAATTGAAGTATTGGAATTGCGCGCGAAGAGGGAATTATGCACAAGGTTTTGTGCGCAGGGTAGGGTATTGCGCGCACGGACCACGGATTGCGCGCAAGTGGGGAAACCGGGGGAAGGGGCAAATTCACTGAAGCCGATGGAGCTGCACGCAATGGCGAACTCCAGGGAAAGGTTGCGCAGAATTCAGTATTACCTGGATGTCATCTTTCGGGCAGGGGGAGCCGAATTGTGCGCACAAGAGTCGCTTCGGATTCCTCAACCCCAAAACAGTTCGGGGTCACCTTATATTTATAGGTGACCTCCGGTGCGGAATCCAGGCGGCGCTTGAAGTTTTTCACGCCGGGAACCACTTGCGCGCAAATTCTCGCCGTGGAGACACGGGGCGCACAATTATTGCGCGCCTCACCTGTTCAATTCTGCGAATCCCGGGAGCACTTCGCGCGCAGATCATTTTTGCGTGCGGATCCTCCTTTATTTCGCGCACCACTTCCCAGGCCTCCGGATCGGGCCTCTGATTCCGAATATAACTTCGCTTCGTCATTCCAAAACTTCCTCTAGGAGTTGCGGGCTTTTTTTTTCGGCGTCAACAAATGCCCCCCTTGGAATTGGATCGGCGAGAGGTCGCAACGATCGGATTCCAAGGGAAACGCCGAAACGCCAAAATGCTAAGTATCCTGATCACGTTGTGCGCAAAAAATCCGACGGGGCGCACAAAACCCACGGACGCGCGCGAATGTTCTTTCCGCGTGGTGCAGAACCCTGGCCTCGCCTATAAAAAGGGGCGCTGGGTCCCAAATCCGTACTTTTTCTTTTTTTCCGTGCGATAATCTTATCGCTCTCGTGCGCGAAATCGCTCTGCGGCTGCGTGTAATAATGCATTGGCAGCGTGGAATTCCATCCCAAAGTTGGCCGTGATTTCGCGCCAAACCGGGATCTTTCGCGCTTAGCGTGCCGATTGCGCGCTCAACTCCAGGATTTCGCGCAACTCAGCCAGATTACGTGCCGAACACTCCGATTCCACGCACCGCATCCTGATTTCGCCCAACTCTCGAAAAAATCGAGATGGCCGCAAACCGAGTCGATGAGGGGGAAGCCACTGCCCATAGGATAGAAATGGCGGAAAACGAGGAGGTATATGGCGCCAAGGTGATCGTCTCCAACAATCTCACCTTGTTCAATCTGCTGACTCTGGCCCAAAAGGCATATCCCCTGTCGGACAACCTCCCACTCTGGAATTTTGGCATCCTGGAGGAGGTACCACTGCCAGGCTTCGAGGTGGACACACCGTGGTCCTGGGTGAATCGGGAGGACGAACGTCCTCGCTACAACATCACCAACAACGACATTACTGCCAGGGAAACTAGACACATGGATGTATATGTCCTGAACCCAAGGACTAGGACCATTAACAGGGATGAGCCTATGGCAGAGGATTCTACGACCCTCTACGCGAGCACGTTACGTCAGAGCATCACGGATGACACGAAGGGATGGATGAAGGATTGGGACCTGCGGTCCGGGGGTAACTTTACCAGCGAATGGGCCTGGGCGTTCTGGGTTCGCCATACCTGCGACCAGTTCGGAGACGAACTGTGGTATATTGGCCTGTTCGAGGCGGTATGGACATCGCAGTTCCATTTCCACCGTCAGCCTGAACTCGGACCAGAGTTATTCACCCGGTGGTCTCCCGACACCAACACGTTCCACCTTCATCATGGGGAAGTCAGCATCAATATTTGGGACATTCACTGCATCGGCGGTATCCCCTGGAGGGTTACCAATACGACGAGTTCGTTCCTCCAAAGAACACCTGGGGGGACAGGTCGCGGACGCCTATGCTGATGTGGCACCTGCTGCAGCTGGCCAAGGAGAGGCTGGGCGTCAAGGACTTTCTGAAGGACATCGCCTACAAGGGCTGGTTCAGCCTGTTCCTTGAGAAGGATCCCACCGTCAAGATGCCGGGATGGGGAAAACGGTGCCCAACCGCGACTCAGAGGAGCAAAGACGGGTCATACTGGAAGACCCTAGAGGCAGGGCAATACAAATCATGGGGCTACCACGTCATTGAGGCCCGGGACCCGAACGTCCGGTATACCGGGTTCCTTGCCGCCTTCCTGAGTGGGTGGCTCCTGCCGGTGAGGGACGCAAGGATGGGCGTCCATCCAGCGACTTTGGTGATGGCGGGCTCCATGGACGCCAAAAAACGGTTCAACATGGGCGTCCCCGTGCTGGCCAAGCTGTATACCATTCTGGGGTGCATCCCACGAGGGGAGTCACCTTGGAGGGTTTGTGGTCCCTTCCAGATCTTCCATGGCTGGGTGGCGGCTCATCTCGGCGGGTATACATTCCCAAACGCCATCCGTCCTCTGGTCAATGGCTTGAGACCGTCCTTGCTAAACATTGCAGGGGTGGCGCCATTGACGCTCAATGAGGAGGGCGTGAGGATCCGCATCAGTAACCATGCCAACTTCAACTTCAGCCCGTTCCCCACCCCGGTCGGCCAACTGGTGGACAACGGGTGAGGCTCTCTGGAACTGTAGGAATACTTCCAGAGCATTCGGGGCGCGGTGCTCGTGGCTCGGATCGACGGGAAGGTGATCTGCGAGCCATACGTGCCATCCCGATTTTCCAGGCAGTTCGGGTGCCTCCAGCGAATGCCGAAGAAGGTATTCACGGCTGTCTGGAAGGAGAAGATTCCATGCGTCCTGCGCCAGATGTGGTTCATGTTTACCACCTTCGTCTCTAGCGAAGTTGTTACTCTCCCTCCCACCGGGGTCGATGCCGGCCTAGCAACCGAATATGCCGAAAACTGGACCATTGCGTACCATGAGGGGCTATTACGCAAGCACGTCTGGCAACTCGAGGTTACTCGCGCGGAAACCGGGCGACGAGAAAGAAGGGAAGGTGTTGTCGGAAGGGGAGAACCAAGGGCACGTCAGGCAACGAGGCTTGCGTAGGCCGGGACTTCGGCAGCGAGGACATCACATGGTGCCTCCACGTCCTCGTTACCCATAGGTGGGTCACATGAGGCGGCCAGGGAACTTCCTGGGAAGTAGATAAGATATCTTCTTGAACCTTCTCAAGAGGCAATTCTCCCGGCACTGTGGTCGGCCTGGATTACCCTGTGGAAATCGCTGAGCGTCGAAGCCATCTGGAAGAAGATAATGTAGAACGTGATCCAACTGCCGGAGGTCGGGCTCGTTCGGATTACCGACCGAGTGAACTTCCATCGACAACATGCTTATCTGACGGCCATGGATGCATACACATGCCAAAGGGGGAGGCGTGCGGAGCCAACTTTCATGGTGAATGTGATGCTCGGCCAGGAGCATGATCCGGAAGCGATGCCGCCGGGAGAAGGCGACAGTGATGAAGAGCCAGAGGGGGAGGAGGAAACCGGAGAGGACGAAGGCGAGGGAGAAGCCGAGGAAGAGGAGCCCGAAGGAGAGGGTTCGCATGGGGCGACCTACCAAGGGAGTCTCCGAGAGAGCGGCGAGATTGCTGACTCTGATCTCGACATAATCGAGATTCTCGAGGTTTGTCTCTGTCTTCATTCATTTCCCTCATTCATCCATTCTACTTTCCAAATTCTAAACTCACTTCCCCATCCTACTCAGAAGCAACTGAGCGGTGGACAAGCGTCCCCACCAGAGGAAGGCGGAGAGGAACCAGTGGGACATGATGGGATCTGACACCCATCATTGAATTAACCAGCGCAGAGGGGTATCCCCTTATGGAAGCTCCTACAGCGGCCAGAACTCTGGGGACCGACACTCTGGATTCCTATAAGTCTCACGCTTCACTACTGATTCTTGGTGTTAAGAGATCCCGTCTGACCAGCGTATGCCCCGCGTAGTGATCTCAACACTACAGGCACACCAGGCTGTAGAGCTTGGGCCATCCGCGACTGGACCAGCGGCGGACATACCACCTCGCTCGGAACATGCTCTCTGCACTGAGTCGGCCCCGACAATAGATGAACAGAGGGCGGCGGACATCAGCGGCGCTGTTCCCGGAATGCGGTCAGAAGCTGGTGGAGGCATCATTACTTCTGGGGCGAGGGAAGGTCACCCGAACGTCGAGGATTCTATTCCCCATGAAGACATCCCTGGGGTGGATCCTACTGCCGATCTGCCGGCGGCCTTCCCCATATACCGACCTGCTGACCCTGAGGAGATTGATGAATCAGACTCAGAGGCAGCCGAGGAGAGCCGGATGAGACGGCGCAAGGGGTGGAAGTGTATCCAGTGCTTTCTCAGGCAGCCCCAGTCCGATTGGCTGAGGCGGATGGGATCACTTTAGACCTAGCTGCGCTTCCTGTGTGCCGGAGGGGCTGATGCTCAGTGCCTTCATCTAATGGTCCGTGATTACATGGCCGAGAAGATGCGCGAGAGCAGCTGGCACGCCGAAATTTCCCAGTGCCAGTAAGGATCGACAAGCGCTCAAATGCTGCTGAGGGCGGAGCAAGAAGTCCGGCACCTCAAAGGGCAGGCGGCAGATAAAGAGGTCTTCATCGTAACATGCTCGGAGCTCGTGGAGAAACTGACCGCCCAGCTGGATGATGCCCAGGAACAACTGGTGGAGGCGAGTCACCAGATGAACGTGCCTCGAAGCGAGCGGGCACAGGCACAAGCTAGGGTTGATGAGCTGCGCTCTATGGTGGCTGATGAGGAGAGAGTCTTCGAAGAGCTAAAAGCGGTCCTGCAGGCTACCAGCCAGAGGGTAGCAGCGCTGGAAAGATCGGTTCAGCACACTAAACCCTGAGGGCTTTCTTTTCACCATCTCATGAACTTTTGATTGTATTGCTCATCGTCTCAATCCAATATGTGGCCAAATCCACTCTTTTGTACCCTTGGTTTAATGCACTCAAACATAGTTTCAAAACGAATAACAACTCACCCCTAGGCTCCTATGGGACATGCCCAACGCAAGAAACATGAGGTGCTCGTACCATCATTCCGTTAAACTGTGGGGCATTGACCAAGCTTCAGGCATCCAAAATCAGGCATGGACTTTTGAAGAGACCCCAGGCCGATTGATGTGTCGACTTCTCAATGTGTCTCAACACACGAGCGGGGCAATGCCGGGGGCATTGAAATCCATCCGAACATAGGTGGATGGAGAGAAAGGGTGCATCATGCTACCCAAATTCGGAACCCAATGGGGCACAACCATGGAGGGCAACTGTCAACCGTGGCGGAAACACGACACCCATATCACGTTGGCCCGGAATGGGAGGACAATAAATGAGGGCTGACCGCTGACCATGTTCACAACACGGGGCCTAACTCAAATATCGTTGGTCAGTTTTCTGGAACGTTGGCCCAGGACAGTAGGCGGACCATAGGTCGAGCATCCATACTGTTAGGGGGTCCCGTCAAACATGACCAGTTCTCCGGAACATTGGCCCAGAACAGTAGGCAGACCATAGATCGAGCATCCATACTATTAAGGGGTCCCGTCAAACGCGAAAGGAAATGAGGGTCCGAATAAGGGGAACACAAAGCGCGGGAGGTGGAGTGGTGGCTTGTTCGAACAGAGTCCAACACTCTCGATATTGCATCACCAGGGCGGGGGCGCATTAGGCAGACACAACAACCTGATCATGGGTCGTCCCAATTTCCAGGAAGGACTTCTTTGGCGAGAGAACTGCCGCTTCCCATCATTACCATGGGGCATCTTGAACATGCTCGGGGTAGATATCCTCATGACACCATTTCTCATGAAGTCGGGCTGAGGGGCCGATAATAAAGAAGGATGGTGTTCAGCTATTCCTGGGGCTGGACCCAAGACGAAACGTCCGGGCGGTCCTACGTATCTCATAAGGATGAGAATCAAGCCCATGTAGTTCTGAAAATACAGTTTAACGTCATGCTGGACGAAATACAATTTAACGTCATGCGGGACGGAATACAGTTTAACGTCATACGGGACGGAATACGGATCTTAGTTTTAGGCCTTAGAGCTCGGACCATGAGGATCTTAGTTTTAGGTCTTAGAGCTCAGACCATGAGGATCTTAGTTTTAGGTCTTAGAGCTCGGACCATGAGGATCTTAGTTTTAGGTCTTAGAGCTCGGACCATGAGGATAGGGGAGAAACAGACACATGGCCAGGCGGCTACAAAACCCGACGTGAATGAGGACCTAAGCCCTACTTAACATGTGCTCTCCGGGGAAACGCTCGAGTCGAGGGACCAATCATGGAGGTAGGCTGGACCCACGGGGAAGTGCCCCAGGTGTTCCTATGTATCTCATAAGGATGAGAATCAAGCCATACTTAGTTATAAAAGTGACATGGTAAGATACCAGTGCCAAAGGAAAAGGGGGAGTGTGGGCGTGGCCCTTGCACTAAAAGAAGTGGCATTTGTTAAATCTTGTTTGTCCTTTAAGGTGAGTGGTTTTTTTGTTGTGAAGCGACAGACCCAGAGTAGCAGGCCATGGTGTCTCCACAAGCATCAAGCCGTGATAGGCGTTGACAAATGGCATGGCATAAAACCAATACCCAACGTGATGTCCTCTACAGTGAGGTCACCACAATGCAGTGCCGTTTTTCGTCGTGCGGCCAGGACGATAATGTCACATTTTAGGGTCGTGTGGCAGGACCAACAACACAGTTTAAGGTCATATGGTTTGGACCAACAGCACAGTTTAAGGTCATATGGTTTTGACCAACACCAAAATTTAAGGTCATATGGTTTGGACCAACAACAGAGTTTAAGGTCATATGGTTTGGACCAACAACACAGTTTAAGGTCATAAGGTTTGGACCAACAACACAGTTTAAGGTCATATGGTTTGGACTAACAACACAGTTTAAGTTCATATGGTTTGGACCAAAAACAAAGTTTAAGGTCATATTGTTTGGACCAACAACACAGTTTAAAGTCATAAGTTTTGGACCAACAACACAGTTTAAGGTCATATGGTTTGGACCAACAACACAGTTTAAGGTCATAAGGTTTGGACCAACAACACAGTTTAAGGTCATAAGGTTTGGACCAACAACACAGTTTAAGGTCATATGGTTTGGACCAAAAATACAGTTTAAGTCATATGGTTTGGACCAACAACACAGTTTAAGGTCATATGGTTTGGACCAACAACATAGTTTACGGTCATAAGGTTTGGACCAACCGAGAGAGGAGCCTCAGGCAAAAGAGCCTACGAGAGTTCAACAATCAGGGAGGGGCAGCAGATGCTAGCTCCCAGCTATGCTAGGCCCAAAACGCTATGTCTGGGTGACTCCTCACTCCCCTAAGGGGATGAAGGTCAAGCGGCACGTAACCCATAAAGAAGAGACCCAAGCACATACTCTAGCGCTCAGATCACAGGAGCCTCGAGAGACACCGTTACGCAGCTCGGTCTGTCTGATGTGCGGGGGTGTACTGAGGGTTAGTACAAGGAGTGTCAAGATTCCACCTTAGAACAGCGGGGAGGAAAATGAAATGAACCATGCCACCAACATTCAGGGCCTGGGGAACTGGCATGACGACTGAGGACTACTATTGACCATGTTCGCAATACAGCATCCTGTCGTGTTAGCCATAGGGACAAAAAAATGAGCATCAACCGCTGACCATGTTCGCAACGCGGGATTTGTATCAATTTGTTGTCTGAAAGCCTCTGGGGTGTTTGCCAATGATGGTAGGAGATCCCTTGGGCGTTGTATCTAGACTGTTCTTGAGGGTCCCTCTGGGTATGAAAGATGACGGGGGCCCGAATGAAGGGGAACACGAAGCTTGGCAAGTGGATGGAACTTGCCTAAGTCGAATCTGGCACTCCAAGTTCTAGACCAGAGTGCTTTGAGCACATCAGCAGACCACTGGAAAGGGTCAGAGGGCTTAGTCCGAGAGTGGGCAAGAGATGGCAGATCCCTGGGCAAAAGAGGGGAAGTAATGCCAAACACCCTGGGCATCGGGGGATCGTGGGATCTCCTAAGATATGGGGCTGGACCTGACATCTAGGTGTTCATGAGGTCCTACGTATCCCCTTAGGATGGGAATCAAGCCACACGTAGTTCTGGAAATATAGTTTAACGTCATGTTGGATGGAATATAGATCTTAGTTTTAGGCCATAGAACTCGGACCAAGAAGGAAGAAAGGGCGGAATTTGGTAACTCCTGGGATGGACCCAAGACGAAATGTCCGGGTGGTCCTACGTATCTCATGAGGATGAGAATAAAGCCTCATGTAGTTCTTGACAATACAGTTTATCGTCATGTTGGACGGAATATAGATCTTAGTTTTAAGTCTTAGAACTCGGACCAAGAAGAGCACAGACGTAGGGAAGAGTGTAGTTAAAGGTCGTGCTGGACCATACAGTTTAAGGTCATGTTGGACTGTACAGTTTAAGGTCATGTAGGACCATCGCTTAGGAAAAATACTTCTTGAGGAACCTGGCATTGGTGGGAGGAGTGATACACTCCCCATCCATAGTCACCAGGGAATACGCACCATTGGGATAGACCTTGTGGACAATAAAGGGTCCCTCCCACTTGGGCTCCAACTTGGGTGGTTTCCTACCGGGAATCATTGGTGCTCTAAGAGCCAACACCAGGTCACCTTGCAGGAAGGAGCGGAGGTGAACCTTCTTATCGAAAGCTCGAGCCATCCTACTCCGATGCATTTCCAGGTTATGTAAAGCGCGAATCCTAATTTCATCCAGCGCTTCCAATTCGGCTAGACGGATCTCTGAAACTCTGTCCGGCTCTTGCTAGTCGTATACCGCCGTGCGCAATGAGGGCAGTTGAACCTCGATGGGAAGGACGACCTCAGCTCCGTACACCAGGGAATACGGGGTCACCTGGGTGGAATTGCGAGTCATCATCCTATAAGCCCAGAGGGCGTTGGGGAGCTTGTCCGGCCAACTTTTCCTGTTCTGACAATCCCTTTTTTGCAGAATTTTAGAGAGGGTTTTGTTAAACGCCTCAATCTATCCATTCGCCCGCGCATGATAGCGGGAGGTGTGGTTCGAGCGAATGTTGTACTTGGCGTACAATCTCTTTAGCTTAGCCGCTCGGAAGTTGGTTCCGTTATCCGTGAGGATAGCGTGAGGTATTCCAAACCGATGAATGATATTGGAACTCAGAAATTCGGCGATAGAACCAGACATGGCTTCCCTAAGTGGGGTTGCCTCTGCCCACTTTGAGAAGAAATCCATGGCGGTTAAGATGAACCGGCACTGGCGGGCCGTCGCCGGCGGGTAGGGACCTACGACATCCAACCCCTAGACTGCAAAGGGCCAAGAATACTTAGTAGTATGGAGAGGCTCTGGTGGCCGATGCACAAAGTTAGCATGAACTTGGCACGCATGGAACCTCTTGGCATACTCGATGAAGCCGTGGATCATGGAGGGCCAGAAGTATCCCAGTCTCCGAATCTGGTGGGACAACTTCGACCCGGCCTGGTGGGCTCCATAGGAGCCAGCGTGCACTTCCTGCATGACCTGTGGGATCTCAACTCCTTGAAGACAACGGAGGAGAACACCATCAAACCCGCGCCTGTAAAGGAGCTTCTCATGGCTAGGACCGCTTTTAAGGGTGAACTGCGGCGCGCGGAGCCGGATTCGTTCCCGCTCCGCTCGGTCCATCGGAAGATTGCCGTGCCGGAGATATTCAACCAGAAGTTTCCTCCAGTCAGGAACTATTTCGATCACCACGTCTGGAACCCCAGGGGGTCCCGGAGTGGGGGCACTAGCGGTGAGATGGTTCACTCGTGGGCCACGACCACCCTCCGGGATAACAGGAGCAATGACTCTTCGGTGCGCCACGTGGATGATTAAGTCATCCTGCTCGGGCTCCGCGAGTGATGCGGCCAGGCTAGCCAAAGCATCAGCTCGACTGTTCTACGACTGGGGAACATGAAAGACATCTGGCCGGGAGGGGAACTTAGCCATTAGATGGAGGGTGCACTCCAGCAACGGCACGAGCTCTGGCTTCCTGACAGCATAGTCACCGTTAACCTGCTTGACGACTAGCTCAGCGTCCCCTTTTACATACAGGTGGGGCACGTTAACCTCCAGAGCCAACTTGAGTCCAGTGATGAGGGCATGATATTCTGCCTCATTGTTCGTGCAACCCTATGACAATAAGAAAGAATATGGCAGCACGGCTTGCTCCGGGGTGATGAAGACGATACCCAGGCCCACTCTGTTAAGCCTAGGATCGTTGAGCCTTCTATCGGTAGGGATTCGGGAGGCACCATCAAAGTTCATTTTCCAGCATGGGGTGGCGTGATCAACTGAGAGGACTGACTCATCAGGAAATCCCACATCTAGTGGCTGGTCTACAGAGGTTAGATGAGCAGCTAAGAAGTCTGCCAACGCCTGTCCTTTGACGGCCTTCTGAGATACGAACCTAATGTCGAACTGCTGGAGTATCACCGCCCAGCGTGCCAATCGGCCTGTCAATATAGGCCAACTTAGGATATATTTCAACGGGTCTACCCGAGAGACCAACTTCACCTCGTGGTGCTGCAAGTAGTGCCGAAATTTCTCCATAGAAAATACGAGCGCCAGGCAGCTCTTCTCGATGGGAGAATATCTAATATCCGTGTCGAGGAGCATGCGTATGAGGTAGTAGAGGATATTCTCTGTTCCCTCGTTGTTTTTCTGGGTGAGAAGGGCGCCGAAGGATCGCTCTAGGGCGGTCACGTAAAGGACCAGCGGCCTTCCGGGAACAGGTGGCATCAGGACCGGAGGTTGAAGCAGATACTGCTTGATTTCCTCAAAAGCGGTCTGGCACTCTTCATCCCACCCATAGGCGGCGCCTTTCTTCATGATCTGAGAGAAGGGCTTACAATTGCCGGCCAGATTCGCAATGAATCGGCGTATATAGGCTAAGTGGCCTGGGAGGCCTTGAATCTCCCGAATATTACTCGGGGGAGGCATCTGACTGATGGCCTTGATCTTCTCGGGGTCGATCTCGATAACTCGATACCTGAAGATGAAGCCAAGAAACTTTCCGGAGGTGACCCCGAAGGCACACTTCAACGGGTTCATCTTCAGGTGACGAGAACGGAGCAAACCGAACACTTTATCAAGGTCTTTGAGATGGTCTTGGCGCTGAAGAGATTAAACCACCAGGTCATCTACATAGCACTCCACCAGCGTCCTGAGGATCGGCTTGAATATGCGGTGCATAGCCCGATGATAGGTGGCACCGGCGTTCTTCAGGATGAAGGGCATAACCCGATAGCAGAAATTGCCCTGGGGGGCCCTGAAGGCAGTGTACTCTTCATCCTCGGGGGCCATCTGGATTTGGTTATACTCGGAGTACCCATCCATGAAAGAGAGGGCTTGAAACCCGGCCGTCGCGTCAATCAACAACTCTGTCATGGGAAGGGGAAAGTCATCCTTCGGACAGTGGCGATTAAGGTCACGGAAGTCGATGCAGACCCTGATCTGCCCGTTCTTATTCCTGAAGGGAACAATTTTGGATAGCCACCTGGGGTACTGGACTTCCCAGAAGAATTTTGCCTTAATGAGCTTATCAACGTCAGCCTCAACCATGGCACCGTGAAAGGGGTTCATTTTTCTAGGAGGCTGCTTGAACCTGCGATGGTTTTCTGGGAGGCCAAGGCGGTGGACGGCTACCTGGGGATCTAGTCCTGGCATCTCGTTGTAACTCCAGGCAAACAAATCATGATGCTGTTTGAGGAAGTTTATGTACGGTTTCCGTTCCTCGGGAGGGATGGCGGCACTGACCAATGTGGGCCTCGGGTCCGCCTCACTACCGAGGTTCACCTGTACGAGCTCATCGACCGTGGCGGAGACGCCCTCCTCAAAGGCAGGAGGATCATATTCCATGTCTTCTTCTCTGCTTGGGGAAAGATCGTCCACGGGGGGAGCCGTTTCGGGGCTGCTCGACCCTGATGGGGAGCTAGCACCGGCTTGGGTGGCAGAGGTCGTCACGACGGGAGGCTCTTTCACCGCAGAGACTGTAGCGACAAAGGTGGTTGATCCAATCCCATCCGGCCTGCGGGCCAAGGGGCCACGCTTTATGACATCAAAGTAGTGGTGTCGTGTTGGCCTGAGCCGGTCGATCCCGGCTCGACGAAACATGCACGTATAAAGCACCACCGTTGCCATAAGCCCAACGTCCCGATATCGTACGAGGGTAGGAGGCTCGGGGATCACCCGGGCCTGGTTGGTGTAAGAGTACGAGGTGATTTCCTGCCGTATCTTAGACACGGAAATATGCATTCCTCTGGTACCCAAGACAACAAAGCACTCTCCCATATCGGGATATGTGGCCTCCAACCGATGGATTGGGAAGACATATGCGTCATCCAAACCTTCCCAGGGATCACTCGCGACAGTGGCAGGCTCAACCTCACCTACCAGGATCGGCTTGTCCTTGCTCTTGTAACAGTCTGCGTCCAGGTAACGAGCTTCACAAGAGGCAAACAGGGACGCATCTCCTTGGAGCACACCAACTCGACCCTTAAGGGAGTATTTGAGGCATGGATGGTATGATGAGGGAACCACTACGTGAAGATGGAGCCACAGCCTGCCCATCAACGCGTTATAGGCAGTGTCCTGAGAGACAACCATGAATTCAGTATTGGAAATTAAGCCGCCGAACTGGGTCTTCAGACGAATCTTGCCGAGTGGAGTTTTCTCGGTCCTATCATTCCCCTGGATTCTGTTGTCGGAGGGAGTTAAATCATCCTCAGACAACCCCAGTTTTCATAGTGTCCGAGTTGGGATCAAGTTAATCCCAGAACCCGTGTCGACAAGACAACGACAGACCTCCACACCATTGAACTAGCCGGTGATGTACAACGGGTGGATGTGCCCCTGTATGGGAGGGTCTTCATCTTCACTGGATAATGAGATAACCACCTGACATTCGGCATCCTCAATCACCTCGGTGTGGAAGGCTTCTACGGCCGCTACCTCCATTTCAAACTGGGGGGGGGCTTCTCAGAGCCTCGGCAAGCACCTCACACATTTCAGACGATAGGCGGAGGGACTCAAGGATGGAAAGCCTCGCCGGAATGCTGTCCAGATGCTTCAGGACATCATACTTTCGCGCCAATCGCGAGCTTCTGCTTACAGGAGGTCGCTCTACGATTGGGGGCATGACGGGCCCTGCTGGCGGGACCGGTGACTGACTGGTATTAGGTACGTCCCTCTGTTCACTAGATGAAGCCCGAGAGGTGGCTGCCATGTTAGGACTGGAAGGCCGTAGTCGGCCAACGGCAGGGCTGGGCTGGTTGCGACGCAGGCAAGGCGATTCCACCTGATCCGTAAACACGAACGGTGGTGGAAGGGAACCTGTTGTCACCAGATGAGGGAGCTGCGAGTGCTGCTCCCTGCACTGGGCCTACTTCCTGGTCTCAGTGGCGTGCACGGCCTGGCTAGAGGTGATGACCTCCGTGCCCCGGTGATTCCCGTAGCCACGGCTCCGTCGACGTTGACGACAGCTGGGGACATTGGGGAGGTTCTCCCGGCGCTCCTCGTCGTCGGGAGCCACAAAGGGATTTACCAACTCTACGATGTTAACCGAAGCGTACCCCAGGCTCTCGGGGAGATTCACCCGGCGCTCCTCATCGTCGGGAGCCACAAAGGGATTTACCAACTCTACGGTGTTAACCGAAGCGTACCCCGGGCTCTCGGGGAGATTCACCCGGCACTCCTCGTCGTCGGGAGCCACAAAAGGATTTACCAAATCTACGGAGTTAACTGAAGCGTACCCCAGGCTCTCGGGGAGATTCACCCGGTGCTCCTCGTCTTCGGGAGCCACAAAGGGATTTACCCACTCTACGGTGTTAACCGAAGCGTACCCCGGGCTGTCGGGGAGATTCACCCAGCACTCCTCGTCATCGGGAGCCACAAAGGTATTTACCAACTCTACGGTGTTAACCGAAGCGTACCCTGAGCTATCGGGGAGATTCACCCGGCTCTCCTTGTCGTCGGGAGCCACAAAGGGATTTACCAACTCTACGGTGTTAACAGAAGCGTACCCCGGGCTCTCGGGGAGATTCACCCGACACTCCTCGTCGTCGGGAGCCATAAAGGGATTTACCAACTCTACGGTGTTATCCGAAGCATACCCCGGGATCTCGGGGAGATTCACCTGGTGCTCCTCGTTGTCGGGAGCCACAAAGAGATTTACAAACTCTACAGTGTTAACCGAAGCGTACCCCGGGATCTCGGAGAGATTCACCCGGCACTCCTCATCGTCGGGAGCCACAAAGGGATTTACCTACTCTACGGTGTTAACCAAAGCGTACCCTGGGCTCTCGGTCGAGGAGTCATACATTAACGGACGAGGTATCAGAGGGATCCCCCTTCCCAGGGGCATGAAATCGCCAAGCATGCGAGAATATGGCGAAAATGGAAGGGCGCGTTCTTTCTTCTTGCGTCGCCGCCTGCTCTTCTGGGAAGAAGCAGGCTGGGACGATGAGGCCGAAGTGGCACTCGCGGATTCTGAGGGCTCTGGCCGGTCCAGGCGGGCATGGATGATTCCATGGGCACGGGCGACCATCCTACGGGCCATCCAGTCATTATACTTCCGGGACCCACGGTCGGAAACCTGTTCCCACCCGTCCCCATTGTCACTACTGCCATATGATCCCACGAAGACACCTGCCACCTGTGCCGGGGCTGGGCCCAACCTGACTATGTTGTTGTCAATCTGGTCTTGGAGCCAGTCCTTGAACACATAGCATTGTTGGATGGTGTGTCCCAGGAACCGGTGATAAGGGCAGTAGTCAGGGTGATCCGCGAGACACGCCTCTTCTGGCTTCCGGCACTTAGGCAGCCGCACAATCCTCTGCTCCAAGGCACTACGGAAATAACCGGGGACCTGGGCCTCGTCAAATGAGTATGCCTGATTCTTTCTGCCTGGAATGGGGAACCTTGGGGGCTGACCATGGATAGGGGACGGATGAGCAGGCCGAGGAGGCGGAGCTAGATTAACTCGCCTAGGTGGTGCCGGTGCATTACGCGGAGGTGCCTGCCGATTTTGAGGCGGTCTCTACTGGGCCGGAGGCTGTGGGGGTGGACCCCTATGAGCCTGTTGAGCTGGCCTCACTGGTAGCAACTCTAGTTGTCTGGGGGACTCTATCTGTGCCACAGCAGTGAGCTCGGCTCTGGCGGCTCTCCTTGCAGAGATCACAGGAGGCAGCAGACGTGCCTGGCTGGCCTGTTGTAGGGCTTCTTCGAGGTGCTGAGCCTTGTCTGAGAAGTCCTGGAACCCTCCAGGGTAATTCTGCATGATCAAGGAAGGAACCAACTCCGCCTTGACGTTCCCCACACACATCGTCAGTAATTTCTCCTGAGTCAGTGGCATGTCAAGGGAGTTTGTGATCCCCTTCCACCACACGACGAAGTCCGCGACTCTCTCGTCGGGACGTTTCTTGCACCTGAAGAGGTCTGCAATGTTCGTCTTCTGGGTTGTGGAACTAAACTGGTAGAGGAATTGTCAATGAAGGTCCTTACATCTAGTTACTGATCCAACAGGGAGCTGGCTGTACCAAACGAATGCTGGTCCCTCCAGCGTCTGAACGAAGCACCGGAGCTTGGCAGCCTCCTGCTGCACCGGAGTCCCCAACATAGGCCCACACCTCGAGTTGAAGTGGGACAAGTGCTGTGGCGGGTCTCCGGTCCCATTAAAGGGGGAAAAAGTGGGATTCCCAAATCCTGGAGGAGCCGGCATGTCATCCACCCATGCGCGGTACGGCTTGACATCTGGTGGGATTGCCACCTACCGAGTTTCCAGGGCCTCCAAGCGAGCGATGAGTACCTCCATCAGATCATCCGGATGTGGATTCATGTCTTGATGGGGATCTCTAACCACAATCGCATTTCTAGGCTCTTCGATACGATAGTCGCGCTCAGCGGCTCGGGGGGCAGCTGGCGGACCGACTGTCGGATCGGCGGGAGGAAACCGAGCAGGGTCTCCCAGGTTGCCTCGCTGCTCGGGAGGGTTCGGCAAAACATATCGCGCCCTCTTGCCATGGGCTCCAGTGTCTCCCCTGTCGGCGAACACAACACGGTCACGGTTGCCCGGGGGGATCTCAGCAAGGGGTAGATGCTCCTGCCCCTGCTGTCCTGGTCTAGGGTTGCCGTAGACAGGACACCGCTCTGCAATGCGTTCGGCCAGGAGCTCATTAACCAGCCTTTTTTGCTCGGCAAGCTGTTGGCGTAGCGTGGCCTTCTCGGGATCATCCACTGCCTTCTGCACTGAGGAAGATGGGTCGGCGAGTTTGATAGGCCCGACGGGCTCTTTAGCCTTGCCGATGTTTCGGCTCAGTGCCAGTGCCTCCGTGGGTACATGAAGGCCTAGGAGGCTCCTCTGTTGGCGAATAATCCTCCCAGATGGGTCCAGCAGTGGCCTGTCCTCGGGGGGTGAGTCCCCGTCGAGGGGCTCCACAATGTTTCCCTCATATGAAAGGTCAGCCATGTTGACTGCTACTGCCCTTGGCGACGTTCCCTCAGGGCTTCCCAGTGGGTCGGGCTGCCGGCGGATCGCACAGAAGAGGAGAGCAGCGTACTGCCCCCACCAGTAGACGTGCACGTGGGGGATGGACTCCTCAATAACTCTATGGAGTAATTGAAAACTTTGGACGCATTGTTGCTGAAGGGACACGTGGAGGCCCAACGACTCGGGGTGCCGGACTGCGGGGAGTGCTGCTAGGTTATCCCAGCGACACTGCTCAGCAATCTCCTCGAGGTGCGCTTGGCTCCCGGGATAAGGCACCAACTGATGAAGGAGGTGGGAGTGAGTCACCTGAAGAATCTGGAAGAAGCATTCAAACTCTCATGGGGGTGAGTGACTCTGGCACATCAAAACCCGATTCTGCGACCGACCAAAACTTCTCAGGGAAGTGGCCTACTGCAAGAATGGTCCAGAAGCTCCACGACTCCGGATTGGGGTCCGGAACATTCCACCCCTGCTCGTCCACCAAGGAATGTCGGGGGATTGGAAATGGCGCCAAGGCAGGCCGTCAGGGCGGTGGGCTGGCCGGCGGGGAATACGGTGAACATGAATATTGGCCGCCGATCCCTGGGTCATCCTCCCGAGGTTGCAGTGCCCTGGCCGCCACGTCGCGATAGGATGGGCCGGCGGATGGGCCTCCTGTCGCAACGTTGGTGCTCTCCGAGGGTGTGTCGCCTCGCGATCCTTCCGTCAGTCCCCAGACGAGCTCCTCACCCTCCCTAACAGGGGCTGGAGGTGCTTCTAAGGAGATCAGCGGCAACTGCAGGCTTGATCCCTTGCGGTACGCCAAATCCTCGTCCTCCTGGATATACCTTCTAAGGGAGGAGGGAATCATACAGATCTCGCATTCGGGGAGTACGAGACTGACGCGCTGCATCCCCATCCCCGCCCTCAACTCGAAAGGTTGGGGGGGGGGGGGGTTCCATCGTCGAGTCGTACTCTACATCGGAATCTGAGAAACGGACTTGTCTGATTCCCGTCCGGACTCCCCTGACATTCCTCTGACGGCGACGATGCCCAGCCTTCCGGCCCTGGGTAGTTCCTCATGGTAAGGACGACTTCCTTCATCGGGTCCCCCGGCCACAATAGAGCTGGGGCAGAGGGGACCGAAGGCCGGGGTGTGAGAAGCACCGGGAAAGATGTCGAACAGGACATGGGGAGGACCTCCATGTGAGTGAGCGACTGGATACACAACGGCTCCATGCTCGCGTCCGGCGGTAGGGGGAGTGACCTCATACCCCATGCGGTGGGTGCTGGAAGGAGTCATACCCGAAGCATAGCCGTCGCGAAGAAGCCTTCGGCTTCCCATATCGGTGGCACAGGATGAGCCTTCATGGTGAGCGGCACTACCGCGGATTGGCCCGTAGTGGCCATTGCCAGTGTCCGTGACCGGGAGATTCGACCCAACCTGCATGCAGGGCGGTCGGGGTTTCAATCCCAGTCGGGCACACGGCTGCCCCTGCTCAACATGCACAGGGATCTGGGAACAACAGTCAGCAGTGGCTGGGGCCACAATGGCTGCTGATGCTGGTGTCCCAGGACGGGCATTCTCCCCCACTCACGCCCGACGCGGCATCAAGTCAGATGAGCCGGAGCCGGCGGTGCGTGCATGAAGATTTCCTGCTCCTCGGCTCGGGGAGTTGGGAGGCGGTGTCGACGCAGCCTGTCGGGGGTTCTTTCCGGTAACCCCTGTGATGGATCGCTGATTGGGTGGACCCGGACATCCCCCACCTCATTGGCGTAGGGGAGGGACGTTTCACAGCACTCCGGGGATAGGCTCCTGAAGCGGTTGAACGTCAGCGTGGGGAGCGGCGTCTCCCTGCGCGGCCCTCGAGGGCGGCGATGGTGGTGAGGCACGGCCGCCTCTAGATCCAAGTGGGTCATGCCCCTGGTGAGGATGATCCCTTCCTCGTCATACCTACGAACCAGGTTATTGATCACCCTCCGTTGGATGATTTCTGACGGGGAGAGGGGGCACAGGCGCCTGGCTGCTAAATGGGTTGAAGTTGGAGTGACCGTGGGATAGGTGGGACCGCGCGGGGTAGCCGTATCAGCTCTTCCCCTGCCCCTGCGCCGGTGGGTAGGTGGAGATCGAGCTCCGAATGCAGTGATCTGATTCCTGGAAACAGGGAGATGAACCCATTAGTGTCAATAGGAAAAGAGATCAACAACCAAGGCCCAGCATCATTCCTTCTTCAGTGGTCGGCGAGAGGGAACCATGCTGACAAAGTCACATAACAGATTAGTCAACGTCCTGACGGCCTCGACCCCTGGTGGGTTCACGTCCCGGTGAGGTTTACCCGGACCTGGTGACATGATATTATTCCGATGCTCCACCTGCTACCATTCCCCGTGTTGAGGAGAAGAGATTCAAGTCGGGTTCACCATTTTTTGTTTCCGACTCTTTCACCGGGGCGCGCGCGTCCGTCCGCCGGGGAGGGTACGCTGCTTGTGGCCCCACATTCCTGCTTTCCAAAGGCGTGCGGCATCCGTTCCTTATTCCGGGACGTTTGCTCCATGATCGAAACCGGGATGATGGGATGTCGGTTCTTCCTTCCGTGGATTCCTCCTCGGAGCTCGTCACCTAGTCCGGGTCTCCCTCAAATATTTAAGACGGATTCGTGAAGCTCATTCCCTGTGCCATATCTACATGGACGCCAGTTAATTATGCTGCTTTCGTCAAGACGCTCCAAAGGGTCTTGTCAGGACAGCAACCTGCGGTGAGGAGAATGGTCACGTTGGGGCATCGTCGGCTTGTCTGTCTTTGGTCCCTCATCATAAGGCTTCTCGAGGGCGCGGAAGCCCGAGGCATACCACATCGAACACGGGGAATGTGTACCATCTGAGGTTTTCTTCAGCTTCCCATGTTTAACACGGGGTATGTCGCGAGTTTAACGTCTTGCGGAGACGGATCGGGTTAATGGATCCCTAGGGGGAAACACCGATGTTGGGGCCAGCACGTGGGCGGACTCCCGTATGACATGGATTGGGAAAGGGTGGCATGATATCACCGGGATGTGGCGGCCCGAGTAAGGATCAGGATGGATGGTGGGGTGAATCATGGGGCTTACGTTCTAAGATATCCCAAGAGGGGGGATTCAGTTTAACGTCATGCGGGACGGAATACAGTTTAACGTCATGCGGGACGCGATACAGTTTAAAGTCATGAGGTACGGGATACAGTTTAACGTCATGCGGGACGGAATACAGTTTAATGTCATGAGGGACGGAATACAGTTTAATGTCATGCGGGAAAAAATACAGTTTAACGTCATGCGGGATGAGATACAGTTTAAAGTCATGCGGGACGAAAGAGTTGGGGCTTACGACTTGAGGCGGCCCAAGGTGGTCAGGGAATCGACATGGAAAGGTCAGGACGACTGGGTGGTGGGATTGAACTCGTAGAGGCTTCCTACGTACCGTGCGCTAGCACGGATCAAAGTCCACGTAGTTCGCTGGGATGGGACTTATGCTCTGAGGCGGCCCAAAGGAGGATGTCATGGCCGGTGCACACTCTAAGCCCACGTGAGTCATGCTCGGTGTGGGAAACAAGAGGCCCCAGGGACCAGACGATCACGTCGCGAAGGGTGCGTCCGTGAGAAGTGGAATGGGGCTTATGCATTGAGAGGCCCAAAGAGGAAATAGGGGCTTACGCGTGGTTAGCGGCCCTTGGTGTCGGGGCTTATTCCAGGGTGGAGGCCCATGGTGAGACAAAGCGCTGTGGGAAAAGGACTCCACTGGCCTTGGTAGTGGGGAAGTACGGAGATGCAGGGGTGCAATCATCCGTACGAAAGGTTAGGGGCTTACGCTCTGAGGCAGCCCTTCCCCCACAGACAAACTCTGCTCCGACAAGGAGGATCTCATTCTATGTGAGGAAGAATCCATTCCCGTGGAGACGAGTGGCGTAAAAAATATCCGAGCTGGGGGGACCCTGCGCGCGAAGCACGGGGTCGGACCACAGTTTAACATCTTGTGTTAAGGACGAGGTGCTTAGCAGTTTAACGTCCTGCAGCTTGGACGAGGTGGGTTTTCTCCACACCCCTAGGGCTTACATGCCCAACGCCCTCTACCCCTTATGGAAGGGAAGGCATCGACAAGGCCGTGGTGAAAGGGGGTCGCAGGGCAAACCACCGGGGGTCCACGTTAGCGTGGCTATGCGAAGAAGCAATAGCCGTTAGAGTGCCTATGCGAAGAAGAATAAGGCAAAGAAACGCAATGGGAAACACGGCCCAAGGGACCTTGAGGTTACTTCGCATGAGCCTGGAAGGCCGTGCGGGAAAACAACCCATGGCGCACATGCCCTGTAGGGGAGACATCAGGTGCCGGTGCAGGGGGCAGCCAAGGAGCGTCAAGGTGGGGGGTACTCGGCTATGTGCGTGCAAAAGGGACGATTTTCGTGAAAAACACCAGGACGAGGTGCAATTGAAGTATTGGAATTGCGCGCGAAGAGGGAATTACGTGAAAGGTTTTGCGCGCATGGCAAGGTATTGCGCGCACGGACCACGGATTGCGCGCAAGTGGGGAAACCGGGGGAAGGGGCAAATTCAGTGAAGCTGGTGGAGTTGCGCGCAAAGGCGAACTCCGGTGCAAGGTTGCACGGAATTCGGGATTACCTAGATGTCATCTTTCGTGCGGGGGGAGCCGAATTTCGCGCATGAGAGTCTCTTCGGATTCCTCAACCCCCAAACCGTTCGGGGTCACCTTATATTTATAGGCGACCTCCGGCGCAGAATCCAGGCGGCGCGTGATGTTTTCCGAACTGGGAACCACTTGCGTCCAAATTCACGCCGCGGAGACACGGGGCCCACAATTATTGCGTGCCTCACCGGTCCAATTCAGCGAATCATGGGAGCACTTCTCGCGCAGAACATTTTTGCGCACAGATACTCCTTTATTTCGCGCACCACTTCCCGGGCCTCCGGATCGGGCCTCTGATTCTGAATATGACTTCACTTCGGCATTCCGAAACTTCCTCTAGGAGTTGCGGGCTTTTTTTTTCTGCGTCAACAATGTTTGAATCAAATCCACCAAATAACTCATTTTTGACCTTATTAATATTTTCTGAGTCATAATGGGGTGAAATTAAATCTTCTATAACTACATTTGGGGTGAACAATGAAT
The DNA here is from genome assembly GCA_963277665.1 of Viscum album. Lineage (NCBI taxonomy): Eukaryota > Viridiplantae > Streptophyta > Magnoliopsida > Santalales > Viscaceae > Viscum > Viscum album. The sequence goes on along the minus strand of CAUJRU010000149.1, from coordinate 1,093,853 downwards.
TAAAATACAATATTGATAAGGGTTTTGACTTGATAAATGTGTACACTAGATTATGTTTTCAAATACCTAAATTATTTGATTCATTTGGTATTGATTTATTCCAAGGAATTTGATAGACTCTTGAAATAATATTAACCAATTTTTTTATTTACATTTATTCTTTGCATTATCTTCTTCATTATTCCTGGTGCAATGTGAAAATTTTTAATTCAATTGGGTTTATTTATATTTTTTTTCTCATTTTTGTTGATATGTTTACCATTTATTCTAAAATTTTATAAATATTAAATAAAAAAATAGATAATCAAACCATAATTCATAAATAGTTTACCAAAGGGGGATTTTTTTTAAATTTTAAAAAAGGGATAATCACATTGATTTATCAAAAGATAAATTATTAAATTTATAAAAAGATAAATGCAATGTTATAAAATTATAATTCATGCAAAAATTGAGTAAGATAATTATGGATGTATAATATTTTAATGTTTTGAAATAATAAATATGATAGGGTAATTTGTTGAAATTTTTAAATAATTATTCCAAAAACTCTTGAATGATAATTATCAAAAGATAATTTCACCCTTAATCAGTGGATATATTTGACAAATTATGATTATATATTTATAAGTGGATAATTTTATTTATTTATCTATATAAAGTTATTTATATTATCATAGAATAATTATGAAGTACTACCACATGTATTCCCGATTTAATTTATAGTGGTTATAATATTGAATGTCGTTTGGTAATATTTCTATTGAAATTATTTCCAATGCATTCATTTTTCAGAAAATTATAATTTTAAAATTATACTAGAGAGATAAAATATCATCGGATGTGATATTTTAATGATCAATTGAAAATTATCCTAGACATAACGTATTTTATCACATGTGATACTTTATATCTTTTTAAAATGAAATAGTTGGTTTGGCTCTAGGAACCATTGATGAATAATGATTGTTAATGTGTTTAAAGCTACGATAATATATCCAACGTAGAGATTTTCATGACTATTGAGGTTTAATCACTAGATATCAAACCATATTGGGTGGTTTATCCTTAGCCTTGATGTTGATGAATTTTGAGGTCGGAAGTTACCCACTTTTGGGCTCTTGTTTACACATGATTCTGTATTTTATTTCTATATTGGCTTATTTGATACTGTGCTTGATTGTTAATGCATGTGGGTATGTGCGTATTACATGAGACCCATTGTGATTCCATGAGTTATATCAGTTTATAATTTTCTATGATGGTTTTTTATCACATGGTGTTATGTTTTCTTCTATATACTCATAATGACACATTACGTTATGTCATTTTGTGTTGTCAACATGTATGTATGTTATCACCCCATTGTGTTTGTTAGTGTTATTTGAGATATGTGAACTATCATGAAATATTTATCCATTAGTGGGGGTGTATGATTAGTTATGATGATAGTGATGAGGGACTAGGGTATATGGTGGATGTATGATGTATCCATAGTGTTGTGTCGATGGTGTGCTCGAGGAATCCTTGATTTTTCATGTTCCATTTACCATGTGATATTCTTATTTATGTGGGGACTATATATTATTTTATAGAGTATCTAGGAGAAAAGGTACTAAGGATGGATGGATTACGATGAGTATTGTATCCCTGAAAACATGAGTATTATACATAGGGGATGGTTTGATTCTTCCAACTCATTCTGTTATATTTTGACATTGATTAAAATTAGGTACAGCTGAGGGTTGTGACATCTTGGTTAGTGCATTTCCTCTTAGTTTTTATTGGAATTTTTATTCTTGTTACACATTTATCATTATTATAATAAACATTTTATACGAGAGAAAAAAAAATTAAGGATGGCATTGGTGTCTCATAATGAGTGTTATACCCCCTCTATACTCTGGAATTTTGGTGTGATTATAGATTTCAAGAGAGACATAATGGAGGGAAAGGTCCCTGTGGTGGATGAATGTTTAGATGAGCATGGGGATGGTGGTGGATGAGGATGAGTTTCTGAATGGCCTTTTATTTTCTTCTATTTATTCTTTAATTTTATTTAGTTCTAGACAGGGTTGACATATTGGGAGTAGTTTTTATTTTCATGAAATATAATCCATTTACTTTTCCATATACCTTCTCTGATTATTTATTATATTTTCGTAATTTATTGTTGATCCTATTATGTGATACTGATGCTAGATTATCCCCATTGATAGTCTTAGAACCTCACTACTATTTGATGACCTATTGTATATGGGGAGGTGCAAATGATGTCCGATTTCCTTTCATATTAGACCCTATGGTTTATTTAAAGATGATACAATATGGTATCAGAGCATCGAGATTCACTATTTTTTCCCTTTGTTGTGTTAGGATAGGTTAGAAATGTGTTTGAATGGTTGGGACTCATTTAGGGGAACTATGATAGTTTCTATACACCACTAAATAGTGATCCTTCGATTTAGCATAAATTAGAGGAAATTATATTTTACTATTACCATTAATTAAATTCACCTTGTTTGATACAAATGATGTTGATATGTGATATGTGATATTTTAGGAATGTTCATGCATAGGACTAAGAACATAGGTTCACATTCTATGTATATACTTTATGTTTTGTTTCATTATAGTAATTTATAAAATGCATTGACTTTTTATCTATTTGGGATACTATCTCTGATTGTGTGATATATCAATGTTCCCTTGTTGTTATGATATATTATTATATTAATTTATTATTTAATCTGGGGATATTATTGTTTTAGCATATTTTTTATGATTGTGACTAATGTCCACAGATGATTACAAGGGTTAATGTTATATTGGGTATACCTTAAGAAAATGGTAGACTCTTAGAAAATTATTTTGTGACCAATAGAATATTATGGAAATTAAATTTTCGTAATGTTCCTTATGTTTCATAATATTAGACCATAATGTTATTTGGGGGGACCAAAAGCTAAGCAGGCTTCTCATGAGCAGATCCCCTCACCAGCTCTAGTGGTGAAGGTAGTGGTTCCTTACCAGATGACCCTGAGATCCAGTGTTGAGTAAAAAAAAGATTCAAATATCCAATATCCACCCTCCATCCTAGGCCCTAGGGGACCCTATGATACTATGGATTGGGTCAATATCATAGGGGGTTTATTCAAACTCTCAGATACACCATCATATTGGAAGGTGAATCTGGTAGACATTATACTATAGGGACCCTCTAGACACTGGTGGGGAGTTATGTGAGAGGTTGCACAACGTGAGGGTCTCACTTTGGATCCATCAAGGCCCTTCTTTGGAGAATTATTTTGGTACATGTTAAAAATAAATCAATCATAAGAGTTTATGGAGATACATCATGGGTCCATTATAGTATCAACATACTCTATATGATTTACTAATCTCCTCTATTTCACCGAGCTTCTTGATGGCAGTGAAGCCCAGAAGGCCAGGAAGTTGGAAATAAGACATCAAATCGATCTTAGACAGTATTTCTAGTGCTTCAACCATACTTTCATACCTAGAGGTTATGAGGAGGGTTCTGACCATTGATATGAATCTATAGTATAGAAGAGAAACTGGTATGTTCCTTCCTTTCATTACGCAAAATGGTGGAACTCCGAGTGAAATTATGAATACCTCATCCAAAATTAAGAAGTTGAAGGCTATGAACATGAATTATATAAGTAGAATGTAAGTGAATTAGAGTTTAGTCTCATTAGTTCTTACTAGAGGTGACTCATTGTTCTTTAACTATAAGAAGTTCAGACGATACAATAGGGTGTGTATAACTATAAGGAGCTAGTGATGATAGTTTGGAAGGATATGACACATGTGGTTGTTTATGCTAGAGAATCAGCTAGGAGAGGGTGGAATACATTGTTATGGATTTGAAGGTCTAGTAAGGGGCCTTAGAGAATATATAATTCTTAGATGAAATTTTTTTATGGATATTGTCATAGAGATGTCATAGGTAGGGTTTATGTAGTGTATTAGATTCTGATAGTCTGTGGGGTGTGAATATTCACCATTCTAGGTACAAATTTGACCATTTGTACACAATAATCTTTTTTCATTGATACTGGTTCATCCTATTCTTTCACATATATATAGTTAGTTATTGGACATGACTTTAAAAGCAGTCGATACTCTAGTTTATTCACCCTCATAACATCATTGGTAATGAGACCAGACCTTATTAACTGATTCCTAATGTTTCTACTAGACATTATTTTTATGGACATATGTGGGAATTCCTGATTATGGATATTATGACATTCAATATGATTTTTGGAATGAATAGTTTGACCAACATCTGAGATAACCTTAATTTATATCATAAATAGTTATCTTTTACCTCTTTAGAGGGAGTGATGACCATGGAAATTGGAGGGTGATAACTTGAAGCAAATATTATTGGAACAATCTTGATTCATCACAAGATCTTCATAGCACAAATGGTATCCTTTACTCTTTGATAAGGATCTATAAAAGACCCCTCAATGTTTCCACCGATAATGGTTCTCTATCAAAATATCTTTCCAAATGATTTCATATAACTCCCTTAGGATATAGGTGTTTATATTGAGTTGGGGATCATACCAGGTGCACAACCCATTTTGATACCACTTTATCATAATGCACCAACTGAGATGAAGGAGTTCATGTACAAAAAGATAACATAGAGAGGAAATAATTTATCAGACCTAGTACTTCAATATAGGGAGCACCTATTTTGTTCTCTGTGAAAATGAACAGTAGAATTTGTTTATGAATTGATTTCCAAAATATGAACCAAGTGAAAGTAAAGAACTGATATTCATTTTCATGGATTGATGAACTTTTCAATCATCTACTAGGAACCCTTTGGTTCTCCATGATTAATATTTGATTGGTCTGTCACTAGTTGTGATCTAAAGAGGATAATATTATGATGATGGAGTTTTAGTGTAGGTATTTACTATTTGAGCACTTCATGATACCATTTAGGCTAAATAAATCACTAACAATTTTTCAAAGAAATATTGAAAATGAACTCCCATCCATGCATGGAATTATTGGTTTTAGTGTTCATCAATGATATCCTCAACTACTATCCAACACCAGAAATGGATGAAAGGAAACAAGAGATAGTCCTGGGTACTCTATGAGAACATACGAATTATTTCATTTTGTCAACTTGTGACTTCTAAATTTGAGAGTTGAAGTTCCTTAGAAATGTGGTGTTTGAAACTGGTATACCTATAGACTCAGGGAAGGTCTGGGTAGTTATGTATTTGGAACATACCTAGAACATGTTTGAGAATACAAGATTTCCAATTTTGTTGGGATATTACAAATGTTTTATCCATGAATTATCTAAAATGTTAACACATATGACAATGTTTAAAATGAATAATGTGAAATTACAATGAATATTACATTATGAAGAGTATTTCCTTGAGTAAAAGAGAAGGTTTGAGAAAGTACCATTATTTTTACTCCATGATCCTAGGATTGGTTATAGAGTATACTATGATGAAACATGTGTTAGGCCTGGAGTGGTGATGGTTTAAAGAGGGTATTTAGTGGCCTACGAATCTCATAAATTATGACCCTATGAGAGGAAATACCCTATACATTACTTGAAGCTAGCAGCCATGGTCTGTGATCAAAACTTGTTGGAGACACTTTCTCTTCATTAAGATTTTTTTGTCTACACAGACCATAAGATCCTTCACTATATCTTTACACAGAGGGACCTGATCCGGAGATAGAAGATCCATGTTATGTATATGTGGAAATTCTAACTGGAGATACTGTATTTACCTAAGAAGGTTAATTTCATTGTGTATTTTCTTAGTCATAACACAATGGCTGAGTATGATCATGGGGAGAGACCCTATGAGGAGTAGTGAAACATGGTGAGCTTATTAGATGATTATAGTATGAATTCCTCTTTGGACCATGGTTATATGGATTGAGATACCATTTTAGTCACTTATTCACATTTGGATTATCTAAATGACAAATATAATTAAGGCTCATAGTGTGTTTTAATAAGGGAACAACTAGCTAGTGGTGACTCAATACACGAATGGTCGGTGGATGAAGAAGATTTTATCTTGGTAAATGGGAGAGTTGTAGTCTCTAGTGCCACCAAATTGGAGATGATGTGGGATTAAAAAACCTCTAAATGGGTAGTACATCCTAGTGTGATCAAGATTTATTATGTCTTCATGCCAAAATTATGATGGTCATATATGAAGAGAGACATTACTAGTTTCATCTCTTGATGTATCATCCGTCAGAGAGTGAAGGTCGAGCACTAGTTTCCTGGTGGGTTGGTGTATTTACTCAAATTACCAATGTGGAAGTTAGAGGACTTCATGATGGGAATTTTGTAGTTGTTTCCCATTCTTCAAGGATTCATTAATTAGTCTAGGTTATTTTTGATTATACAATGATGTCTTATCACTTCATAATAATTGGACAGACTCACTCTTCATAGAATCTTGGAATGATATATTTCAAAGGGATCGTACACCTGAATGAAGTTACCTTAATCCTTCTTTTAGATAGTGATTTATGTTTTACATCCATAATTCGGTAAGGATTGCATAAATCCATATGAACTCAGTTGAGATTTATCATGGCATACCATCCTCAGACTGCCATATTGCCTGAATAGACTATAAACATATTAAAAAATATTATTCAATCTTGAGTGCTAGAATTCCGTTGAGACTGGTATTATCACCTATTTTTGATTTAGTTCACATATAATAAAATTTACCATGCATCATTTCTAATGTAACTATATGAGTCACTTTATGGGAGTCCATGCTTATCATTATTCTTTTGGAATGAGTTGGTTGAGCTAGTAATTGTTAGCCATAACATGTTTTTGGAGACCTCTGAGAGAGTGCAGATGATATGGAAGAGGTTTATCACTACTATAGGTATTCATATAACTTATGACTACCTTAGTAGGATACCATTGGAGTTTTCTTTGGTATATTAGGTTGTATTGATGGTGACTCTTCGGTTAGGGCATAAACATTTGGGAATACAGGGCATGCTAGTACAATGTTTTTTGTACACTTTGATATTACCAAGAGGATAGGGGTAATAACATATCTTCAAAGCTCTCTTCTCACTAATGAGGTATGCACAACACATTCCATGTGTCATATATTCAAAAGTATATACCCTAATCGGTGTATGTTTTTTATTATGATTATGTTGAGCTATATAATGATGAATAATATATGGATTGTCCAGTGTGGACATATACTAAAGTGATATGGTATTACAAGGGAATAAAATAACAAAATACATGATTTATTGGCAGCATGGATGGAACTAGGATGAGACATGTGCGTGTGATTCTGATGTTTGGGATTAGTGTCTTGAGTTGTTCACAAATTTATATTAGAGACACATCTCAGGGACACAAAGTTTATAGAGGGGGAGAATTTTGAAATCTTAAATTTTTGAAGTCAATAAAAAAACCTAAATTATAATAATTTATGATTTATTTTTAAAAAATTAATTTTTAATATAATAATAATTTAATGGATTTTGATAAGGAAAAATCATAGTTAACACCATTAATTAATAATAATTTAATTGATTTTTGAAGTCAATGTGGGTACTAGATTTTCTTGTACAGAGGATCCAGGAGACACTGTCCTCTTGAGGGATAAATTACGTCAGATATCATCTCCTTAAAACATTAAAAACACCTTATAGGTGATGGTTTGATTCTTAAAACACATTCCATTATATTCTAGAATAGAGGAAGCATAGGTATAGTCGGAGGTTGTAACATCTTGTTCAGTAAAAAACTAATTGGTTTTGTATTTTGTGTTTATTCCTGTTACAGATTTTTCATTATTAGCATACACATGCAGTACATGAGAAAACTATGAAAGGATGCATCAATGGTCTCCTATTATGTCCTGTACTCACACCCTAATCGATATGTTCTATGTGTTTCTATATTTAATGGGAGACCTTTTGATAAGAAAAGTCCCATTGGATGATGGTTGAGACAAAGAGCATGGGTTTGGCGCTGGATGAGGATGATTCTCTGATGGTACAACAATTTTCTTATATTTATTCATCTATATTATTTAGTTCTGGATAGGATATCCTTATAGGGATCTTATTTTATTTTTCAAACATATATTCCATTTACTTTTCCTCCTGATTATTGTTATTATTTATTATATTTTAATTGTTTATTATTGATCGTATGATGTGATACTAAGGGTATAGTCTCCTCATTGATGGACATAGATCCTCACTAATATTTTGAAGCCTTCTATATATAGGGATGCACACATTAGGTCATTTGACCTTCTTGATTTGATCCGATCGTTTGGTTCGAGATATTAAATTGACTACCATATTAATGGTTTTATCATTATCAAGAAAATTTAATTTTTTTACAATAAAATATTATCAAAAATTATATTCTCATTATTAAATAATATTGTTTAATTTTATTCCAAATATGGAATCCATTTATTCAAATTAAATCTCTATATTGTGGCAGAAAATTATTTTATAATAATCCAATAAATCTTGATGAAAAATAGTTTTCTATAAAAAGGATTTTTCAGTCTATAGTTATTTTTATACCAACATCAAGTGTATTTTTTATTTCTATTTAATTAATTATATTATTTATAAAAAAATTATTTATATTTCAATTTAGGATCTTTTTTAATATATTAATTGGCATTCTTATTGACATCTTAATATAATTGTGTTTTTTCTCTAAATTGAAAAATCAATCTTTTTGGAAAAATTTTAAATTATGAACATTAAATAATTATGATATTATGATTTCAAGATTTTATTATATTTTTAAAATATTATTTCTAAATTATCTAAAAATAAATAATAATATTTATTCGTGAATATAATTTTGATATAGTTTCAAAGAAAATGAAGTTTTCATTAATAAAATTACATGACTAAAAATTGACTCACTATTTACTGAGAATTTACCAATACATTATTATGGATTATGATTTTTATATATATTTCATATAAAAATATATTCATATTTATACCCTAAAATTTAATGGATAGTATATAATGGTTTTATTTAAAGAATATATTTTATGTGTTTCTTCACACTGGTGTTTTATGTCGAAAACCAATGAATATAATGTTAATATTTAAAAATATTAGGGTGTTATAGTCTATAATACAAAATAAATTGCATCTTTCAAAATTTAAAATTATTCATGTAAATAAATGTATTGAAACTTGAAACATAGATTGTGGAAAACCGACATCATAAAAGGGTTAATAGAACTACTTCTGAAAAAAAAGGAAAGGGGAATATGAAGGTCATCTAGAATATTAGAAAAATATGCTTCGAAATAGGATAACCTAAGTGAGAGATGAAAATATGGACAGTGTGGATAAAAATAACACCCAATGACTGATAAGAAGTTATATAGAAGATGATAATGATAAATTTAATGACCAAAACATCATAATTCTATATTCAATGAAATCACCAATGATTAATCAAAAATAAATGTAAATGTGTAATATTTAAATATCATTTTCATAATGTTCTGGTATATAATTATTATTATGATAGAGGTAAGAAAATACATTGTTTATATATTTTTATTTTATAAGCACTACTTTATCCTCTGGTAGTGCTTTGATCAATTTCCAATTCATTTATTCCTCCATTAAATCAATATCCAAGAGGATTTTTTTATTCCAGAGCCTAAAAATATTTACTTTTAATAGATCATAAGATCCATAAATGTGTGAGCAATATTTCAAGTGTTCTCTAAATAAATACCAAAACCAAAATGATTAGCATAAGTTATCAAATATAATAGATTAATCATTAAACCCTCAACAATGACACCCAATTTTCAACATAAGTCATTATATATGTATTTTTCCTTAAAACCCACCCCAAATACATCTTACAAAATTAGAAATTAAAAATAATTAAAATAAGGCGATTTTTTAAAATAAATAAAACATTAATCCCCTAACATTATAAAGAAAATCCCTATGCTACCAACCAAATATTTTAACAACTAGATCCCCGTACAAATTCAATTAAATGATATCTACTTCCAAAAATAACATTATCAAACTCCTTAATTAATATAATATATTATCAAATATATTTCATGAATTCAAAAGTGTATTAAGATCCATCAGAAATTACTTTGACACTAAATCACTCTTAATTTTAAAACTCGACTATATTATCAAATTTAATACATAAATGTAAATAATCTCATTTTCCGAAGTAAATATTATTACATAAATATCAAGGACATATTAATGGGTTTATATACAATAATATGTAATTTCACATAAAATAATAACATTCCTTTAAATCAATTTTCTATCTTATGAGTACCATTAAACATATGATTTAAAATCCTAAATAAAACTAACTCAGAATAATTATGAGATGTTTCATTATTATTATTACCAAAATATCAACAATTTAACACTTGAACAACATAATTATAAAATTCCAATACTCAAACCCTAAATTTTTCAACTTTAATTATTGTTTGTGAATATTTCCATCAATGGTCATCCATTTAACCCTTGTATTAGATTATTAAATTTGATAATTACTATGTTTTACAAATATATTTCATTGAACTCATTGAAAATTAATTTTTATATATCCATTATTTACAAAAAGAAAACATCTTCCCCTTCCCTGCATCATTACTTGGGGTATCTCTTTACAAATTTTTGAGATGTGGGATATTGATTCTTATTTCCCTATATGGTCACTAATTTCTAGTATCTTTAAAAACTCTATCATCCCATTATTTTTTGGAGTCTTAGAGTTTTATATGGTTAATTTTTTAAATAATATATCATGATAAGTGATTATGAATAATCACAATATCTTCATCTCGAGTCATGATCCTATTTATTTTATCATAATTACTTCACTTTCCATAACATTATGTGGTAAAATGATTCCTGATGGTTTTATCCATTGTATACAACCAAATATCATTGCATAATATATAATAATAATTTTTCTAAACCACATAATATTTTATTGGATGTCTAAATCATAAAACCTTCATTAAAATATATGAAACCTTATGTTTACCATAGGTTATTCATTAACATCGTCAGTTTAATTAATTTATAATGGTTAATAAGGAATATGTGAATTAACCCAATAATTAACCATGGGAGTGTCGAGACATGTTTCTAGTAAGGGAACATTCTATGAGAACTAGAATTATGATCAATATATGCTCGACCATCTATTTTGGGATTATTACCCCCACATACATTTTTCCAAAACTGTGTCCACAAGAAGTATCAAAAAATAGATGTATCTCTAAAAATACTACATAATATATAACATAAAAATAAATTATAATAATATCATACACATATAATTATTCTCAAATTTAGTTACATGGATTTTCTCTTAAATCTATGTTTTAATAAATTTATCTCCCAAGTATTCATCTAAACTAGCTCTGATATCAACTGTAATGACCCCAAATATAGTAGCCCACAATCTATGGTAAATTTATTATATGGGCATAATATACAGGTGATCTCTTACCAACAGACCAAATAATTTTGTTTTCTTGATAAATTAGATAAATACTTTAATCTCACATCACATTTCAAAACATTTGTTGCCACATAATGAAATTAAATATTTTTCATCCTTGAACATATTTAGTGGTTCATTCTTCATATCATATAGAATGTAAAAAAATGCATGTGGGATAAAAATCATGGTTATTGTTATATATAGTTGAATAAATATTTTGTAAATAAGGAAAAATAAATTTTACACCATAAATAATTTAAAACACATCCAACTTAATCAAAAAAGTGAGCATGAAAAACAGTATTTTGAAATTAATTTCAAATAAATAATCACTTCATCTTAAAGAAGTTTCATTGATATTATTAAAAATAATCACTTGGAAAATAATAACAGATTCTATAATGATGGAATGCATAATTTTTGACACCTGAAACTTACCTTCAAGGCATTTTTACAATATAGTTTTAACTATAGGTAAGAATACACAAAAATCCCATTTAGAAGTATAGACAAATATTTTTACGTAGGAGAATAATCTATGAATTAAGGGGATATGTAATTTTCATCCCCAAAAATTATTTAATATGTCCAACATATTCATCATATCAAAAAACAATTTAACCTAATAAAAAATACTAATTAAAAAAACATCCATACAGTACGTACTGGCATATAAAATGAAATCGAGTTATCAAGTAAAATTTATAATAAAATTTAAATAGAATTAATAATAAAGATATGAATAAAAAATATCCCCAATAATCAGTTTTTTCATTAATGAATCAAAATACCATTAATTTATTATTATATTTGTTTAATGAAAATGACCGTTTTCATTTTGAAATTCACTATTAAAAAATAAAAAAATGTAGAATATTATGAAAAAATTACTATAAAAATGAACTATTTAAAATCTTAATGAATTAAATAAATTATTTAGTGTATTTGATAGAGGGGTATTTTTTTCATGCTGAGTACACTATAAAAGATTCATTTCAAAGTTTCTATGAAATGTATATAAGTACATTATTTTGAAAATACTAAAATATTACTTCTAAAAAATTTGGAAAAAAGTCAACAACAGGATAAAAAACAATTTAATGAATCATATAGAAATATTAAAAAAAATAGAACCATTTTATGAAATATTTACATGGAAGAAAAATATTCCCAACTGTGTAGGAAATTAGTATATTTTTTTTAAAAATTAATTTTTACATATTTTGAGAACTTAAAAGTGGAAAATGAAAAGAAAACATACAATTTATTAAAATAAAAACAATATAATAATATTAATTAGTTTTAATATATTAATATAATATCATAACCCTAGAAGATATATAATCATATAAAATATCAAAAATGATGAAATTGTGAAATAATCCCTTACATCAATGGTATCATTTGAATCATAATTACATTGAAAGAAATTATATAAAATGAATTATTAAATAACTTGAATATAATGTGAATAATGATATATCATATAAAATGGGTAGTATATATTCGTCATAAAATAATATTAGTGTATACATGACATATTTATTGAAGATGACAATTTGAGATGAAAAAACCTTACAATGATCAAAAAATTGAAGTGAAAATTATATAATAAAGTGATTATGTGTACGAAATGTAATTGAAGAAAATATTGATATATATTATTAATAATAAAATTACATTTCAGACATACTATTGAAAAAATATAGTTAATGATGAAGGTATATATCCCAATAAAAGAAAACTGATTTATGAAACACCTACCACTTAGAAACACACAATTAAAATACCCTAGAATGAAATAATTTTTTTGGAAAAATTAAATATAATTAGCAATTAAAGACTCATGGAATAAAATTTTAATTTTTAAGCAAATACAACATATAAAATAAAGTATTTTAATACAACTAAAATATGCTTCAATGAAAGGAAATTGTGATGAAATATCATACCTCTAGTTTGACTATTCATGTACATTATTTATCATCGTAAATAATAGAATTTTGATAATTATTTAATTTAGTAATAACTATTTTAATTTTATAATTAATTATAATTTCTCTAAATACATGTTATATCAAGTTATATAATCAATTAAGTTCACTTCAGACGTTATGTGGATATTGAGTTAATATGTTCAATGTAACTTTGGTAGTTTGAATACGGTAAAGGAGTTCATTATTCCCTAATATCTAGAATAATAATAATAAATTATTTATAATTTTTATAAATTAATTATAGTTTTTATACCATCCATGAATTATTTTTCCGATAATTGAACTCTATTACATTCGTGGAGATGGTAAGTCGTACATACGCATGTGTAATATTTCCATTTTTCAAAGAACATGGTGGAATAAAAATAAGTATTATTTTATCATTTTATAATGATCATTATAACTCCAATATAAATTTTTAAATTATAAAAACTTATTTATAGAAGTCAAGTACATTTATTATAAAACAATATTCACATCGATTTATGGAGGTGGTAATCCAAACCTATGCACGGACGATTTTATCAATTTTATTGAATTTAAAGGTATTACCTTTGATGAAATATAATCAATACAGAATGATATATATTTCATGAATATCATATTTATATATAGTAAATCCATCATTAAAATCATCCATTATTAGTGGTGATCGATGATAAATTACATTAGTTCATGAGGTGGTATTTTTCAATAAACACGAATGACGGGTTTGTAAAAATATTAGATGGATGTTGAGTTGAATTTAGGATTTCAAATTAAAGTAAACACATATAAAAAAAATCTATATATAGATTATATTATATATTCTTAGTTGAATGAGAATTTAAGGATTTCTAAAAAGAAATAAAATAAAAATGTTTTTAATGAATGATACCACTTCTCCAGATGTCCTATTTATAATCATACAAAAATATTAATAGGTCTGTTTTCTAATAAATTAAATGACTCTTGGATGTGGTAAGGGTTGTAGGGAAGTTTTTTTGTTCAGTAGTTTCTGAACAAAATGGTTTTTGATGTGTTATAAAAAAGGATATAAGGTTCCATTTAGAGAGGCACTATTTGAATTTTATTAAAATATTATATTAATATAAATTAATGGTCATAAAGAAAACACTCCAAAATGATTTAATTATAAGAAAATATGATTACAGGTTAAAACTGGATCATCCAATAGAATTTTTACATGTTTGGTTATGTTTTTACCCTTATCTCATTTTTTCCCATGCTAACCCTTTTTCAAAATTTCCAAGATAAAAATGATTTTACTATTTAATAATCAATATAGTTATTATAAATGGAAAATTGGACAATAATTATACCATGTTTGTTTTTATAATACATATCCCAATCAATTTTCAAATGACATGTTTTTTAGGAACTTTAAATCATATAATACAATATTATATATTATAATATATCAGTAATGTCATTTTTAGATTAATTCATTTAATTTGACAATGAAAATTAAATTAAAATAATGTAATTCAGATATAATAATTTAACACATCACTATCATGTTATATGTATCTAAAAATACTATTAAAAAAATAATTAATTTAATTTATATTACATTTAATGTTTCTCAA
Source organism: Viscum album (assembly GCA_963277665.1). NCBI lineage: Eukaryota > Viridiplantae > Streptophyta > Magnoliopsida > Santalales > Viscaceae > Viscum > Viscum album. The sequence continues at coordinate 1,078,680 of CAUJRU010000149.1, read as the reverse complement.
AATCATTTCTTTTATTTTTCAATTAATAGAAAAAATATTGTGTCATTATTGAATAATAATTTAATTAAATTATGTTATTACTAAAAATTTGTAATAAATTTTCCTGAAGAAAAAGTAATTTAGCTTTCAATTAACTTTTTATAATAAAAAATATTTAATTTTTTCCTTGTGAAAAAATATTATAGTTATTACATGAAATAATGTGATATTTTCGTATTTATATATTATGTTAATATTTTAAGGGGAATTATCAACAAAATATGGCTCAAAGTGGACATTTAATTGATAATTTAATGTAAAAGGATAAACTACACTCATCTAATGGGATAAATGAAGGTTTTTTTGTTAAAGTTTTGTCCCTATCATATTAATTTTTATAATAACTACCCTATTTACCCCTTTACCATGGTAATTTTTTTAATTTATTAGTACTCATTGTGACCAAAAATAATGTTGACAATATTAAATAATATTTTATATATTTATTTCAAAAATGAAATTAATTTTACCAAACCCAATAACTATTAGTGGTATAAATCCATTTAATAATAATCATAAAGAGTATAATGAAAAATAGATTTCTCAAAAAATAAATTTTAAGTGTAAAGGTATTTTATAACAAGTTCAATTACAATGTTCACTATAATGTCAATAAGTATAATATTTATAACATAATTACAATATATTAATTTACAATCAAATTTAAAAAAATATGGTTCTTTTTTAATTGGAGTATATAAAAAATGAATATATTTGAATATTTAAAGACAAATTTCACTTTTCGGGAAACCCCAAAATTTCACAACATGCTAAATTTTATATGATGATTTCAAAAATGATATATTTTTTAGATTTTTTAATGTTTCATAAATTATTTATACTATTTTATAAAAAAAATCATTACAATTTTTAAAGAAAAATTATTTTGAGGAATAAAATTATGTTATTAAAATATGAGTGATTATTCATAAGTATTTTCATATATATTTATATTTATTGGGAACTTTATAAATATTTCATAATTTCATAATTACTATTTATACCTTCTAATTCACTAGGAATGTAAAAAATTTAATATTTAAATAACATATTTCTTGGGTAATTTAAGTATAGTTTTTATATTGTATATTCTATAAACCATAATGCAGTTCTTTCAAAATATATGGTTATTCCAATATAAAAATTATAACACCATTCATGTAGATAGTAAACTTGATCCAAGAAACATTGAGTTATAACTGTTGAATGAATAAGAAGCAACTATTTCATAATTAAAATTTAGCTTATATATATGATTAAGGATTTAAAGTATGTATTTAGTTTCCCACATTTTCCATTACACCATTTATATAACTTTCATAGTTAGGAGGTGGATAATTATATACACCATCCATGGATTTTATAGTATGAATTTACACATGAGTGAATTTTTTATTTCATTATTGGAGAGAAGGAAATGAATTAAAAAATAAAATATCTCTTAAGACTCATAATTATTCCATATATAGTATATTTATTTATTAAATATATATTCACAACCATCCATGTTATGTGGTGATGAGAAATGAAATTTTATATTTATGGAGGATATAGTATGCACCTATACTCAAGTGATATTTTGATTTTCCATGGGGTAGAAGGGTTGTAGTTAATGTTTGTTTCATTTAATAGATACCATATTATTATAATTTTGATACATATATAATTATATATGGATTTTTAGTAAAGATTTATGGGAGTATTAAGAAGAACTAAACATGAATGTGCATGATTAAGATAATTACCAACCCTTTGGATATCATCATTAGGTAACACGTGAAGAAAAATTTTAGTTGATTACCAAAATAACTATATATTGATCTAAAATGTGGATTATAGGGGGTTTATTAGTGTTTTTAGAGGTATTATTATGAATTTATATGGATAAGTGAGTAGAGGAGTTGTCAATTTATAAATGAGGGGTAGATTTTATGTAAATACTCGATTTAATATCATATAATAAATATCATACTCATATAAATTGTAACCAATTTAGTCTTATTTTTAATATAATAGTTTTAGGGGCAGTAATCCACTAATTCAATCGATTTACTAGAGGATTAAATATTCTTATACCTATAACCAATTATTTGACACATTAACTGAATTCTATAATTTACCAAGGGGACGATTAATTACCATGGTTATAATGACCTTTGATATTCATACATAGATATTAAATATTTTAAAATAAATTTTAATTATTTTATAAAAAACACGAATAGGGACAATAATATTTTTGTGACTTTGGATACTTGGTAAAAAATCATCTAATCAGGTGAAAGATCATCAATGTATCCAATAAATATCTCCCCATTGAGTACCATTATCAAACATAGCCTACTTAAAACCATTGTTCATAACATGTGGAAGGGAAAAATAATAATGAGTGAGATTATATTCTTAGTATGGCTATGAAAGTTTGACATCAAAGATAACATAATCATGACATCAAAATAAGGGTATGAGAACATGATCTTAACATTTGAAGACTATAAACTGCTTATAATGGACCATAATCATAAATAATGGAATAAATATATTTATTTCATCAGACATGAATCATATGAAAATCAATGAACATGAATCATGATGGAATAAAATTTTCCCCAGACATAGAATTTTGGAATGCACATAATCACTAAAAATCATATGTTAAGGATACCAACAAGGAAATTCATAAGGTTTTCAGCTTGGGATAACCACACATGTACCTACATCGTACTTCAGATGACCTACCATGTACCAACATTCAGTCTTGGGAGAACCTCCTTTATATCCTTCAAGCTCATATAACAGTAATTAATACCCAATTCATTAGAGGGAAATATAGGTACCACCTATAAATAATGGAAATCATATATATGTGTTCTAAAAGATCATAAATAATTCATCATATCATAACCCATGAAATGAAAATGGATATCATAAACATTTCATATTATCTAAACTTATGGAAACAATATAGTTTTCATAATTATTTCATCATTTCATCATAGAATAACCCTTGAAAAAATGTGGGATTCATAAGAATTTCATCATTGAATAACCCATGAGAGATGAACAAGTTTCATAAAAATCTTGTTATTATGTACCTAATTCATTCAGATTTAGAATAAGAATGATATCCTTGGATGACTATCATTGTAATGAATGACTGAAATAAAATGATGAAATCTTAGATGAAAAATTGTTTCGAAATATTTCATGGAATATTTATTGAGGAAAAATAACAATTGAAATTATAAAACACTATTTTAAAAATAGAAAATTTATAATATCATTTTATTTTAAAATAACTTTAAAAAATTTAATTTATGATTCAAATAAAACAATTTCCAAGTCAGAGGGAATTTATTTCCATATAGTACCAATTAAAAAATATTACTTTCACATTTTTTTAAAAGCTAAAAATACATTTTGTGAAAAATCTCATGATGATTTCATTGATAATATTTTGAAAAAATAGTCAGACATGGTTAAAAATTTTATTACTGAATCAGTAAGAGTATGATAAAAAACATTCAACAGACTTTTGAAAACATATTTTTGGAATAAAAAGTGTTTTCTACCAAAAATGCAATCATTCTAAAAAATATTATTTTGAACTCTTGAGTACATAAAGAGAAGAAAATAAATGGAAACCTTAATTATGATGAAAGAACCATATAAGAATAAAATTCATGATATTATTGTGATATAGATCATAATATATAATCATTGGAATAATAATCATAAATAATACTGAAAAACTATTAGAATATAACATTAAAATCTTACCATTATTGAAACATGAATCATAATCCCCACAAAATAATAACACTAATACTAAATAATATATAATTAATAGATTTATATTAATTGTATATAATATCAATGGGTATGTATATAATTCCCCATACTTTACATAAATTTATATTTCTTCAAAGTTGAGGAATATTTATTTAAAAATATAAGAAATCCCAGAAAAGACTATATTTGTCTAATTTCTTTAGAAATTGGGAAACAAGAACTATTAGTTCATTATACATCTTTGTTGTCTCCCACTTATTTCATCATAATGAGACACCTTTTGACATATCATACTTAATACCCTTCTTTATGACCTAGTTTAAAGAAACATATGATAAAGAGAGATCACATGCTTAGAAGGGTATACAAGGGGGATATCAATCATATTATAATCGTATGATATAAGAATATAACATTTTAAAATCATGTCCTACATATGAAATATCATGATATCATTCCATGGAATAAATCATGGCATTTCATAAGAATAAATGAACGTAATCCCAGCAGTCATAACATAAGACATGAAATTTTGTGTCATACACATAAGAAAATAAAATCATTTCATTTTATTCAAGGTTTATTTCCAAGACCATTAAAGTAGACAAAGTCTTTTACTGAATGGAGATCAATCCTCATTTCATTCCTTTATTAGTGAATAATGATAATTTACCATGCCGTCCATGTCTATATCATGATATATAAATCATTACCCAATGCATTGGATGTAGATATAGGTCCCACCAATCTCAGAATGAAACCATTCTTACGTGTTCCAAAAATACATAAATCATTCATCATAACATAACCCAAGGAATAAATTGGGTTTCATAAACATCATTCCATCATAATCTATATAAAATAAATGGAATTATTAAATATCATTCCACCACAAACACAATCAAAACATAGTAATAATATGGAAAGAAACATAACTATATTTATATAATGTCATCTTACATGGAATGTAATTTTGATAAAATAGTTGATATTAATACTTGAGGAAAATATCCTTTCTTCTTCCAAAACATTTACTTTTCCAAAAATGTCATGAAATTTATACGAAAAGAATTTATTTGAAAATAAACTTGAAATTTTATAAGGTAATCTTCAGGGAAATCATGCATTATAAAGATGTAAAAATCTGTTCATTTTGTATAAGTGAAAAAACATTCTCCTCGCACTTTTTCCAAAAATGTTAAAAAGTACCTTATATCGAATAATGAAAAAATATTCATTTCATACCTTTAAAAAAATCACCAATGGGAAAAATTTAATTTAAAAAATTGTAGAAAAATATAAATAGTATTACATATTTAGGAAACATGTATGTAGTTGATAAATATACCCCAATAAATACTAACGTATAAACAATCTCGGATAATAATGAGATTGTGAAATTATCCCTAACCATAGGACTGATTTCCATTGTATGTATATAAACCTCTAGTATAATGATTTAAATAATTTAATTGACTTATTTATAAATCATAGTCAATTTTATGAAATTTTATATGATTTTATTATCATCTATTTTTAATAACATTTCATTATTACTTATTATCCGGGTGTTAACTACTTTATTTTCTTATGCATCTTTTATGGAATAAGTTCACATTCCCATTCATAGGTCATAGTAATATAATTACAAAATGATATTAACATTATATATATAATATTTCCTTATTCTATACTTTTATATAATCATTATTTAATGAAGATCATGTAGAATCAATCACACCACAATGTGGAGACGGTAGGTCGTACATATGCATGAGTAATGATATCATTCCCATAATTATGGAATGGCATGGAAGTGAATGGTGTATAATATTTCAGAATCAATATAATATTATAATAATCATATATAGTTATTATATCCATCATTATACCAATCCTAGTAATGTGGTGGTGAAAAATAGATTACACCACAACATGGAGATGGTTAACCATACGTACACATGAGTAGTGATTTTGTTTTTCCTAGGATGGATAGAAGGAAGAATATGGTTTTTTCACAATTATAATAAAATCTCAGTATATAATTGATATTGGATTTTTTAATTTACAATGAGACAACTCATGAAGATAAGTAGAAGAAGAACGAATTTTGAATGATTTGGTAGAGGAGATTACCTCTTCTTCGACGTGCTCCCTCTAAATATCCTCTTAGAGAACTATAGTTGGTCTTTGAAGAAGACATAAATATATAGAATATTAATTGGGAAGTTTATGAGGGAAAATGTCCATGGATTTCGAAGAATTATGGCTCAATGTGAAGTGAAGAGATGAGGGAGGAGGTTTTATTTTATAATTTAGGTGAGGGGAACTTTGGGGATCTCAAAAAATATTAATTTATAATAAAATAAAAACCCATCTTAAAAACCTCAAAAAATTACCCAAATTTGAAGATGATATTATAAAAGGTTTCAGTATCACCAACCAATAAAATTTTTATAAGTATTTTTATGAATTTAAACATTATCAATTTAATTAACACTTAGTTATTTAATTTAATTTTTAACTACGATAACAAATATTTCGATATTAAAAGGGTATCATATTAAATTATTAAATATCAATTATAAAATTAATATATAATTTAAGATATTTTTGACCATATCATAATTATTCTATATTTTTAAAAATGTTTATTATTTTTTAATTAATTTAATAAACATTCAATAGTGTTAATTTTTACACTATTCAATTCATTGATTTCTAAAAATATTAATATAAAAATATAAATTTGGAAATTTTTTTTTATTATATTCTTAAGAGGCTCAAGAAATCTTGAAAATTCATTAGACAAATAAATTGGGCCAATTTATATTTTGATGAATATTTTTAATAACACGTATTTGTGATCTCTGTTAATAAAATAATTAATAAATCAATTTTGCATAATTATTTAATATACTAATTTTTTGATGAAAAATTAAAGATAAATTACTATAATGAATATATATGTACTAGATTTCAGAGGATTATATGTTGTCAAATTTATCTTCTGTAAAATACAACATTTAAAATGTTATAATTATGAAATTATGAATGTGATAACTTTAACATCACTTTGAATAAAATAATATAAATGAACAATATATTCTATAAGGATCTAAATAGTCAATAACTAGACCCTTGGATGATTATGGTCTATATATACTCAGATATAATATTTGGTCAAGTTTATGGGTAATTTTTTGGTTATTATAATTTTAATAAATATATTTTTTTGATTTATCATCAATTAATTAATTTTGCATCTTCAAATTATATGCCTTTTAGGTAATTATTTATTTTATAAAAATAAAAAATAAATTACCATGATAAAGAAAAACATTTTATCTTCCTAATACTTATTTATAATTATATTTTTATATTGTATACCATTATATAGAAAATCAATTTGTTATTAAAAGTTTATTGGGACATATTTAAATTTTATTTAAATAAAATAAATTACATGTCCTAATATCATTGAAGTGGCTTTCAAAGGACACCATTTAGACCCAAAGATCATGTTGGTTGAAACAATATTTTCCAATGCTATTAATACAATTTTTAGGGTGATTTCATAATAGTATTCTTACACTTAATTACATGATTTACCAATTTATCGTATTAATACAAATTACCGAAGTAACTATTAATAATGCTCGAAAATAAAATAAATGTATTTATATAATTTGGACATAATGATTCCAAATATGGAATCCCGTTTTCAAATTTCAAATCATATATTTTTCATTAATTAATTTAAAATTAATCTTGTTGTCGGAAAGCAGGAATAAGTTTTAAAGGTTAAAAAATTAAAAAATATTGGAATGTTTTTACATCTGAATTCAATGTTAAATTAATTCCAATGAAATAAAATATATTAAATAAAAAATATATATTCTATTTATACTTTAAAATAATTCAATCCTATAATTTATCCAAAAAAATTATTTCGACCAAAAAATATGTTTTTAATTAAAAACTAGTTTGTTTTAACTATTCATTAAAATTTGAAAGTGACTAGAAAAATATTGAAATTTTATCCAAAGTATATTTTCATATACCTCATCCAAATTACATGTTTTTTTTCATAAAATAATTATTAATGTGTCAAAATCATAATTTAAAAATGGATCACCATTAAAATGCTGTAAAATTTTCCTATTAAAAATTAATGTTTTTATACATCAAATAAGATTTATTCATACCCTAGGGAAGAAATATCTACTGATTTAATATAGAAAATATTATATTAATTATATAACATATGTATTTCGTCAATTTTATTTACTAATAGTAATTCACCAAATTTATTAATACAAAAAATAACAAAATATAATTTATTTATATTTTTCATAAATAATTGGTTGTGAATGAATTCACCATACATTTTCGTACATCTGTAATATTTATTTCCTATTACAAAAAATATAGGATAAAATTATCATTTTATACTATGTGAATATCACAGATCATTTAACCTCACGATTTCGTGGAATGTAAGCTATTGAAATATTAAAATTATTTAGAGAAAATATTTCATAAAAACATCCGGATGTCACATTCTACCCCCTTAAACAGAATTTCACTCCTAAAATTCATTACATGGATATAAACAGAATAGGATATATCTCCCTTATCATATCCTCATACTCTCATGTATCTTCTAAAAATTAGTGGTTCCACAAAATAACTTTAATCAAATGAGTGGTGTTGTTTGGTAGAAGTTATTAACTACAATCCAGATTCTCTATCGATTGTTCTTTATAAGAAATATTTTTCTCTAATGGTACATCTTATTAGATTAGTACATGTGAAGGATCAGGTATGTAATTTTTTAGAAGAGATAAATAAAACACATCATGAACTTGGAGGAGATTCGCTGGGAGCACCAGTCGATAAACTATCTACCCAATAAGATCTAGAATTTAAAAAGGACTGATATACATTGGTATTATCTTCTGCTTATTTCCAAATCTATTTTTTCTCTTTAAGGTATAAATTCATAGAAACACCTTTTCACCCACTTCAAAAACTCAATATTTTATTTGATTATCAGCATAACTTTTTTTTCGGAAAACGAGATGCTATTATGTGTTCATTAATAGATCAAACCTTTTTTTCCATTTCATCAACAAGATCTAGTCCTAATAGCTTTCTTTCCCCAACTTCATCCCATAAAGTTGGAGTTCATAACTTTTTCCCATAGATGACTTCATAAGGAATGATATGAATATTGGAGTGAAATATATTATTGTAATAAATTTCAACGAATGGTATGTGTAGATACAAACAATATTTGAAATCTAAAGAGAAATATATCAATATGTCTTATAGAGTTTGAATTTTCCTCTCAGACTGACAGTTTGTCTATGTATGGAAAAAGTAATGAATCTTATTTTTGTATCCAAATCCTATTAATTAATTTACTAGAACATTGAGGAAAACCTCATATCCTGATCAAATATAATGTAAAATGGTAATCCATGCAATCTGACCACTTCCTTTGTATATATCCTTGAAATCTAATGAAGAGAGAAATAGTATAATTTAGATATAATAATTTAACACATCACTATCATGTTAATTCATTTAATTTTACATTGAAAACTAAATTAAAATAATATAATTTAGATATAATAATTTAACACATCACTATCATGTTATATGTATCTAAAAATACTATTAAAAAAATAAATAATTTAATTTATATTACATTTAATGTTTCTCAAAATCATTTCTTTTATTTTTGAATTAATAGAAAAAATAATGTGACATTATTTCATAAGAATTTAATTAAATTATGTTATTTCTAAATTTTTTTAATAAATTTTCACAAAGAAAAAGTAATTTAACTTTCAATTCACTTTTTATAATAAACCATTTTTAATTTTTTTCCTTGTGAAAAAATATTGTAGTTATCAGAAGAAATAATGTTATATTTTTGTATTTATCTTTTATATTAATATTTTAAGGGAATTATCATAAAAATATGTCTTAAAGTGGACATTTAATTGATAATTTGATTGAAAAGGATAAACTACAATCATCAAATAGGATAAATGAAGGTTTTTTGTTAACCATTTGTCCCTGTCATATTAATTTTTACAATAACTACCAAATTTAACCCTTTACCATGTTGATTTTTTACTTTATTAGTACTCATTATGACCAAAAATAATGTTGACATTATTAAATAATATTTTTTATATTTATTTCAAAAATGAAATTAATTTTACCAAACACAATAACTATAAGTGGTATAAATTCATTTAATAATAATCTTAAAGAGTATAATGAAAAATAGATTTCTAAAAAAAATAATTTTTAAGTGTAAAGGTATTTTATAACAATTTCAATTATGATGTTCACTATAATATCAATAATATTAATATTTATAACTTAATTACAATATATTAATTTACAATCAAATTTTAAAAAATATGGATCTTTTTTAATGGCAGTTTATAAAAAATGAATATATTTTAATATTGAAAGACAAATTCCACTTTTTGGAAAAATCCCAAAATTTCAAAACATGCTAAATTTGATATGATGATTTCAAAAATTATATATGTTTTAAAAAATAAAAATCTAAATGATACATAAATTATTTATACTATTTTATAAAAAATATTCAATACCATTTTTATTGAAAAATTATTTTGAGGAATAAAATTATGTTATTAAAATATGAGTGATTTTTCATAAGTACTTTCAAATATATTTATATATGTTGGGAACTTTATAAATATTTCATCATTCCATCATTACTATTTATACCTTCCAATTCACTAGGAATGTAAAAAATTTAATATTTAAATAATATATTTCTTGGGTAATTTAATCACAATTTTTCATATTGTATATTCTATCGATCATAATGCATTTATTTTAAAATATATCGTTATTCCAATATAAAAATCATACCACCATTCATGTAGATAGTAATCCTGACCCAACAACATTGAGTTATAATTGTTGGATGAATAAGAAGAAACTATTTCATAATTAAAATTTAGCTTATATATATGATTAAGGATTTAAAATATGTATTTAGTTTCCCACATTTTACATTACACCATTTATAGAACAATCAAAGTTAAGAGGTGGATAATAATACACACCTTCCATGGATTTGATTGTATGAATTTACACATGAGTGAATTTTTTATTTCATTATTGTAGGGAGGGAAATGAATTAAAAAATAAAATATCTCTTAAGACTCATAATTATTCCATATATTGTATATTTATTTATTAAATATATATTCACAACCATCAATGTTATGTGGTGATGAAAAATGAAATTTTAGACTTATGGAAGACATAGTATGCACAAATACACAAGCGATATATTGATTTTCCATGGGACAAAAGGGTTGTAGTTAATGTTTGTTTCACTTAATAGATACCATATTATTATAATTATGATATATATATAATTATACATGGATTCTTAGTGATTATTTACGGGAGGATTCAGAAGAAATAAACTTGAAAGTGCATGATTAAGATAATTACCTACCCTTTGGATATCATCGTTAGGTAACACATGAACAAATATTTTAGTTGACTACCGAAAAAACAATATATTGATCTAAAAGGAGGATTATATGGGGTGTATTAGTGTTTTTAGATATATTATTATGAATGTCTATGGATAATTGAGTAGAGGAGTGGTCAATTTATAAATGAGGGGCAGATTTTCTATAAATACACGATTTCATATCATATAATAAATATCATACTCATATAAATTGGAAGCAATTTAGTCATATTTTTAATATAATATTTTTAGGGTCAGTAATCCTATAATTCAATAAATTTACTAGAGGTTTAAATATTATTATGCCTATAACAAATGATTTTACACATTAACTGAATTCCATAATTTACTAAGGGGACTATTAATTACTATGGTTATAATGACCTTGGATATTCATACATAGACATTAAATATTTTAAAATTAATTTTAATTAGTTTATAAAAAAATGAATAGGGACAATAATATTTTTGTGACTTTGGAGACTAGGAAAAAAATCATCTAATTAGGTGAATGATATTCAATGTATCCAATAAAGATCTTCCCATTGAGTACCATTCTCAAACATACCCTACTTAAAACCATTGTTCATAACATGTTGAAGGCAAACATAAGAATGACAGAGATTATATTCTTAGTATGGCTATGAAAGTGTGATATCGAAGATAACATAATCATGACATTATAATAATGGTATGAGAACTTGATATTAACATTTTAAGACCACAAACTTCATATAATAGACCATAATTTTAAATAATGGAAAAAAATATTTTTATTTCATCAGACATGAATCATAACAAAATCAATAAACATGAATCATGATGGAATAAAATTTTCCCAAGACATAGAATTTTGGAATACACATAATCATTAAAAATCATATGTTATGTATACCCACTAGGCCATTCATAAGGTTTTCAGCTTAGGATAACCATTCATGTAACTACTTCACGATTCAAATGACCTCCCATGTAAAAACATTCTGTCTTGGGAGAACCTCCTTTATATTGTTACCGCTCATATAACATTAATTATTACCCAATTCATTGGAGGGAAATATAGGTCCCACCTATCAATAATGAAAATCATATATATGTGTTCTAAAAGATCATAAATAATTCATCATATCATAACCCATGAAATGAAAATGGATAACATAAAAATTTTATATCATCTAAACCTATGTAAACAATATAGTTTTCATAATTATTTCATAATTTCAACATAGAATAACCCTTGAAAAGACGTGGGATTCATAATCATTTCATCATTGAATAACCCATGAAAGATAAAAAAAGTTTCATAAACATCTTGTAATTATATACCTAATTCATTCAGATTTAGAATAAGAATGATATCCTTGGATGATTATCCTAGTAATTAATAAATGACATCAAATGATGAAATATTAGATGAAAAATGGTTTCGAAATATTTCATGGAATATTTATTGAGGAAAAATAACATTTGAAATTTTAAAACACTGTTTTAAAAATAGAAAATTTAGAATATCATTTTATTTTAAAATACCCATAAAAAATATAATTTATGATTCAAATAAAAAAATGCCCAAGTAAGAGGGAATTTATGTCCATATAGTACAAATTAAAACAATGATTACTTTCACATTTTTTTTAATAAAATAAAAAAATTCATTTTGTGAAAAATATCATGATGATTTCGTTGATAATATTTTGCAAAAAAAGTCAGACATGGTAAAACAATTTATTTCCGAATTAGTAGGAGTATGATAAAAAACTATCAACACACTTTTAGGAAACATATTTTTTGAATAAAAAGTGTTTTCAACCAAAAATACAATCATTATTAAAAATATTATTTTGAACTCTTGAGTACATAAAGAGAATAAAAAAATGGAAACATTAATTCTGATGAAATAACCAGACAAGAATAAAATTCAACATATTATTGTGGGATAGATCATAATATATAATCATTGGAAGAATAATCATAAAAAATACTAATAAAATATTATAATATAACATTAAAATCTTACCACTATTGTAACATGAATCATAATCCCCACAAAATAATATCATTAATCCTAAATAATATATAATTAATAGATTTATATTAATTGTATATAATATCATTGGGTTAGTATATAATTCCCCATACTTTACATACAGTAATATGACTTCAAAGTTGATGAATATTTATTTAAAAATATATGAAATCCTAGAAAGGACTATATTGGTCAAATTTCTTTAGAAATTGAGAAACATGCACTATTAGTTCATTAGACATCTTCGTTGTCTCCCACTTATTTCATCATAATGAGACACCTTTTGAAATATCATGCCTAGTACCCTTCTATATGACCTGGGTAAAAGAATCATATGATAAGGTCAGATCACATGCTTAGTAAGGGTATACAAGGGAGATATCAATCATATTATAATCGTACGATATAAGAACTTAACATTTTAAAATCTTATCCTGCATATAAAATATCATGATATAATTCCATGGAATAAATCATGATAGTTAATAAGAATAAATGAACGTAATACCAAAAGTCATAACATAAGTCATTATATTTTTTGGCATGCACATAATAAAATAAAATCATTTTATTTTAGTCAAGGTTTATTGGCAAGACCATTATAGTAGACAATTTCTTTTATTGAATCGATATCAATCCTCGTTTCAGTCCTGTATAATTGCTCCAAGATCATTTATCGTGCCATCCATATCTATGTCATGATATATAAATATTTACCCAATGCATTCGAGGGAAATATAGGTCCCACCCATCTCATAATGAAACCATTCTTACGTGTTCCAGAAAAACATGAATCATTCATCATAACATAACCCAAGGAATAAATTGGGTTTCTTAAACATCATTCCATCATAATCCATATAAAATAAATGGATTTCTTAAATAAAATTCCACCACAAACACAATCAAACCATAGTAATAATATGGAAAGAAACATAACTATATTTATATAATGTCATGTTAGATGGAAAATAATTTTGATAAAACACATGATATTAATTTTTGGAGAAAATATCCTTTCATTTTCAATTTTTTTCTTTTCTCAAAATTTCCTGAAAGTTACAAAGAAAAGAATTTACTTGAAAATAAACTTGAAATTTTGTAAATTAAACTTCATGGAAATATGTTATTATAAAGATGTAAAAATATGTTCATATTTTATAAGTGAAAAAACATTCTGCTTGTACTTTTGCCAAAAAAGTTAAAAAGTACCTTATATCGAATAATGGCAAAATATTATTTTCATACCTTTAAAAAAAATCACCAATGGGTAAAATTGAATTTAAAAAATTGTAGAAAAATATAAATAGTATTACATATTTAGGAAAAATGTATGTAATTGATAAATATACCCCAATAAATACCTACGTATAAACAATTTTGGATAATAATGAGATTGATAAATTATCCCTAAGCATAGGTCTGATTTCCATTTTTGGAATCTAAACCTCCATTATAATGATTTAAATAATTTCATTGATTTATTTTTAAATCATAGAAAATTTTATGTTATTTTATATGATTTTATTATCATCCATTTTTAATAACATTTAATTATTACTTGTTATTCGGGTGTTAACTACTTTATTTTCTTATGCTTGTTTTATCGAATAAGTTCAAATTACCATTCATAAGTCATAGTAATATAATTACAAAATGATATTAACATTATATATATGTATAATATTTATTTATTATATACTTTTATATAATCATTATTTAATGAAGATCATGTAGAATGAATCACACCACATCGTGGAGACGGTTGGTCATACATACACACAAGTAGCGATATCATTCCCCTAATTGTGGAATTATATTGAAGTGAATGGAGTATAATATTTAATAATAAATATAATATTATAATAATCATATTTAATTATTATTTCCATAATTATAGCCATCCTATTAAAGTGGGGGTGAAAAATAGATTACACCACAATATGGAGATGGTTAACCGTACGTACGGATGAGTAGTGATTTTGTTTTTCCTAGGATGGATAGAAAACAGAATATGGTTTTTTCATAATTATAATAAAATCTCAGTATATAAGTGATACTGTCTTTATTACTTTACAATGAGAAAACTCATGAAGATAAGTAGAAGAAGAAAGAATTTTGAAAGATTTGATGGAGGAGATTACCTCTTCTTCAACGTGCTTCATCTAAATATCCTCTTAGAGAACTATAGTTGGCCTTTGAAGAAGACATGAATATAAAGAATGTTACTTGGGATGTTTATGAGGGAATATATCCATGGATTTCCAAGAATTATGGCTCAATGTAAATTGAAGAGATGAGGGAGGAGGTTTCATTTTATAATTTAGGCGAGGGGCACTTTGGAGATCTCCAAAAATATTAATTTATAATAAAATAAAACCCCATCCTAAAACATCAAAAATTACCCAAATTTGAAGATGATATTATATAATGTTTCAATATCACCAACCAATAAAATTAGTATAAGTATTAGTATGAATATAAACCTTATAAATTTAATTAACACTTAGTTATTTTGTTTAATTTTTGACTACGATAACAAATATTTCGATATTAAAAGGGTAAAATATTTAATTATTAGATATAAATTAGACCATAAAAAAACTTTAAGACATTTAAGACCATATCATAATTATTCTATATTTTTAAAAATGTATATTGTTTTTTAATTAATTTAATAAACAGTCAATAGTGTCAATTTTTACACTATTAAATTCATTGATTTTAAAAAATAATAATATAAAAATAAAAATTTGGAAAAGCTATTTTATTATATTCTTAAGAGGATCAGGTCATCTTGAAAATTCATTAGACAAATGAATTAGGCCAATTTATATTTCGATGAATATTTTTAATAACATGTATTTGTGATCTCTGTTAATAAAATAATTTGTAAATCAATTTTTCATAATTATTTAATATACTTATTTTTTGATTAAAAATTAATAATAAATTACAATAATGAATATATATGTACTAGATTTTATAATATTATATATTTTCCAATTTATCTTATGTGAAATCCAACATTTAAAATGTTATAATTATGAAATTATGAATGTGACAACTTTAACATCATAGTAAATAAAACAATATAAATGAACAATATATCCAATAAGGCTCCAAATAGTCAATAACTAGACCCTTGGATGGTTATGGTCTATATATACTCTGATATAATATTTGGTCATGTTTTGGGTACTTTTATGGTTATTATAATTTTAATAAATATGTTTTTTTTGATTTCTCATCAATTAATTAATTTTTGCATCATCAAATTATATGACTTTAAGGTAATTATTTATTTTATAAAAATGAAAAATAAATTAACATGATAAAAAAAACATTTTATCTTCATAATAAATATTTATATCTAAATTTTTATTTTGTATAACCTTATATATAAAATCAATTAGTTATTAAAAGTTTATTGGCACATTTTTAACTTTTATTTAAATAAAATAAAATACATGTCCTAATCTCATCCAAGTGGATTTCAAAGGACACCATTTTGACCCAAGGATTATTTTGGTTGAAAAAAACTTGTCCAATGCTATTAATACAATTTTTAGGGTGATTTCATAATAGTATTCTTACCCTTAATTACATGATTTACCAATTTATTATATTAATACAAATTACTGAAATAACTATTAATAATGACCAAAAATAAAATAAATATATTTATATAATTTGGACATAATGATTCCATATATGGAATCCATTTTTCAAATTTCAAATCACATATTTTTCATTAATTAATTTAAAATTAATCTTGTTGTCGGAAAGAGGGAATACGTTTTAAAGGTTAAAACATTATGAAATACTGAAACATTTTTACATATGAATTCAATGTAAAATTAATTCTAATGAAATAAAATATATTGAATGAAAAATATATATTCTATTTATACTTTAAAATAATTCAATCTTATAATTTATCCAAAAAAAGTATTTCATGAATTTTTTTAATTACAAACTTGTTTGTTTCAACTAATCATTAAAATTTGAAAGTGACTAGAAAAATATTGATATTCCATCCAAAGTAAATTTTCATATACCTCATCCAAATAACATGTTTTTTCATAAAATAATTATTAATGTGTCAAATCATAATTTAAAAATGGATCACCATTAAAATGCTGTAAAATTATCATATTAAAAATTTATGTTTTTATACATCAAATAGGATTTATTCACACCCTAGGGAAAAAATATCTATTGGTTTAATATAAAAAATATTTTATTAATTATATAACATATGTATTTCCTTAATTTTATTTACTAATATTAATTCACTAAATTTATTAATACAAAAAAATAAAAATATATAATTGGTTTATATTATTCATAAATAATTGGTTGTGAATGAATTCACCATACATTTTCGTACGTTAGTTATATTTATTTCTAGTAACAAAAAATATAGGTTTAAATTATCATTTTATACTAAGTGAATCTCGCAGATCATTTAACCTCACTATTTCATGCAATGTAAGCTATTGAAATATTAAAATTATTTAGAGAAAATATATCATAAAATCATCCGGATGTCCCATTTTACCCCCTTAAACTGGATTTCACTCTTAAAATTCATCACATGGATATAAAAAGAATAGTATATCTCTCCCTTATCATATCATCATACTCCCATGTATCTTCTAAAAATTAGTGGTTCCACCAAAAAACATTATCCAAGTGAGTGGTCTTGTTTTATAGAAGTATTTAACTACAATCTAGATTCTCTATCGATTTTTCTTTATAAGAAATATTTCTCTCCAATGGTACATCTTCTTAGATTAGTAAATTTGAAGGATCAAGTATGTACTTTCTCAGAAGAGATAAATGTAACACATCTTGAACTTGGAAGAGATTTGGTGGGAGCTCTAGTCGGTAAGCTATCTACCAAATAAGATCTAGAATTTCTAAAGGACTGATATACATTGGGATTATCTTGTGTTTATTTTCAAATCCCTTTTTTCTCTTCAAGGTAGATATTCAGATAAACTCCTTGTCACCCACTTAAAACACTTAGTAATTTCTTTGACTGTCAGCATAACTTTTTTTTCTGACATTGAGATGATATTATGTGTTCTTTAATAGATCTAACCTTTTTTCCATTTTATCAACAAGATCTGGTCCTAATAGCTTTCTTTCACCAACTTCATCTCATAAAGTTGGAGTTCTTCACTTCTTTACATAGATGACTTCATGAGGAATGATATAAATATTGGAGTTAAATATATTTTTGTAATAAATTTCAATGAAAGGTATGTGTGGATACAAACAATCTTTGAAATCCAAAGAGAAATCTCTCAATATGTCTTATAAAGTTTGAATTTTCCTCTCAGACTAACAGTTTGTCTAC
This sequence comes from Viscum album, assembly GCA_963277665.1. Lineage (NCBI taxonomy): Eukaryota > Viridiplantae > Streptophyta > Magnoliopsida > Santalales > Viscaceae > Viscum > Viscum album. The sequence continues at coordinate 1,059,906 of CAUJRU010000149.1, read as the reverse complement.
GTATGAAAAAAGTAATGAATCTTATTTCTGTATCCAAATCATGTTAATTAATTATATAGAACATTGAGGGAAACCTCATATCCTGATCAAATATAATGTAAAATATAAATCCACACAATCTGACCACTTACTTTTTATATATCCTTGAAATCTAATTAAGAGAGGAATCTTCTCTAATAGAAATTAAGTGTGTCGACTTCATAAGGTGATCAACTATAACCCATAGAGAATTATGAACTTTAGATGTTTTCATAATTCCGACAACAAAGTTCATAGTGATGTCTTACCATTTCCATTATGGTATGGTTAATGGTTATAATATATCCTTATACTTTTGTCTTTTAGTCATATCATTCATAAAATCCAAGCACTAAGAGACATATTCTAAAAAACATCTCTTCATGCCATCCCCCCAGAAATACTTTTTCAGGTCCTTGTATATATATTTGTTCCCATGCTGATGAGAAAATGAATAACTATGAGATTCATCAATATATCCTTCATTGATTCTTGTAGGGAGGAATACAAACACATTCCTAAAACATATTATTAAATCAAAATCAAGGTTAAATTCAGGAAAAATTTTCACCTTCTATTATAGCTTTATATCTTCCTTCTATGCCTCCTTAATCTTCACGTATATTGATGTATGTATATTGATTTGATAAAGATAATACTTATCACCTTCATTAAAAATTTCAAGATCCATCCTTTGAAAATCCATTAATATATGATATTTTATGATCCTCATCATGTATATGATATCTTGGACCTTTCAACTCAAAGAATATTTTACCTTTTTCATTTTCCTAGGGTGGAAATGTATTGAGCAGTCATAATATTTAATCAACTCGAACCATCTTCTTTGGTGCATATTCAAATCATTTTGTGTGAAAATATAATTTAATCTTTTATGATGAGAATAAATATGACGCCTTTCACCATAAAAGACGATGTATCCATATCTTTAATAAAAATATTACCACATATAACTCCAAATCATGAGTTGGGTAATTTTACTCATGGATTTTCAATTTCTGTGAGGCATAAGCTATCACCATATAAATTTTCATTAGAACACATCCCATAACCTTTTTGGATGCATCAATGTAGATCTCAAACTATTCTCCACTGAAAGGTAGTCTGAGCATAGGTTCACTGGCTAACCATTTTTGAGCTCCTTGAAATTCTCTTAACATTCATCGATCCACAATAAATAAACTCTTTTTTGAGTCAACATGTTTAGTGGATTAGATAATCCTGAAAATTCATTAACAAAAAATTGATAATATCCAGCAAACAAGGAAAACCTTGGATCTTATTTTAATTTTTCTATCTCATATAGCTTTCAATAACTTCTACTTTGTTGGATCCATTGATATCCCCTCTCTTATGATTATGTGACCCAAAAATGAAACTTTCAGAAGCCAAAATTCATACATTATAAATTTTTCATAACGATTCTTCCTTCTTGGAGTCATTAGTATAATTATAAACTGATCTTCATGTTCTACATTTATCATCAAATAGACAAGAATATAATAAATAATGAATACCGAAAATTGATTACGATAGTCTCTAAAGACTATATTATTTATATCCTTGAATATAGGGGGGGGGGAATTAGTAAGACCAAAAGGCACACTATAAATTAATAATGTCCATACCTTGTACATAATGATGTATTTGGTATATCCTCCTTATTAAACATTAATTGATGATATTATGAAGGAATATAAATATCAATACAATATTTATCTCCATGTATTTGTTCAAATAAATTATGAATTAGGGGAAGAGTATATTTTTTATTGATAGTGATCCTGTGAAGATATCGATATTCAATGTAGAGTCTCATTGATCCATAATTCTTATTAACAAACAGGAAAGCATCACCCCAAGGTGACACACTAGGGAATATGAAGCCCTTTTCATGATTCTCTAGGATTTACATAATCAATTACTGCATCTGAATTGGGGATATTATATGTGGTGTATTTGGAATAGGAACAACACCCGATATTAGTTCTCTTGAATACTAAACATCATGATTTGGTGAAGGACCAGGTAATTCTTCCTGAAATACATCATCAAAATCCTATAAAATGTCTATATTCTTAATTTTTATTTTCTCCACTATAATTTGAGATAGATAACATTCATTTATGGGGATTGAGTCCCATAATATGGAAGAGTTTTCCACTAGAAGTTTATACTCATCCTTGCATCAATAGATGATCATAGATTGATCCGAAATATGAAATATGAATTCCCTTCCATAGAAATTGATATGACATCCATATATAGAAATCCATTACATGTCATGAATCACATAAAATTCTACTATAGGAAGGATCAAAATATTTTATGGAAGCACTTTTCCACAAACATCAACTAGAGAAGAATTATGAACATTTGATGCGATTTTTGTTCCATTAAGAGTTGTCACAACTAACTCAACACATAATTTTTGAGGTAATATAGTGATAACATTAAAAAATTCTACAAAAATAAAATATTGGGTGGATCTAGAATCAAATAACACATTTTCTACTTTAGAGTGGATGGTATGTGTACGTTTCACCACTTTATTATCATACTCCACATCACTAATAGTGATCTTGGGTGACTTGATATTGTCTTTTGACTTAAGAGTTTGCTGATTTCAATCATCATCAATAACCCTTAGATATGGGCATTGATTGGCATAATTCTGCATTTCCCTATGCTTGTATCATTGAATTGTATTAGGTGCAATTTTTTAAGCCTTTTCTCTATTCGCATCATTAGATACATTTTTCCAATCACTTAGGAATTCAACTACTTGATGACCTTATTTTACACACTTACAACAATTACAAGTCAATTTAAGTCTATTTCCTCCATATTTATTTCCAAACATTGAGCACTAGGGTAAAATCATCATCTTTTCAGTGTGGTATTTATATTTTACATTTAATTTTATATTTCTCTTCTTATCAACACCATAGTAATTATGGGTTACACCTATATCCATATCAACCTTGAGATCATATCAAATGATTTATTTATAGTGATTGAAGTCCGTTATGGCTTAAGACCTTTTGATACCCGGTTATTCCACTAAAGGATCAATCAATTTTACTCTCAGGTTGGATAATAATTCCAGAAGTGTAACTTGCTGATCTTGTAAAATATACATCTTATGTACCAACACATTCCATGAATTGTTTCTTAAGTTCAAGGAACTCCTTCACCACATTAGTTCAATAAATATGTGGAATGCACTTATTGAAATATATCTTCATGAACTCATCCCATTACATGGATTCAATTTCATCTCCTTGCCTCATATTCTTGACAAGGTTCACTATTAACAAGCTTAACCTTATAAATGATAGACTAATAAGATGAATTTATCATGTTTTGAAAATTGGATAAATAAAAATACCTTTTTAGTTATACTAATACATTTTTATTCAATAATGGATTAGAATACCCACTGAATGAAGGTGGTCACTGCCTCATGAATGAATTAATAGAACGTAGTTCCCACCCTTTCTAATTTGGAAGTCCTACATTATTCATATCTTCAAAAAGTTCTGTGAGCACAGCTATGAAATTTTTCATTCCTTCAATGATAAAATTTAGTTTCCTAAAAGGAGAATCATTTCCTTTACCATTGTATTTATAATGAAAATAATTCATTAGGCATCTAACCATTGACTAAAACCAAGAACCATAGTGTGAGAAATACTAATCATAATTGGAAAACTAAATTATCAAGAATAAAATTTCAATTTAAGAAAAATTATGTTTTATCCTAGGTTATTCATGATCATTTTTCAAACACTATGATTGTAAATTATACTCTGACATATCCTTTGGGATCGTACTAAGGTTTTCTCATCATAGTTTATAAAGGTTAACTATACCTTTCCTCTGATACAAACTATAATTCCCCATACATTACATAAATTGATATTACATAAAATTCAAAGATTATTCATTACAAAATATAACAAATCCATGATAATAATGTATAGGTATACTTACTTTTGAAATTGGGAAACATAAATAACAAGTTCATAATACATATTCATTGTCTCCCACTTAATTGAGCATAACTAGACCCATTCTGACATATCTTACTGAATGGCCTTCTTCACGATCTTAGGGAAAATAAATATATGAAAGGGTGATATCATATTATTAGTAAGGGTAAAAAATAGAGATATCAATCATATCATAATCCTAAGATGAAAGAATATAACATTTGAAAATATTATCCTATATATGAAATATCATGATATTATGCCATGGGGTAAATCATGAAAGTTCATAAGAATAAATGAATGTAATCCCAAAAGTCATATCATAATACATAAAATTTTGTGGCATACCCATAAGGATAGAAAATCAATTCATTTTAGTCAAGGATCATTTTCAAGACCATCATAATGAACAAAGTCCATTAATGAGTTGAGTTCACTCCTCATTCTAGCCCTGTATTATAGAACTGAGATCATTTCTTATTTTAGCCATGTCTATCTCATGAGATATAAATCGTTAACCAATGAATTGGAGAGAGTTTTAGGTCACACCCATATTATAATGAAATCACTCTTACATGGTCTACGAAAACATTAATCACTCATAATAGCATAACCCAAGGAATAAAATGGGTTTCGTAAACATCATTTTATTATAATCCATATAAAACAATTTGATTACATAAATATCATCCATCATAAAAAATCAAAAAGTATTAATAATAAGTATGAAAAAATAACCCTATTTATTGAATGTAACCTTATATAGAAAAAATTTGGATAAAACACTTGATATTAATTCTTTAGAAAAATTTCCTTCCTTGTTCAGAAATATTTCCATTTATCAAAATACCATGGGATTCGAAAATAAAATAATTTATTTGAAAATAAAATAATTTATTTGAAAATAAAACAATTTATTTGAAAATAAACTTGAAATAGTATAGAGGATGGTTCATGGAAATATTGGCATTATGAATATATGAAAATCCATTCATGCTATATAAGGTAAAATAACATTCTCCTCATACATTTGCTGTAAAAGTCAAAAAGTAACTCATATCAAATAACAACAAAAGATTCCATTCATACAATTTTAAAAAAATTCATCAATGGGTAAAATTAACTTTAAATTTTTAATAAGAATATAAATATTATTACATATTAAGGAAACATGTAAGTGGATTATAAATACAACCCAATAAATACATACATTTAAACAATCTCAGATAATAATGATATTGGGAAAGTATCCTTTACCTTAGATCCGATTTCCATTGTATGTATCCTAGCATCATGTATAATGATTTTAATAATGTCATTTTACTTATTTCATAAACATAGTAATTTTTATGATATCATATGTTATCATCTTATCATCTGTTAGTTAATAACATTTCATTATTACTTGTTATTCGGTCATTAACTACTTCATTTTTATGCATGTTTTGTAGAATAAGTTCCAGTTCAACTTCATAGATCATAGTTATTTCATTAAAAATTATATTAACATTATATATATCATATTTATTAATTACATACATTTATATAATAATTCTTTATTGATGATCATGCAGAATGAATTGGGTCACATTGTTTAATGGTAGGCCGTATGTACGCATGAGCAACAATATCATACCCATAATTGTAGAATGGTATTGAAGTGAATGGTGTATAAAATTTAGAATCTATATCAATTTATAATAATCATATATAGTTATTATTTCCATAATTATACCCATCTATGTAAGGTGGTGGTGAAAAATAGTTTACACCACTGCGTGGAGACCGTAAGTCGTACGGACACACACATGGTGATATTGGTTTTCGTAGGATGGATAAAAGGTAAAAGATGGTTGTTTCATAATATTAATAAAATATTAGTATACATGTGATACTGGAGTTATTAATTTATAATTAATAAATGCATAAAGATGATGTTGAATAAGAACGAAGTTTGACAAAAATCAGTAGAGGAGATTACCTCTTCTTCAACGTGTTTATTCTAAATCTCTTATTAGAACACTAGATACAGTCTTTGAAGAAGAATAGAACCTTTAAAATGTCAATATGGAAGCTAATAATGGAAAATGGCATGTTATGACTGTGATTTAAGCCTCAATGGGATGTTAAGAGATGAGGTATGATTCTATCTTTTATAATTGAGGTGAGGGGAGCTTTTGGGATCTCTAAAAGTATTAATTTATAGTAACATAAAACCTAATAAAAAAACCTCCAAAATGACCCAAATTCAAACCTTATATTATATAATTTTGCAATATCATCAACCAATATATTTTTGATTTGTATTTATGTCAATTTAATCCTTATTATTTTAATTAACACCTAGTTATCTTATATAATTTTTAACTACGGTAACAAATATTTCAATATTAAAAGGGTGTCAAATTTACATATTTAATGTCAATTAAACCATAAATAAAAAACATTAGTACATTAAAGGCCATATAATAATTATTATATATTTTAAAAAATGTTTATTTATTTTCAAATAAATTAATAAAACATTATTTGGATAAACAATCAATAGTCTCAATTTTAACACTATTCAATTCATTGATTTTTTAAAATATTAATATAATAAGAAAAATTCAAAAATTTTTTTTATTATATTCCTAGGAGGTCAAGGTAATATATAAAATTTATTAAATTTATTAATTAACCCAAATTATATTTACATTAATATTATTAATAAAAATTTTTTGTTATATCTATTAATAAAACAATTACAACATCAATTTTGTGTTAATATTTAATATAAAATATTTTAGAATAAATATTAAAAAAAATTCAATATTGATGATAAATATACTTTATTTAATAATAATAAATTTATTCAAATTTATCTTCTATAAAATCCATCATTTAATATGATATACTTATTAAATTATGAATGTGACTACTTTAGCACCACATTAAATAAAACAATATAAGTGTCACAATCTGTTGAATAAGGCTCCAAAGGGTCAATAACTAAACCCTTGGATGTCTATGGCCAATATATAATCAGAAAATTTTATTTTTCAAGTGTTTGCGTCCTTTTATTGTTATTATATTTTTAATGAGGAATGCATTATTAATTTATCATCATTTAATTAATCGTTATAGCGTCAAAGTATAAGTGTTTAAAATAATTTTTTATTTTCTAAAAATCATAAATAAATTGCCATGATAAATAAAAAAAATTCTTTAAAATTAGTATTTATAATTGAATTTATCTTCTTTATAAACTTATATAAAAAATTATTTAGTTATTAAAAGTTGAGTGTGACATATTTAACTTTTCTATAAATAAAATAATGTACATGTTGAAATCTCATTCAAGTGGCTTCCAAAAGACACCATTTCTATCCAAGGATTATCTAGGTTGAATAAATATTGTCCAATGAGATTAATACAAGTTTTAGGGATATTTCATAATAGTACTATTACCTTTAATTACCCGATTTACCCTTTTACCGTATTCAAAAAAATTAAAGAAGTTACTATTGATAATGCCAAAAATAAAAAATATATATTTACATAATTTTGACCTAATGTTACCAAATATGGAATCAAATTTTCAAAATTCAATTAATAGAATTTTTATTAATTAATTTAAAATTAATCTAGTTTTTGGAAAGAGAGAACGATTTTTAAAAGTTAAAACTTTGAAAAAGATTGAAATGTATTTACATTTTAACTAAATATGAAATTAATGCTAGTGAAATACATTGTATTTAATGATAAAAATATATATTTTTTTTAAACCATTAAATATTATAATTTAAAAATATACATTATTTCAATGAAAAAAGATAGTTATAATTAAAATTTTGGGAATTTTTACCATTAATAAAAATTTAAATGTTATCTGAAAAATATTACAATTTTATCCAATGTAAATTTCTATATCCCGCTTCCAAAGGAAATTTTGTTTCATCATTATTTTTTTAAAGTGTCAAAATCATAATATGAGAATGGTTCCCTATTAAAATATGGGAAAATTTCCCTTTAAATAATATTGGTTTTTATACATATAATATAGTTTATTCTTATCCTGTAAAAAAATTAACTATTTTATGAATATATAAAATATTTTATTAAGTATTTAACATATATATTCAATTAATTTCATTTAATAATACTAAATGATTAAGTATTTTTATAAACAAACTAAAAATATATAATTGATTTATATTGTTCATAAATAATTAGTAGAGGATAAATTCACCTTACATTTTAATAAGTAAGTTGTATTTGTTCCCTCTAAAATAACGACTAGCTTAAATTGGTCATTATATATTAAGGGCATTCTTCAGTTCGTTTAAACTCATAATTGTGTGAAATTAAATCATTTGAAGAATTAAAATTATTTTGATAAAATATTTCATAAAAACATTCATGTTTTACAAACAAACATGTTATATACTTAATAATTTAATTCCTAGAGAGGTGACTTGAATACAAACAAACATGAATATTGACGAGATAATGAAATAAACCCCTACCACTCTGGTAACTTTTGAATATTAATCCCCATAAAATAAATAACATCAAATGAATATTTAAATACAATTAACACAAATGAAATCATGATATATCACATCAAAAGTGTTGTAGATACACCTTATAAACAATGAGTAGTGTATAACATGAAATTTTTCCCAAAGAAGATAATTTTAGAGAAGATCCCTTATAATGATCATAACATTTAAGCGAGAATAGTGAAATGAAGTGGTCATATCTAAAAAATGTATATCCATATAAAAATATTGTAAATGAAACATAAATCAAACAAATTCCATTTCACAAAAAATTATGACACAATATAATCATCGAAGAAGTGATACATCCCAATGAAAGAAAATTTTGTTACGAAACAATTACCATAATGTGACATTCATATAATATCATCCTAGATGAGTTAATTAAAATTGAAAAATAAAATAAAATTAATTATGAATGATTCATAATATAAAATGTGAAAAAAGTTATCATATACGCCATATAATATAAATTATGTGAATAATATATAAATATTCCATAATTGATGGAAATTGTGATGTAATCCATTACCATAGGTCTGAATCATCACTTAGATTCTATATTATTTTAAATAATACAATTTCTTAATAATTTAAATTATTATGAATCATTTTTATTCTTATTATTAATTTTAATTTATTTAATATCATGTTATATTTCACTGCATAATCAATTAAGTTCACATCAGATGTTTTAATGATATATAGTTCATATGCCAAAAACGTCATCTATTGTTTGTCTATGGTAAAAGTGGTCATTATTACATCATATATAACATAATAACAAGGTTATAATTATCATTTTAAAATATAAATTATAACATTCAAATAAACCATGAGATATGGATATGAAAAATGAATTTCATTATAATCATAGAGATGATAAGTTATACTTACACATGACTAATATTTCCATTTCTGAACAATCATGATGGAAATAAAATTATTATTAGTTAATATTTTATAATCTATCTTAATAAAATAAATATAATATTATTACATTAAATTATTATATATATAATTGTAATGTGATACAGTTTTGAAATATGAATCACAATACGTTGTGGTGGTGGTAATCCTCATGTACACATGATGGACATTATTATTTTCAAATGATTAGAATAGTAAATAAATATCTGATTTATCATATTACTAGAATGAGGAAAAATTCATGAAACCCATGTATTTATACAAAATCATTGATTAAAATAGGTTTTAGGTGGAAAATATAGGAAAACATTACAATGGATCATGAGGTGACATTCCACTATACAAACGAAAAACGATTTTGTTTCCCATTTGATGAGATATTATATGGGTATAGGGTATTCTGATAAAATAAAAATATCTATAGATATATATATATCAGAGATACTGATGTTATTATATCATCATGGTGAATTTCATTTTAATGTGGTGTGTGGAGAAATAAAATAAAAATGATCAGTTAAAAACAACACATCGTCTTCAGAGAACCTCTTTAGGATTAAACAAAAGGATTTCATATTATGTTTTTTAAATTAAAACAAGGTATATAAGACAAGGTAAGGGAAATATGTAGTGTTTTTAGGTATTATCGAAATTAAATGGTTCCTTAATTTTGAATAAAATATGAGAGGATGGGAATTTTATAAGTGATGAGAGGGGCACTTTTGTAATTTCATTAAATGTTTATTTATTATAAATTTTTTATGGAATAAAATGGTCCAAAATGATATAATTTTAATATAGGATGAGTATTGGTGGAATTAAGATCATCCAATAAAACATTGACATTTTTAGATTGGCTATTTACCCATACCCCTTTATTTTACCTTGTATTATATCTTTTTTTACAATTACCGTGATAACATATGATTTTAATTTATAGTGGTCAAGATAGTTACTATAAAAGGAAAATTGGCCAATAAAGGGAACATGACTGATATTTTAACTATATCCTAAAAACATGACTGAATATAGGATATTTAGGTATTTAAAATCATTTTATAAAATATTATTAATATAAAATTTCATTAATGATTTTTTTTTCAATATATTCCATTAATATGGTTTTGAAAACAACATGACAACAATTAAATTCAAATATAACATTTTCATGCATCTCTAATTTTTTTTTCTTTATCTACAAAATTCATTTCACAAAATATTCAATTAAAATTCTATTAATTTTAATATTTTGTAAAATAATTTATTTTATTTTTATATTAATGGAAATCAATTTATTTCAGTGTTACATAAGAATTTAATATTATTATTTTACTACTAAAAATTACAAATATATCACAATGATAAAAAAATTATATATTATTTATGTGAATATTTAAAAAATAACAATTTTTTATCCCCATCACAAAATATTTTAGAAATTAAATTATAGAAAGTTATATGTTTTTCTTCATCTTTTTTAAATTTATTAAAAATGATAAAAAAAATAAATTTTGTGAAAAGTGGTAATATATTCCATACATTGATTGAAATTTCTAAAATTCACCCATAAAATATGTTAAAGGAAACTGTTACTGTTAATTTTTAGTTCTTAACATATAATTTTCAACCATAACTGTAATGTTCATAATTTTTTAAGACAAAAAAGCCTCATTGTTAATAATTTAAGATTATTTTCGGTAAAAATGTATTTATTAAATAAAAAAATACATCATAGATTATTTATTGGATACTCGTAATGGTAAAATTCGTAATAAGACCATGTAATATGCTAAAAATATTTTTTTTGGGTTTGGCACCGAGATAACATGCGATTCTGAGACCAATAGAGCCTTAGCGAAGAGGAAATTAAAATAATAAATATATGTTATTTCATGTTCATGATTGTTTCCTAAATAATTGAATAAATCCAAAAAAGTGCATCAAATGGGAAATTTGAGACCATTGTTAGGCCCTTGATGAGGGATTTACCCTCTGTGCGACATAATTTTTGTGTGTGTCAATTGTTAAGTAGAATCATTCGTGATGATAACATATGTAATATTTTTATTTATATATTTATAAATATAAGTGAATATCTATTAAATGGTATAGTTTATGATAAATTTGAGATGAAATTTATTATGAGGATAAATGGTTTACCCTAGGCACGACATAACATTTTGGTTTGTTGGGTGTTTATTAACACCAAAAACAATGATAAAATTTCAAATATTTATATTATAGATTTTTCTAAAAATTATTTAATACCTCCATAATGGTGGTTCATATGGGAAACTTTAGACCACAATTAGGTTTGGGATGTTGGTTTTACCCTAGGAACAACATAAAATTTTTTCAAATCAGGTGTCTAATTAGATTACACACAAGTATATATTAATTTTTTTATATTTTTATTAATTTTAGTATTTAAATTTGGTTTTATCCTTATTTTCCCCCAAAATAAACCTGAAAAACCTACATAATATACGTGTATGATCAAAATCCACCACATAACTCATTTTTGACCTTATTAAAATTTTCTGAGTCATAATGGGGTGAAATTAAATCCTCTATAACTACATTTGGGGTGAAAAATGGATTCAAATACAATATTGATGAGGTTTTTGACTTGATGAATGTGTAAACTATATTATGTTTTCAAATACATAAATTATTTGATTTATTTAGTGTTGATTTATTTTGAGGAATTTGATAGACTCTTGAAATAATCTTAACCCATTTTTTGATTTACATTTCTTCTTTGCATTATCTCCTTCATTCTTCCTCGTGTGCTGTGAAAAATTTGATTTCAATTGGGTTTATCTATATTTTTTCTCCTTTTTGTTGATATGTTTCCCATTTATTCTCAAATTTTATAAATATTAAATAAAAAAAATAGATAATCAAACCATAATTCATAAATAGTTTACCAAAGGTGGATTTTTTTTTAAATTTTAAAAAAAGGATAATCACATCGATTTATCAAAAGATAAATTATTACATTTATAAAAAGATAAATTCAATGTTTTGAAATTATAATTCATGAAAAAATTGAGTATGATAATTATAGAAGTATAATATTTTAATGTTTTCAAATAATAAATATGATGGGATAATTTGTTGAAATTTTCAAATAATGATTCCACAAACTCATGAACGATAATTATAAAAAGATAATTTCACCTTTAATCAGTGGATATATTTGAAAAATTATGAATATATATTTATAAGTGGATAATTTTATTTATTTATCTATATATAATTATTTATATTATCATAGAATAATTATGAAGTACTACCAAATGTATTCATGATTTAATTTAGAGCTGTTATGATATTGAATGTCTTTTGGTAATATTTCTTTGGAAATTATTTCCAATACATGCATTTTTTAGAAAATTATAATTTTAAAATTATACTAGAGAGATAAAATATCATCGCATGTGATATTTTAATGATCAATTAAAAATTATCCCAGAGATAAAATATTTTATCACATGTGATACTTTATTTATTTTTGAAATGAAATAGTTGGTTTGGCTCTAGGAACCATTGATGAATGATGATTGTTAATGTGTTTAATGCTACGATAATAAATCCAACGAATATATTTTCATGACTATTGAGGTTTAATCTCTACATATCAAACCATATTGGTTGGTTTATCCTCATCCTTGATGTTGATGAATTTTGAGGTCGGAAGTTTCCCACTTTTGGGATCTTGTTTACACATGATTCTGTATTTGATTTCGATATTGGCTTATTTGATACTGTGCTTGATTGTTAATGCATGTGGGTATGTGCGTATTCCATGAGACCCATTGTGATTCCATGAGTTATATCAGTGTATAATTTTCTATGATTGTTTTTTATCACATGGTGTTATGTTTTCTTCTATATACTAATAATGACATATTACATTATGTCATTTTGTGTTGTCACCCTGTATGTACGTTATCACCCCATTGTGGTTGTTAGTGTTATTTGAGATATGTGAACTATCATGAAATATTTATCCATTAGTGGGGGTGTATGATTAGTTATAATGATAGTGATGAGGGACTAGAGAATATGGTGGATGTATGAGGTAGCCATAGTGTTGTGTCGATGGTGTGCTCGAGGAATCCTTGATTTTCCAAGGTCCATTTACCATGTGATATTCCTATTTACGTGGGTACTAGATATTATTTTATAGAGTATCTATGAGACAAGGTACTAAGGATGGATGGATTATGATGAGTATCGTATCCATGAAACCATGAGTATTATACATAGGGGATGGTTTGATTCATCCAACTCATTCTGTTATATTTTGACATTGATTAAAATTAGGTACAGCTGAGGGTTGTGGCATCTTGGTCAGTGCATTGCCTCTTAGTTTTTCATTGTATTTTTATTCTTGTTACACATTTATAATTATTATAATAAACTTTTTATATCAGAGAAAAAAAATTAAGGATGGCATTGGCATCTCATAATGAGTGTTATACCCCCTCCATACTCTGGAATTTTGGTGTGATTATAGATTTCAAGAAAGACATAATGGAGGGAAAGGTCCCTGTGGTGGATGAATGTTTAGATGATCATGGGGATGGTGGTGGATGAGGATGAGTTTCTAAAGGGCCTGCTATTTTCTTCTATTTATTCTTTAATTTTATTTAGTTCCAGACAGTCTTGACATATTGGGAGTAGTTTGTATTAGCATGAAATATCAGCTATTTACTTTTCCATATCACTTGTCTGATTATTTATTATATTTTTTTTAATTTATTGTTGATCCTATTATGTGACACTGATGCTAGATTACCCCATTGATAGTCTTAGAACCTCACTACTATTCGATGACCTATTGTATATGGGGAGGTGCAAATGATGTCTTGTTTCCTTTCATATTAGACCCCATGGTTTATTTAAAGATGATACAATGTGTTATCAGAGCATCGGGATTCACTAACATTTTTTCCATTTGTTGTGTTGGGATAGGTTAGAAATGTGTTTGAATGGTTGGGACTCATTTAGGGGAACTATGATAGTTTCTATACACCACTAAATAGCGATCCTTCGATTTAGCATAAATTAGAGGAAATTATGTTTTACTATTACCATTAATTAAATTCTCCTTGGTTGATAAAAATGATGATGATATGTGATATTTTAGGCATGTTCATGCATAGTACTAAGAACATAGGTTCACATTCTATGTATATACTTTATGTTTTGTTTCATTATAGTTATTTATAAAATGCATTGACTTTTCATCTGTTTGGGATACTATCTCTGATTGTGTGATATATCAATGTTCCCTTGTTGTTATGATATATTATTATATTAATTTATTATTTAAACTGAGGATATTATTGTTTTAGCATAATTTTTTATGATTGTGACTAATGTCCACGGATGAATACAAGGGTTATTGTTATATTGGGTATACCTTAAGAAAATGGTAGACTCTTAGAAAAGTATTTTGTGGCCAATAGAATATTATGGAAATTAAATTTTCCTAATGTTCCTTATGTTTCATAATATTCCACCATAATGTTATTTAGGGGGACCAAAAGTTAAGCAGGATTATCATGAGCAGATCCCCTCACCAGCTCTAGTCGTCCAGGTAGTGGTTCCTTACCAGATGATCCTAAGATCCAGTGTTGAGTAAAAAAAAGATTCAAATATCCAATATCCACCATCCATCCTAGGCCCTAGGGGACCCTAAGATACTATGGATTGGGTCAATATCATAGAGGGTTTATTCAAACTCTCAGAGACACCATCATATAGGAAGGTGAATCTGGTAGACATCATACTACAGGGACCCTCCCGACAGCGGTGGGGAGTTATGTGAGAGGTTGCACAACATGATGGTCTCACTTGGGATCCATCAAGGCCCTTTTTTTGGAGAATTATTTTTGTACATGTTGAACATAAATAAATCATAATAGTTTATGGAGCTGTATCAGGGATCCATTATAGTATCAACATACACTACATGATTTACTGATCTCCTCTATTTCACCGAGCTTCTTACTGGCAGTGAAGCCCAGAAGGCCAGTAAGTTGGAAATAATACATCAAATTGATCGTAGATAGTATTTCTAGAGCTTCAACCATGATTTCATACCCAGTGGTTATGAGGAGGGTTCTGACCATTGATATGACTCTATAGTATAGAAGAGAAACAGGTATGTTCCTTCCTTTCAATACGCGAAATGGTGGACCTCCGAGTGAAATTATGAATACCTCATCCTAAATTAAGAAGTTGAAGGCTATGAACATGAATTATATAAGTGGAATGTAAGTGAATTAGTGTTTAGTATCATTAGTTCTTGCTGGAGGTGACTCATAGTTCTTTATGTATAAGAAGTTCAGACGATACAATTGGGTGTGTATAGCTATAAGGAGCTAGTGATGATAGTTTAGAAGGATAGGACACCTCTGGTTGTTTATGCTAGAGAATCAGCTAGGAGAGGGTGGAATAAATTATTATGGATTTGAAGGTCAATTAAGGGGCCTCATAGAATATAGAATTCTTAGATGAAAATTTCTTATGGAGATTTTCATAGAGATGTCATAGGTAGGGTTTACGTAGTGTATTAGATTCTGATAGTTTGTGGGGTGTGAATATTCACCATTCTAGGTAAAAATTTGACCATTTCAACACAATAATCTCTTTTCATTGATACTGGTTCATCTT
The DNA here is from genome assembly GCA_963277665.1 of Viscum album. Classification (NCBI taxonomy): domain Eukaryota; kingdom Viridiplantae; phylum Streptophyta; class Magnoliopsida; order Santalales; family Viscaceae; genus Viscum; species Viscum album. Next base: position 1,043,708 of record CAUJRU010000149.1, on the reverse strand, counting down.
ATTCTTTCACATATATATGGTTAGTTATTGGACATGACTTTAAAAGCATTCGATACTCTATTTTATTCACCCTCATAACATCATTGGTAATGAGACCCGACATTATTAACTGATTCCTAATGTTTCTACTAGACATTATTTTTAGGGACAGATGTGGGGATTCTTGATTATGGATATTATGACATTCAATATGATTTGTGGAATGAACTGGTTGACCAACTTCTGAGATAACCTTAATTTATATCATAAATAGTTATCTTTTACCTCTCTAGAGGGAGTGATGAACATGGAAATTGGAGGGTGATAACTTGAAGCAGATATTATTGGAATAATCTTGATTCATCTCAGGATGTTCATAGCACAAATGGTATCCTTTACTCTTTGATAACGATATATAAAATACCCTTCAATGTTTCCACCGATAATGGTTCTCTATTAAAATATCATTCTAAATGATTTCATATAACTCCCTTAGGATATAGGTGTTTACATTGAGTTGGGGATCATACCAGGTGCACAACCCATTATGATACCACTTTATCACAATGCACCAACTGAGCTGAAGTACTTCATGTACAAAAAGATAACTTAGAGAGGAAATAATTTATCAGACCTAGTACTTCACTATAGGCTGCACCTATTTTGTTCTCTATGAAAGTGAACAGTAGAATTTGTTTATGAATTGATTTCCAGAATATGAACCAAGTTAAAGTAAAGAACTCATATCCATTTCCTTGGATTGATGAACTGTTCAATCATCTACTAGGAACCCTTTGGTTCTCCAGGATTAATATTTGATTGGTCTGTCACTAGTTGCGCGCTAAAGAGGATAATATTATGAAGATGGACTTTTAGTGTAGGTATTTACTATTTGAGCACTTCATGATGCCATTTAGGCTAAATAAATCACTACCAATTTGTCATAGAAATCTTGAAAATGACCTCCCATACATCCATGGAATTATTGGTTTTAGTGTTCATCAATGATATCCTCAACTACTATCCAACACCAGAAAAGGATGAAAGGAAACAAGTGATAGTCCTGGGTACTCTATGAGAACATATGAATTATTTCATTCTGTCAACTTGTGACTTCTAAATTTGAGAGGTGAAGTTCCTTAGACAAGTGGTGTTTGAAACTGGTATATCTATAGACTTAGGGAAGGTCTGGGTAGTTATGTATTTGGAACATACCTAGAACATGTTTGAGAATACAAGATTTCAGATTTTGTTGGGCTATTACAAATGTTTTATCCATGAATTCTGTAAAATTTTAACACATATGACAATGTTTAAAATGAATAATGTGAAATTCCAATGAATATTCCATTATGAAGAGTATTTCCTTGAGTAAAAGAGAAGGTCAGTGAAAGAACCATTATTTTTACTCCATGATCCTAGGATTGGTTATAGAGTGTACTATGATGAAACATGTGTTAGGCCTGGAGTGGTGATGGTTTAAAGAGGGTATGTAGTGGCCTATGGATCTCATTAATTATAACCCCATGAGAGGAAATACCCTATACATTACTAGACGCTAGCAGCCATGGTCTGTGCTCAAAACTTGTTGGAGACACTTTCTCTTCATTAAGATATTTTTTGTCTGCACAGACCATAATATCCTTCACTATATCGTTACACATAGGGACCTGATCCAGAGATAGAAGATCCAGGTTATGTATATGTGGAAATTCTAACTGGAGATATTGTATTTACCTAATAAGGTTAATTTCATTGTGGATTTTCTTAGTCGTAACACAATGGCTGAGTATGATCATGGGGAGAGACCCTAGGAGGAGTAGTGAAACATGATGAGCTTATTAGATGATTATAGTATGAATTACTCTTTGGCCCATGGTTATATGGATTGAGATACCTTTTTAGTCACTTATTCACATTTGGATTATCAAAATGATAAATATAATTAAGGCTCATAGTGTGTTTTAATAAGGGAACAACTAGCTAGTGGTGACTCAATACACGAATGGTCGGTGGATGAAGATGATTTTATCTTGGTAAATGGGAGAGTTGTAGTCTCTAGTGCCACCATATTGGAGATGATGTGGGATTAAAAAACCTATACATGGTTAGTACATCCTGGTGTGATCAAGATTTATTATGTCTTCATGCCAAAATTATGCTGGTCATATATGAAGAGAGACATTACTAGTTTAATCTCATGATGTATCATCTGTCAGAGAGTGAAGGTCGAGCACTAGTTTCCTGGTGGGTTGGTGTATCTACTCAAATTACCATTGTGGAAGTTAGAGGACTTCATGATGGGCATTGTGTTGTTTTTTCCCATTCTTCAAGGATTCATTAATTTGTCTAGGTTATTTTTGATTATACAATGATGTTTTATCACTTCATACTAATTCAATAGACTCACTCTTCATAGAATCATGGAAAGATATATTTCAAAGAGATCATACACCTGAATGAAGTCACCTTAAGCCTTAATTTAGATAGTGATTTATGTTTTACATCCATAATTCGGTAGGGATTGCATAAATCCATATGAACTCAGTTGATATTTAGCATGGCATACTATCCTCAGACTACCATATTGCCTGAATAGACTATAAACATATTTAAAAATATTATTCAATCTTGAGTGCTAGAATTCTGTTGAGATTGGTATTATCACATATTTTTTATTTAGTTCACATACAATAAAATTTACCATGCATCAATTCTAATGGAACTATATGAGTCACTTTATGGGAGGCCATGCTTATCATTATTCTATTGGAATGAGTTGGTTGAGGTAGTAATTGTTAGACATAACATATTTTTGGATACCTCTGAGAGAGTGCAGATGATATGGAAGAGTTTTGTCACTACTATAGGTATTCATATAATTTATGACTACCTTAGGAGGATAGAATTGGAGTTTTCTTTGGTATATTAGGTTTTATTGATGGTGACTCTTCATTTAGGGCATAAACATTTGGGAATGCAGGGCATGCTAGTACAATGTTTTTTGTACACTTTGATATTACCAAGAGGATAGGGGAAATAACATATCTTCAAAGCTCTCTTCTCACTAATGAGGTATGCACAACATATTCCATGTGTCATATATTCATATGTATATACCCTAGTCGGTATATGTTTTTTATTATGATTATGTTGAGATATATAATGATGAATCATATAAGGATTTTCTGGTGTGGACATATACTGAAGTGATATGGTATTACAATGTAATAAAATAATAAAATACATGATTTATTGGCAGCATGGATGGAACTAAGATGAGACATGTGCATGTGATTATGATTTTTGGGCTTAGTGTCCTGAGTTTTTCACGAATTTATATTAGAGACACATCTCAGTGACAAGAAGATTATAGAGGGGGAGAAATTTGAAATCTTAAATTTTTGAAGTCAATTAAAAAACCTAAATTATAATAATTTATGATTTATTTTTAAAAAATTAATTTTTATGATAATAATAATTTAATGGATTTTGATAAGGGAAAATCATAGTTAACATAATCGAATAATAATAATTTAATGGATTTTTGAAGTCAATGTGAGTACTAGATTTTCTTGTACAGAGGATCCAGGAGACACTATGCTCTTGAGGGATAAATTACGCCAGGTATCATCTCCTTAAAACATTAAAAACACCTTATAGGTGATGGTTTGATTCTTAAAACACATTATATTATATTCTATAATAGAGGAAGTATAGGTATAGTCGGAGGTTGTAACAACTTGTTCAGTACAAAACTGCTTGGTTTTGTATTTTGTGTTTATCCCTGTTACAGATTTATCATTATTAGCATACACTTGCAGTACATGAGAAAAATATGAAAGTATGCATCAACAGTCTCCTATTAAGTCTTGTACTGACACCCTAATCGATATGTTCTATGTGTTTCTATATTTAATGGGAGACCTTTTGATAGGAAAAGTACCATTGGATGATGTTTGAGATGAAGAGCATGGGTTTGGCGCTGGTTGAGGATGATTCTCCGACGGTACAACAATTTTCTTATATTTACTCATATATATTATTTAGTTCTAGATAGGATATCCATATAGGGATCTTCTTTTATTTTTCAAACATATATTCCAATTACTTTTCCTCCTGATTATTATTATTATTTAATATATTTTCATTGTTTATTATTGATCCTATGATGTGATATTGAGGGTATAGTCTCCTCATTGATGGACATAGATCCTCACTAAAATTAAGAAGCCTTATATATATAGGTATGCACACATTATGTCATTTTACCTTCTTGATTGGATCCGATCGTTCGGTTCGGGATATTAAATTGACTACCATATTTATGGTTTTATCATTATCAGGAAAATTTATTTTTTTTACTATAAAATATTATAAAAAATTATATTCTCATTATTAAATAATATTGTTTAATTTTATTCCAAATATGGAATCCATTTATTCAAATTAAATCTCTATATTGTGGTAGAAATTTATTTTATAATAATCCAATAAATCTTGATGAAAAAGGGTTTTCTATAAAAAGGATTTTTCAATCTATAGTTATTTTTATACCAACATCAAGTATATTTTTTTATTTCTATTTAATTAATTATATTAATTATAAAAAATTATTTATATTTCAATTTAGGATCTTTTTTAATAAATTAATTGGCATTTTTATTGACATCTTAATAAAATTGTGTTTTTTCTATAAATTGAAAAATCAATCTTTTTGGAAAAATTTTATATTATGAACATTAATTTATTATGATATTATGATTTCAAGATTTTATTATATTTATAAAATAGACATTCTAAATTATCTAAAAATAAATAATAATATTTCTTCATGAAAATAAATTAGAGATAGTTTCAAAGAAAATGAAGTTTTCATTAATAAAATTACATGACTAAAAATTGACTCACTATTTACTATGAATTTACCAATACATTATTATGGATTTTGATCTTTATATATATTTCATATAAAAATATATTCATATTTATACTCTAAAATTCAGTGGATAGTATATAATGGTTATATATAATGAATATATTTTATGTGTTTCTTCACACTGGTGTTCTATGTAGAAAACCAATGAATATAATGTTAATATTTAAAAATATTAGGGTGTTACATTCTATAATACAAAATAAATTGCATCTTTGAAAATTTAAAATTATTCATGTAAATAAATGGTTTGAAACTTGAAACATAGATTGTGGAAAACTGACATCATAAAAGGGTTAATAGAACTAATTCTGAAAAAGAAGGAAATGGGCATATGAAGGTCATCTAGAATATTAGAAAACTATGCTTCGAAGTAGGATAACCTGAGCAAGAGATGAAAATATGGACAGTGTGGATAAAAATAACACCCAATGACTAATAAGAAGTTATATAGAAGATGGTAATGATAAATTTAATGACCAAAACACCATAATTCTTTGACTAATGAAAACACCAATGATTAATCAAAAATAAATGTAAATGTGTAATATTTAAATATCATTTTCATAATGTTTTGGTATTTAATTATTATTGTGATAGAGGTAAGAGAATACTTTGTTGATATATTTTTATTTTATAAGCAATATTTTATCCTTTGGTAGTGCTTTGATCAATTTACAATTCATTTATTCCTCCATTAAATCAATATCCAAGATGATTTTTATTATTCCTAAGGCTAAAAATATTTACATTTAATAGATCATAAGATCCATAAAAGTGTGAACAATATTTCAAGTATTCTCTAAATAAATACCAAAACCAAAATGATTAGCATAAGTTATCAAATATAATATATTAATCATTAAACCCTCAACAATGAAACCCAATTTTCAACATAATTCATTAAATCTGTGTTTTTCCTTAAAAACCACCCCAAATACATCATACAAAATTAGAAATTAAAAATAATTTAAATAAGGTGATTTTTTTAAAATAAATAAAACATTAATCCCCTAACATTATAAAGAAACTCTCTATGCTACCAACCAAATATTTTAACAACTAGATCCCCGTACAAATTCAATTAAATGATAACTACTTCCAAAATTAACATTATCCAACTCCTTAATTAATATAATATATTATCAAATATATTTCATGAATTCAAAACTGTATTAAGATCCATCAGAAATTACTTTGACACTAAATCACTATTAATTTTAAAACTCAACTATATTATCTAATTTAATACATAAATGTAAATAATCTCATTTTCCCATTTTAATATTATTACATAAATATCAAGGACATATTAATGGGTTTATTTCCCATAATATGGTATTTCACATAAAATAATAACGTTCCTTTAAATCAATTTTCTATCTTCTGAGTACCATTAAACATATGATTTAAACTCCTAAATAAAACTAATTCAGAATAATTATGAGATGTTTCATGATTTTTATTACCAAAATATCAACAATTTAACACTTGAACAACATAATTATAAAATTCCAATACACAAAACCCTCAATTTTTCAACTTTAATTATTGTTTGTGAATATTTCCATCAATGGTCATCCATTTAACCCTTGTATTAGATTATTGAATTGGATAATTCCTATGTTTTACGAAAATATTTCATTGAACTCATTGAAAATTAATTTTTATATATCTATTATTTACAAAAAGAAAACATCTTCCCCTTCCCTGCAACATTACTTGGGGTATGTCTTTACAAATTTTTGAGATGTGGGATATTGATTCTTATATCCCTATATGGTCCCTAATTTATAATATCTTTAAAAACTCTATCATCCCATTATTTTTTGGAGTCTTAGAGTTTTATATGGTTAATTTTTTAAATCATATATCATGATAAGTGATTATGAATAATCACAATATCCTCATCTCGAGTCATGCTTCTATTTATTTTATCACAATTACTTCACTTTCCATAACATTATGTGTTAAAATGATTCCTGATGGTTTTATCCATTATATACAACCAAATATCATTGTATAATATATAATAATAATTTTTCTAAACCACATAATATTTTATTGGATGTCTAAATCATAAAACCTTCATTAAAATCTAAGAAACCTTATGTTTACAATAGGTTATTCATTAACGTCGTCAGTTTAATTACTTTATAATGGTTAATAAGGAATATGTGAATTAACCAAAAAATTAACCCTCGGAGTGTCAAGGCATGTTTCTAGTAAGGTAACATTCTATGAGAACAAGAATTATGATCAATATATGCTCGACCATCTATTTTGGGATTATTACCCCCACATACATTTTTCCAAAACCGTGTCCACAAGATGTATCCAAAAATAGATGTATCTATAAAAATACCACATAATATATAGGATAAAAAGAAATTATAATAATATAATATACATATAATTATTCTCAAATTTAGTTACATGGATTTTCTCTTAAATCTATGTTTTCATAAATTTAGCTCCCAAGCATTCATCTAAAAGAGCTCTGATACCAACTGTAATGACCCCAAATATAGTATCCCACAATCTGTGGTAAATTTATTATATGGGAATAATATACAAGTGATAACTTACCAATGGGACAAATAATTTAGTTTTCTTGATAAATTAAATAAATACTTTAATCTCACACCCCATTTCAAAACATTAGTTGCTACATAATGAAATTAAATGTTTTTCATCCTTGAACATATTTAGTGATTCCTTCTTCATATCATATAGAATGTAAAAAAATGCATGTGAGATAAAAATCATGGTTATTGTTATATATAGTTGAATAAATATTGAGTAAATAAGGAAAAATAAATTTTACATCATAAATAATTTAAAGCACATCCAACTTAATCAAAAAAGTGAGCATGAAAAACAGTATTTTGAAATTAATTTCAAATAAATAATCACTTCATGTTAAAAAAATTTCATTGATATTATTAAAAATAATCACTTGGAAAATAAGAACAGATTCCATAATGATGGAATGCATAAATTTCGATAGGCCAGGGGCTGGCGACTAGCCCAGGGGCTGGCGACTAGCACCAAAGGTGTAAAATCCCGATAACTGGGAAAGCATTTCCTTTATAAAAGAAAACAAGCACCACATAGTACAAGAGGAAGAAAAACACTAAGTAAAAAAGAAAAGCTAAAAAGTAAATGGGCCAGAATACAAACCCAAAAGAAAGTACAACTACAACTGAACAAGGGTAGGTACAGATAGCTTCCTGGGTCCTCCTCCACGGATCCTACCTGAAGGGTAGGTACAGATAGCGCAGCTCCTGGTCGTCCACCACGGATCCTACCTGAAGGGTAGGTACAGATAGCTTCCTCCATGCTCTCGTTCGTCAACCTGCTCTGTGAGTCGTCATGTCGTGTAGTCCACCTTCGGGTACTGACTCGTCGTGTAGTCCACCTCCGGGTACCGTCCAGTCTTCGAACTCTCGGCCTCCGTCAGCACTGCCTGTCGTCTGCAACCAACACAACGAGGTGCGGGCATAGCCCGTGCAGGGGTGAGTATATCGACACTCAGTAGGGACCCCGAGACCCTCAATGTCTCTATACAACCAACAAGGATAACCACAAAGAATATCTCAATAGATAACCTCTACTTAGGTATATGCCCATACACATACCTAAGTTATCAAGTAACCCATCTCAACCATGAGGAAACACAAGGATCATGAAATCAACGGATAAACACTACCCATATATATGCCCATACATATACCTAAGTTATCAAGTGACCCATCTCAATCATGAGGTATACACAAAGGTCAAAAGTCTCACCTCAAACCTGGATTTTCATTATCAAAACCGTAACTGGTGAAGAGATCCGTCTCTGGAGTGTACAGTGGTCCTGTCACGACTCCGAGGTACTGCTCACTAACCTAAGACTGCTGAAGTACTCCTCCTTTCGAGTACCGCGGGCAAGCCACCCAAACACAGTAGTGCTTCCCGCTGAGGTATGTCACCCAAACACAGTAGTGCACACCCCCTAGTAGCCTACTGAGGTACTCTCCGGATGAGTACCATAGGTCTGCACTGTCACACAGGTAGTGCTCTGTCCGCCATGGGTATGCACCTCAGAAAGTAGTGCTCCGTCCACTAGGCTAGTCGACTCACTCCAAGTCAAGTCGGTCAAGCAGTCATCAGGTCTCAGCCAGCTACATGTTCACCGTACTCCGCACGATCGTCTCTGAGAGGGTCTGCTCCACGAGCTACAGGTCGATACTCCAAGTATCTCAAGGTCCCACGAAGAAGTATCTCAATGGACCGCCTCGTCAAAGGGGTCTCAACACAACAGACGGCGCGCCAATCAGACGCCCGGTCTGTGAGTTACTAGCCCTTTCGTCTCAGGGGCCCGGTTGGTTACGTGAGCGAACCAACCCGGCCGTATCTCAATTGTACCCCGAACACTCATAGGGTAAACTCATAGGAACCGTTTCTCAATGTGATCACCAACACCGCCGACCGTTCGTCAAACGGACGTCAAGTCTGAAAGATAACAGCTTTTCCGTTCCAAGGTCCCGGTTGGATTTCGGGCGCGATCCAACCCGGCCATTATCCAACTGCATCCAAAACTCGGGCGAAGGATTCCAAAAGTTCCGTATCGTCAACAGGAACGCAACGCAACAGACGGTGCGTCAATCAGATGCCCGGTCTCGAAGTTATTGGATTTCTCGTTCTGGAGGCCCGGTTGGTTTTGAAGTTAAAACCAACCCAACCACACTACGACGGTATCAAAACCTTGAGCGGAGTAAGCCAAAAGATCTGCCTCACTAAGAGGAAACCAACAAAGTCGACGGCACGTCATTCGGACGTCCGAAGCTCAAGTTAAGAGCGTTTCCGCTCCGAGGGCCCGATTGGTTTCGTGTACGAACCAACCCGGCCGAACACAAAGTTCTCTGAAACATTGCGTGTGATATACCGAAAGACCGTCTCGATCCAAGGATCGCATCGCCGCTGACAACGCGTCGTTTGGAAGTCCGTAGCCCGTGTTATGGACATTTGAATCCAAACTGCTCGGTAACGGGGGTTTCGGGCCCGAGTCGTCCCAGCCCGAGACCCCCCGGTTGGCCCGAACCAGGTCTACCCACCCCGGACAGGGTCGACCCGGCCCGCCACGGCCCCACCCAGCCCCGCCCGGCCCGGCGCGGCCCGGCCCTGCCCGGCGCGGCCCGGCCCAGCCCGGCGCGGCCTGGCTCGGCCCAGCCCGACGCGGCCCGGCACGGCCCCGCGTGGCTTGGCACGACACAGCCTAGCACGGCGCGGCCCGGCACGGCGCACCGGTTCGGCGCAAGGCAGCGCGCTGGGCACGATTCCAGCTCGGCCGAAGGCCGAGCTGATTGGAACGGGGGGCGCCTTCCCCCCCCCCCCCCCCCCTTGGGAAACCGGCCCCCCCTCATTATGGGGGCCGTTTATTTGCTGGCCGGGGGAATTAATTCCCCCCGGTTTGCCTCCCTTCCGGCCGGCCCGACCTGGCTGGCCGGTTATTCCTCAACGGGACTGGCAAAGGCTGGTCCCCTTCCGGCTTCCGACACCGGCGGCCCGGCTGGCCGCCAGTCTTCTCGTTCCGCTGTGGCCCGGAACCGGCCGCGACCTTCTTTGTCCGGCACGGCGCGACCCGGCGTCGCACCCTTCCGCCGCGACCTCGCTCTGGCCGCGGTGTCTCCGACTTTCTTCGATGCGGCGCGACGGCGTCGCATCCTTGCATTATTTTACGACGAGGCGTGACGGCGCCGCGCGTTTCTTGCCGTATGATCCTGCGCGGTGCGACGGCTACGCGCCACACCCGTTTCAATCCACAACAGAATCAACATGAAAAAGGAGGAAGGTCGGCCGTGTTCGTGTGGTCCGACCCCCTCGCGTTATTTGCTAACAATTGGACAAATTTCACGAAAAAATAAACACGGGTATAAATCATGAACAAAGGAATAAAATAAACCCCTACCTCGGTTTCAAGTGCGGAGCAAGTCAACAAGCTGTGGAAGACAAGCATCGCGGAGGTCGGGCGTCGCAGAAACCGAATGTCGTTTCCATTGACGTCGAGGTGCGTCCGAAGAGGTACGTCGCTGGAGAAGCTTCATAAGCTGACGGAGAAAGTCCGAGGAAGAAACGGCGTCTCCTTTCGTTGACACGGGAAGAATATCGAAGATGCCACGTCGTCGATCTTCGGAAACACACCGGCTACGAAGAAGAGAAGCGGCGTTCTTCGTCGGAGCTTAAGTGTTCTTCGTCAAGGTTGAAGAAGATGGAGAGAACTTCCCAAATCCTCTCAAGGTGGAAAAGGATACCAACCAAAATAAAATAAGCTTTAAGCTTATTTTATTTACACAATTAAACAACTTGAATTTCAAAAGTTTGAAATTAAAACAACTCAACTCAATAAATAACCCAAGTTGTCAAGATTAATTTAAGAGGAGTTATACGGAGTTTAAAGGGAATATGAAGTGTTAGGGTTCGTGTGGGACCCACCACTCTTAATCCTTTCAAAGGAGGTTATGTGGATGTGGGTACCACCCCTAACTCCCTTTGGGAGGTTATAACCAACTTGGATAAAAAAAATAAAATGTGTTTCCACATTTTATTTAACTTCATTTTAATTCCCCCAAAACTAACTCTCAACCCACATTAAACGCAACCTCGGAAAAGGTCTCCCTAAGCGAATATCGGCGCTGCGAGTTCATCGGTGCCCTCGGAATTCGATTCCGGGCACCGGTTCAAAAGTTAGAAATTCTGGCTCGTTCGTTCACTGATCATACCCGAGCCAAACTTCGGAAATTGATTTCGGGCACACCGGGCCTCGGAATCAGGTGCCGTCAGAAACCGCACTCTTGTAAAATTGCAAAGAAAATTAAGAAAAAATTTTCCTTGAATTTTCAGGGACTTTACATTACTCCCACCTCAGGGCTTTACGTCCCCGTAAAGCTTCAACACATACTGGGGTCACAAAAGAGGTACAAAGCACGCATCTGAGCCTTTCGCCCCCAAGTGCTTACCTGGAGGTTCCCGTACTGCCAGAGAAAGTGCACCAGAGGAATCGATCTTCCTTGTAGGATATGCTCCTGTCGATCCTTGATCCCCACTAGAACCTCCGTGAAAAACACCTCATCGCCATCGTCCAACTCATCATGGTCGATGATATGCTACGGGTCGAGCACGTATCTCTTTAGTTGAGATACGTGGAAGTCGTCGTGCACCTGGTGAAACTGAGGTGGATGGGTCAAGCGGTAAACCACCTCGCCTACCCAGCTGAGGACCTAGAAAGGTCCGTTGAACCTCAGAGATAACTTGCCTCCCTGGCCACATCTCCGTAAACCTTGTCGAGGTGAGACCCGTATAAGGACGTGATCATCATCCTCGAACTCCAGAGGTTTTCAATTCCTATTAGAACTGGAACTCAAACGACTGCTGCCACGAGGGTAAGGTTGGCCAACTCAAGAGTGATTGGTCACACCCTCCTGTGCATGAGTTTAACTTGTGCTGCCTGGGGTTTCCTTTTCGCTGACCAAGGAAAACCCATCCCGACGTTTGCCTAAAACCGTCAATTTGAGTATGAACAGTTATTGCCCATTCTATACTCAAACTAACGTCGTAAGGCCTCGACGCTGCCACCAAGAGATTCCAACCGGAACTCTCGCCTCGAGGGTCTGACCACACCGTCGGCGTAAGTGTGATTATCGAGTCTCCTCCCAAGGTATCTCCAGACGTGAGGGTCAAGTCCACGGTTTACCGGAAACTCTAGGTCTGGAACAAGATTTGTGAAAGCAAGGAATGATTCATATCGATGTCTGTTACTACAACAGCTAGTAGTGGACACAGATTGTCCCTTGAATCATATCTAGAGCCATTGGTTCACACTCCTTGACCGCATGCAGCCGCACTCTTCCTCCGGCCTCCAGCTCCCTGAGCCTTGTGGGAATAACTAAGGCGGGTGATTGTACCATGTTAGTATGTAAACCACCTCATGCTGCTCTCCTAGCTCTGCATCCACGTCAACTGCTTCATAGACTCATGTTTCCTTTAAGCTTCCTCTTTTTTAACATTTAACGCGCCCGAGTCTCTAAGACTGACACTGGTTCCCTATTTCTTACTACACTGTGCAGTCTTCATCTGCTTTTGGATGACCTGGACCTCCTTTAGTCTCAGAAGAGCTGCTATGATTTCTTCTTTTCCAATAAGAGATACCCGGTCTCATCCCCTAGATGAACCACATTCGTTGCCTAATACAGTCAATCCTGACATGAATGACGCATTCATGCCATGGATGACGTCGTAAGGCCTTGACGTAACTACTATGAGATCCAACTGTCTCTCTCGCCTCCAAGGGTCGAGTCACACTATCGGCATCAGTGTGAGGTTACTAGGTCTCCTCCAGTAGAAATCTCAAAAATGAGGGTCAAGTCAACAGTTTTAACGGGGACCACTCAGTATCAACCAAACAAAAGGACATGAAAACAAACAAAGATAAGTGTCTTTTTATTATTGCAGCTCATAGTACAAAGACACAAATACAACAAAAACATGGAACTAGAAGTACAAGAGACGTATCCACTAGTTCTGATCCTGTCTACCTGCTCCCGGAGCTCTACTGCCTTGGTGGCTCCTTCGAAGCCTGCAAATCAACTGTACGAGGAGTCGGACAGTCACGTGCCAGGTGACCCTTTCCACCGCATGAGTAACACAACCCGCTTCTGGCACGCCTAGCTCTGTTCCCACCACGGGTGCCCCGCACCACCGGTCCTAAAACCCGAGATCGTCCAAATGCTAGTATGGACCTCCTGGACCTCTGCATCATCTGTCTACTGCCCACATATGACTCGGCTGCTGATCGAAAAACACGCGGCAAAGGCAGAAGCTCTTGTACACGCTCGGGGTGTAGAGATACTAGCACAAACTCCACCCTGAAGAAGGTCTCGAAGTCTTCCCATGCGAAGTCCATCCCGTCGCAAAACTGAAACAAGTGGCTCCACCACCTGCCTGCTGCTGCCTGAAGGAGGCTGGTAGCAAAGATCACCATGAAGTCTTCCGGCGTCCCCACTAGCCTGAAGACTCTCACCACAGCCTCCAGCTAAACCCCAGCCGCCTGCGGGTCCGTCTCTCCCCGGAACCTGGGTGGCCTCTGGCGTTGGAACTCGTGCAGCGAGCTCAAACGTCGTGCATCGCCTACTGCTGGGGCTGGTGTCATCGGCAGCCCAACAGGTAGTAGTACCGCTGGTGCCTCTGCTGGTGCCTCAACTGCAAGAGGGCCCAGTACCGAAGCCTCGTCGCTCGACAGGCTGTCAGTACGCACATCCCTCTGGGCTCTAGCTGGTCGTCCGAGAAAAGGCATCCTGAAAGAAACAACGTAACATGGTCAAACGATTATACCTGGTAAGCTGACCTGGGTTGAGCTGTTTTAAGGGGAAACCTTTGAAAACACACACGCAATAAATTTTTTCGTGCACAAAGTCGGAAATCAGTTGTCAGGGTCCTGGTGTTTGGATATGTCGGCCGACCGCACCAAAACTGGACTCCCTGAACTGAAAACCACACTCGGTACTCTTAACACTATTTCTTCACAGAAAGAAAAAATATCAGAGTTATAAGTTATGCGGTAGAACCGACTCCTCTGATGCCAATTTTTCACGACCCGTCCTCGGGGCCCGTGCCGTGACTACCCCAAGCCCGCCTTCCATAGGCCAGGGGCTGGCGACTAGCACCAAAGGCATAAAATCCCGATAACTGGGAAGGCATTGCCTTTATAAAAGAAAACAAGCACCACAGAGTACAAGCGGAAGCAAAACACTAAGTACAAAAGAAAAGATGAAAAGTAAATGGGCCAGAATACAAACCCAAAAGAAATTACATCTACAACTGAACAAGGTACAACAACAAAAAGAAAAACAACCGGAAGAAGGAAGCAGCTCCTGGGTCGTTCTCCTCGGATCCTACCTGAAGGGTAGGTACATATACCGCAGCTCCTGGTCATCCACCACGGATCCTACCTCAAGGGTAGGTACAGATAGCTTCCTCCACGACCTCGTCTGTCAACCTCCTCTGTGAGTCGTCACGTCGTGTAGTCTACCTCCGGGTACTGACTCATCGTGTAGTCCACCTCCGGGTACCGTCCAGTCCTCGAACACTCGGCCTCCGTCAGCACTGCCTGTCGTCTGCAACCAAAACAATGTGGTGCGCGCATAGCCCGTGCAGGGGTGAGTATATCGAGACTCAGGAGGGACCCCGAGACCCTCAATGTCTCTCTAAAACCAACAAGGATAACCCCAAAGAAGATCTCAATAGATAACCTCTACTTAGGTATATGCCCATACATATACCAAAGTTATCAAGTAACCCATCTCAACCATGAGGAAACACAAGGATCATGAAATCAACAGATAACCACTACCCAGATATATGACCATATATATACTTAAGTTATCAAGTGACCCATCTCAATCATGAGGTATACACAAAGGTCAAAAGTCTCTGCTCAAACCAGGATTTTCATTATCGAAATCGTAACTACTGAAGAGCTCCATCTCTGGAGTGTATAGTGGTCCTATCACGACTCCGAGGTACTGCTCACTAACCTAAGACTGCTGAAGTACTCCTCCTGTCGAGTACCGTGGGCCAGCCACCCAAACACAGTAGTGCTTCCCGCCGAGGTATGTCACCCAAACACAGTAGTGCACTCCCCCTTGTAGCCTGCTGAGGTACTCTCCGGACGAGTACCGCGGGTCTGCACTGTCACACAGTTAGTGCTCCGTCCTCCATGGGTCTGCACCTCAGAAAGTAGTGCTCCGACCACTGGGCTAGTCGACTCACTCCAAGTCGAGTCGGTCAAGCAATCGTCAGGTCTCAGCCAGCTACACGGTCTCCGTACTCCGCACGCTCGTCTCTGGGAGGGTCCGCTCCACGAGCTACAGGTCGATACTCCAAGTATCTCAAGGTCCCACGAAAAAGTATCTCAAAGGACCGCCTCGTCAAAGGGGTCTCAACGCAACAGACGACGCGTCAATCGGACGCCCAGTCTGTGAGTTACTAGCCCTTTTGTCTCAGGGGCCCGGTTGGTTATGTGAGCGAACCAACCCGGTCGTATCTTAACTATACCCTGAACTCTCATAGGGTAAACTCATAGGGACCGTTTTCAATGTGATCACCAACGCCGCTGACGGTTCGTCAAACGGACGTCCAGTCTGAAAGATAACAGTTTTTCCGTTCCAAGGTCCGGGTTGGATTTCGGGTGCGATCCAACCCGGCCATCATCCAACTGCATCCAAAACTCGGGCGAAGGATGCCAAAAGTTCCGTATCGTCAATAGGAACGCAACACAAGAGACGGCGCGTCAATCGGATGCCCGGTCTGGAAGTTATTGTCTTTCTCGTTCCGGGGGCCCGATTGGTTTTTAAGTTAAAACCAACCCGACCAAACTCCGACGGTATCCAAACCTCGAGCGGAGTAAGCCAAAAGATCCGACTCACTAAGAGGAATCCATCAAAGTCAACGGAACATCATTCGGACATCCGGAGCTCATGTTACGAGCGTTTCCGCTCCGAGGGCCCGGTTGGTTTCGTGTACGAACCAACCCGGCCAAACCCAAAGTTCTCCGAAACCTTGAGTGCGATATACCGAAACGACCGTCTTGATCCAAAGATTGCATCGCCACTGACGGCGCGTCGTTTGGAAGTCCGTCGCCCGTGTTATGGGGATTTTAATCCAAACCGCTTGGTAACGGGGGTTTCGGGCCCGGGCCGTCCCGGCCCGAGACCCCCCGGTTGGCCCAACCCGGGTCGACCCACCCCGGACAGGGTCGACTTGGCCCGGCGCGGCCCGGTGCAAGGCAGCCTACTGGGTGCGCTGCCAGCTCGGCCGTAGGCCGAGCTGATTGGAACGGGGTGCGCCTGCCCCCCCCCCCTTTGTGAAACCACCCCCCCTCATTATGGGGGGCCATTTATTTGCTGGTCGGGGGAATTAATTCCCCCCACTTTGTCTCCCTTTTAGCCGGCCCGAACTGGCCGGTCGGTTCTTCCTCAACGGGACCGGCAAAGGCCGGTCCCCTTCCGGCTTCCGACACCGGCGGCCCGGCTGGCCTCCAGTCTTTTCGTTCCGCCGTGGCCCGGAAACGGCAGCGACCTTCGTTGTCCGGCACGGCGCGACCCGACGTCGCGCCCTTCTGTCGCGGCCCCGCTCCAGCTGCGGTGTCTCTGACTTTCTTCGACGCGGCGTGACGGCGTCGCGTCCTTGCATTATTTTACGATGTGGTGCGACGGTGCCGCGCGTTTCTTGCCGTATGATCCTGTGCGGTGCGACGGCACCGCGCCACACCCGTTTCAATCCACAACAGAATCAACATGAAAAAGGAGGAAGGTCGGCCGTGTTCATGCGGTCCGGCCCCCACGCGTTATTTTCTAACAATTGGACAAATTTCATGAAGAAATAAACACGGGTATAAATCATGAACAAATAAATAAAATAAACCCCTACCTCGGTTTCAATTGCGGAGCATGTCAACAAGCCGCAAAAGACAAGCGTCGCGGAGGTCGGGCGTCACGGAAACCGAACATCGTTTTTGTTGACGTCGAGGTGCGTCCGAAGAGGTACGTCGCTGGAGATGCTTCGTAAGATGACGGAGAAAGTCTGAGGAAGAAACAGCGTCTCCTTTCGTTGACACGGGAAGAAGATCGAAGATGTGGCGCCGTTGATCTTTGGAAACACACCGGCTACGGAGAAGAGAAGCGGCGTTCTTCGTCAGAGCTTAAGTGTTCTTCGTCAAGGTTGAAGAAGATGGAGAGAACTTCCCAAATCCTCTCAAGGTGGCAAAGGATACCAACCAAAATAAAATAAGCTTTAAGCTTATTTTATTTACACAATTAAACAACTTGAATTTCAAAAGTTTGAAATTAAAACAACTCAACTCAATAAATAACCCAAGTTGTCAAGATTAATTTAAGAGGAGTTATAGGGAGTTTAAATGGAATATGAAGTGTTAGGGTTCGTGTGGGCCTCGGGGAACAGTTGAGATACGGCCGGGTTGGTTCGCTCACGTAACCAACCAGGCCCCTGAGACGAAAGGGCTAGTCACTCACAGACCGGGCGTCCGATTGACGCGCCGTCTGTTCCATTGAGACCCCTTTGACGAGGCGGTCCTTTGAGATACTTCTTCGTGGGACCTTGAGATACTTGAAGTATCGACCTGTAGCTCGTGGAGCGGACCTTCCCAGAGATGAGCGTGCGGAGTACATAGACCGTATAGCTGGCTGAGACCTGACGACTGCTTGACCGACTTGACTTGGAGTGAGTCGACTAGCCCAGTGGACGGAGCACTACTTTCTGAGGTGCAGACCCATGGCGGACGGAGCACTACCTGTGTGATAATGTAGACCCGCGGTACTCGTCCGGAGAGTACCTCAGCAGGCTACTAGGGGGTGTGCACTACTGTGTTTGGGTGTCATTCCTCGGCGGGAAGCACTACTGTGTTTGGGTGGCTGGCCTACGGTACTTGATTGGAGGAGTACTTCAGCAGTCTTAGGTTAGTGAGCAGTACCTCAAAGTCATGACAGGACCACTATACACTCCAGATACGGAGCTCTTCAGTAGTTACGGTTTTGATAATGAAAATCCTGGTTTGAGCTGAGACTTTTGACCTTTGTGTATACCTCATGATTGAGATGGGTCACTTGATAACTTAGGTATATGTATGGGCATGTATCTGGGTAGTGGTTATCCATTTATTTCATGATCCTTGTGTTTCCTCATGGTTGAGATTAGTTACTTGATAACTTAGGTATATGTATGGGCATATATCTAAGTAGAGGTTATCTATTGAGATCTTCTTTGTGGTTATCCTTGTTGGTTTTAGAGAGACATTGAGGGTCTTGGGGTCCCTACTAAGTATCGATATACTCACCCCTGCACGGGCTATGCCCGCACCTCGTTGTGTTGGTTGCACACGACAGGCAGTGCTGATGGAGGCCGAGTGTTCGAGGACTGGACGGTACCCGGAGGTGGACTACACGACGAGTCAGTACCCGGAGGTGGACTACATGACATGACAACTCACAGAGGAGGTTGACGGACGAGAGCGTGGAGGAAGCTATCTGTACCTACCCTTCAGGTAGGATCCGTGGTGGACGACCAGGAGCTGCGCTATCTGTACCTACCCTTCAGGTAGGATCCGAGGAGGACGACCCAGGAGCTTCTTCCTTCTTCTAGTTGTTTGTCTTTTTACTGTTGTACCTTGTTCAGTTGTAGTTGTACTTTTTTTGGGTTTGTATTCTGGCCCATTTACTTTTCAGCTTTTCTTTTGTATTTAGTGTTTTGCTTCCGCTTGTACTCTGTGGTGCTTGTTTTCTTTTATAAAGGCAATGGCTTCCCAGTTATCAGGATTTTACGACTTTTGTGCTAGTCGCCATCCCCTGGCCTATGGAAGGCGGGCTTAGGGTAGTCACGGCATGGGCCCCGAGGATGGGTCGTGACAGATGGAATGCATAACTTTCGACACCTAAAACATACCATCAAGGCCTTTTTACAATATAGTTTTAACTATAGGTAAGCATACACCAAAATCCCATTTATAAGTATAAAAAAATATTTTTACGTAGGAGAATAATCTATGAATTAAGGGGATATGTAATTTTCATCCCCATAAATTATTAAATATGTTCAACATATTCATCATATCAAAAAATAATTTAACCTAATAACAAATACCAATTAAAAAAATATCCATACAGTACGTACTAGAATATAAAATGAAACCGAGTTATCAAGTAAAATTTATAATAAAATTTACATAGAATTAATAATAATGATATCAATAAAAAATATCCCCAATAATGATTTTTTCATTAATGAATCAAAATACCATTAATTTATTATTATATTTGTTTAATGAAAATGGCCGTTTTCATTTTGAAATTCACTATTGAAAACTAAAAAAATGTAGAATATTATGAAAAAAATTACTATAAAAATGAACTATGTAAAATCTTAATGAATTAAATAAATTATTTAATGTATTTGAGAGAGGGATATTTTTTTCATGCTGAGTACACTATAAAAGTTTCATTTCAAATTTTCTGTGAAGTGTATATAAGTACATTATTTTGAAAATACTAAAATAGTACTTCTAAAAAATTTGGCAAAAAGTCAACCACAGGAGAAAAAATAAATTTAATGAATCGTATAGAAATATTTAAAAAATAGAACCATTTTATGAAATATTTACATGGAAGAAAAATATTCCCAACTGTACAGGAAATGAGTATATTTTTTGAAAAAATAAATTTTTACCTATTTTGTGAACATAAAAGTGGAAAATGAAAGGAAAACATAAAATTTAATAAAATAAAAACATTATAATAATATTAATTTTTTTAAATATATTAATATAATATCATTACCCTAGAATATATATAATCATATAAAATATCAAAAATGATGAAATTGTGAAATAATCCCTTGCAACAATGGTATCATTTGAATCATAATCCCATTGAAAGAAATTATATAAAATGAATTATTAAATACCTTGAATATAATGTGAATAATGATATATCATATAAAATGGGTAGTATATATTCATCATAAAATAATATTAGTGTATACATGACATATTTCTTGAAGATGACAATTTTAGATGAAGAAATCATACAATGATCAAAACATTGAAGTGAAAATTATATAATAAAGTGATTATGTGTATGAAATGTAATTGAAGAAAATATTTATATATATTATAAATAATAAAATTATATTTCAGACATACGATTGAAAAAAATATATTCAATGATGAAGGTATATATCCCAATAAAAGGAAACTGATTTATGAAACACCCACCACTTAGAAACATACAATTAAAATACCCTAGAATGAAATAATTTTTTTGGAAAAATAAAATATAATCAGTAATTAAAGACTCATGGAATAAAATTTTTATTTGGAAGCATATACAATATATAAAATAAACTATTTTAATACAACTAAAATATGCCTCAATGAAAGGAAATTGTGATGAAATATCACACCTCTTGTTTGACTATTCATGTACATTATTTATCATCGTAAATAATAGAATTTTGATAATTATTGAATTTAGTAATAACCATTTGAATTTTTATAATAAATTTTAATTTATCTAAATACATGTTATATCAACTTATATAATCAATTAAGTTCACTTCAGACTTTATTTGGATATTGAGTTAATATGTTCAATGTAACTTTGGTAGTTTGACTATGGTAAAGGAGTTCATTATTCCATAATATCTAGAATAATAATAATAAATTATTTATAATTTTTATACATTAATTATAGTTTTTATACCATCCATGAATTATTTTTCTGATAATTTAATTCTGTTACATTCGTGGAGATGGTATGTTGTACATACGCATGTGTAATATTTCCATTTTTCAAAGAACATGGTGGAATGAAAACAAGTATTATTTTATCATTTTAGAATGATCATTATAACTCACATATAAATTTTTAAATTATAAAAACTTATTTATAGAAGTCAGGTATAGTTATTATAAAACAATATTCAGATCGATTTATGGAGGTGGTAATCCAAGCCTATGCATGAATGATTTTATCAATTTTATTGAATGTAAAGGTATTAACTTTGATGAAATATAACCAATACAGAATGATATATATTTCATTAATATCTTATATATATATATATAGTAAATCCATCATTAAAATCATCCATTATTAGTGGTGATCGAAGATAAATTACATTAGTTCATGTGGTGGTATTTTGAAATAAACATGAATGACATGGTTTGTAAAAATATTTGATGGATGTTGAGTTGAATTTAGGATTTGAAATTAAAGTAAACACATATAAAAAAATCTATATATAGATTATATTATATATTCCTTGCTGAATGAGAATTTAAGGATGTTTAAAAAGAAATAAAACAAAAATGTTTTTTAATGAATGATACCACTTCTTCAGATGTCCTATTTATGATCATACAAAAATATTAATAGGTCTGTTTTCTAATAAATTAAATGACTCTTGGATGTGGTAAGGGTTGTAGGGAAGGTTTTGTGTTCAATAGTTTCTGAACAAAATGGTTTTTTAAGTGTTATAATAAAGGAAAAAGGATCCATTTATAAGTTAGTAGAGGGGAACTATTTGAATTTTATTAAAATATTATATTAATATAAATTAATGGTCATAAAGAAGACACTCCAAAATTATTTAATTAGAAGAAAATATTATTACAGGTAAAAACTGGATCATCCAATAGAATTTTTACAAGTTTGGTTATGTTTTTACCCTTATCTCATTTTTTCCCATGCTAACCCTTTTTCAAAATTGCCAAGATAAAAATGATTTTACTATTTAATAAACAATATAGTTATTCTAAATGGAAAATTGGACAATAATTAGACCATGTTTGTTTTTATAATACATATCCCTATCAATTTTCAAATAACAAGATTTTTAGGAACTTTAAATCATATAATACAATATTATATATTATAATATATCAGTAATGTCATTTTTAGATTAATTCATTTAATTTGACATTGAAAACTAAATTAAAATAATATAATTCAGATATAATAATTTAACACATCACTATCATGTTATATTTATCTTTAAATACTATTAAAAAATAATTAATTTAATTTATATTACATTTAATGTTTCTCAAAATCATTTCTTTTATTTTAAAATTAATAGAAAAAATATTGTGTGATTATTAAATAATAATTTAATTAAATTATGTTATTACTAAAAATTTGTAATAAATTTTCATTAAGAAAAATTAATTTAACTTTCAATTAACTTTTTATAATAAAAGTTATTTAATTTTTTTCATTGTGAAAAAATATTATAGTTATTAGATGAAATAATGTGATGTTTTCATATTTATATATTATGTTAATATTTTAAGGGGAATTATCAACAAAATATGGCTCAAAGTGGACATTTAATTGATAATTTGATGTAAAAGGATGAAATAAACTCATATAATGGGATAAATGAAGGTTTTTTTGTTAATGTTTTGTCCCTATCATATTAATTTTTACAATAACTACCCAATTTACCCCTTTACCATAGTGATTTTTTACTTTATTAGTACTCATTATGACCAAAAATAATGTTGACATTATTAAATAATATTTTTTATATTTATTTCAAAAATAAAATTAATTTCACCAAACCCAATAACTATTAGTGGTATAAACCCATTTAATAATAATCTTAAAGAGTATAATGAAAAATAGATTTCTCAAAAAATAATTTTTAAGTGTAAAGGTATTTTATAACAAGTTCACTTACAATGTTCACTATAATGTCAATAATTATAATATTTATAACATAATTACAATATATTAATTTACAATCAAATTTAAAAAAATATTGTTCTTTTTTAATGGCAGTTTATAAAAATTGAATATATTTGAATATTTAAAGACAAATTCCACTTTTTGGGAAACCCCAAAATTTCACAACATGCTATATTTTTTATTATGATTTCAAAAATGATATATGTTTAAAAAAAATATTCTTAATGTTTCATAAATTATTTATACTATTTTATAAAAAAAATCATTACAATTTTAATGAAAAATTATTTTGAGGAAAAAATTATTTTATTAAAATATGAGTGATCTTTCATAAGTATTTTCATATATATTTATATTTATTGGGAACTTTATAAATATTTCATAATTCAATAATTACTATTTATACCTTCTAATTCACTAGGAATGTAAAAAATTTAATATTTAAATAACATGTTTCTTGGGTAATTTAAGCATAGTTTTCATATTGTATATTCTATCGACCATAAAGAAGTTCATTTAAAATCTATGGTTATTCCAATATAAAAATTATAAAACCATTCATGTAGATAGAAAACCTGATCCAAGCAACATTGAGTTATAACTGTTGAATGAATAAGAAGCAGCTATTTAATAATTAAAATTTAGCTTATATATATGATTAAGGATTTAAAGTATGTATTTAGTTTCCCAAATTTTCCATTACACCATTTATAGAACTTTCATAGTTAGGAGGTGGATAATTATACACACCATCCATGGATTTGATAGTATTAATTTACACATGAGTGAATTTTTTATTTCATTATTGGAGAGAAGGAAATGAATTAAAAAAATAAAATATCTCTTAAGACTCATAATTATTCCATATATAGTATATTTATTTATTAAATATATATTCACAACCATCCATGTTATGTGGTGATGAGAAATCAAATTTTATATTTATGGAGGATATAGTATGCACCTCTACACAAGTGATATTTTGATTTTCCATGGGATAGAAGGGTTGTAGTTAATGTTTGTTTCATTTAATAGATACCATATTATTATAATTATGATATATATATAATTATATATGGATTTTTAGTGAAGATATTTGGGAGTATTAAGAAGAATTAAACATGAAAGTGCATGATTAAGATAATTACCTACCTTTTGGATATCATCGTTAGGTAACACATGAAGAAATATTTTAGCTGACCACCAAAAAAACTATATATTGATCTAAAAGGTGGATTATAGGGGGTTTATTAGTGTTTTTAGAGATATTATTATAAATTTATATGGATAAGTGAGTAGAGGAGTGGTCAATTTATAAATGAGGGGTATATTTTATGTAAACACTCGATTTCATATCATTTAATAAATATCATACTCATATAAATTGGAACCAATTTAGTCTTATTTTTAAAATAATAGTTTTATGGTCAGTAATCCACTAATTCAATCAATTTACTTGAGGTTTAAATATTCTTATCCCTATAACCAATGATTTGACACATTAACTGAATTCCGTAATATACCAACGAGATTATTAATTACCATGGTTATAACGACCTTAGATATTCATACATAGATATTAAATATTTTAAAATTAATTTTAATTAGTTTATAAAAAAACATGAATAGGGACAATAATATTTTTGTGACTTTGGATACACGGTATAAAATCATATAATTAGGTGAAAGATATTCAATGTATCCAATAAATATCTCCCCATTGAGTACCATTCTCAAACATACCCTACTTTAAACAATTGTTCAAAACATGTAGAAGGGAAACATAATAATGAGTGAGATTATATTATTATTATGGCTATGAAAATGTGATATCAAAGATAACATAAGCATGACATCAAATAAGGGTATGAGACCATGATCTTAACATTTAAAGACTATAAACTGCTTATAATGGACCATAATCTTAAATAATGGAATAAATATTTTTATTTCACCCGACATGAATCATATTAAAATCAATGAACATGAATCATGATGGAATAAAATTTTCCCAAGACATAGAATTTTGGAATACACATAATCACAAAAAATTATATGTTAAGGGTACAAACCAAGAAATTCATAAGGTTTTCAGCTTGGGATTACCACTCATGTACCTACTTCGTACTTCAGATGACCTACCATGTACAAAAATTCAGTCTTGGGAGAACCTCCTTTATATCCTTTGAGCTCATATAACATTAATGATTACCCAATTCATTGGAGGGAAATATAGGTACCGCCTATCAATAATGAAAATCATATATATGTGTTCTAAAAGATCATAAATAATTCATCATATCATAACCCATGAAATGAAAATAGTTATCATAGACATTTCATATTATCTAATCCTATGGAAACAATATAGTTTTCATAATTATTTCATCATTTCATCATAGAATAACCCTTGAAAAAATTTGGGATTCATAAGCATTTCATCATTGAATAACCTATGGGAGATAAACAAGTTTCATAAAAATCTTGTTATTATATACCTAATTCATTAAAATTTAGAATAATAATGGTATCCTTGGATGATTATCATAGTAATGAATGATTGACATCAAATGATGAAATCTTAGATGAAAAATGGTTTTGAAATATTTCATGGAATATTTATTGAAGAAAAATAAGATTTGAAATTATAAAACACTATTTTAAAAATAGAAAATTGAGAATATCATTTTATTTTAAAATAACCTTAAAAAAATATAATTTATGATTTAAATAAATGAATGTCCAAGTCAGAGAGAATTTATGTCCATATAGTACAAATTAAAAAAAATTACTTTCACATTTTTAAAAAAAGATAAAAATAAATTTTGTGAAAAATCTCATGATGATTTCATTGATAATATTTTGAAAAAACAGTCAGACATGGTTAAAATATTTATTACTGAATCAGTAAGAGTATGATAAAAAACAATCAAAAGACTTTTAGAAAACGTATTTTTAGAATAAAAAGTGTTTTCGACCAAAAATGCAATCATTCTAAAAAATATTATTTTGAACTCTTGAGTACATAAAGAGAAGAAAATCAATGGAAACATTAATTATGATGAAAGAACCATATAATAATAAAATTCATGATATTATTGTGAGATAGATCATAATATATAATAATTGAAAGAATAATCATAAAAAATTCTGATAAACTATTAGAATATAACATTAAAATCTTACCATTATTGAAACATGAATCATAATCCCCACAAAATAATAACACTAATCCTAAATAATATATAATTAATAGATTTATATTAATTGTATATAATATCAATTGGTATGTATATAATTCCCGATACTTTACATAAATTTATATTTCTTCAATGTTTATGAATATTTATTTAAAAATATAAGAAATCCCAGAAAATACTATATTGGTCTAATTTCTTTAGAAATTGGGAAACAAGCACTATTAGTTCATTGGACATCTTCGTAGTCTCCCACTTATTTCATCATAATGAGACACCTTTTGACATATCATACTTAATACCCTTATCTATGACATAGTTTAAAGAATCATATGATAAAGATAGATCACATGATTAGAAGGGTATACAAGGGGGATATCAATCATATTATAATCGTACGATATAAGAATATGACATTTTAAAATCCTGTCCTACATATGAAATATCATGATATCATTCCATGGAATAAATAATAACATTTCATAAGAATAAATCAACGTAATCCCAATGTTCATAACATAAGACATGCAATTTTGTGTCATACACATAAGAAAATAAAATCATATCATTTTAGTCAATGTTTATTTCCAAGACCATTATAGTAGACAAAGTCTTTTACTGAATGGAGATCAATCCTCGTTTTAGTCCTGTATTACTGAACAAAGATCATTTACCATGTCGTCCATATCTATATCATGATATATAAATCATTTCCCAATGCATTGGAGGGAGATATAGGTCCCACCAATCTCATAATGAAACCATTATTACGTGTTCTAGAAAAACATAAATCATTCATCATAACATAACCCAAGGAATAAGTTGGGTTTCAAAAACATCGTTCCATCATAATCCATATAAAATAAATGGATTTCTTAAATATCATTCGACCAAAAACACAATCAAACCATAGTAATAATATGGAAATAAACATAACTATATTTATATAATGTCATCGTAGATGGAATGTAATTTTGATAAAACACTTGATATTAATTCTTGAGGAAAATATCCTTTCTTCTTCAAAAAAATTTACTTTTCTCAAAATGTCGTGAAATTTATAAATAAATAATTTATTTGAAGATAAACTTGAAATTTTTTAAAGAAATCTTTAGGGAAATAATGCCTTATAAAGATGTAAAAATTTGTTCATTTTGTATAAGTGAAAAAACATTCTCCTCGCACTTTTCCCAAAAAAGTTAAAAAGTACCTTATATCGAATAATGACAAAATATTCTTTTCATACCTTTAAAAAAAATCACCAATGGGAAAAATTGAATTTAAAAAATTGTAGAAAAATATAAATAGTATTACATATTTTGGAAACATGTATATAGTTGATAAATATACCCCAATAAATACTTACGTATAAACTATCTCAGATAATAATGAGATTGCAAAATTGTCCCTAACCATAGGATTGATTTCCATTGTATGCATATAAACCTATAGTATAATGATTTAAATAATTTCATTGACTTATTTCTAAATCATAGTCAATTTTATGATATTTTATATGATTTTATTATCATCTATTTTTTATAACATTTCATTATTACTTGTTATCCGGGTGTTAACTATATTTTCTTATGCATCTTTTATCGAATAAGTTCACATTCCCATTTATAGGTCATAGTAATATAATTAAAAAATTATATTTTCATTATATATATAATATTTCCTTATTCTATACTTTTATGTAATCATTATTTAATGAAGATCAGGTAGAATGAATCACACCACAACGTAGAGACGGTAGGCCATACATACGCATGAGTAATGATATCATTCCCATAGTTATGGAATGGTATGGAAGTGAATGGTGTATAATATTTAAGAATCAATATAATATTATTATAATCATATATAGTTATTATTTCCATCATTATACCCATCCTAGTAATGTGGTGGTGAAAAATAGATTACACCACAACATGGAGATGGTTAACGTACGTACGCATGAGTAGTGATTTTGTTTTTCCTAGGATGGATAGAAGGAAGAATATGGATTTTTCATAATTATAATAAAATCTCAGTATATTAGTGACACTGGATTTATTAATTTACAATGAGACAACTCATGAAGATAAGTATAGGAAGAAAGAATTTTGAAATAATTGGTAGAGGAGATTACCTCTTCTTCAACGTACTCCCTCTAAATATCCTCTTAGAGAACTATAGTTGGTCTTTGAATAAGACAAGAATATATATAATGTTACTTGGGAAGTTTATGAGGGAAAATTTCCATGGATTTCCCAGAATTATGGATCAATGTGAAGTGAAGTGATAAGGGAGGAGGTATCATTTTATAATTTATGCGAGGGGCACTTTGGGGATCTTGAAAAATATTAATTTATAATAAAATAAAACCCCATCTGAAAAACCTAAAAAATTACCCAAATTTAAAGTTGATATTATAAAAGGTTTTAGTATCACCAACCAATAAAATTTTTATATGTATTTTTATGAATTTAAACATTATCAATTTAATTAACACTTAGTTATTTTATTTAATTTTTAACTACGATAACAAGTATTTCGATATTAAAAGAGTATCATATTTAATTATTAGATATCAATTAGACCATAAATATATAATTTAAGAAATTTTAGACCATATCATAATTATTCTATATATTTAAAAATGTTTATTGTTTTTTAATTAATTTAGTTAACATTTAATAGTGTCATTTTTTACACTATTCAATTCATTGATTTTTAAAAATATTAATATAACAATATAAATTTGGAAGAACAATTTTATTATATTCTTAAGAGGCTCAAGTAGTCTTGAAAATTCATTAGAAAAATCAATTGGGCCAATTTATATTTAGATGAATATTTTTAATAACATGTATTTGTGATCTCTGTTAATAAAATAATTAATAAATCAATTATTCATAATTATTTAATATACTTATTTTTTGATGAAAATTTAATGATAAATTACTATAATGAATATATATGTACTAGATTTTAGAAGATTATATGTTGTAAAATTTATCTTCTGTTAAATCCAACATTTAAAATGTTATAATTATGAAATTATGAATGTGATAACTTTAACATCACTTTAAATAAAATAATATAAATGAACAATATATTCTATAAGGATCCAAATAGTCAATAACTATACCCTTGGATGATTATGGTCTATATATACTCGGATATAATATTTGGTCAAGTTTATGGGCAATTTTATGGTTATTATAATTTTAATAAATATATTTTTTGATTTCTCATCAATTAATTAATTTTTTCATCATCAAATTATATGTCTTTAAGGTAATTATTTACTTTATAAAAATGAAAAATAAATTACCATGATAAAGAAAAACATTCTATCTTCATAATAATTATTTATAATTAAATTTTTATATTGTATACCATTATATAGAAAATCAATTAGTTATTAAAATTTTATTTGGACATATTTAACATTTATTTAAATAAAATAAATTACATGTTTAAATCTCATCTAAGTGGATTTCAAAGGACACCATTTAGGCCCAAAGATTATGTTGGTCGAAAGAAACTTTTCCAATGCTATTAATACAATTTTTAGTGTGATTTCATAATAGTATTCTTACCCTTAATTACATGATTTACCAATTTATCACATTAATACAAATTACCGAAGTAACAATTAATAATGATTAAAAATAAAATAAATATATTTATATAATTTGGACATAATGATTCCAAATATGGAATCCCGTTTTCAAATTTCAAATAATATAATTTTCAGTAATTAATTTAAAATTAATCTTGTTGTCGGAAAGCGGGAATAAGTTTTAAAGGTTAAAACATTACAAAATGTTGGAATGTTTTTACATCTGAATTCAATTTTAAATTAATTATAATGAAATAAAATATATTAAATAAAAAATATGTATTCTATTTATACTATAAAATAATTCAATCCTATAATTTATCCAAAAAAATTATTTCGACCAAAAAATATGTTTTAATTAAAAACTAGTTTGTTTTAACTATTCACTAAAATTTGAAAGTGACTAGAAAAATATTGAAATTTTATACAAAGTATATTTTCATATACTTTATCCAAATTACTTTTTTTTCATAAAATAATTATTAATGTGTCAAAATCATAATTTAAAAATGGATCACCATTAAAATGCTGTAAAATTTTCCTATTAAAAAATAATATTTTTATACATCAAATAAAATTTATTCATACCCTAGGGAAGAAATATCTACTAGTTTAATATAGAAAATATTATATTAATTATATAACATATGTATTTCATTAATTTTATTTACTAATAGTAATTCAATAAATTTATTAATACAAAAAATAAATATATATAATTCGTTTATATTTTTCATAAATAATTGGTTGTGAATGAATTCACCATACATTTTTGTACGTCTGTAATATTTATTTCCTGTAACAAAAAATATAGGTTAAAATTATCATTTTATACTATCTAAATCATGCAGACCATTTAACCTCACGATTTTGTGCAATGTAAGCTATTGAAATATTAAAATTATTTAGAGAAAATATTTCATAAAAACATCTGGATGTCACATTATACCCCCTTAAACCGAATTTCACTCCTAAAATTCATTACTTGGATATAAATAGAATAGGATATATCTCCCTTATCATATCCTCATACTCCCATGTATCTTCCAAATATTAGTGGTTCTACAAAATAACTTTAACCAAATGAGTGGTCTTGTTTCGAAGAAGGTTTTAACTACAATCCAGATTCTCTATTGATTGTTCTTTATAAGAAATATATTTCTTTAATGGTACATATTCTTAGTTTAGTACATGTGAAGGATCAGTTATGTTCATTTTTAGAAGAGATAAATGTAACACATCATGAACTTGGAGGAGATTCGGTGGGAGCGCCAGTCGGTAAGCTATCTACCCAATAAGATCTAGAATTTCAAAAGGACTGATATACATTGGTCTTATCTTCTGCTTATTTCCAAATCTATTTTTTCTCTTCAAGGTAGAAATTCATAGAAAAACCTTGTCACCCACTTCAAACACTCAGTATTTTCTTTGATTGTCAGCATAACTTTTTTTCTGACATTGAGATTCTATTATGTGTTCTTTAATAGATCTAACCTTTTTTCCATTTCATCAACAAGATCTAGTCCTAATATCTTTCTTTCCCCAAATTCATCCCATAAAGTTGGAGTTCATAACTTTTTTCCATAGATGACTTCATAAGGAATGATATGAATATTGGAGTGAAATATATTGCTGTAATAAATTTCAATGAAAGGTATGTGTAGATACAAACAATCTTTGAAATCCAAAGAGAAATCTCTCAATATGTCTTATAGAGTTTGAATTTTCCTCTCAGACTGACAGTTTGTCTAAGTATGGAAAAATTAATGAATCTTATTTTTGGATCCAAATCCTATTAATTAATTATCTATAACATTGAGGAAAACCTCATATACCGATCAAATATAATGTAAAATGGTAATCCATGCAATCTGACCACTTCCTTTGTATATATCCTTGAAATCTAATGAAGATGGAAATCCTCTCTAATAGAAATTAAGTGTGTCGACTTCATAAGGTGATTGACTATAACCCATATAGAATTATGGACTTTAGATGTTTTGGTAATTCCGACAAGAAATCCCATAGTGATGTTTTCCCATTTCCATAATGGATTGGTTAATGGTTATAATATATCCTTAGACTTCTGTCTTTTAGTCTTAACATTCATAAAATCCAAGCACTAAGATACATATTCGAAAAAATATCTTTTCATGCCATCCCCCTAGAAATACTTTTTCAGGTCGTTGTATATATTTTTGTTCCCATGGGGATTAGAAAATGAATAACTATGAGATTCATCAATATATCCTTCATTAATTATTGTATGGGAGGAATGAAAACCCATTCCAAAAACTTATTATTAAATCACAATCAAGGTTAAATTCAGGAACATTTCTCACCTTCTTTTATAGATTTATATCTTCCTTCTATGCCTCCTTAATCTTCACTTGTATTGATGGATTAAGATTCATTTGATAAAGATAATACTTCTCACCTTTAATAAAAATTTCAAGATCCATCCTTTGAAAATCCATAAATATACGATATTTTATGATCCTCATCTTGTATTTGATAGCTTGGTCCTTTCAAATCAAATAATATTTCACATTTTTCATTTTCCTAGGGTGGAAATTTATTGAGAAGTCATAATATTTAATCAATTCGAACCATCTTCTTTGGTGAATATTCAAATCCTTTTTTGTGAAAATATACTTTAATCTTTAATGATCAGTATAAATATCACACCTTTCACCAAAAAAGATAATGTATCTATATATTTAATAAAAATATTACCATAGATAACTCAAAATCATGAGTTGGGTAATTTTACTCCTAGATTTTAATTTTTTGTGAGGCACAGGCTATCACCATATCAATTTTCATTAGAACACACCCCATACCCTATCTGGATGCGTCACTGTAGATCACAAAATATTCTCCACTAAAAGGAAGTCTGAGCACAGGTTACCTGGCTAACCATTTTTGAGCTCCTTGAAATTCTCTTTATATTCATCCATCCATAAGAAAAAACTCTTTTTTTGAGTCAACATGTTGAGGGGATTAGATAATCCTTAACAATCATCAACAAAAAATTGATAATATCCAGCAAAACATGGAAACGTTGGATCTTAGTTAAAGTTTTCTATCTCATCTCGCATTCAATAACTTCTAATTTGTTGGATCCACAAATATCCCCTCCCTTATGATTATGTGACCCAAAAATGAAACTTTCAGAATCCAAAATTCATAGTTGATAAACTTTTCATAATAATTATTTTTTCTTGGAGTCATTAGTATAATTATCATCTGATCTTCTTGTTCAACATTTATCATCAAATAGACAAGAATATAATATATAATTAATTCCAAAAATTGACCAAGATAGTCTCTAAAGACTCTATTCATTATATCCATGAATATAGTGGGAGAATTAGTACGACCAAAAGCCACACTATAAATTCATATTGTCCATACCCTGTACAAAATGATTTATTTGGTATATCCTCCTTATTAACCATTATTTGATGATATCCTGAATGAAGATCAATATTAATAAAGTATTGCTCTCCATGTAGTTTGTTGAATAAATCATAAATTAAGGGAAGAGTATATTTTTTTATTGAGAGCGATCTTGTAAAGATCTCGATATTCAATGTAGAGTCTCATTGATCCATCATTATTCTTAAAAAATAGGAATGCATCACCCCAAGGAGACACACTAGGGAATATGAATACCTTTTCATGATTCTCATGGAGTTACTTCTTCAATTACTGCAACTAAATTGGGGATATTATATATGGTGTATTTGAAATAGGAACAACACTCGATATTAGTTCTCTTGAAAAGTCAACTTCACGATTTGGTGAAGGACCAGGTAATTCTTCCATAAATACATCATCAAACTCCTATAAAATGTATATATTCTTAATTTTTATTTTCTCCACAATAATTTTAGATAGATAACATTCATTTATGGGGATTCAGTCCCATAATATGGAATAATTTTTCACTAGAAGTTTATACTCCTCCTTGCATCGATAGATGATCATAGATTGATCTGGAATATGAAATATAACTTCACTTCCTTGGAAATTGATATGATAGCCATATAGAGAAATCCATTCCATATCAAGAATCACATAAAATTCTACTATAGGAAGGATCACAATATTTTAAGGAAGAACTTTTCCAAAAACATCAACTAGAGAAGAATTATAAACATTTGATGTGACTGTTGTTTCAATAAGAGTTGTCACAACTAACTTGACACATAATTGTTGAGATAATATAGTGATACCATTAAAAAATTATACAAAAAATAAAAGAGTGGGTGGATCTAGAATCAAATAACACATTTTCTACTTTAGAGTGGATGGTATGTGTACCTTTCACCACTTTGTTATCATACTCCACATCACTAATAGTGATCTCGGGTGACTTGATATTGTCTTTCGACTTAAGAGTTTACTGATGTCAATCATCATCAATAACCCTTAGATATGGGAATTGATTGGAATAATTATCCATTTCCCTATGCTTGTATCATTGAATTGTAATAAGTTCAATTTTTGAAGCCTTTTCCATATTCGCATCATTAGATACATTTTTCCAATCACATAGGCATTCAACTACTTGATGACCTTATTTTACACACTTGAAACTATTACTAGTCTCTTTAAGACTATTTCCTCTATATTTCTTTCCAAAATTTGAGCACTAGGGAAAAATCATCATCTTTTCAGTGTGGTCTTTAGATTTTACATTTAATTCCAAATTTCTCTTCTTATCAACCCCATAGGAATTATGGGTTACTCCTACATCCATATCAACCTTGAGATCACATCAAATGATTTAATTTTAGTGATTTATGTCTCTTATGTATTATTCCCTTTGTATACTTCGTTTTATTCTATTGAATGATCAATAAATTTTACTATTAGGTTGGATAATAATTCTAGAAGTGTAACTTGAAGATCTTGTAAAATTTATATATTATGTACCAACACATTCTTCGAATTTTTTCTTAAGTTCAAGGAACTCCTTCTCCATATTAGTTCAATAAATATGTGGAATGCACTTATTGAAATATATCTTCTTGAACTCATCCCATTCCATGAATTCAATTTCCTCTCCTTGCCTCCTATTCTTAACAAGGTTCACTATTTACAAGCTTAACCTTATAAATGATAGAATACTAAGATTAATTTATCATGTTATGAACATTGGATGACTGAAAATAACTCTTTAGTTGTACTAATGCATTGTTATTCAGTAATGGATCAGAATACCCACTGAAATAAGGTGGACACTGCCTCATGAAGGAATCAATAGAATATAGTTCCCACCTTTTCTCGTTTGGAAGTCTTACATTATTCATATCTTCAGAAAGTTCGATGAGCATAAATACAAGACATTTCATTCCAGCTCAATTAAAATTTAGTTTCCTAAGAGGAGAATCATTTCATTTTCCATCGTATTTAGCATGATCATAATTCCTTAGGCTTCCAACCATTGACTAAAACAGAGAACCATAGTGTGAGAAATACTAATCATAATGGGATAACTAAATTATCAAGAATAAAATTTCAATTAAAGAAACATTATGTTTTGTCCTACGTTATTCATGATCCTTTTTAAAACACTATGGTTGTAAATTATACTCTAACATATCCTTTGGGCTCTTACTAAGGTTTTCTCATCATAGTTTACAATGGTTAACTATACCGTTCCCCTGATACAAAAAATAATTCCCCACACATTACATAAATTGATATTATATAAAATTGGAAGATTATTCATTAAAAAATATAATAAATCCATTATAGGAAGGTATTGGTATAGTGTCTTTTGAAATTGGGAAACATAAATAACTAGTTCATAATACATACTCATTTTATCCCACTTATTTCATCATAACTAGACCCATTTTGACATATCTTAATTAATAGCCTTCATCATGATCTCAGGAAAAATAAATATATGAAAGGGTGATGTCATATGATTATTAAGGGTAAACAACAGAGATATCAATCATATCATAATCATAAGATGTAAGAACATAACATTTGAAAATATTATCCTACACACGAAATATCTTGATATCATGCCATGGGATAAATCATGAAAGATAATAAGAATCAATGAATGTAATCCCAAAAGTCATATCATAATACATAAATTTTTTTGCATACCAATAAGGATATAAAATAAATTCATTTTAGTCAAGGATCATTTTCAAGACCATCATAATGAACAAATTCAATTAATGAGTTGAGTTCAATCCTCATTCCAGCCCTGTATTACAGATCTGAGATCATTTCTTGTTTTAGCCATGTCTATCTCATGAGATATAAATCATTAACCAATGATTTGGAGAGAGTTTTAGGTCACACCCATATTATAATGAAATCATTCCTACATGGTCCACCAAAACATAAATCACTCATAATAGCATAACCTAATGAATAAAATGGGTTTATTAAACATCATTCTATTATAATCCTTATAAAACAATTTGATTACATAAATATCATTCCATCATAAAAAAATCAAAACATATTAATAATAGGTGTGGAAAAATAAACCATTTTATTGAATGTAACCTTATATGGAAAACAATTTGGACAAAACACTTGATATTAATTATTGATAAAACATTCCCTCATTCTTCAAAAATATTTTCATTTATCAAAATACCATTGAATTTAAAAATAAAATAATTTATTTGAAAATAAACATGAAATAGTATAGAGTATGGTTCATGGAAATAAGGTATTATGAATATATGAAAATCCATTCATGATGTATAAGTTAAAATAACATTCTCCTCATACATTTGCTGGAAAAGTCAAAAAGTAACTCGTATCGAATAACGACAACAGATTCCCTTCATCCAATTTTAAAAAAAATTAATCAATGAGTAAAATTAAATTTAAAATATTAATATGAATACCAATATTATCACATATTAAGGAATAATGTATGTGGATTATAAATATACCCCAGTAAATTCTTACATTTAAACAATCTCAGATAATAATGAGATTGAGAAAATATCCTTTACCATAGGTTCAGTTTATTTTGTATGTATCCGAACATCATGTAAAATGATTTTAATGATGTAATTTTACTTATTTCATTAACATAGTAATTTTTATGATATCATATGTTACCATCTTATCATCTGTTAGTTAATAACATTTCATTATTACTTGTTATTCAGTCATTAACTACTTCATTTTTATGCATGTTTTGTAGAATAAGTTCCAGTTCAACTTCATGGATCATAGTTATATCATTAAAAATGATCTTAACATCATATATATCATATTTATTCATTACATACATTTATCTAATAAATCTTTAATGATGATAATGCAGAATTAATTGGATCACATTGTTGAATGGCATGCCTTACGTACGCACGAGCAACAATATCATACCCATAATTGTAGAATGGTATTGAAGTGAATGGTGTATAATGTTTAGAATCTATATCATGTTATAATAATCATATATAGTTATTATTTCCATAATTATACCCATCCAAGTAAGGTGGTGGTGAGAAATAGTTTACACCACCACATGGAGACCGTAAGCCGTACGGACACACACATGGTGATATTGGGTTTCATAGGATGAATAGAAGGTAGAAGATGGTTGTTTCATAATATTAATAAAATATTAGTATACATGTGATATTGTAGTTATTAATTTATAATTAATAAACTCATAAAGATTATGTTGAATAAGAACGAAGTTTGACAAAAATTGGTAGAGGAGATTACCTCTTCTTCAACGTGTTTGGTCTAAATCTCCTATTAGAACACTAGATAGGGTCTTTGAAGAAGAATAGAACCTTTAAAATGTAAAAATTGAAGCTATGAATGGAAAATGGAATGTTATGACTGTGATTTAATCCTCAATGTGATATTAATAGATGAGTTAGGATGTTCCCTTTTATAATTGAGGTGAGGGGAACTTTTGGGATCTCTAAATGTATTAATTTATAGTAAAATAAAACCTAATAAAAAAACCTCCAAAATGAACCAAATTCAAACTTTATATTATATAAGGTTTCAATATCATCAACCAATAAATTTTTTATTTGTATTTTTGTCAGTGTAATCCTTATGATTTTAATTAATACATAGTTATCTTATTTAATTTTTAACTAGGGTAACAAATATTTCAATATTAAAATGGTGTCGAATTTACATATTTAATGTCAATTAAACCATAAATAAAAAACATTAGAACATTATAGGCCATATAATAATTATTATCTATTTTAAAAAAAATTTAATTATTTTCGAATATTTTAATATGTCATTATTTGGATAAACAATCAATAGTTTAATTTTTAACACTATTCAATTAATAGTTTTTTAAAAATATTAATATAATAAGAAAAATTCAAACAAAATTTTTTATTATATTCCTAGGAGGTCAAGGCAATATATAAAATTAATTAAATTTATTAATTATCCCAAATTATATTTTCATTAATATTCTTAATAACATTTATTTGTTATATCTATTAATAAAATAATTACAACATCAAATTTGTGTAACTATTTAATATAAAATTTTTTAGAATAAATATTAAAAAAAACTCAATATTGATGATAAATATATTTATTTAATGACAATAAATTTCATCAAATTTATCTTCTATAAAATCCATCATTTAATATGATATACTTATTAAATTATGAATGTGACAACTTTAGCACCACATTAAATAAAACAATATAAGTGTCACAATCAATTGAATAAGGCTCCAAAGGGTCAATAACTAAACCCTTGTATGTCTATGGTAAAGATATAATTAGAAAATTAATTTTTTTTCAAGTGTTTGGTTCCTTTTATTGTTATTATAATTTTAATGTAAAATGTATTATTGATTTATTATCATTTAATTAATCTTTACATCATCAAAGTATAAGTCTTTAAAATATTTTTTTATTTTCTAAAAATTATAAATAAATTACCATGATAAATAAAAAAATCTTTAAAATTAGTATTTATAATAGAATTTATCTTCTTTATAGCCTTATATAAAAAAACTATTTAGTTATTAAAAGTTGAGTGTGACATATTTAACTTTTCTATAAATAAAATAAATTACATATCAGAATCTCATTCAAGTGTCTTCCAAAAGACACCATTTATATCCAAGGATTTTCTAGGTTCAAAGAAATTGTCCAATGAGATTAATACAAGTTTTAAGGATATTTTATAATAGTATTATAACCTTTAATTACCTGATTTACCATTTTACCGTATTCATGAATATTACAGAAGTTACTATTTATAATTCCAAAAATAAAAAATATATATTTACATAATTTTGACCTTCTGTTACCAAATATGGAAAAAAAATTTCAAAATTAAATAAATAGAAGTTTTAGTAATTAATTAAATATTTAATCTAGTTGTCTGAAAGAGAGAAAGATTTTTAAAATTTGAATGTTATCTGAAAAATATTATAATTTCATCCAAAGTAAATTTCTATATCCCACTTCCAATGTAATAGTTTTATTCTTCATAATGTTTTTTAATGTGTCAAAATCATAATATGAAAATGGATCCCCATTAAAATATGGCAAAATTTCCCTTTAAAAAATATTGGGTTTTATACATAAAATATGGTTTATTCATATCCTATGACAAAAATAACTATTTAATGAATATCTAAAATATTTTATTAAGTATATAACATATATATTCAATTAATTTCATTTAATAATAGTAAATGAATTAATTTTTTTATTAACAAACTTCAAATATATAATTTATTTATATTGTTCATAAATAATTAGTAGAGAATAAATTCAACTTACATTTTAATTAGTAAGTTGTATTTGTTCCCACAAAAATAACGACTCGCTTAAAATGGTAATTATATACTAAGGGAATCCCGCAGTTTGTTTAAACTCATAATTGTGTGAAATTAAATCTATTGAAGAATTAAAATTATTTAGATAAAATATTTCATAAAAAAATTCAAGTGTTACAAACAAACATGTTATATACTTAATAATTTAATTCCTAGAGAGGTGACTTGAATACAAAAAAACATGAATATTGACGAGATCATGAAATAAGCCCCTACTGCATTGGTAACTTTTGAATATTAATCCCTATAAAATAAATAACATCAAATGAATATTTAAATACAATTAATACAAATGGAATCTCGATATATCACATCAAGATTGTTGTATATAGACCTTATAAACAATGAGTAGTGTATAAAATTAAATGATTACCAAAGAAGATAATTATAGAGAAGAGCCCTTATAATGATCATAATGTTTATGTGAGAATAAAGAAATAATGTGGCCATATCTAAAAAATGTATATCCATATGAAAATATTGTAAATGAAACATAAATCAAACAAATTCCATTTCACAAAAAATTTTGACATAACATAATCATCAAAGAAGTGATATATCCCAATGAAAGACAATTTTGTGATGAAAAAATTACCCTAATGTAACATTCATGTCATATCATCCTAGATGTGTTAATTATAAGTGAATTATAAAATAAAATTAATTATGAATGGTTCATAATATAAACTGTGAAAAAATTTAACATATATTCCATATAATATAAATTATGTGAATAATATATAAATATTTCATCATTGATGGAAATTGAGATGAAGTCCATTACCATAGGCCTAAATCATCACATAAATTCGATATTATTATAAATAAAAAAAATTCTTAATAATTTAAATTATTATGAATATTTTTTATTCTTATTATTAATTTTATTTTATTTAATATCATCTTATATTTCACTTCTTAATCAATTAAGTTCACATCAGATGTTTTGATGATATACAGTTCATATGCCAAAAATGACATCTGTAGTTTGTCTATGGTAAAGGAGATCATTATTACATCATCTCTACCATAATAAGAAGGATATAATTATCATTTATAATATAAATTATAACATTTAAATAAACCATGAGATATGGATATTGAAAATGAATTTCATTATATTCATGGAGTTGATAAGTTGTACTTACAGATGACTAATATTTCAATTTCTGAACAATCATGATGGAAATAAAATTATTATTAGTTAATATTTTATAATATATCATAATAAAATATATATAATATTATTACATTAAATTATCATATATATAATTTTAATGTGATGCAATTTTGAAATATGAATTAGAGTGCGTTGTGGTGGTGGTAATCCTCATATACACATGATGGACATTATTATTTTCAAATGATTGGAATAGTAAATAGTCATCTGATTTATCATATTAATAGAATGAGGAAAAATTCATGAACATCATGTATTTATGCAAAATCAATCATTAAAATATGTTTTTGGTGTAAAAGATATAAAAAAATTACAATGGATCATGAGGTGATATTCCACTATACAAATGAACAACGATTTTGTTTCCTATTTGATGAAAGATGATATGTGTATTGGGTATTCTGAAAACATAGAAATATATATATATATATATATATATATATATATCAGAGATACTGATGTTATTATATCATCGTGTTGAATTTCATTTTAAGGTGGTGTATGGAGAAATAAAATAAAAATGATCAGTTAAAAACAACACATCGTCTTGAGATATCCTCTTTAAGATTAAACAGAATGATTGCATATTAAGTTTTTTAAATTAAAACAAGCTATATATGACATTGTAAGGGAAATATGTAGTTTTTTTAGGTATTATCCAAATTAAATGTTTCCTTAATTTTGAATAAAATATGAGACGATGGGACATTTATAAGTCAAGAGAGGGGCACTTTTGTAATTTCATTAAATGATTAATTATAAAATTTTTTATGGAATGAAGTGCTCCAATATGATATAATTTTAATATAGGATGATTATTGGAAAAATTAAGATCATCCAATAAAACTTTGAGATTTTTAGATTGGCCATTTACCCATACCTCTTTTTTACATTGTATTATATCTTTTTTTAAAATTACCGTGATAACATATGATTTTAATTTATAGTGGTCAAGATTGTTACTATAAAAGGAAAATTGGCCAATAAAGGGAACATGGCTGATATTTTAACTATATCCCAATAACATGACTGAATATAGGATATTCAGGTATTTAAAATCATTTAATAAAATATTATTAATATAAAATTTCATTAATATCATTTTTTGAATATATTCCTTTAATGTGGTTTTGAAAAAAACATGACAACAATGAAATTCAAATATAATATTTTCATGCATCTCTAATTTTTTTTATAAATCTACAAAATTCATTTCACACAATATTTAATTAAATTTCAATTACTTATAATATTTATTAAAAAAATTTATTTTATTTTTATATTAATGGAAAAAAATTTATTTCAGTATTACATAAGAATTTAATATAATTATTTTACTACTAAAAATTATAAATATATCACAATGGAAAAAAATTTATATATTATTCATGTGAATATTTAAAACTTAACAATTTTTTTATCCCCATCACAAAATATTTTAGAAATTCAATAATATAAAGTTATATTTTTTTCTTCATATTTTATAAATTTATTAAAAATGATAAAAAAGAAAATCTTGTGAAATGTGGTAATATATTCCATACATTGATTGAAATTTCTAAAATCCAACCATAAAATATGCTAAATGAAACTGCTATAGTTAATTTTATTTCTTATCTTATATTTTTCAAACATAACTATAATGTCCATAATTTTTTAAGACCAAAAAGCCTCATTGTTAACTATTTATGATTATTTTAAGTGAAAATGTATTTCTTTAATAAAAAAATACATCATAGATGATTTACTGGACTCTCTTAACGGTAAAATCCCTAATAACACCATGTAATATGCTAAAAATATTTTTAGGGTTAGGCACTGAGATATCATGGGATTCGGAGACCAATAGAGCCTTAGAGAAAAGGAAATTAAAATATTAAATATATAATATTTCCTGTTCCTGATTTTTTCCTGAATAATTTAATAAATCCCAAAAGGGGCATCAAATGGGAAATTTGAGACCACTCTTAGGCCCATAATGAGGGATTTACCCTAAGTGGGACATAATTTTTGTGTGTGTCAGATGTTCGGTAGAATCCCTCGTAATGATAACATATGTAATATTTTTATTTATATATTTATAAATATAAGTGAATATCTATTAAATGGTATAGTTTATGAGAAATTTGCGATGAAATTTATGTTGAGGATAAATGGTTTACCCTAGGCATGACATAACATTTTGGTGTGTTGGGTATTTATTAACACAAAAAACAAGGATAACATTTCCAATATTTTTATTATAAATTTTTCTAAAAATAATTCAATACCTCCATAATGGTGGATCATAAGGAAAACGTGAGACCATAATTAGGTTTGGGATGTTGGTTTTTCCCTAGGCACAACATAATTTTTTTTTCAAATCAGTTGTCTAATTAGATTGCACACAAGTATATATTTATTTTTTACTATATTATTGTTATTTTTAGTATTTAAATTTGCTTTTATCCTTATTTTCCCCCAAAATAAACTGAAAAACCCTACATTCTAAACATGTTTGATCCAAATCCACCGAATAACTCATTTTTTACCTTATTAATATTTTCTAAGTTATAATAGGGTGAAATTAGATCCTCTAAAAGTACATTTGGGGTGAAAAATGGGTTAAAATACAATATTAATGAGGGTTTTGACTTGATAAATGTGTAAAATATATTATGTTTTCAAATAACTAAATTATTTGATTCATTTGGTGTTGATTTATTTGGAGGAATTTGATAGACTCTTGAAATAATCTTAACCCATTTTGGATTAACATTTCTTCTTTGCATTATCTTCTTCATTCTTCCTAGTGTGCTATGACAAATTTGAATTCAATTTGGTTTATTTATATTTTTTTCTCATTTTTGTTGATATGTTTCCCATTTATTCTCAAATTTTTTAAATATTAAACAAAAAAATAGATAATCAAACCATAATTCCTAAAAAGTTTACTAAAGGGGGATTTTTTTCAATATTTTAAAAAGGGATAATCACATTGATTTATCAAAAGAAAAATTATTAATTTTATAAAAAGATAAATGCAATGTTATGAAATTATAATTCATGAAAAAAATAAGTAAGATAATTCTAGAAATATATTATTTTAATGGCTTCAAATAATAAATATGATGGGATAATTTTTTAAAATTTTCAAATAATTATTCCACAAACTCTCGAATGGTAATTATCAAAAGATAATTTGACCTTTAATTAGTGGA
This sequence comes from Viscum album, assembly GCA_963277665.1. Lineage (NCBI taxonomy): Eukaryota > Viridiplantae > Streptophyta > Magnoliopsida > Santalales > Viscaceae > Viscum > Viscum album. The sequence goes on along the minus strand of CAUJRU010000149.1, from coordinate 999,453 downwards.
TATATTTGAAAAATTATGATTATATATTTATAAGTGGATAATTTTATTTATTTATCTATATATAATTATTTATATTTTCATAGAATAATTAAAAATTACTACCACATGTATTCTCGATTTAATTTAGAGCGGTTATGATATTGAATGTCAGTTGGTAATATTTCTATGGAAATTATTTCCAATGCATGCATTTTTCAGAAAATTATAATTTTAAAATTATACTAGAGAAATAAAATATCATCGCATGTGATATTTTAATGATCAATTGAAAATTATCCGAGAGATAAAATATTTTATCACATGTGATACATTATTTCTTTTTGAAATGAAATAGTTGGTTTGGCTCAAGGAACCATTGATGAATAATGATTGGTAATGTGTTTAATGATAAAATAATATATCCAACGAAGATATTTTCATGACTATTGAGGTTTACTCTCTAGATATCAAACCATATTGGGTGGTTTATCTTCATCCTTGATATCGATGAATTTTGAGGTTGGATGTTACCCACCTATTTGGCACTTGTTTACACATGATTCATTATTTGATTTCTATATTGGATTACTTGATACTGTGCTTGATTTTTAATGCATGTGGGTATGTGTGTATTCCATTAGACCCATTATGATTCCATGAGTTATATCAGAGTATAATTTTCAATGATTGTTTTTATCACATGGTGTTATGTTTTCTTCTATATACTCATAATGACATATTATGTTATGTAATTTTGTGTGCTCGCCTTGAATGTATGTTATCATCCCATTGTGGTTGTTATTGGTATTTGCGATAGGTGAACTATCATGAAATATTTATCCATTAGTGGGGGTGTATGATTAGTTATGATAATAGTGATAATGGACTAGGGAATATGGTGGATATATGAGGTAGCCATAGTTTTGTGTCGATGGTGTGCTTGAGGAATCCTTGATTTTCCAAGATCCATTTACCATGTGATATTCCTATTGATATGGGTACTAGATATTATTTTATAGAGGATCTAGGAGACAAGGTACTAATGATGGATGGATTTTGATGAGTATCATATCAATGAAACCATGAGTATTATACATAGGGGATGGTTTCATTCTTCCAACTGATTTTGTCATATTTTGACATTGATTAAAATTAGGTACAGCTGAGGGTTGTGGAATCTTGGTCAGTGCATTGCCTCTTGGTTTTTTGGTATATTTATTCTTGTTACACATTTATCATTATTATAATAAACTTTTTATACTAGAAAAAAGAGAGTAAGGATGACATTTCTGTCTCATAATTAGTATTATACCCCCTCCATAATCTATAATTTTGGTGTGATTATAGATTTCAAGAGAGGCATTGTGAGGGGAAAGGTCCCTATGGTGGATGAATGTTTAGAGCAGCATAGGGATAGTGGTGGATGAGGATGAGTTTCTAAAGGGCCTGCTATTTTCTTCTATTTATTCTTTAATTTTATTTTTTTCTAGACAAGCTTGACATATTGGGAGTAGTTTTTATTTGCATGAAATATAATCCATTTAATTTTCCACAGAATTTATCTGATTATTTATTATATTTTCATAATTTATTATTGATCCTATTCAGTGATATGATGCTAGATTATCCCCTTTGATAGTCTTAGAACCTCACTACTATATGATGGCCTCTTGTATATGGGGAGGTGGAAATGATGTCTTGTTGCCATTCATCTTAGACCATATGGTTTATTTAAAGATGATACAATATGGTATCAGAGCATCGGGACCCGCTAAATGTTTTTCCATTTGTTGTGTTGGGATAGGTTAGAAATGTGTTGGGATGGTTGGGACTCATTTAGGGGAATTATGATAGTTTATATACACTACTAAATAGTGATCCTTCAATTTAGCACAAATTAGAGGAAATTATGTTTTACTATTACCATTAATTAAATTCACCTTGGTTGATACAAATGATGTTGATATGTGATATGTGATATTTTAGTTGTGTTTATGCACAAGACTAAAACATAGGTTCACATTCTATGTATATACTTTATGTTTTGTTGCATTATAGTTATTTATAAAATGCATTGACTTTTTTTCTATTTGGGATAGTATCTCTGATTTCGTGATATATCAATGTTTCCATGTTGTTATGATATATTATTATATTAATATATTATTGGAACTGAGGATATTATTATTTTAGCATATTTTTTATGATTGTTACTAATGTCCAGGGATGAATACAGGGGTTAATGTTATATTGGGTATACCTTAAAAAATGGTAAACTCTTAGAAAAGTATTTTGTGACCAATAGAATATTATGATAATTAAATATTCCTAATGTTACTTATGTTTCATAATATTCCACCATAATGTTATTTGGGGGGCCAAAAAGCTAAGCAGTCTTCTCATGAGCACATCCCCACACCACCTCCAGTGGTGCATGTAGTGGTTCCTTACCAGATGACATTGAGATCCTGTGTTGAGTAAAAAAGAGATTCAAATATCCAATATCCACCATCCATCCTAGACCCCAGGGGACCCTAAGATACTACGGATTGGGTCAATATGATAGAGAGTTTATTCAAACTCTTAGAGACACCATCATATTGGAAGGTGAATCTGGTAGAAATCATGCTACAGGGACCCTCCAGACAGCGGTGGGGAGTTATGTGAGAGGTTGGAAAACATGAGGGTCTCACTTTGGATCCATCAAGGCCCTTTTTTTAGAGAATTATTTTGGTACATTCTGAACATAAATCAATCATAAGAGTTTATGGAGCTGCATCAGGGGCCTATGATAGTATCAACATACTCTACATGATTTACTGATCTCCTCTATTTCACTAAGATTCTTGTGGGTAGTGAAACCCAGAAGGCTAGGAAGATGTAAATAAGACATCAAATAGAACTTAGATAGTATTTCTAGAGCTTCAACCATGCTTTCATACCCAGAGGTTATGAGGAGGGTTCTAACTATTGATATGACTCTATAGGATAGAAGAGAAACTGGTATGTTCCTTCCATTCAATACGCAAAAGGGTGGACCTCCGAGTGCAATTATGAATACCTCTTCCAATATTAAGAAGTTTAAGGCTATGAACATGAATCATATAAGTGGAATGTAAGTGAATTAGAGTTTTGTATCATTAGTTCTTTCTAGAGGTGACTCATATTTCTTTAACTATAAGAAGTTTAGATGATACAATAGGGTGTGTATAGCTATAAGGAGCTAGTGATGGTCGTGTGGAAGGATAGAACACCTCTGGTTGTTTATACTAGAGCATCAGTTAGGAGAGTGTGGAATACATGGTTATGGGTTTGAATGTCTAGTAAGGGGCCTCAGAGAATATAGAATTATTAGATTAAAATTTCTTATGGAGATTGTCATAGAGATATCATAGGTAGGGTTTACATAGTGTATTAGATTCTGATAGTTTGTAGGGTGTGAATATCCACCTTTCTAGGTACAAATTTGATCGTTTATACACAATAATATTTTTTCATTGATACTGGTTCATCCCATTATTTTACATATATATAGTTAGCTATTGGACCTGACTTTAAAATCATTCCATACTCTATTTTATTCACCCTCATAACATCATTGGTTATGAGACTGGACTTTATTAATTGATTCCAAATGATTCTACTAGATATTATTGTTATGTAAAGATGTGGGAATTCCTGATTATGAAGATTATGAAATTAAATATGATTTGTTGAATGACCTGGTCGACCAACTTCTGAGATAACCTTAATTTATATCATAAATAGTTAACTTTTACCTCTCTAGAGGGAGTCATGAATATGGAAATTGGAGGGTTAGAACTTGATGCAGATATTATTGGAATCGTCTTGATTCATCTTAGGATGTTCATAGAACAAATGGTATCCTTTAATATTTGATAAGGATCTATAAAATACCCCTCAATGTTTCCACCTATAATGGTTCTCTATAAACATTTCATTCCAAGTGATTTCATAGGACTCCCTTAGGATATAGGTGTTTACATTGAGTTGGGGATCATACCAGGTGCACAACCCATTTTGATACCACATTATCATAATGAACCAACTGAGATGAAGTATTTCATGTACAAAAAGATAACTTATAGGGGAAATAATTTATCATACCTAGTACTTCACTATAGGCTGCACCTATTTTGTTCTCTGTGAAAGTGAACAATATAATTTGTTTATGAATTGATAACCAGAATATGAACCAAGTGAATGTAAAGAACTTATATCCATTTCCTTGGATTGATGAACTTTTAAATCATCAACTAGGATCCCTTTGGTTCTCCAATATTAATATTTGATTGGCATGTCACTAGTTGTGAGCTAAGGAGGATAATATTATGATGATGGAGTTTTGGTGTAGGTATTTACTATTTGAGTACTTCATGATGCCATTTAGGAAAAATAAATCACTATTAATATTTCATAGAAATCATGAAAATGACCTCCCATCCATGGATGGAATTATTTGTTTTAGTGTTCATCAATGATATCCTCAACTACTATCCAACACCAGAGAAGAATCAAAGGAAACAAGAGATTGTCCTGAGTACTCTATGATAACATGGGAATTATTCCATTCTGTCAACATGTGACTTATAGGTATTGAGAGGTGATGTTCCTTAGACATGTGGTTTTTGAAACTTCTATACCTATAGACTCAGGGAAGGTCTGGGTAGTTACGTATTTGGAACATACCTAGAACATGTTTGAGAGTACAAGATTTCAGAGTTTGTTGGGATATTATAGATGTTTTATCCATAAATTCTCTAAAATATTAACACATATTACAATGTTTAAAATTAATAATTTGATGTTCCAATTAATATTTCATTGTGTAGAGTATTTCCTTGGGTAAAAGAGAAGGTTAGAGAATGTACCATTATTGGTACTCCATGATCCTAGGATTGGTTATGGAGTGTACTATGATGAAACATGTGTTGGTCCTAGAGTAGTGATGGTTTAATGAGGGTAGGTAGTGGCCTATAGATCTCATCAATTATGACCCCATGAGAGGAAATACCCTACACATTACATGGAGCTAGTATCCATGGTCTGTGTTCAAAACTTGTTGGAGACACATTCTCTTCATTGAGATATTTTTTGTCTACACAGACCATATGAGCATTTTCTATATCTTTACACCGAGGGACCTGATCCTAAGATAGAAGATCCAAGTTTTGTATATGTGGAAATTCTAACTGGAGATATTGTATTTACCTATTAAGGTTAATTTAATTGTGGGTTTTCTTAGTTGTAACACAAAGGATGAGTATGATCATGGGGAGAGGCCCTCAGAGGAGTAGTGAAACATAGTGAGCTTATTAGATGATTATAGTATGAATTCCCCTTTGGAACATGGTTATATCGATTGGGATACCTTGTTATTCACTTATTCACATTTAGACTATCTAAAGGATAAATATAATTAAGACTCATAGTGTATTTTAATAAGGGAACAACTAGCTAGTGGTGACTCAATACCAGAATGGTCAGTAGATGAAGATGATTTTATCTTGCAAAATGGGAGAGTTGTAGTCGCTAGTGCAACCATATTGGAGATGATGAGGGATTAAAAAACCTCTACATGGGTAGTACATCCCGGTGTGATCATGATTTATTATGTCTTCATGCAAAAATTATGCTGGTCATATATGAAGAGATACATTACTAGTTTCATCTCTTGATGTATCATCCTTCGGAGAGTGAAGGCCGAGCACTAGTTTCATGGTGGGTTGGTGTATATACTCAAATTACCAATGTGGTAGTTAGATGACTTCATGATGGGCGTTGTGTTGTTGTTTCCCATTCGCCAAGGATTTATAATTTAGTCTAGGTTATTTTTGATTATACAATGTTGTCTTCTCAATTCATACTAATTGGATAGACTCACTCTTCAAAGAAACTTGGAAAGATCTATTTCAAAGAGATTGTACACCTGAATGAAGTTACCTTAAGCCTTCTTTTAGATAGAGATTCATTTTTTACATCCAAAATTCGGTAGGTATTGAATAAATCCATATGAACTCAGTTGAGATTTAGCATGGCATACCATCCTCAGACAGAAATATTGTCTGAACAGATTAAAAACATATTTAAAAATATATTTCAATCTTGAGTGCTAGAATTCTATTGAGACTGGTATTATCAAATATCTTTGATTTAGTTCACAGACAATAAAATTTACCATGCATCAATTCTAATGGAACTAATGAGTCAGTTTCTGGGAGGCCATGCTTCTCATTATTCTATTGGAATGAGTTGGTTGATGTAGTAATTGTTAGCCACAAAATATTTTTGGAGACCTCTGAGAGAGTGCAGATGATATGGAAGAGGTTTATCACTATAATAGGTAGTTATATAATTTATGACTACCTTAGGAGGATACCATTGGAGTTTTCTTTAGGAGATTAGGTTTTATTGATGGTGACTCCTTGGTTAGGGCATAGAGATTTAGGAAAGTAGGGCATGCTAGTACAATGTTTTTTGTACACATAGATTTTACTAAGAGGATAGGGGCAATAACATATCTTCAAAACTCTCTTCTTGCTACTGAGGTATTCAAAACACATTCCATGTGTCATAGATTCATAGGTATATACCCTGATCGGTGTATGTTTTTTATTATGATCATGTTGAGCTATATACTGATGAATCATATAAGGATTGTCTTGGGTGGACATATACTGAAGTGAAATGGTATTACAAGGGAATAAAATAACAAAATACAGGATTTATTGGCAACATGGATCGAACTAGGATGAAACATGTGCATGTGATTCTGATGTTTTGTCTTATTGTCCTGAGTTGTTCATGAATTTATATTAGAGACATGTCGGAGTGAAAAGAAGTTTATAGAGGGGGAGAATTTTGATATCATAAATTTTTGAAGTCAATAATAAAAACTAAATTATAATAATATATGATTTATTTTTAAAAAATTAATTTTTAAGGTAATAATAATTTAATGGTATTTGATAAGGAAAAATCATAGTTAACACATTCGAATATTCAGTAGAATATCTTTAGAGTAAGAAACTAAGATAAAACATGATTCTAAGGCCCATAGATCCTCGGTGTAGACATAATAAAAGATGTAAATTCAATTTTTTATGTGTGGGATATTTTTATTAATAATTGAATATACTTCAAAAGGTTGATCATATGATAAATATAAAACCATTGTTGGGTTTGGGATATGGGTACTACTATAGGAATGACATAACATTTGTTCATGTTGGGTGCTTGTTAACATCACAAACAATGATAACTTATTTAATAGGTTTTTTGTATTTTTGGAATAAACTTAATATATACCAAATAGAACATCAAATTATAAATATAAGACAACCATTAGGCCCAAGTTGAGGGTTTTACCCTAGAAATGTCCAAAATTTTGTGCCTGTCGGGCATTTGGAATCATCACACACAAAAATAGATTCTTTAATATTTTTATTATTTATATTTATGTAAGTAATTGAATATCTCTTAAATGAAGCATAATATGAGAAATTTGATACCATTTCTTTGTATGGGATATGGGGTTTACCTTGGGCGCAACGTAGCATTTGTACACATTGAGCGTCTAACTAGATTTCTCTGAAGGATATGTAATTTATATTATTATTATATTATTATTTAACTATAAAATTCGTTTTTATCTTTCTTCTTCCCCAAATCACAATGAAAACCCTACACACTTGACATGTTTCATCAAAATACACCATATAAGACATTTTAGACTCGATTAATGTTTTCTGAGTCAGAATGGGGTGAAATTAAATCCTCTATAACTGTTTTTTAGTTGAATAATGGATTAAAATATGATATTAATGAGGATTTTTAGTTGATGAGGGCGTACATAGTATTGATTTTGGAAATTATAGAATTGTTTCCATCATTCAGTTTTAATTGATCTTAATGAGTCTAATACACTCCAAAACTACTTTACACCAATTGTTTTGATTCATATTCCTTCTATTTCTGGTCTCCTTATTCCTTATGGGATGTGAATAATAGGAATTAGATTGGGTTTATTTTTATTATTGTTATTTTTATTATTTTATTTGTTATTTGTCTTCCCTTATCATCAAATTAAATAAAATTGTAATAAAAATAAAGAGTTTTAATTAAATAGTAGTTTATTAAAATATTACATAATGGTTTATTTATGGAAATTTTAAAATAATGGATAATCACATCGATTTATCAAAATATAAATGCTAGGTACCTTCAAATTATAATTATAAAAAAAATTGTACCACTTTTATAAGGATTATTTTTTAAAATTATTATATGATATTTTTAAATGGATAATTTATGAAATTTATATAATGATAATTACATATATATTTTCAATTTATTATTATAAATAACTACAAATGTGTTCTCAATTTAATTTAGATGGGATATTATATCAAGAGTGGTTTAGTAATTATAATGTAGAAAATATTAAAAATTCATGCATTTGATATAAAATAATGATTTTAAAATTATCTAAAAGAGATAAAATATCATCGCATGTGATATTATAATGATAATATAACAATATTCCAGGAGATAGAAATTATCATCACATGTGTTATTTTATTTCTTTTTGAAATAAAATAGCTATATTTGATTCTAGAAACCATTGAGTAACCTTGATAATTGATGTGTATACAACTAAAATAATAAGTCCCCTGATGGGGAATTCGTGACTATTGATGTTTTAAATACATCTATCAAACCACATGAGGTAGTTTATCCGTTCCTTTGTCATCAATAAATTTTGAGGCATAAAGTTCATTACATCTTGGGAACTCGTTTAAACATATTTCTATATTTGATTTATGTATTGGATTATTTGATAATGTGATTTATTTTTTCACAAGTGTGTGTGTGTATTCAATGATAACTATTGGGATTACTTGGGTGATATCAGTGTATCCTTTTACATGTTTGATTGTTATTGTGTGATGATTTGTTTTCTACTATATATTCTTCATGATATATTATGTTATGACTGCTTGTGTGCTCACCCGGTACGTATTTTTCCATTCCTTGGTGGTTGTTATTGGTATTTTATATTGGTGGATTATCATGACATATTTATCACTTAGTCATAGAGTGAACATAATTGTGATACTAGAAATGAGGGACTTGGGAACAAGGTGGAGGTATGAGGTAGCCAAGGTTCCATATTGAGGGTGTGTGCAAGGAAGCCTTGATATTCCAAGTTTCATTCGCTACGTGATATAATAGTCAATGTGGGTACTAGATAATCTTGTAAAGAGGATCCAGGAGATGTGGTCCTCTTGAGGGATAAATTACTACAGGTATCATTTCCATAAAACATTAAAAACACCATATAGGTGCTGGTATGATTCTTAAAACACATTCCATTTTCTTCTATAATAGAGGAAACAAAGGTATAGTCGGAGGTTGTAACAACTTGTTCAGTACAAAACTGCTTGGTTTTGTATTTTGTGTTTATTCCTATTACAAATTTATCATTATTAGCATACACTTTCAGTACATGAAAAAACTATGAAAGGATGCATCAATGGTCTCCTACTAAATCTTATACTCACACCCTAATCGATATGTTCTATGTGTTTCTATATTTAATGGGATACCTTTTGATGGGAAAAGTCCCATTGGATCTTGGTTTAGACGAAGAGAATGGGTTTGGCATGGGATGAGGCTGATTCTATAACAGTACAACAATTTTCTTATATTTATTAATCTATATTATTTAGTTCTGGATTGGATATCCATATAGGGAGCTTCTTTGATTCTTCAAACATATATTCCATTTAATTTTCCTTTGGATTATTATTATTTATTATATTTTCATTATTTATTATTGATACAATGATGTGATACTGAGGGTATAATATCCTCATTGATGGACATAGATCCTCACTAAAATTAAGAAACCTTCTATATATAGGGATGCACACATTAGGTCATTTGACCTTCTTGATTGGATCCAATCGTTCAGTTCGGGATGATAAATTGACTACCATATTTATGGTTTTATCATTGTCATGAAAATTTAATTTTTTTACTATTAAATATTATAAAAAATTATATGCTCGTTATTAAATAATATTATTTAATATTATTCCAAATATGGCATCCATTTATTCAAATTAAATCTCTATATTGTGGTAGAAATTCATTTTATAATAATCCTATAATGATTGGTGAAAAAGGGTTTTCTATAAAAAGGCTTTTTCAGTGTTTAACTATTTTTATACCAACATCAAGTATATTTTTTTATTTCTATTTAATTAATTATATTATTTATAAAAAAATTATTTATATTTCAATTTAGGATCTTTTAGAATATATTAATTGGAATTCTTATTGACATCTTAAAAAAATTGTGTTTTTTATATTAATTGAAAAATCAATATTTTTGGAAAATTTTTAAATTATGAACATTAATTAATTATGATATTATGTTTTCAAGATTTTATTATATTTATTAAATAGACTTTAGAAATTATCTAAAAATAAATAATAATATTTCTTCGTGAAATTAAAATGGAGATAATTTTAATGAAAATGAAGTTTTCATTAATAAAATTATATGACTAAAAATTAACTCACTATTTACTAAGAATTTATCAATACATTATTATTGATTATGATCTTTATATATATTTAATAAAAAACACATTCATATTTATACCCTAAAACTCTGTGGATAGTATATAATGGTTATATTTAAAGAATATATTTTATGTGTTTCTTCACACTGGTGTTTTATGTAGAAAACCAATGAATATAATGTTATTATTTAAAAACATTAGGGTGATACAGTCTATAATACAAAATAAATTGCATCTTTGAAAATTTAAAATTATTCATGTAAATAAAGGGTTTGAAACTTGAAACATCGATTGTGGAAAACCGAAATTATAAAAGGGTTAATAAAACAACTTCTCAAAAAGAAGGAAAGGGACATATGAAGGTTATCTAGAATATTAGATGACCCATGGTGGCGTGAGCGGTCCTACGCTCGAATCTGGGCTCCTCGCTTTGATCCACGGTGGATCCTGCTGGATTTTCTGGGTTCCTCATGGGTTAAGGTGGATACAAAGGCCGAAAAGGCAAGTTTGTTTTTCTAGTTCTTTGTCTTTGTCGTTGAGTCTTGATACTGATGATGGTCTGGTCATTCTGTTCTGTGATATGTTGGACTGCGGACTTTTGAGTGTTTGATATATCAGCTATGAGTCATTTTTGTTGTTGAATGATGAGTTTAAGGATCTTTGGATGATGCGAAAGGGGTGTAAGATAGGGTGCTAGGGGTATTGTGTGTCTGGATATGGCGCAATGCTGGATGTCGTCTGGTCAGGAGGAAGGGGCTGCTGGTTCCTGAGTTTCTGTATATTTTTTGTTGTTAGTGGTTGGGTTTTCTATAAGTAGTTGCTGGTGTTTGGTTGGTTTCTGATTTTCTAGATGATTATTTTCTGGGTTTTGGCTGCCACTCTCATTTAGGGATAGAGTAGGTGAGTGCTATTGGATGCTGGATGCTGCTGGGTGCTGGAGCGGAAGCGGGATGCTGGGCGGTGTTTGGTGTTTGAAGAAGATGTTGGCGGTTTGATGATGAGGTGTTGGACCCTGGCTTCTAATGCTGGTTGCAGGGAAGAAGAGTTTCTAGGGTTTAGAGGCTGGTCGGTGTTGTGGCTTGTTTTGTTTGGCTGGGTGATCCTGTTGGAGTTGCTGATAAGTGATGTTGTGGATGTGATGACTGGATTATGATTGGTGTTGGAGTTGGCGAGATTGGAGGCTGGTCGATGCTTGGTTGTGAGCTGCTGGATGCTGGTTGATGTTGGTGATGATGATGGTGGCTACTTGATTTTCTGTGTTTTTTATATGGGTCTATTTTTCTTCTTTTCTTTTTTGACATTTCTTTTTTTTGCATGGGTTGTAAGGGGTTTTTTGGCGTGGGTCATTTGACCCCTCCCCTCCCTTGTCTACTGGGTCTCTCTTTTTCTTTCTAATAAACATGGGGGGGGGGGGGGTCAGTAATAACTTGAACCTCACATCTTCCGTTCCCTAACATTATAAAGAAACTCTTCATGCTACCAACCAAATATTTGAACAACTAGATCCCCGTAAAAATTCAATTAAATGATAACTACTTCCAAAATTAACATTATCCAACTCCCTAATTAAAATTATATATTATCAAATATATTTTATGAATTAAAAAGTGTATTAAGATCCATCAGAAATTACTTTGACACTAAATAACTATTAATTTTAAAACTCAACTATATTATCAAATTTAATACATAAATGTAAATAATCTCATTTTCCCAAGTAAATAGTATTACATAAAAATCAAGGATATATTAATGGGTTTATTTCCCATAATATGGAATTTCACATAAAATAATAACATTCCTTTAAATCAATTTTCTATCTTATCAGTACCATTAAACATATGATTTAAAATCCTAAATAAAACTAATTCAGAACAATTATGAGATGTTTCGTGATTCTTATTACCAAAATATCAACAATTTAACACTTGAACAACATAATTATAAAATTCCAATGCATAAAACCATCAATTTTTCCACATTAATTATTTTTTGTGAATATTTCCATCAATGGTAATCCATTTAACCCTTATATTAGATTATTGAATTGGATAATTCCTATGTTTTCCAAAAATATTTCAGTGAACTCCTTGATAATTAATTTTTATATACCCATTATTTTAAAAATGAAAACATCTTCCCCTTCCCCGCGACATTACTTGGGGGTATATCTTTACAAATTTCTGAGATGTGGGATATTGATTTTTATTTTCCTCTATGGTCACTAATTTCTAATATCTCTAAAAACTCTGTCATCCCATTATTTTTTTGAGTCTTATAGTTTTATATTGTTTATTTTTTAAATCATATATCATGATAAGTGATTATGAATAATCACAATATATTTTTCTGTAGTCATGCTTCTATTTATTTTATCATAATTACTTCACTTTCCATTGGATTATGTGTTAAAAATGATTCTTGATGGTTTTATCCATTGCATACAACAAAATATAATTTTATTATATATAATAATCATTTTTCTAAACCACAAAATATTTTATTGGATGTCTAAATCATAAAACCTTCTTTAAAATCTAAGAAAACTTATGTTTATCATAGGTTATTCATTAAGTTCGTCAGTTCAATTACTTTATAATGGATAATAATGAATATGTGAATTAACCCAATAATTTACCCTTGGAGTGTCAAGACATGTTTCTAGTAAGGGAACATTGTATGAGAACTATAATTATGATCAATATATGCTCGACCATCTATTTTGGGATTATTACCACCAGATACATTTTTCCAAAACCGTGTCCACATGAAGTATCCAAAAATATATGTATCTCTAAAAATACGACATAATATATAACATAAAAATAAATTATAATAATATCATATATATAGAATTATTCTCAAATTAATTTACATGTCTGTTCTCTCCAATTTATGTTTTCATAAATTTAGCTCCGAAAGATTCATCTAAACTAGCTCTGATGCCAACTGTAATGACCCCAAATCTTGTATCCCACAATCTGTGGTAAATTTATTATATTGTCATAATAAACAAGTTATCTCTTACCAAAGGACCAAATAATTTTGTTTTCTTGGTAAATTAAATACATAATTTAATCTGACATCACATTTAAAAACATTATTTACTATATAATGAAATTAAATATTTTAGATCCTTGAACATATTTAGTGGTTCCTTCTTCATATCATAAAGAATGTAAAAAAATGTGTGTGAGATAAAAATCTTTTTCATGGTTACATATAGTGGAATAAATATTGAGTAAATAAGGAAAAATAAATTTTACATCGTAAATAATTTAAAACACATCCAACTTAATAAAAAAAGTGAGCATGAAAAAGAGTATTTTGAAATTAATTTCAAATAAATAATCACTTAATCATAAAAAATTTTCATTGATATTATTAAAAGTAATCACTTGGAAAATAATAACACATTCCATAATGAGGGAATGTATAATCTTTGACACCTAAAACTTACCTTCAAGGCCTTTATATGATATAGTTTAAACTATAGGTAAGCATACTCCAAAACCCATTTATAAGTATAGAAAAATATTTTTATGTAGGTGAATTATCTATGAATTAAGGGGATATATAATTTTCATCCCCAAAAATTATTTAATATGTCCAACATATTCATCACATCAAAAAATAATTTAACTTAATAAACAAGACTAATTAATAAAACATACATACAGTACGTACTGGCATATAAAATGAAACCAAGTTATCAAGTAAAATTTATAATCAAATTTACATAAAATTAATAAGAATGATATCAATAAAAAATATCCGCAATAATAATTTTTTTCATTAATGAATCAAAATACCATTAATTTATTATTATATTTGTTTAATGAAAATAACCATTGTCATTTTGAAATTCAGTATTAAAAACTAAAAAAATGTAGAATATTATGAAAAAAATTACTATAAAAATAGAATATGTAAAATCTTAATGAATTAAATAAATTATTTAGTGGCTGTGATAGAGGGAAATTGTATTCATGCTGAGTACACTATAAATGTTTCCTTTCAAAGTTTCTGTGAAATGTATATAAGTACATTATTTTGAAAATATAAAAAATATTACTTCTAAAAAATTTGGTAAGAAGTCAACCATGGGTGGAAAAATCTATTTAATGAATTATATTGAAATATTAAAAAAAATTGGAACCATTTTATGAAATATTGACAAGGAAGAAAAATATTCCCAACTATATAGGAAAAAAGTATATTTAAAAAAAAATAAATTTTTACATATTTTGAGAACATAAAAGTGGAAAATGAGAGGAAAACATATAATTTAATAAAATATAAACAATATAATAATATTAATTGGTTTTAATATATAAATATAATATCATTCCCCTAGAAGATATATAATCATATAAAATACCAAAAATGTAGAAATTGTAAAATAATCCTTTGCAACAATGTCATCATTAGAATCATAATCCCATTGAAAGAAATTATATAAAATGAATTATTAAATACCTATAATATAATATGAATATTGATATATCATATCAAATGGGTAGTATATATTCCTTATAAAATAATATTAGTGTATACATGAGATATTTCTTGAAGATGCCAATTTGAGATGAAGAAACCTTACAATGATCAAAACACTGAAGTGAAAATTATATAATGAAGTGATTATGTGTAAGAAATGTAATTGAAAAAATATTCATATAAATTATAAATAATAAAATTATATTTCACACATACTATTGAAAAAATATTGTCAATGATGAAGGTATATATCCCAATAAAAGAAAACTGATTTATGAAACACCAACCACTTAGAAACATACAATTAAAATACCCTAGAATGAAATAATTTTTTTTGGAAAAATAAACTATAATTAGTAAAAAAACATTAATGGAATAAAAGTTTTATTGGGAAACATATACAACATATAAAATAATCTATTTTAATATAATTAAAATATACCTCAATGAAAGGAAATTGTGATGAAATCTCATACCTCTGGTTTGACTATTCATGTACATTATTTATCATAGTAAATAATATAATTTTGATAATTATTTAATTTAGTAATAAACATTTGATTTATTATAATTAATTTTAATTTATCTAAATACATTTTATATCAAGTTATATAGTCAATTATGTTCACTTCAGATGTTATGAGGATATTTAGTTCATATGTTCTATGTGACTTTGGTAGTTTTACTAAGGTAAAGGAGTTCATTATTCTATAATATCTAAAATAATAATAATTAATTATTTATAATTTTTAAACATTAATTATAGTTTTATACCATCCATTAATTGTTTTTCTGATAATTGAACTCTATTACATTCGTGGAGATGGTAAGTTGTGCATACGCATGTGTAATATTTCCATTTTTCAAAGATAACGGTGGAATGAAAATATTTATTATATTACCATTTTAGAATGATCATTATAACTAAAATATAAATTTTTAAATTATAAAAACTTATTTATAGAAGTCAGGTGCATTTATTATAAAACAATATTCACATCGATTTATGGAGGTGGTAATTCAAACCCATGCACGAATGATTTTATTAATTTTATAGAATGTAAAGGAATTACATTTGATGAAATATAATCAATACAGAATGAAATATATTTCATGAATATCATTTATATATATATATATATATATAGTAAACACTTCATTAAAATCATCCATTATTAGTGGTGATCGAAGATAAATTACATTAGTTCATGAGGTGGTAAAATCTTTTGATGGATTTTGAGATGAATTTAATATTTCAAAGTAAAGTAAACACATATAAAAAAGGTATATATTGATTATATTATATATTCCTTGTTTAATGAGAATTTAATGATGTCGAAATAGAAATAAAATAAAAATCTTTTTTAATGAATGATACAACTTCTTCAGATGTCCTATTTATGATCATACCAAAATATTAATAGGACTATTTTATAATAAATTAAATGACTCTTGGATGTGCTAAGGGATGCAGGGAAGGTTTTTGGTTTATTATTTTAAAAAAAATGGTTTTTGAAGTGTTATGAAAAAGGATATAAGGTTTTATTTTATAAGTGAGTAGAGGGGAACTATTTGAATTTTAATAAAATATTATATTAATATAAATTAAGGGTTATAAAGAAAACACTTCAAAATGATTTAATTTAATGAAAATATGATTACAGGTGGAAACTGGATCATCCAATATAATTTTTACAAGTTTGGTTATGTTTTTACCCTTATTTCATTTTTTCCCATTCTAACCCTTTTTCAAAATTTCCAAGATAAAAAGGATTTTACAATTTAATAATCAATATAGTTATTATAAATGGAAAATTGGACAATAATTATACCATGTTTTATTTTCTAATACATATCCCAATCACTTTTCAAATGACAAGACTTTTAGGAACTTTAAATCATATAATACAATATTATATATTATAATATATTAGTAATGTCATTTTTAGATTAATTCATTTAATTTTATTTGGAAAACTAAATTAAAATAAAATAATTTAGATATAATAATTTAACACATCACTATCATGTTATATGTATCTAAAAATACTATTAAAAAACTAATTAATTTAATTTATATTACATTTAATGATTCTCAAAATCATTTCTTTTATTTTTCAATTAATAGAAAAAATATTGTGTCAGTATTGCATAAGAATTTAATATAATTATGTTATTGCAAAAAATTTGTAATAACTTTTCATGAAGAAAAAGTAATTTAACATTATATTCAATTTTTATAATAAAAAATATTTAATTTTTTCCCTTGTGAAAAAAAATTATAGTTATTAGAAGAAATAATGTGATATTATTGTATTCATATTTTATATTAATATTGTAAGGGGAATTATCAACTAAATATGGCTCAAAGTTGACATTTAATTGATAGTTTGATGGAAAAGGATGAACTACACTCATATAATAGGATAAATGAAGGTTTTTGTTAATGTTTTATCCCTATCATATTAATTTTTACAATAACTACCCAATTTACCCCTTTACCATGGTGATTTTTTTAATTTATTAGTACTAATTGTGACCAAAAATATTGTTGACATTATTAAATAATATTTTATATATTTATTTCAAAAAATAAAATAATGTTACCAAACCCAATAACTATAAGTGGTATTAATTCATTTAATAATAATCTTAAAGTGTATAAGGAAAAATAGATTTCTCAAAAAAATAATTTCTTAGTGTAATGGTATTTTATAACAAGTTCAATTATAATGTTCACTATAATTTCAATAAGTAGAATGTTTATAAATTAATTACATGATATTAATTTACAATCAAATTTTAAAAAATATGGTTCTTTTTTAATGTTAGTTTATAAAACATGAATTAATTTGAATATTTAAAGGCAAATTCCACTTTTTGGGAAAACCCCCAAAATTTAACAACATGATAAATTTGATATGATGATTTCAAAAATGATATATGTTTTAAACAATTGAATTATAAATGTTTTATAAATTATTTATACTATTTTTTTAAAAAATCAATACAATTTTTAAAGAAAAATTATTTTGAGGAATAAAATTATGTTATTAAAATATGAGTGATTTTTCATAAGTATTTTCAAATATATTTATATTTATTGGGAACTTTATAAATATTTCTTAATTCAATAATTACTATTTATACCTTCTAGTTCACTAGGAATGTTGAAAATTTAATATTTAAATAACATATTTATTGGGTAATTTAAGCATAGTTTTTCATATTGTATATTCTATCAAACATAATGTAGTTCTTTAAAAATATATGGTTATTCCAATATAAAAATTATAACACCATTCATGTAGATAGTAAACCTGACCCAAGCAACATTGAGTTATAACTGGTTAATGAATAAAAAGGAACTATTTCATGATTAGAATTTAGCTTAAATATATGATTAAGGATTTAAAATATGTATTTAGTTTCCCACATTTTCCATTACACCATTTATAGAAATATCAAAGTTAGGAGGTGGATCATTATACACACCATCCATGGATTTGATAGTATTAATTTACACATGAGTGAATTTTTTATTTCATTATTTTAGGGAAGGAAATGAATTAAAAAATAAAATATCTCTTAAGACTCATAATTATTCCACATATTGTATATTTATTTATTAAATATATATTCACAATAATCCATGTTATGTGGTGATGAAAAATGAAATTTTAGATTTATGGAGGATGTAGTAGGCACCTATACACAAGTGATATTTTGATTTTCTATGGGATATAAGGTTTGTAGTTATTGTTTTTTTCATTTAATAGATACCATATTATTATAATTATGATACATATATAATTATACATGGATTTTTAGTGGAGATTTATGGGAGGATTAAGAATAATTAAACATGAAAGTTCATGATTAAGATAATTTCATAACCTTTGGATATCATCGTTAGGTAACACGTGAAGAAAAATTTAGTCGACTACCAAAAAAACTATATATTGATCTAAAAGGAGGATTATAGGGGGTTTATTAGTGTTTTTAGAGATATTATTATGAATTTCTATGGGTAAGTGAGTAGAGGAGTGGTCAATTTATAAATGAGGGGTAGATTTTATGTAAATACTCGATTTCATATCATATAATAAATATCATACTCCTATAAATTGGAACCAATTTAGTCCTATTGTTAATATAATAGTATTAGGGTCTGCAATCCACTAATTCAATCAATTTACTAGAGGATTAAATATTTTTATCCATATAACCAATGATTTGACACATTAACTAAATTACATAATTTACCAAGGGGACTATTAATTACCATGGTTATAATGACCTTGGATATTCATATATAGATATTAATTATTTTAAAATTAATTTTAATTAGTTTATAAAAAAACATGATTAGGTACAATAATATTTTTGTGACTTTGAAGACTATGTAAAAAATAATCTAATTAGGTGAAATATCTTCAATGTATCCAATAAATATCTCCCCATTGAGTACCATTCTCAAACATACCTTACTTAAAACCATTGTTCATAACATGTGGAAGGGAAACAAAAGAATGAGTGAGATTATATTCTTAGTATGGCTATGAAAGTGTGATATCAATGATAACATAATCATGACATCAGAATAAGGGTATGAGAACATGATCATTACATTTGAAGACCATAAACTACATATAATAGTCCATAATCTTAAATAATGGAATAAATATTTTTATTTCATCAGACATCAATCATAATAAAATCAATGAACATGAATCATGAGGGAATAATATTTTCCCAAGACATAGAATTTTTCAATACACATAATCATTAAAAATCATATGCTAAGGATTCCCAACAGGATATTCATAAGGCTTTCAGCTTAGGATAACCACTCATGTACATACTTCACGCTTCAGATGACCTCTTATGTACAAACAGTCAGTCTTGGGAGAACCTCCTTTATATCCTTCGAGCTCATATAACATTAATGACTACCCAATTAATTGGAGGGAAATATAGTTCCCACATATTAATAAAGAAAATCATATATATGTGTTTTAAAAGATCATAAATAATTCATCATATCATAACCCATGAAATTAAAATGGATATCATAAAAATTTCATATTATCTAAACCTATGGAAACAATATATTTTTCATAATTATTTCATCATTTCATAAATGAATAATCCTTAAAAATATGCAGGGTTCATAAGCATTTCATCATTGAATATCCCATGAAAGATAATCTAGTTTCATAAAAATCTTGTTATTATATACCCAATTCATTCAGATTTACAATAAGAATGGTATACTTGTATTATTAACCTAGTAATGAATAATTGATATAAAATTATAAAATATTAGATGAAAAATGGTTTAGAAATATTTCTTGGAATATTTATTAAGGAAAAATAACATTTTAAATTATAAAACACTGTTTTAAAAATAGAAAATTTCGAATATCATTTTATTTTAAAATAACCTTAAAAAATATAATTTATGATTCAAATAAAACAATGTCCAAGTCAGTGGGAATTTATGTCCATATAGTACAAATTAAAAAAAGATTACTTTCACATTTTTTTAAAAGATAAAAATACATTTTTTGAAAAATGTCATGATGATTTCATTGATAATATTTTGAAAAAAATAGTCATACATGGTTAAAACTTTTATTACCGAATCATAAAGAGTATGATAAAAATCTTCAACACACTTTTTGAAAACATTTGTTTTGGAATAGAAAGTGTTTTCGACCAAAAAGACAATCATTCATAAAAATATTATTTCGAACTCCTGGGTACATAGAGAGAAGAAAAACAACGGAAACATCAATTCTGATGAAATAACCAGATAAGAATAAAATTCATGATATTATTGTGAGATAGATCATAGTATATAATCATTGGAAGAATAATCATAAAAAACAGTGATAAAATGTTAGAATATAACATTAAAATCTTACCACTATTGAAACATGAAACACAATACCCACAAAATAACAACATTAATCCTAAATAATATATAATTAATAGATTTATATTAATTGTATATAATATCAATGGGTAAGTATACAATTACCCATACATTATATACATTTATATTTCTTCAATGTTTATGAATATTTATTTAAAAATATAAGAAATCCCATAAAGGACTATATTGGTCTAATTTCTTTAGAAATTGGGAAACATGCACTATTAGTTCATTAGACATCTTCATTATCTCCAACTTATTTCATCACAATGAGACACCTTTTGACATATCATACTTAATACCCTTATCTATGACCTGGGTAAAAGAAACATAATATAAGGTGAGATCACATGCTTAATAAGGGTATACAAGGGAGATATCAATCATATTACAATCGTATGATATAAGAACATAACATTTTAAAATCTTATCCTGCATATGAAATATCATGATATCATTCCATGGAATAAATCATGATAGTTCATAAGAATAAATGAACATAATCCCAAAATTTATAACATAAGACATAAAATTTTGTGGCATACACATAAGAAAATAAAATCATTTCATTTTAGTTAAGGTTTATTTCCAAGACCATTATAGTAGAAAAAGTCTTTTACTAAATGGAGATCAATCCTCGTTTCAGTCCTGTATGACTGAACCAAGATAATTTACCATGCCATCCATGTCTATGTCATGATATATAAATCATTACCCAATCCATTTGAGTGAGATATAGGTCCCACCCATCTCATAATGAAACCATTCTTACTTGTTCTAGAAAAACATAAATCATTCATTATAACATAACCGAAGGAATAAATTGGATTTCATAAACATCATTCCATCATAATCCATATAAAATAAATGGATTTCTTAAATATCATTCCACCACAAAAACAATCTAACCAAAGTAATAATACGGAAATAAACATAAATATATTTATATAATGTAATGTTAGATTGAAAATAATTTTGATAAAACAGTTGATATTAATTCTTGAGGAAAATATCCTTTCTTCTTGAAAAACATTTTATTTTCTCCAAATGTCATGAAATTTAAAAAGAAAAGAATTTATTTGAAAATAAACTTGAGATTTCATAAAGTAATCTTCCTGGAAATAACGCATTATAATGATGTAAAAATCTGTTCATTTTTTATAAGTGAAAAACATTCTCCACATACTTTTGCCCAAAAATTTAAATAGTACCTTATATCGAATAATGACAAAATATTATTTTCATACTTTTAAAAAAAATCACCAATGGGTAAAATTGAATTTAAAATTTGTAGAAAAATTTAAATATTATTCTATATTAAGGAAACATGGATGCAGTTGATAAATATACCATAATAAATACTTATGTATAAACAATCTCGGATAATAATGAGATTGCGAAATTATCCCTAACCGTAGGTCTGATTTCCATTGTATGTATATAAACCTCCAATATACTGATTTAAATAATTCCATTGATTTATTTATAAATCATAGTCAATTTTATGATATTTTATATGATTTTATTATCATCCATTTTTAATAACATTTCATTATTACTTGTTATTCGGGTGTTAACTACTTTATTTTCTTATGCATGTTGTATCGAATACATTCACATTCCTCTTCATAGGTCATAGTAATATAATTAAAAAAATGAAATTAACATTATATATATAATATTTATTTAATCTATAATTTTATATAATCATTCATTAATGAAGATCATGTAGAATGAATCACACCAAATCGTGGAGACGGTAGATCGTACATACACATGAGTAACGATATCATTCTTATAATTGTGGAATGGTATTGAAGTGAATGGTGTATAATATTTTAGAATCAATATAATATTATAATAATAATATATAGTTATTATTTCCCTCATTATACCCATCCTAGTAATGTGGTGGTGAAAAATAGATTACACCATAACATGGAGATGGTTAACCGTACGTACGCATGAGTAGTGATTTTATTTTTCCTGGGATGGATAGAAGGGAAAATATGGTTTTTTCATAATTATAATAAAATCTCAATATATAAGTGAAAATGGATTTACTACTTTACAATGATACAACTCATGAAGATAAGTAGAAGATGAAAGAAATTTGAATGATTTGGTAGAGGAGATTACCTCTTCTTCAACGTGCTTCATCTAAATATCCACTTAGAGAACTATAGTTGGTCCCTGAAGAAGACAAGAATATATAGAATGTTACTTGGGATGTTTATAAGGGAAAATTTCCATGTATTTCCAATAATTATGGCTCAATGTTAAGTGAAGAGATGAGGGATGAGGTTTCATTTTATAATTTAGGCGAGGGGCACTTTGGGGATCTCCAAAAATATTAATTTATAATAAAATAAAACCCCATCCAAAAACCTCAAAAATTACACAAATTTTAAGATGATATTATATAAGGTTTCAATATCACGAACCAATAAATTTTTTATAAGTATTTTTATGAATTTAAACCTTATCAATTTAATTAACACTTAGTTATTTTATTTAATTTTTAACTATGATAACAAATATTTTGATATTAAAAGGTTATCATATTTAATTATTCGACATTAATTAGACCATAAATAAACACTTTAAGGCTTTTTAGACTATATCATAATTATTATATATTTTTAAAAATGATTATTGTTTTTTAATTAATTTAATAAACTGTCAATAGTGTCAATTTTTACACTATTCAATTCATTGATTTTTAAGAATATTAATAGAACAATATAAATTTGGAAAAAATATTTTATTATATTCTTAAGAGGCTCAGGTCATCTTGAAAATTCATTAGACAAATAAATTAGGCGAATTTATATTTAGATGAATATTTTTAAAAACATGTATTTGTGATCTCTGTTAATAAAATAATTAATAAATCAATTTTTCATAATTATTTAATATAATTATTTTTTGATTAAAAATTAAATATGAATTACTATAATTAATATATAAGTAATAGCTTTTAAAAGATTATATGTTTTCAAATTTATCTTCTATAAAATCTATCATTTAAAATGTTATAATTATGAAATTATGAATGTGACAACTTTAACATCACTTTAAATAAAATAATATAAAAGAACAATATATTCTATAAGGCTCCAAATATTCAATAACTAGACCCTTGGATGGTTATGGTCTATATATACTCGGATATCATATTTGGTCAAGTTTTTGGGTAATTTTATGGTTATTATAAATTTAATAAATATTGTTTTATTTGATATCTCATCAATTAATTAATTTTTGTATCATCAAATTATATGTCTTTAAGGTAATTATTTATTTTATGAAAATGAAAAATAAATTACCATGATAATGAAAAACATTTTATCTTCCTAATAATTATTTATAATTATTTATTTATTTTGTATAAACTTATATAGAAAATCAATTAGTTATTAAAAGTTTATTAGGACATATTTAACTTTTATTTAAATAAAATAAATTACATGTCCTAATCTCATCCAAGTGGCTTTCAAAGGACACCATTTTGACCCAAGGATTATTTTGGTTGAAACAAACTTGTCCAATGCTATTAATATAATTTTTAGGGTGATTTCATAATAGTATTCTTACCCTTAATTATATGATTTACCAATTTATTTTATTAATACAAATTGTCGAAGTAACTATTAATAATGCCCAAAAAATAAAATAAATAAATATATATAATTTGGACCTAATTATTCCAAATATGGAATCCCTTTTTCAAATTTCAAATCACAAAGTTTTCAGTAATTAATTTAAAATTAATCTTGTTGTCGGAAAGCGGGAATAAGTTTTAAAGGTTGAAACATTACAAAATATTTAAATGTTTTTACATATAAATTCAATGTGAAATTAATTGTAATGAAATAGAATATATTGAATAAAAAAAATATTCTATTTATACTTTATAATAATTCAATCTTAAAATTTAACCAAATTTTTTTTGATGAAAAACTAGTTTTTAATTAAAAACTAGTTCGTTTTAACTATTCATTTAAATTTGAAAGTGACTAGAAAAATATTGAAATTTCATCCAAATTTAATTTTCATATACCTCATCCAAATAACAAGTTTTTTTCATAGAATAATTATTAATGTGTCAAAATCATAATTTAAAAATGAATCACCATTAAAATGCTGTAAAATTGTCCTATTAAAAATTAATGTTTTTATACATCAAATAGGATTTATTCATACCCTATGGAAAAATACCTATTTTGTAATATAGAAAATATTTTATTAATTATATAACATATGTATTTCATTAATAATATTTACTAATAGTAATTCACTAAATTTATTAATAAAAAAAATAAAAATATATAATTGGTTTATATTTTTCATAAATAATTGGCTATGAATGAATTAACCATAAATTTTCATATGTTTGTTATATTTATTTCCTGTAAAAAAATATAGGTTAAAATTATCATTTTATACTAAGTGAATGTCACATCTCATTTAACCTCACGATTTCGTGCAATGTAAGCTATTGAAATATTAAAATTATTTTGAGAAAATATTTCATAAAAACATACGGATGTCACATTGTACCGCCTTAAAAATAGAATTTAACTCTTAAAATTTATCACTTGGATATAAAAAGAATAGGATATCTCTACCTTATCATATCCTCATACTCGCGTGTATCTTCTAAAAATTAGTGTTTCCCCCAAAAAACATTAACCAAGTGTGTGGTCTTGTTTCATAGATGTTTTTACCTACAATCCAGATTGTCTATCGATTGTTCTTTATAAGAAATATTTTTCTCCAATGGTACATCTTCATAGTTTAGTACATGTGAAGGATCAGGTATGTACTTTTTCAGAAGAGATAAATGTAACACATCATGAACTTAGAGGAGATTTGGTGGGAGCACCAGTCTGTAAGCTATCTACCCAAAAGATCTAGAATTTCAAAAGGACTGATATACATTGGGATTATCTTGTGCTTATTTCCAAATCTCTTTTTGCTCTTTAAGGTAGATATTAATAGAAACACCTTTTCACCCACTTCAAATACTCATTATTTTCTTTTATAGTTAGAATAACTTTTTTCTGACATTGAGATTCCATTATGTGTTCTTTAATAGATCTATAATTTTTTTCCTTTTCATCAACAAGATCTGGTCCTAATAGCTTTCTTTCACCAACTTTATCCAATAAAGTTTGATTTTGTCACTTGTTTCCATAGATTAATTCATCAGGAAAGATATGAATAATTGAGTGAAATATATTGTTGTAATAAATTTCAACGAAAGTTATGTGTAGATACAAACAATCATTGAAATCCAAAGAGAAATCTCTCAGTATGTCTTATAGAGTTTGAATTTTCCTCTCAGACTGACAATTTTTCTAAGTATGAAAAAAGTAATGAATCTTATTTCTATATCAAAATCCTTTTAATTAATTATCTATAACGTTGAGGGAAACCTCATATCCCGATCAAATATAATGTAAAATGGTAATCCATGAAATCTGACCACTTCCTTTGTATATATCCATGAAATCCGATGAAGAGAGAAATCCTCTATAATAGAAATAAAGTGTATTGACTTCATAAGGTGATCGAGTATAACCCATATAGAATTATGGACTTTAGATGTTTTGGTAATTCTGACAACAAATCCCACAGTGATGTTTTCCCATTTACATTATGGTATGGTTAATGGTTATAATATATCCTTAGAATTCTATCTTTTAGTCATAACATTCATAAAATCCAAGCACTAACAAACATATTCGGCAAAATATCTTTTCATTCCATCACCCCAGAAATACCTTTTCAGGTCCTTGTATATATTTTTGTTCCTATGGTGATTAGAAAATAAATAACTATAAGATTCATCAATATATCATTCATTAATTATTGTATGTGAGGAATAAAAACCCATTCCTAAAACTTATTATTAAATCACAATCGAGGTTAAATTCAAGAACATTTATCACATTATTTTATTTCTTTATATCTTCCTTCTATGCCTCCTTAATATTCACTTGTATTGATGGATGAAGATTCATTTGATAAAGATAATACTTCTCACCTTCATTAAAAATTTCAAGATCTATCCTTCGAAAATCCATAAATATATGATATTTTATGATCATCATCATGTATTTGACAGCTTGGTCCTTTCAAATCAAAGAATCTTTCACCTTTCTCATTTTCCTTTGGTGGAAATGTATTGAGCAGTCATAATATTTAATCAACTCGAACCATCTTCTTTAGTGCATATTCAAATCCTTTTGTGTGAAAATATAAATTAATCTTTTATGATCAGTATAAATATCACACCTTTCACCATAAAAGATAATGTATCCATATCTTTAATAAAAATATTACCACAGATAAATCCAAATCCTGAGTTGGTTAATTTTACCCGTGGATTTTCAATTTTGTGTGGCGTAAGATATCACCATAACAATTTTCATTAGAACACATCCCATACCCTTTTTGTATGCATCAATGTAGATCGCAAACTATTCTCCACTAAAAGGCAGTCTTAGCACAGGTTTACTAGCTAACTATTTTTGAGCTCCTTGAAATTCTCTTAACATCCATCCATCCCCAGGAAATATACTCTATTTTGAGTCAACATGCTGAGTGGATTATATAATCCTAAAAAATTATTTACAAAAAATTTGATAATATCTTGCAAACCAATAAAAATTTGGATCCTAGTTAATGTTTTCTGTCTCATCAGGCTTTCAATAACTTCTACTTTGTTGGATCCACAGATATCCCCTATCTTATGATTATGTGACCCAAAAAGGAATCTTTCAGAATCCAAAATTCATACTTGATAAATTTTTCATAATGAATCTTATTTCTATGAGTCATTAGTATAATTATCAACTGATCTTCATGTTCTACATTTATCATCAAATAGACAAGAATATAATATATAATTAATACCAAAAATTGATCAAGATAGTCTCTAAAGACTCTATTCATTATATCCATGAATATAGTGGGGGAATTAGTAAGACAAAAAGGCACTCTATAAATTCATATTGTCCATACCTTGTACAGAATGTTGTATTTGGTATATCCTCCTTATTAACCATTAATTGATGATATGCTAAATGAAGATAAATATCAATAAAGTATCGATCTCGATGTAGTTGGTTGAATAAATCATGAATTAGGGGAAGAGTATATTTTTTCTTGATAGTGATCTTGTAAAGATCTCGATATTCAATGTAGAGTCTCGTTGATCCATCAATCTTCTTAACAAAAAGGAAATATCATGCCAAGGTGACACACTAGGGCATATAAATCCCTTTTAATGATTATCTTGGAGTTACTTCTTCAATTCCTGCAACTGAATTGGGGCTATTATATATAGTGAATTTGAAATTGTAAAAACACCAGTTATTAGTTCTCTTGAAAACTCAACTTCACGATTTGGTGAAGGACCAGGTAATTCTTCCATAAATACATCATCAAACTCTTATAAAATGTATATATTCTCAATTTTTATTTTCTTCACAATAATTTGAGATAGATAACATTCATTTATGGGGATTCAGTCCCATAATTTGGAAGAGTTTTTCACTAGATTATTATACTCATCCTTGGATCGATAGATGATCATAGATTGATCTTGAATATAAAATACGACTTCCCTTCCTTGGAAATTGATATGATTTCCATGTAGATAAATCCATTCCAAGTCCGGAATCACATAAAATTATATTATAGGATGGATCACAATATTTTAAGGAAGCACATTTCCTCAAACATCAACTAGAGAAGAATTATAAACATTTGGTGCGACTGTTGTTCCATTAAGAGTTGTCACAACTAACTGAACACATAATTATTGAGGTAATATAGTGATACCATTAAAAAATTATAAAAAAAATAAAATAGTGTGTGGATCTAGAATCAAATAACACATTTTCTACTTTAGAGTGGATGGTGTGTGTACCTTTCACCACTTTATTATCATACTCCTCATCACTAATAGTGATCTCGGGTGAATTGATATTGTCTTTCGACTTAAGAGTTTGATGATGTCAATCATCATCAATAACCCTTAGATATGGGAATTTATTGGCATAATTATCCATTTCCCTACGCTTGTATCATTGAATTGTAGTAGGTGAAATTTTTGAAGCCTTTTCTCTATTCGCATCATTAGATACATTTTTCCAATCACATATGCACTCAACTACTTGATGACCTTATTTTACACACATAAAACAATTATTAGTCACTTTAAGACTATATCCTCCATATTTCTTTCCAAACATTGTGAACTAGGGAAAATTCATCATATTTTTAGTGTGGTCATTAAATTTTACATTTAATTCCATATTTCTATTCTTATCAACCCCATAGGAATTTTGGGGTACTCCTATATCCATATCATCCTTGAGATCACATCGAATTATTTATTTGTAGTGATTGAAGTCCCTTATGGATCATGCCCTTTGGAAACTTGGTATTATGCCCCTAAATGATCAATAAATTTTACTCTCAGGTTAGATAATAATTCCAGAAGTGTAACTTGAAGATCATGTAAAATTTACATCTTATATACCAACACATTCCTCGAATTTGTTCTTAAGTTCAAGGAACTCCTTCTCCATATTAGTTCAATAAATATTTGGAATGAACAAATTGAAATATATCTTCTTGAACTCATCCCATTCCATGGATTCAATTTAATCTCCTTGCCTCATATTCTTGACAAGGTTCACTATTAGCAAGATTGACCTTATAAATGATAGACTACTAAGCTGAATTTATCATGTTCTGAACATTGGATAAATCAAAATAAGTTTTTAGTTGTATTAATCCATTGTTATTCACTAATGGATCATCCTACCCACTGAAATAAGGTGGAAACTGCCTCATGAAAGAATCAATAGAATATAGTTCCAACCTTGTCTTGTTTGGAAGTCTTTCTTTATTCATATCTTTAGAAAGTTCCGTGAGCACACCTACATGAATTTTCATTCCTACTCTGATAAAATATAGTTTCCTAAGAGAAGAACCATTTCATTGTCCATCGTATTTAGCATGAACATAATTCCTCAGGCTTCTAACCATTGACTAAAACCAAGAACCATAGTGTGAGAAATAGTAATCATAATGGGAAAACTAAATTATCAAGAACAAAATTTCAATTTAAGAAACATTATGTTTTATCCTAGGTTATTCATGATCATTTTTAAAACACTATGATTGTAAATTATACTCTAACATATCCTTTGGGATCTTACTAAGGTTTTCTCATCATAGTTTACAATGGATAACTATACCTTTCCTCTGATACAAACTATAATTCCTCATATATTACATAAATTGATATTACATAAAATTTAAATATTATTCATTACAAAATATAATAAATCCATGATAGGAATTTATATGTATAGTTCCCTTTGAAATTGGGAAACATAAATAACTAGTTCATAATAAATATTCATTGTCTCCCACTTATTTCATCATAACTAGACCCATTTTTATATATATTACATAATAGCCTTCTTCATGATCTCAAGAAAAATAAATATATGAAAGGGTGATATCATATGGTTAGTAAGGGTAAAAAAGAGAGATATCAATCATATCATAATCATAAGATGTATGAACATAACATTTGAAAATATTATCCTGCATATGAAATATCATGATATCATGCCATGGGATAAAACATGAAAGTTCATAAGAATCAATGAATGTGATCCCAAAAGTCATAGAATAATACATAAAATTTTGTGTCATACCCATAAGGATATAAAATCAATTCATTTTATTCAATTATCATTTTCAAGACCATCATAACGAACAAAGTCCATTAATGAGTTGAGTTCACTCCTCATTCCAGCCCTGTATTACAGAACTAAGATCATTTCTTGTTTTAGCCATGTCTATCTCATGAGATATAAATTTTTAAGCAATTAATTGGAGAGAGTTTTAGGTCACAACCATATTATAATGAAATCATTCTTACATGGTCCACCAAAACATAAATCACTCATATTATCTTAACCCATGGAATAAAATAGGATTCTTAAACATCATTATATTATAATCCATTTAAAACAATTTGATTACATAAATATTATTCCATCATAAAAAACGTATTAATAATAGTTATGGAAAAATAACCCTATTTGTTGAATGTAACCTTATATTGAAAACAATTTGGGTAAAACACTTGATATTAATTCTTGAGAAAAATTTCCTTCCTTCTTCAAAAATATCTTCATTTATCAAAATACCATGGAATTTAAAAATAAATAAATCAATTTGAAAATAAACATGAAATATTATAGAGGATGGTTCATGGAAATAAGGCATTATGAATATATGAAAATCCATTCATGATGTATAAGTTAAAATAACATTGTCCTCATATATTTGTTGGAATAGTCAAAAAGTACCTCATATCGAATACCGACAAAAGATTCAATTCATAAAAGTTTAAAAAAAATTCATCAGTGCGAAATATTAACATTAAATTTTTAAAAAGAATATAAATATTATTACATATTAAGGAAACATGTAAGTGGATTATAAATATACCCTAGTAATTTCTTACATTTAAACAATCTCAAATAATAATGAGATTGAGAAAATATCCTTTACTTTAGGTCTGTTTTCCTTTGTATGTATCTGAACCTCATGTATAATGATTTCAATAATGTCATTTTACTTATTTCATAAACATAGTAATTTTGATGATATCATATGTTATCATCTTGTCATCTGTTAGTTAATAACATTTCATTATTACTTGTTATTCGGTCATTAACTACTTCATTTTTATGCATGTTTTGTAGAATAAGTTCCAGTTCAACTTCATAGATCATAGTTATATCATTAAAAATGATATGAACATTATATTTATCATATTTATTAATTACATACATTTATATAATAATTCTATAATGATGATCATGAAGATTGATTGGATCGCATTGTTGAATGGTAGGACATACGTACGCACGAGCAACAATATCATACCCATAATTATAGAAGTGTATTGAAGTGAATGATGTATAATATTTATAATCTATATCATGTTATAATAATCATATATAGTTATTATTTCCATAAATATACCCATCCAAGTAAGGTGGTGGTGAAAAATAGTTTACACCACCGCGTGGAGACCGTAAGCCGTACGGATGCACACATAGTGATATTGGTTTTCGTAGGATGGATAGAAGGTAGATGATGGTTGTTTCATAATATTAATAAAATATTAGTATACATGTGATACTAGATTTATTAATTTATAATGAATAAACTCATAAATATGATGTTGAATGAGAATGAAGTTTGACAAAAATCGGTAGGGGAGATTACATCTTCTACAACGTGTTTGGTCTAAATCTCCTATTAGAACACTAGATATGGTATTTGAAGAAGAATAGAACCTTTATAATGTAATTATAGAAGCTAATAATGGAAAATGGAATGTTAGGACTATTATTTAATCCTCAATGTGATGTTAATAGATGAGGTAGGAGGTTCCCTTTTATAATTAAGGAGAGGGGAACTTTTGGGATCTCTAAAAATAATAATTTATAGTAAAATAAAACCTAATAAAAAACCTCAAAATTGACCCAAATTCAAATATTATATTATATAAGGTTGCAATATAATCAACAAATAACTTTTTGATTTTTATTTATGTCAATGTTATCCTTATTATTTTAATTAACACATAGTTATCTTATTTAATTTTAACTAGGGTAACAAATAATTCAATATTAAAAGGGTGTCATGTTTACATATTTAATGTCAATTAAACCATTAATAAAAAACATTATAACATTATAGGTCATATAATAATTATTATATATTTTAGGAATGATTTTATTATTTTCAAATAATTTAATAAAACATTATTTGGATAAACAATCAATATTTTAAATTTTAACACTATTCAATTCATTGATTTTTAAAAATATTAATATAATAAGAAAAATTCAAAAAAAAATTTTATTATATTCCTAGGATGTAAAGGTAATATATAAAATTAATTAAATTTATTAATTATCCCAAATTATATTTACATTAGTATTCTTAATAACATTTATTTTTTATATCTATTAATAAAATAATTACAACATCAATTTTGTGTAACTATTTAATATAAAAATTTCCAGAATAAATATTAAAAAAAATCAATATTGATGATAAATCTACTTTATTTAATAATAATAAATTTATTCAAATTTATCTTATATAAAATTCATCATTTAATATGATATAATTATTAAATTATGAATGTGAGAACTTTAGCACCACATTAAATAAAACAATATAAGTGTCACAGTCTATTGAATAAGGCTCCAATGGGTCAATAACTAAACCCTTGGATGTCTATGGTCGAGATATAATTGAAAAATTAGATTTTTTCAAGTGTTTGGGTCATTTTATTGTTATTATAATTTTAATGAAAAATGTATTATTGATTTATCATCATTTAATTAATCTTTACATCGTCAAAGTATAAGTCTTTAAAGTAATTTTTTATTTTCTAAAAATTATAAATAAATTACAATGATAAATAAAAAAATTATTTAAAATTATTATTTATAATAGAGTTTATCTTCTTTATAACCATATATAAAAAATTATTTAGTTATTAAAAGTTGAGTGTGACATATTTATCTTTTCTATAAATAAAATAAATTACTTGTCAGAAGCTCATTCAAGTGGCTTCCAAAAGAAACCATTTCTATCCAAGGATTATCTAGGCTGAAAAAAAAATTCCAATGAGGTTAATACAAGTTTTATGGATATTTTATAATAGTATTATTACCTTTAATTACCCGATTTACCCTTTTACTGTATTCATAAAAATTACAGAAGTTACTATTCATAATGCCAAAAAAAAAAATTTTACAAAATTTTGACCTACTGTTACCAAATATGGAATCAAGTTTTCAAAATTCAATTAATAGATGTTTTAGTAATTAATTTAAAATTAATATAGTTGTTTGAAAGGGAGAACGATTTTTAAAAGTTAAAACATTGAAAAAGATTGAAATATATTTTTTTTTGATTTAAATATGAAATTAATGCTAGTGACATACATTATATTGAATGATAAAAATTTATTATATTTACTTTTTTAAACCATTAAATATTATAATTTAACAATATACATTATTTCAATGATGGAATATAGTTTTAATTAAAATTTTGTGTATTTTTACTATTAATCAAAATTTGAATGTTATCTGAAAAATATTACAATTTCATCCGAAGAAAATTTCTATATCCCACTTCCAAAGGAAAAGTTTTTTTGTCATATTTTTTTTAAAGTGTCAAAATCATAATATGAAAATGGTTCCGCATTAAAATATGGTAAAATTTCCCTTTAAAAAATATTGGTTTTTATACATAAAATATGTTTTATTCATATCCTTTGACAAGAATAACTATTTGATGAATATCTAAAATATTTTATTCAGTATATAACATATATATTAAATTAATTTCATTTAATAATATTAAATTACTAATTTTTTTTATAAAAAAACAAAAAATATATTATTGATTTATATTGTTCATAAATAATTAATAGAGAATAAATTCACATTAAATTTTAATAAGTCAGTTGAATTTGTTCCCACTAAAATACCGACTAGCTTAAAATGGTCATTATATACTAAGGGCAACCCACAGTTCGTTTAAACTCACAATTGTGTGAAATTAAATCTTTTGAAGAATTAAAATTATTTAGATAAAATATTTCATAAAAACATTCAAGTGTTACATACTATATACAACTCATAAAAAATCTAGGTGCATAGAACAACATTTATATTAATCAACAAAAATTGAGAAAAAAATACGTTACCGCTTTCGTAACATTTAAACGCAAACTCATGAAAATGAGATCCTAAAATAGGTATATAAATTACAATAATATTCATGGTAAGTATAAAAAATACAAATTTGGGAAGTATATACATCTCATAAAAGAAATATGTGGCTAATATGGCATATGTCTCATATAAGTGAAAAGTGAGACCAAAATCCATTACCTTAAATCATAACATTAAATGTGTAAGTTAGAACATCCCTTATTATATATAAATTATTATTATAAATAAACTATAAAATCATAATTATATAAATAATACTATATATTATTTACTTATGTCTTTTATTACACATTAGTTTATAATTCCTTGTTAAAATAACATTTCGCGCCGTAACTGCTTTGTTTTTGTATATATTATGATTTAGTAATTTTTTCATCTTACATTGATCATGGATCCATATACTAATGAATAATAATCATGAAATAATTAAATTTTTTATACATCAAATATACTTTTAATAACATTCATGAAATATGGTTTTGAGAAATGAAGTACGTTAAGATCATGGAGAAGGTAGGCCGTATGTATGCATAAGTAATATTTCTATTTGTCAATGATAATTATAGAGAGGAGGTAAATGATATATAATATGAAAATAAATTTCATAATATCATAATTACCATATTATTTATTTAAATATACTTATACATATCATCCATGTGTTGTATTGAGGAAAAAAGAGAGTCACATCGTTTCCTAAAGGTGGTAGTCCAGACATACATGAATGATGTTATCATCTTTCAATGAGTGAATAGGTAATAAATAAAATAGTATATCATATATAAATAATTTTAAATATGTAATGAAAATAAAAATTATTTCATTTTAATCACATATATTCATTAATTTTATCCTTATTATATCCCATTTAATGCATTAGTAAAAATGAATCACATCACTTCAAGAGGCGGTAGTTCACCATACACACGAATGACATTATAGTATCATATAAGGAAAGTAAACTAATTTTCATTATGTTATATAATGAAAAAATAGGTGAAAATTTGTTTTAAATATCATAATTACACTTTATATCCACGTTATACCCAATTATTATAAGTTGTATTGAAAAAGGAATGAAATTTGTTTACGAGGTGGTAGTCCTCCATACACATGAATAATGATTTCAAACCCATTCTATGGAAGTGGAGATTATTTTAGGTAATTAATTTAACCTAAAAAGGTCTCATCATATAGAATATAATGATTTAATTATATCATAATATTTTAATAATAATTAATGATGTGGAGAGAGAATTAAAAAAACACTCATTAGAGGTTACCTCTTCTTCGGGCATCCAACGTAGGATTGTAACAATATCCCTCCTAGGTCAAATATATAACCAAATTAATCCTTCTAGGATAATATCAGGGAATTTGGTATGTTATTTTGGTAGTTATTTTCTGAATGAATAATATTTTGTGGTGTGAAGTGATAGGAGAGGGGGTCACCTTTTATAAGTGAGGTGAGTGGCACATTTGTAATTTTTTTAAAACAAAAATGTGTACCATAAGTTTTTCATATGAAAAAGTGTGGAAAATGGATTACTTCTTAGAAATTGAAAATATTGAGTCTAAATATGGCTATAAAATATATTTTATATATCTTTCAATGTAATTTTACCCTTTTGTTGTTGTTTAACCCCTGATAAACCTAATTTTATCATAACGGTGGTAATTAACTTATTCTATTTTCATTATTAATATTTTTAATAAAATGATTTTATATAATTAGATAATATAAATTATTATGATTCCAAATATGGAATATACTTATCCAAATTAAATGCATATATGTGGAAAATACTAATTTTAAATTAATCCCTTATACGTGATTGGAATGATGGTTTTCAAGGAGGGGCTGTTCAAAAGTATAGAAGGATTTTATATCGAATTTCATTATAAAACCCATTAAAATATCTTAATTTGGATTAATAGTTATATAATTTGAAAAATTATAATTAAAATGAATAAAATATAATTTTTCTTTATAAATAAATTAAACTATGAGACTATTTTTAAAAAAGTATCATTTTTCATTATCCACTAAAAATATATTCATCTCATAATGTATTAAAAAATTCAGCCTATGAATAATTTGACATGATGACTAAAAATATTAACATTATTTTCTAAAATAATATTTTTAAAATTTATAAAATTAGTTTTAATGTATGTCTATAAAAAAGAGACAAAAGTGATTTTTTTTTAAATATACTATTTAAGGGTAAAATTTATTTTTATTTTTATCTAGTATTTAAAAACCAGTAAGATAAGTTGTGAAAATTTTCTTGAATATATATCATATTAATTTCATTATAATTATTCATCCATAGTTATTTTTATAAATTTTTACTGTAAAACATGTTTCTATGTATAAAAGAGCTTTTCACAAAAATATTTCTCTTTTAAAAATAGTTTATGTTTAGTTTATAAATACATTTTCACAAAATATTTAATTTTATATACATGTGTAGACCATATATTTTTTTTATTTAGTCAATCCCCTTAATACCTTAAATTTTATGGGCTATGTGATAACTATCATATTAAATAATAATATTTTAATATTATTATATGTTTTTTGAACTGGGTATAGCTTGTGTCACATGTTACACTCAATGTCACAAGTAATAGAAGATAAAATCAATGTTTTATATAACACAAATCTGTCAACAAAATTAAATTTATTTGATAAAATAATAATTTAAAAAATATAATTGTCCGACATTCTACCCAACATAAAATTAATTTATCCCATAGAATTTGTTACCATAGTATTAAAAACTAATGATACATTTACCACATTAAATTATTAGATTCCAACATAGCTTCTTTATGGTAGTGATTTCACTGAATGAAATTAACCATGAAAGTGTTCTTTGATTCATAAAACCCTCTCTATTTGATCTGAAATCTCTACTAGTTGTTCCTCATAAGGAATATCATGCTACAAAGGTACGGCCTATGAGTTTGATACATGCGATGGATTAGGGATATACTTACATAGAAGAGTTGCATGGAACACATCATGAACCTAAGATTGTTTTTGTGGAACCACTAATTGATAAGTTATGGTCCAAATAATTTCTAGAGTTTCAAATGAACCGATATACCATGGGATTGTTCTTCCCTTCTTTCTTCCACATAGAAATTCATAGAAGTTCCTTTATACCAACATAAAATTCATGATCACAAAGATGATTATCTGAGTAACATTTTTTTCATCTATTACCATATGTATTTCCAAATGGATTTAACCATATCTTCAATTTCATTAGTTATATTAGGCCCTGATAGCATTATTTCAACAACTTTATTCCAAAACATTGGATTTTGACACTTATTTCCATAAATTTCTTATTATGGATCCATCTAAATTCTCAAATGAACAATATTTTCTCATCAAATATCTACACGAAGTAGGTGTTGATCCTAAAAACCTTTTAAATCCATAGAGGAAGCTCTTAGAATAACATCTAGGGTTTACCTTTTTCTCTTAGTATAAATATATTTTTGAGGAAGACATAATGCGATGAGGATATACTCTGCATCAATACTATGTAGAATAATTCACCTAAACAATGAGGTAATCCTTCGATCTCAATCAGACACAATAGAATGTGAAAACCCACGAATCATTAACATTTATAGTATATCTTGGAAATCTGAACCAAATATAAATCTACTATAATAATAATGAAGTGTGATGACTTCATATTTTTATGGAATATAATAAAAAACTATCTCAACATCAGAGATAAGATAAACCCTAGAAGTTACCATTACCATTAATCATATTACCTAAAAATTGATTTTTATTCATCCTCAAATATAATTGACTCTAAATAAAATACTAAAGGGTTAAATTACCAAAAAATTGTCGAAAAATATCCTTAATACTGATAAAATCCTATAAAAAAATCAAAATGGTTTTCAATGAAGTTTAATAGATAATATAGCTTAAAATCATAAACCCATTATTATATCCATACTCTTAAGATAGTCTTACCTCAAGACATAAATTCATTAAAAAGATGAATTACTCTTTAATCCTTAAACAATATCTTCGCTAATGAAAAACAAATTACATTGAATTTTTGGTTTAAAACATATATAAATAAAATATCAAATGTGATTATTTATTAAATAATTCATGTTGAGGGAGATAATCACACGAAATTTAACTAATGGATGAACAATAAGATTTTGATATAGTTCATTCATAATAAATCAAATATAAAATTTCCAACCATGGAGGGGGGACTATTCTAATCTAATTATCATGATTCACATCAATAATAATGATTTCATAAGGTTTCCATTTTCCTCTCTTCTTAATAGGTTTCTGACATTGATCACCATTAGTGACCCCCAAATTTGGGGACTTTTTAGCATAATTCGAAAACTCATATAAATTGAAAAACTAAAGAGTGTGAAGTGTAATATGTAGATATTTCTCATTATTACTATCATTATCTATATTTTATCCATCAAATATTCATCAAATTTTCGATGAACTTCCTTTCCCCACATAAAACATTTAGTATCCCCCATAAGGATGTGTATTCCATGCTTCTTCCCATTCATTGATCATAATGGAATGATTATATTATTCTCTACATGGTTCATATATTTTTATTTGAATTAAATTTTTATCCTCTAAAAAACCATGGGATTGATATGCTACTCCATCCTCTATTTCCACAAAGATATCACATTAGAAAATATATTCATATATATTTAAGTCTCTTATTGTAACATCATAGGTAGTTATAAAATAATAATTTTTCATATCTATTAATAGTTATGAAATATATATTAATTTTAACTTAAAGGGGACACTATTTCAAATAGCTTACTTGAAATATAAAAATGGTTTTCACTGAAATATTATGTTGCACACATGACAAAGTTATACCTAAGAATAATATATTATTAATATTGTTTTTTTAATTATAGTTATCACATAGACGTTGTATTAACAAGAATGAATAGAACATACTAAATTATGTTTACAAATTTCTATTTAATGTTTATAATTTCTTCCAATTAATTTTACGTGAATAAAATAAGAATAAAACAAAATTTAAGTAAAAAATGTTCTAATTTTTTAAAATTTTTCTATTAAGACCTTTTGATGGAGAACCCATTTAAAATATAACTATTGAGAGTTTTATAAGTTTCATTTGATTAAATAAACGTATTATTTTGATGTGGGACATAAAAATATAGTTTTTATACTTTTTGGGTTTTTTTGATAACATCAATATTTTAATGAATTGTGGAAAATACTACATTTTAATTCCATATTATTTTTTCATCTAAATTATTTAAAATGTTATGTTAACTTTTTAATCGGTTTTAAAGTATAATTAGATTATTTTTTATCATTTAATCAAATTTTTTCCATTTTATGTAATTTTAAATTGAAATTTGATATAAACACATTTTAATATTTTCATAGTTTTTACTTTAAACACCATGTTTTCTCGTTTTGTCAATTGGGATTAGTTTTAAATTAATTAATGATATATATGTGTTTTAAATTTTAAAAAATGGATTCTATAATTGTAATAATTGTTTCTAAATTATGTTTATAGGTTACTTTTATTTTTTAGAATTTTTGAATAGTAACTATAATAATTTTTATTTAATGTGGTTAAAGGAAAATCGAGTAATTTAGGAAACAAAATAATATGATAAGAAAAATAAAATTAACCTAAAACCTCTAAAAAAACTATTTTATGAGTAATCATTTACCATTAACACCTAAGGATCATAGTTGAAAAATTTAATGAACTATTTTCAAGAAATGTGATATAAATATTATTTAAATAATATAAAGTGACATGAAGTTGACAAATCTTCACTCTCTTCTTTCTTATCAGTTTAATAATTTTAATATAGTGATAAATATGATATATCATGAATAAGAAATAAAATATATAAATATAATTAAATTATAAACATAATGTATATTTATTTATAATTTTTATACATAAATTATTACCATAAATGCTGACACAACATTGATATAGAAATTATTTAATTAATAGAAATATGAGATAAATTGTATGAAAACTATTAAAATAAATATAATTTGAATTAATTAGGGAACTCCAAAACATTTATAGGTGACTATGAGATATTATAAGTGTATTCAATGTATTTTATTTAAGTTATATCTCATTTTGGATTTTATTTAAATTCAATGATATGAATAGTCTCAAAATTGACACTATTGATATATTATAAAAATAATATTTCCTTAAATTATATTAAAATTATAAAAGAAATTAAAAATTAAAAATTTATTATTATAATGTATAAAAGTTCATTAAGTGAATACTTATGTAATTTTGACCCCATATATATAAAATTCAAAGCCACTTAATATATAAAATGGTGTTACCACAATTAACATTAAAATTGATTAATTAAAGGTAAACCAAAAGTACAAGGTTTAAAATAAAATAACTACATGGATAAAAATTATTTAATGAGATTATTTATAACTATCCACATATTATCTTTGACATAACTGAATTTGGTGTCATTTTAAGTAAAAAATTAATTTATATAAATTAACTATTGTAAGACTTTTCGATAGTGCCTCTCTCGTCATCTATAAAAAGGTACACAATATTCTCTATCACTCACACATCTAAATTAATTTTTATAATTTATGATCTACCCAAAATCCTTCCAAAATACCTCCCTAAATTATTGAGGTGTTATTTTACGCAAAATACCCTCATTAGAGGTGTTAATATGTTCTTTATATGTGATCAATAAAAAAAGTGGTATTGTTTTTATTTTGGTATTTATATATTATTCCTTTTTACAATTAATCTAGTATCCTTAGTCCTTAATAGTATAATAACATCATTATCATTAATATACTGTGATTTGTTATGTTAATATCATCACCTGAATCCATCTCCAATTTCATCAAATGGGAAATGTACTTTTCCTACGTGTTTACGACGGACTACTGCATCATAAACCGATATCATTCATTTTTCAACACCATCATTAAAGAATAATTATAATGATGGAATTAATTTTCAAATGTGATCTTATTGAAATATTAATCACTATAGGATAACAATATGTCAATTATATTCTTACTTTCTGTGAACATAAAAATTATAACATCGTTCGTGCGTACATGTGAACTATCACCTCCACAAAGTGATGTGATTTGTTTTTATTCACTATATCAATTTTATAATATACATAATTAAAATTAAATGATTTAAATGATATTAATTATGATATGATAATTATGTAAATATAAAATAATAATTTACTTACTACATAATGATCAATGAAAAAGGAATACGTTACTCATGCGTACGTACGACCCACAATCTTCATGATTATAACATTATTCATTTTTCATAACCATAATTAGTGAATTTATTTAAATGTATAATTAATATATAAAACTGATTATAATATCATTAATATTATTCAGGATATGTCAAACTTATAAACATATGGAAAGTTGACATCATTCAATGTTCATTTTCAACTGAAGTACTAAATATCGACAAAAAATTCGAATATGAACATAAATACTTATACAATTTTTATAACAATGAATGAAGTGATATAAAAGGAATAATAAAAAGTAAAAAGGTTATCAAGAATTTTTAAATAAACCTATGTGTATTATTATATAATATAATGATTCTATGTGATCAGTTAGACTTAGGGTAAGAGACTTCATCTCAATCTCATTTAGTTATGGCATATTTTGATGTTATACTCTACCTTAATTTATATGGTATATAACAGACCAATTTTAATTTTAATTTCATTAAATAGTTTTCAAAAGGAAACTTTTTATATGAATCATATTACTAATTGAAAAAAGGACTATTTTTTGACACACATGATGATAATGAATTTTCCACCAACGTGGCCATTATTAAATATTTGGATTTCTCTGCAATCCATAATGTTTTAAAAGAAAAATAAATACCATTTTTCCTTTTTATGTATTTGTGAATTGAAAATTATTTTGATAATGTATTTACTATATCAATATCTTTCAATGATGTTTTGTGATTTAAAAATGAAAATGTTTTTTTCCTTATACCTTTTTATATATTATGATTATGTTATGATTATTTATATTTTTTCAATTATAAAAGTGGTTTGATGGTAAACTGAGGGTGGGTGAGATCATGATAGATCCCCAATAAATTGGGCAATGAGATAGAGTTAAATGGTAGGGGTTCAGCTATGAGTTTTAGGGAATATACTACGATGGGTATTTCTGATGTTACCATTAAGGTTACTCCCTATATAGTTGTGAAAGCTAAAATGTAAGTATGATATAGACTAAAAAATTTAAATTTATGATTTTTGATTACTAATATATTTTTTAGAAGTATTATTATTTTAGGATGTATGTTATTGGGTTTATGTTTTATGGGTGAAAAGTATGATTTTGTAGAAATGTTTTTATGAGTTTTAAATATATATGTAATAAAGGATTAATTCATTATTTTTTATCCCTTACTGAGCTATTTGAGATCATCCCATGTTTTTGAAATTTTTTCCATATTGTATAAGGATGGTAAGAGAAAGTATGAAGTCAATAATATTTTTATCAAGAAAATAAATATTTTTTTTAAAAGAGTTTGTTTTTGTAAAATAATGGATAGTGAGTATAGGGGTCTACAATGTAATATTTTCTTTGTTATATTATGAACTAATTATATAAATATATAACCATAAAAATATCCTCAATGTGATTAATTTACTTAACTCAATATTATGCAATGTTTATGGCAGGGGCTTTGTAGTTGGTATCAGAGGTTAGTTTAGACAACTATAGGGGTTAGAATATTGATAATAAAATATCCATAAATCAGTTTTACTTTATGGTAAGATTCAAAAGACATATCATTTGAATATTACCATGTTTCT
Source organism: Viscum album (assembly GCA_963277665.1). NCBI lineage: Eukaryota > Viridiplantae > Streptophyta > Magnoliopsida > Santalales > Viscaceae > Viscum > Viscum album. The sequence goes on along the minus strand of CAUJRU010000149.1, from coordinate 955,600 downwards.
TCATCTAATATATTTCTTTTTCAAAATTGTTTTCTATTTAGTAAACATGGTAGGTATGATGGGATCACATCTAGAGAAAAGAAACCTTTCGAATCAGCAACCAAAGACGGTTAGAATCAGAACTAATCAATTTGTTACAGTGATGGTACAATTCACTTAGGGTATAAATTGTGGTGTTATCCATGAATGATATTATTCCGATCACCCATAGAGGAAGTTATTAGTATTGGATCATTTCATGGGGAAACATACCCTATAATTCAAAGGATAATATGACACTTTGATAAGGGAAGATTGGATGAAAACCCTAGAAAATATTTTCAATATCCAAGGATGTTCAATTAATCATATGGGTAGTCTTTCTATTTACCATTTTGAAGGTGAAGTCAATAGGTTTTCTTCGATGGTTAGAAATATCAAGGACAATTAAGAGATTGATTTTCTTGAGTGGTGTGAATTCAAACATATGTTTCTTGAGAAATATTTACGTAAGGCTATTCGAATTAGGAGAGAAAAAAATTTATTTAAATTAAGACATGTCGAGGATTTAGTGATTGTATATGAAGAAAAATTCACTCGACTTAAAAATTATGCTCTAAATTGCATCTGAGATATTTATAGTAAGATCAATCATTTTACACAATATTAAAGACAAATTGTCAAAGTGTGTTGAATTCTAGCGTGTTAATAGGTTATGAAAAATGTGGTCTATGCGTGAAGAATGTTGAAATGTAATTTTATGATGATCAATTGTTCTTTGAAAAATGTATAATTAGAGGCTAAGGTGGTAGGCAAAAGGGAATAATTCATCAAAAAATTATAATGGTAAGAATATTATGTTTATAGTTTGTTGGAATTTTTATGAAAATTGAAATGGGGGAGGCCTCCTAAATTATGATATGTTATTCTGGCATGGTAAAATGGTGCATAAGGCTCATAACTACACTGAAAAATATCAAGGGAGTGGTAAGACATTATCTGATTTATAGCCATTACAATGTTCTAACTTCAATTATATGAGTCATTATGAAAATGAGTGTCTGATGGGGAAATAAAATTATTGGAAAAATCTAGAATATAAAAATATAGGTGTGGTGAAATCCTTTGAAACTACTTCAATAGATGTTGGGCAATCAAATAAAGTGGTATCAGACACCTTATTTTTTCCATATTATTCCAATGTGTGGTTTGATTTTGGGTATAAATATTCATTCAGTATTGAGATTTTTTTGGTAAATTGGAGATTCCACCTAAAGAAATGAATCTAGAACATATGGTAAAACCATCTGGTGTAAATGTTGAGGTAAAAAGAATTTATCAGAATATTTCATTCCATTTATGTGGAATGATTCTACATTTAAAAATTATTGTTTTTACTCTATTATAATTTGATCATATTTTGGGTACGGATTGGATTTTTTTACCATGATAAGATTGACTATAGAGATAATGATGATTATTTACAGAAATACATTCAGTTTTGTACATGAATGAACCCATAACATTTATAAAATAATAAGAAGCTGAGAAACTGTTAAAATATGGAAATGGATGATATCTTTCACATATTTTTTTTAAAAATTAAATTTCTTATTAATGATGAGCTAGTGGTAAATGAGTATCTTGATGTTTTTCCTAATGAGTTTCCTAGTATTATACCTGATCGAGAAGTGGAATTTACTATTTACTTAGTTCTTGATACCAATCAAATTTCAAAAACCCCTTTCCAAATGGCTCAAATTGAACATTTTGAGTTGAAAAAGAAATTGAAAGAGATATTAGATAAAGTTTTCATTAAACCAAGAACATCAGAATGTGGTGCTCTTTTCTTGTTTATAAAAATAAATATGGATTAATGATACTTTGAATTGTTTATAGAGCATTTAATAACATCACTATTAAGAATAAGTATCCTTTTACACATATCAATGATATGTTTGATCACCTCTAGGGAGCATAATATTTTTAGAAGGTTGACATGAGGCCGGGGTGCCAGTAGTTTAAATGAAAATAATTTGAAATTTTGAAAACTATGTTTCATACTAGATATTTCCATTATGAATTTGTGGATATATTTTTTGGGGTTAACTATTTCACCTGATATATTTATGAATATTTTGAATAGAATATTCATTGAATTCCTGGATAAGTTTTTGGTTGTGTTTATTGATGAAATTTTATTATATTACTAAAAGAAAATATGAATATGAAAGTAATTTGAGGGTTTTTTTGAAACACATAAAAGAAAAGAAGTTGTATGGGAAATTCAAAAAATGTGATAATTAGTTAAAAAAATTTCATTCCATAGTTATATTGATGAATTGTTGATCATTTAAAAATAAAAGTTTTTAATGAATAACCAAGACCCTCAAATATAAAAAATATTCATAGTTTTCATTTTTTTTTGCAGGATATTACCAGAGGTTTTTTGAAAAAAAAATTATAGTTATCTATGACACAAGCTTTATTAACTTGAAATATGGTTAATTTAATCTTGTCAAAAGAAACTAATGATTTTTTCTTGAATTAAAAATAAAATTGGTGAATGATTCATTTCAATCCCCACCTTCAAGAAATGGTGAATTTGTTATCTACAATGTCATTGTTGTGTTCAAATTAAAAATGACTAGGTAAATTTTTATGCACAACATCAGTTGAAAACTGAGAATATAAATCACCCTACACATGATTTGGAATTAGCTGTTGTTGTTTTTTATTAAAAAATTGATAGAATCCTCTATGTGGAGTGAAATGTGAAATATATACTGACCATAAATGTTTTAAGTATATATTTACTTATAAGGAATTGAACATTAGACAGATAATATTGTTGGAACTAATCAAGGATTATAACTGCATGACACATTACTGTCCTAGAAAAGAAAATAAACCAACTGATGATTTCAGTTGAAATAGTAATGCAACATGAACCATGTTATATTCAGAACACGACCCTTCAATTAATGATTTTATGAAACTTTTAAGTGATGTTATTGGTGTGGGAAATTCCCCTATTTTGTTATAGGTTTCAGTGAAATAATTGGTCTAAAAGGGTAATTTACTGAATATAACGTTGATAAAGAATGTGTTTTGAGATTTGGGAAGAGGTTATGTGTGCATTGAGATTCATAGTTGATGAAATAATACTTATGTGAAGCTCATAGTTCTCCATTTTTAGTTCATCCTAGAAGAACTGAGATATATAGATACCTTTAAGAGTATTACTGGTTGTATGGAATAAAAAGTAATATTGGTGACATTATCTTGAGATTTGTGAATAATAAATTGTTTAAAGAAGAGTGGAAGTTACCACAATCGATGCTTTATACATTTTTAGTTCTAGAGTGGAAATAGGAAAATATAATCATGGATTCCATAGTGGAATTTCCAATGAAATCTCTATATAAAAATGCATTTAGATTTTTGTTGATAGAATGAGTAAATATTCTAATTTTCATCATATTTGATACAAAATAACTATAGATAAGATTTATTGGTTTTATCTTAAAGATACAGTTAGATTACATGGAGTTCCTCTCTCTATTTTATCAGATTGAGATCCAAAGTTTACCTCTAACTTTTGGAAGGTCCTTCAGAAGTCATTGGGAACTAGATTAAATTTCAATACATCATTCCTTCCACAATAAGATGGGAAGTTAGAAAGAATAATTCAGTCCTTAGAGGATATCATACATTCTTTTTCAATTGATTACTAGAAATGGCGGGATTAACATATTTCGTTGGTTTAGTTCTCTTATAATTATAGTTTGCATTCTAGTATACATATATACTTATTTGAGGAATTATATAGAAACTGTTTTTGAACTCTCACTTCGTGAGATGATGGCAGGGAAAGAAATTTTATGGTACCAGAGTTGGTAGAAGAGATGGAAGAAGAAGTTCAGTTGATACAGAGACACATGATGATAGTCTAGAGGAGATAGAAAAGTTACATGAATAACCATTAGAGGGATCTTTCATTCAAGGTAGGTGATCATGTCTTTCTCAATGTCTCTCCACAGAAAAGCGTGATTCATTATTTTATGAAAGGAAATTTGAGCACATAGTTCATTAGACCCTATGAAATATTAGGGAATATTTAATTAGTTTCCTACTGAATGGATTTACCTCTGAGTTTATCACAAGTGTATGATGTTTTTCATTTTTCAATGTTATGAAAATATTTTATAGATCCATCTAATGTTCTAAGTCTTGTTCATTTGTAAAAGTGTATTTATTATGAGGAACTATCTATCCAAATTATTGATCATAGAGAGAAAGTGTTATGGAATATTGTGATTCATCATTTAAAGGTTTTGTGGAAAACAATATGGTAGATGTGGAAACATGGGAATATGAAAATGCAATGTGGGAAAAATACCCCCACTTATTTGATAAGTGAATAAAATTATGAGGGAAAAATTTCCAAAAAAGGGGTAAGTATGTAAAATCCCAAGTAATTATTGAACTATAATTTTTAATATCTATTAATATTTATTAATTTGATATTAAATTTACATTAAAGGGGACTCTATGTTTGATAGTGCACTTGACACAAAACAATTGGTTTCTCTGAAATCATTTGTTATACAGAAGACTGAGCTATACAATAAAATAATATATTATTCATATTATTATATTAAATACTAATTATTGAATTGACATTATATCAGAAAAAATGAACAAATCTAACTATTTTATGTTAAAAATTGTCTATTTAATATTTATAATTTATTTGATTTTATTTTATGGGATTAAAATATGATTAAATCCCATTTTATGTATAAAAAAACTCTAATATTTTAAAAGGTAGTTTTATGGTCATTTGATGGAGAACCCATTTTAAATATATTTCCTTAAAATTTCATAAGTTTCATTTATTCTTATTTAGAATATGGATATCAAAAAATATTTTGGATATTTTTTGTTTTTTTCTGATAACATTAAAAATTTAAAGAATAGATAAAATTACTACATTTTATTTCGAAACATCATTTTCATCTAATTTATTTATATTGATATATTATCCTAATAATTAGTTTAAAAATATAATTATATTTTATTTATATCATTTAATCCAGTTATAGTCATTATATGTAATTTTACATTGATATTTTATATAAAAACATGAAAATATTTTGATAGTTTTTACTTTCAAAATGACTATTTTCTCATTTTGTCAATAGGGATTAATTTTAAATTAAATAATAAATATTTTTTATTTAAATTTTGATAAATTGATTTCATATTTGGATTCATTAGGTCCAAATTATTTTAATAGGTTAAATTTATTTATTTTAAATAATGAATATTGACTACGGTAATTTTTATTTACTATGGATAAAAGTAAATCGGTTAATTTAAGTATCAAAATAATATGTTAAATACAATAGAATTACTTTAACAACTAAAAAATCCTATTTGTTCAGTAATCATAGACTCTTCATACATAATTATTTTAATCGACTCATTTAATGGTCTTCTATCTCTAAAAATGATATAAATATCATTTAAATAAAAAAATGTGTCAAGAAAGTGATGAAATGCCACCCTCTTATTTTTTATAAGTATTATAATTTTAATATAGAGATAAATATAATATTTCATCAATAATAAATACTATTGATAACAAAAATTAAATTATCTACATCATGGGAATTTATTTATATTTTTTAGAGATTAAATAATTACCATAAAGATTGACACAACAATGATTCAATAATTATATTAATAATATTAATATAAAATATATGTTGTGAAAAATATTAAACTAAATATAATTTTAAATAATAATTGTAATACACAAATTTGATTAGTGAATATGACATATTTTAAGTCTATTAAATTGTTTTGGTTTAATTTATCTCTCCGTTTGTATTTTATTTAAATTCAATGAAATGAATAGTGTCAAAATTGACACTATTGATATTTTATAAATATAATATTTTATTAAATTATTTAAAAATCATAAAAATAATTTAAAATTAAAATTCAACTATTATAAGGTCTAAAATTTAAAAAAGTTTTCATTTCTGGGAAATTTACCCCATATATTTAAATTTCGTAGCCTAATAATATTCAAAATGTTGTTACCTCAATTAATATTAAAATATATTAATTATGTGTCAAACAAAAATATAAGGTTTAAAATAAAATAAATAAATTTCGAAGAATTATTAAATGAGAATATTTCAAACCATACTCATATTGTCTTCTACATAACTCAATTTGGAGTAATTTGGAGTTATAAATTAATTTATATTTACTCAACGTTTGAAGAGTTTCTAAGGGTGCCCCTCCCCTCTCCTATAAAAAGGTTCCCAACCTTCTCAATTACTCACACTTTTAAAACCAATTGTTTTATACAAGATTCTCTCCATCCCCATACTAAAATACCTATTAACAATCTTGAGTCCTAGTTTAGTTGTAACGACCCCTTATAGGTGTTAAGGTGTTCATTAAAGATGATTAACTGAAAAAGTTGTATTTATTTTATTTAGGTATTTCTATATTATTCAATCTTCAACTTCTTCAAATATGCTTAAAAAAGGAAGAAATGATAACTCCAGTACCCTAGATATACATATATGTTTTTATGTTAATATCATCATCTGAATGCATCTCTAATTTTATAAAATGTGAAATAAACTTTTCATTTTTGTATTCTGCAGACTACTGCCTCACAAACTGATGTAGATCATTGTTCACCATTGACATTAGAGACTAGTTATAATGATGAAATTAAGGTTCGTATGTGATATTTATATGATATTAATCATTTTATGATAATAATATATCAACTACATAATTACTTTCCATTCAAATAAAAATAATAATGTCATTCTCACATATGTGTCAACTATCAACTCCACCAAGCGATATGATACATTTATATTCACCATATAACTTTTATTCTAAATATAATTATTTTTAAATGATTAATATGATATTAATGATGATATTATAATTATGTATATGTAAAATAATAATTACCTTACTTCTACAATGTTCAATGATGAATGAAGATATTTCCAGAAATGCTCAGCCAGAGGCAAGCCTCTGACCATTTATTAATAATAGAAAAGAAAAGCAGTTACAAGAGGTCCAGAACAACTACATATCATCGAAGTCATACCCGTCACCTCCCCCTTTAAAGATTATGTCCTCTGCTTTATCTTTCTCCCACTCCGAGCTTTCATAGTGCTTAAGAGCCTTGGCATATTTCCTTCTAAGATTCAACTTATCCAAAGCGAGAAATTCATTTGAAGACTGCATAGCCCAACTGTCCCTCCCGGAAGAAGATCTAGTGGACACTGGCCTTGGAAGATAAGAATAGTCCTTCTTCACTCTTCTCCGTGTTGGGGCGGTCTTAGCATTGTCATCATCTTTCTCTTTCATCCTTGCTCCCTGAACAACATTACTGTAAGAAGGCCGGACCACCCCACTAACCTCTTCCCTGTCACTCTCTGAGATATCACCCCATGCTCCGAGTATTTTCACAGCATGAAATCCATCTTTCGGACCACAATTTTTCTTACCCGGTCTATTGGCAGATATTGAAAGACCTTGTGGCTGATCCGCCACGTCCATCACACCTCCCCTATTTTCAACCTCCAGGGAATCAACCGTAGTCTTCAAAATTCCAGTTTCCTACCCCACATCAGATTCCTTCAGTAGCTCCTCATTTTCAAATTCATTAAAACTGTTACCAGTGGAGATCATTATCTCCACTCCCCCATGATCCCCATCCGGACTTTCTGGAGTGCAAACCTCCAAAGCCCTTGAAACATGGGAATCCGGTCCCAAAATAGAACCAAACACCAACTCTGGCTGTACTGAGTAGCAAGCCACCTCCTACAAATGGGTACCCTGCAAAGGACCTGGTTCCAGCTGCTCCTCCACCACAATAAGACCACTATTCCCCTCCTGAATGTCCAGAGAATCCACAGAAGTGCATTTATTTACCTCAGTAGCACCCTTCTCCAAAACCTGCTCCTCAACACCTGCAGAACAACGCAAAGCCCTCTTCTGTAGATGAGAAGAACTACCCTCCGTAGTAGGCCGAGGCTGCACTGCAAGATCATGTTTCAACCTGTCAAACACTTGCAACACCATTGGGTTCAAGGTTGTCTGCTGTTCCTTCACACCACATGCCAGTTTTGGTGCAGCGTCAACCAGGAAGTCCTCCCTGCAAGGGGCATCCCTCTGGCCACCCTGTCCATAACCACCTTCGGCCCTGAAGCACACCTCAGGTGCAACATCAGCACTCATGACAACATCTGCACATTCATGCCTCACTACCTCTTGAGCTATCCGCAACACACTACAGACATCACATCCCTCTTCACATCACCCATTCATCACCCGCGGTCCACCACTCCTCCCTCCATTACGGCAAACAAATTCCGTATGCCCAAACCTGTGGTAGTGTACATAGATCATCATCCATGACCCAAAAACAACCTCCTGCCTCCAGAAAAACTCTTTCTCATCAGTAATCCACACACAACGCACTGGAGGCCTCACAACATCAACTTCGACACAAATCCTCGGGCAAATTGGATGAGACACAGATTTAGTTTGTTGATCAGAACAGAGAAGTCGGCCAACCATGTTACCACAATTAATTTTTTAATTTAAAAGTATAATTAATGTATAAAATATATTATTATTTCATGAATTTTATTATTGATATGACAGACTTATGACCATATTGAAAATTGACATCATAACATGTTCATTTCTGACTCAAGTACCAAATATCGACAAAACATCTGATATGAATCTAAATCATTATGTAATTTTTATATAATTGTAATAAGTTATATAAAAGTAATAATAACCATTAAAATGGTTCTCAAAAAATTATAAATTAACATAATTTTATTATTCTAAAATATAAATATTGTACTTGACGAGTCATGCTCAAGGTAAGTGACTTCATCTCAATCTCATTTCACTGAGGCATATTTTGATAATATGCACTACTTTATTTCAGACTGATTATAACAGTACTCTTTTAATTTTAATTTTAATTCCATGGTTTTCAAGTTTAATTCTCTTTATATAGATCATTTTACTAATTTAGAAAAAGAAAATGTTTTTATAACACATACAACGACAATAATTTTTTTTAATAGTGACCATTATTTGATATCTGGATTCCTCTACATGATGTAATGTTTTTAAAAGAAAAATAAATACCATTTCCCTTTTCATATATTTTGGTATTGAATATTGTTTTAAGAATGGATTGATTACATAAACATATTGAAATGATATTTTGTGATTGCAAAATGGAAATTCTATTTTTCCTTATGCATGTTTTTGTGTTATGATTATGTTATGGTTCTTGGTAATTGTATATGTATATTGGTTGTTATGTGATAAACTAAGGGAAAGTGAGACCGTGATAGATCTCCTATTAATTAGGTTATGGGACAGACTTAATTGGTAGGTTTTATTCTACAGTATTTTGTGAATATACTCCAATGGGTATTCCAAATATAACCATGAAGGTTACTCCCTATTTTGCTGTGAAAGATACAATGTAAGTATAACATGGATGCAACATGTTGCCTTTATAATTTATTATTTAAAATAAGTGTTTCAGAAATCTTATGATTTCATGAGCTATGTTAAAGAGTTTATGTTTTATGGATGAATGGTATTATTTTCTAAATTTTTTTTCATTAGTTAAAAATATTCATGGACTAATGGTTTTATTGATTATTTTGTATTACATACTAAGATTTTTGTGCTAAAACCAAGTTTGGGAAATGTTTTACAAATGGTATAAGGATGGGTAAGATAAAGGAAGATGGTAGTAGTATTTTTATCATGAAATGAAATCATGTTTTATTTTAAAGAGTTTTATTTTGTGAAAAAATATATAGTGAGTAGAAGTCTATACTTTGTAATTTTTGAGTTCTTATGTAATATTTATGGCCTAATTCCCTAAAACTCTATACCTAAAAAGAGGATAAATTTTCCTTATTGACTTAACTCTATATTATGCAGTGTTTATGGTTGTAACATTATACTTATTGACAATTCCAATCAAATACTTGGTTTTAGGGCACTAATGAACCAAAAAACTAGACTATTAGGTGGAATGATACTATTAGAAGTATACAACCAAGGCTTGTAAAATATTCCTCATTCATTTCAATAGATTTATTATACTTTTTTATTATCTCATGTAACTCCTTATCAATATTATTACATTGAATAAAAATAATGTACTTATTGAAAAATAGGTTCTTGAACTCATCCGAATCCATGGAGTATATTTCATCATATTTCCCCTTATTCATGATTATTGTCCACCATTGATCTTCTCACTATCCGAATGGTAAAATGAAAAAAATGAAATTATAATGATAAGAAAACTTGTGTATTTAAATTATATTCTATGTGGTGCTGATTAATTACTCAACAACTATGGTATCATAATACCCACTGGAGGAAGGTGAAAATTTACTCATAATGGAATCGGTAGAATTTAGTTCCCTCCATTATTTATTTGGATGTCCTACACGATTCTTAGCTTGATAATGTTGTCTGAGCTTAAAAATTATATTTTTTATTCAACCCTCCATAACATTTGGCTTCAAAAGATAAAAATAAATTCATTGTCCATCACACATAGCATTAACATTATTCTTTTTGGTTATATGAATAAACTGAAATCAAAATCATAGTGTGAGCTACACTAAATATAGAGGGGAACCACATAATCATAAAAAATAACACATAAGGTGTCTAAATCATGACACTATATTTTCATTTTATGAAACATTAGGATTAATCTAGATAATTCACATTAGATTTTATATTTAAATCCTTTATGAGGTTTGCAAAGAATATATGAATTTCTAATGAATATACCCTAGGAGTGTCAAATAATTTGTGAAGAAAGACCTATTTCCATGCACCTGGTTATGATTGGGTCCATCCAAACACAAAATTTTTAGATATGATACCCTTAGATACCTCTATACCAAAGAAACATCCACCTGTTGTATCTAGAAAATAATGTAATTTATGAGAAGTGAATTGATTTGTCCTTTACCAATATTATAGGACATTCTTCTATACATTGAATCATCCTTATACCTATCCTTAGACATATAAATACACATATACCTAGAATATCTTTATAAATATCACTAATGTTTTCTCATCCCAGTTTCAAATGGTTAACTAAACCTTTAATCTAATATAAACTATAGTGAGCAAAGATTTTCATACGTGGTTATTACATCATTTATCATGAATATCCAATAATTTATATAAACACACACATGAGGACCATATAAGTTTATTTTCATTGGATACTATGTATATAATTATCTAATTTAGGTAAATATCTACTCTATATCTCGTAAATATCTTCCAACCGAGTAATCATAAATAACATACCCTATATAAAACTATTCATCCTATCTTAGGGAAAGAAAACATTAGAACGTGGAACTCATATTTATAGTTATGGTATGAATGTGAGATTACAATGACCACCTAAGCCTAAAATTAGAATAAGGGTATGGGAACAAGAGATAAAAATTTGAAACCCATACCATGCATATCAAAGATCCTAATCATGAGTCATGACATATTGATTGGTTGTTCGGAAGATATGAATCATAAGGAAATAAAAAATATGATCTATTTGAACATAACATTAGAATAAGACATATAATCATAGAGTACATGTAAGCATAAAGGATATTTTTCTAAGGATACCCACCAAGTCAATAATAAAATTTTAGGATTGTGTTAACACTACTTGTACCTACTTTGAGCTTGTGATAACCTCCCATGTAACAACTTTTGGTCATGGGAAAACCTATTGTGTACCCTTTGGGATCATATAACCTTAATCATTACCCAATTCATTGAAGGAAGATATAGGTCCTTTACATAACATAAAGAAAATAATTAATATGTATGCAATAAGATCATAAAGAATTCATCATATAATAACCCAGGAAATGTAAATGGGTTTCATAAATACTTCATCATATCTCAAATTCTTGAAATGTTACACATTTCAAAATCATTTCATCATTTCATCATCTTAAATCCCATGAAAAAAATCCATATTAATAAGAATTTCATCCGGACAGAACCCATATAATACATACATATTTTATAAACACATATTCATTAAATATATAAACCATTAGTTCCAATGAGCCTGTACCCTAGTGGTACATGCTCTTTCATGGCATCCAAAACACCCATGATCAAATCCGGGAAGGGGCGAATTTCTAGGTTACTATAGCAGAACTGTAGCAGTACTGTAGCAGCGGCGGAACTGTAGTAGTGGTGGAACTGTAGCAAGTACTGTAGCGGCGTCTGTACTGTAGTAGGAACTGTAGAAGCACTGGTACTATAGTAGTAATATTCACTGAGGGGTCCTTTAGGCCATCTAATGGAATTTCAAGCCTTGTATTCAGGAAACTTGGCCTAGGGACTTCGGGCTATGTAATGGGTCTCCCTCAACCCAGTCTAAAGAGGTCTTTTCATTAAATAATAAATTGAGGCTCAACCCAAAACTATTAAATATATATATATATATAAACCATTAGTATAAATACTAATAATGGTATCCTGGGATCATAACCATAGTAAATATTAAGTATCAACAAATGATTTCATATTAGATAAAAAATTATTTAGAAAGATAATTTGGAAAATTTCTTTAGTAAAAATAACATATTTACATTGAACAACACTTTTTAGAAAAGAAAATATTTAGAAAATATTTCATTGAAAATAAATTTGAAATATTATAAAGGAATTTTCAATGAAAATAATTTTCATTATGGAGGGAAGTTCCATTCAAACCATACGTATTAAAACAAATATTTCGTTCACATTTTTGGTAAAACCCAAATGATCATTTTTTGGAAAATGGCATGAAGAATATATTGAAAAAAATTAGTAAAAAATGTAATAATAGACAAAAATTAATTTAATAAATAGTTTATATTTTTTAAAAAACATTTCTGTAAAAATATTTTCAAAAAATTATTTTGGAAGAAATTTTTGTTTTGTCTGAAAAGATGATCATTCTAAAAAACATTCAGATGAACTCTTGAGTAAATAATTAAATTAAAATAAATGGAAAACATGTACATACATAACATAAATAATGGATAAGATAATTTAATACATTATTGAGAGATTGATCACAAAATTTCACCATTTTAGGCACAATCATAAGTAATCCTGTTAAATGATAAGATTATAACAGAAACCTCTTACCATAATTGTAACATTGAATCATAATCTCTATGAAAGTGTAAAATTTAAAAATAGACCATTAATATAATTATATAAATGATATAATATTTCAAAAAGGATTTATATACACCTTATTAAACAAGATAGATGCATAACCTAACATATATCGCAAATAAGGCAATTTGAGACAAAAAACTCCTTACAACTTTGGTAATGTTTGAACTGTAAACTCCATAAATGAGAGTAAATAAAATTGATATGTTAATCCCAATAATTTTCAGGATTATAATCAAAAAATATATTCATGGTGTAGGTTCTGAGCATAGAGGAAGTGCATTGGTGGGTTTTCCCAACATTAATTTTAGCATTAAACAATGTTCAATCCAAGATCTGTCACGATAATAAAACGTCAGATCTTTAAAATAGAACAAAGAAATGAAATAAAGAGAAGGGTCCCAAAACACTTGAGAGGATCATCATATTTCGGTTATAATTAATTTAATTAATTGAAAATAATTACCTTGATGTAATTATTTATTCGTTGATGTTTTCCTGTCATGTTTCAATGTGATTCATCGTTTCGTTGTAGAATCCAAGTATAGACTTCCTCTAGTAGTGATCCACACATGCACCATGTATCTTTGGAAATCACCAAAGGAATCTCTGGGTGCCAGTTTGGAGAAGCCTTTGCTTGAATTGTCCACTATAGATCGCCATGATCCGATGGAGGGGGATCACTCTCGATCATGAGATCATTCTTGGAGGAAGGAGTTCTCTCGGCCTTGAGAGATTTTTCCAAAATTGTTGTGCACAACGATTCATGGAAAAGTGTTGGGGTTATGAGGATATTTATAATTGGGTTTGAGGTTATAGAGTTATGACAATAAATAAATGCATTATTAATTTTATTTAATTCATTAACTATTATTAAAAACCCCTATGTCGAATAATTAATTCCATGACATGCACCCACGTTGATTATAATAAATATCATTTAATAAAACAATATTATTTCTTCAAAATTTCGACTGGAAAAAATACATGGTGTGTAATCATTAATACACGGCGTGTACTTTTTTTTCTTTTCCTTTCCAAAATGAAAACTACACGGAATGTACATTTAACGTTCACAGTGTTTATATCTTGTTTTTAATTTTATTCTTACTCCAACATTAAAAGTATTTAGGCTTACTTGAATAATTATTAATCCACATAAAGGAATAATCTTTATTCTACTTGAGAAACTTGGATACACTTAGTGTGTGACCCTCTAGGCCTCTTTCTCATTGGCATTAGGCGGGATTGCCTAAAGTACAAGATTACTATCTAGAAACGGGTCAAGGCACCCAATAGAATGAAGTAGATGCCACATTTACATGTCACCTTATACGAATGCTTACCATGTATTTTAATCCCTTTGTCTCGATATCTCTTTCAAGTGGGTTGCATGATCGTTCCATCAACCCATGTGCTCGATTATTCTTTCTTTGACTTCCTAGAATTGAACTCACCCATACCTTACCATGGCCATGGATTTATTTAGGATATATCAATTCCATCAAAGGGCCTGAGATATATAATTCCATTATGGAACATAAGGGACAAATAATTTCTTGCATTATCTATTAATGCAGTATCGCTCGTGACGCACCCAACAAATCCTACCTCACTGCAAATAGTGTGTCGTCACAGTTTTCGTCAATACATCTAAGTGTGTGAGTTGTAATACCCATTAATAATTATCATAAAGTATAAGGACCAATGCACAAGTCAACAGATATGAATATCCAATGACACTAAGAAATGTGGATTTCCTACTGGCGGGTCTCATTCTCATAATATCATCCTGGATATTACCAAGGGTGCACACCATGAGAATGTGCCTCAATGATTTATGAGTCCTCACCCCTAATGGCCTGTATTATTTTTGTCACGCAAATAACATAATTCGGCCATAGATAATATATTCATGAACATTGTTATGGCACTTCCAGGTTCTCATAATGGTAGGGATCCACTATTCCCCTTTGATGCAATAGCTATGCTTAGGACATTATCACCTACATTGTCACAAAGAAGAAAAATCAAGATGTGGCAATGTATTTATTAATGAATAATGTACAAAGTAGTTGGTTCTTGGCCCCCAACTCCAACATACTCCCACTTGGACTAGATCAAACTGCTAAAAACCTTTAACCCGATAGCTCTCACATGATATTCATGCTTCTACAGAGATATGCCTTTAGTCTTGGGGTCCAACATTTTCTCTTCCGTGGACACTCTCCTCACGGAAAATTCACCCCTTTGATAGAAATCCCTCATGAGGTGATAATTCTAGAGTATGTGCTTTGTCCTTTGATGTGACCTTGGTTCTTTCTCAAGATCCACCACTATAGTATTATCACAATACAACGTGATAGGATCGTTACTGATAGGCACTACATCAAGCTCCTAGAAAATGTTCTGAATCTATATGGCTTACTTGGCTACATTAGGAGCCACTATATATTCATACTCTGCTTTAGAATCAGCGACAACGAGCTTCTTTGAACTCTTCTAGCTCACAGATCCTCCATTGAGATAGAAAACATATCTGTATTTCGACTTTAGATTGTTCTGATCTATCTGAAAACCAGCATTAGCATACCCTCTGATGACTAGATCTTCGTCTCCTCCATACACCAGGAACATATCCTTAGTTCTTCTTAGATACTTAAGGATAGTCTTAATAGTAGTCCAATGGTTTCCTCCTGGATTGGCTTGATATCTTCCTACCATGCTCAGTGCAAAGGTAATATCAAACCTCGTACATAACATGGCATACATGGTGGATCTTATAGCCAAAGAGTATGGGATTTTACTCATTCTATATTTCTCTTTTTGTGTCTGAGGACACAATTTCTTAGAACGATGTAGGCCATGTGACACTATAACCAATCTCCTCATAGATTATCCCATAATAAATCTCTTTAGTATCTTGTCAATGTATATACCCTGACTTAATCCAAGCAGCCTCTTGGATCGATCAAGAAAGATCTTGATCCTTAGAATGTAGGTTTCTTCACCCAAGTCTTTTATGGAGAAACATTTGTTCAAACAGTCCTTAACTGACTGTAAGACTGGTACATCATTTCCAAAAATCAATATGTCATTAGCATATACTACTTGGATAATGATCACATTCCCATTAAACCGCTTATAAACACATGGCTCACATTAATTCTTAATGAAACGAAATTCCTTTATAGATTCATCAAATCTAATGTTCCATAGCCTAGATTTTTGATTTAATCAATAAACAGTTTTTTTGCAACTTGAAAACCCATTTGGCTTCACCAAGTGTCACTCACCCTTCTAGTTGTGTCATATAGAAATCTTCCTGAAGGTACCCATTAAGGAATGATACTTTTAAATCATGTTTCCAAATGTTGTAGTCATGGTAAGATGCTATGGAAAGTAAGATTCTTATGGATTTAAACATGGAAACTCGTAAGAAGGATTCTTTATAGTCAATTCAATGACACTGTCTGAATCCTTTAGCCACTAGCCAAGATTTATAGGTGCTAACTTGACCTTCCATGTCCATTTTTCTCTTGAATACCCATTTGCATCCAACAGGCTTAACATCAACTAGCTCATAGACTAGAAACCAGACTTGGTTCTGATACATGGAATCTATCTTAGAATTCATAGATTCTAGCCATCTTGCATCTTCTGATATTTCTCCAGCTATCTTGTAGGAGAGAGGTTCATCATTGTCCAACAATAATGATTCACCATCCTCAGTGACTAGGAAACCAAATCTCTCTGGTTCCCTTACCTCTCTTGAGCTCCTACGCAGTACTTTTGTTTCTAGAACCTCTTACACGAGGACCTGTGGAACTTGTTTCTGTACAAACTCATGTGTATCTTACGTATCAACTTTGTTGAACTCAATCTTGCTCCCACTACCCCTTTGGAGGATGAGCTCCCTCTCAAGAAAGATGGCTTTTCTGGTGACAATCACTTTCAAGTCTTGAGGGTTATATAGGTAATATACTTTTGTTTCATTGGAATATCTTATAAAGATACACCTCGTTCCCTAGGGTGCTAGTTTATTGCCTGAGAAGGCCTTAACAAATTCCTCGCATCCCCATACATGTTTATGTGAAAAAATGGGTTTAATTCCACTCCATAACATGGAGGGAATTCCATATTCCCCCATAGTTGGTACTCAGTTTAATGTGTATGCTGTAGTTTGTAATGCATATCCCCAAAACGATAAGGGAAGATCTTCATAACTCATCATCAACCTCACCATGTCTAACAAGGTGCAATTCCTCCTTTCACTAACACCATTCCACTCTGGTGTATAAGGAGGAGTGAGCTGAGATAGAATCCCAGACTCCCGTAAAAGATCGATGAACTCTTGGTTCATATATTATCCACCTCGATCTGATCAATGTTTCTTTATCTTCTCACCTAGCTAATTCTCTACTTCATTTTTGAATTCCTTACATTTATCTAAGTCTTTTTACTTATACCTCATTAAGTATACATATCCATATTTACTCAAATTATCAGTAAAAGTAATGAAGTAATAATATCCGCCTACAGATTCTACTAGAAATGGTCCAAACACATCCGTGTGCACCAATTGTAGAAGCTCTATGGCCCTTTCACCTTATCCATCGAAGGGCGGCATGAAATCTATCAAGTTGTTTTACCTCAGTAGATTCCAAATAACCATATTATCAAATCTTTTTCATGCGCTTCTTGTTTACATGACCAAGACGGTGATTCCATAACTCGGTGATGTATGAGTCATGTGAGTTTGTTTTGTTATCTATTTACAACACTTGGTTTTCGTAATTTAAAAGATAAATACCATTATTTAAATGTTCTATACCATAACATACGTTGTTCTTATAAAAGAGACAACAATTATTTCCAAACATAAAAATAATTCCATCCATATCCAAACAAGATATAGAAATTATGTTATTGGTAATAGTAGGAACATAATAATAGTTATGTAAAACCAAAATCATCCCAGATGGCAATGAGAGGTGGTAATCACCAATTTCCAACGTACCCAACCTTTCTCCATTGGTAGCTCGAAGATCCACCTCTCATATGGCATTCATTCTAAATCCACTTGGTTGCTACATTTGAATATAGATGTGAGACCCACTAGCTGTATCTAATAGCCAATGTGTAGAAATCGAAATATTACACTCGATAACGAATTCACTTTTAGAGTCCCCACACTTCTATGTGAAGTTCGCTTCTAGTGGCCTTACTTGCCACATGAAATACATACTGCCTCTTGTTCCCTACCCTACCATTGGATCTTCCCCTTCTTGGACAGACGATGCTCAGGGGCTTCAGACCGTTTATAAGTCTTTGGCCCCTTTGCCTTGTCCTTCATTTTCTTATTCACCATAAGGAATGCGGGTTTGTTATGCCCCATGTCCTTATCTACCTGGTTAATTAAGGTTAGAAGTTCTGATAGACTCTCCTCATTGTTGATCATGTTATAATTGACAATAAAGCTAGTGAAGGTCTTCGGTAGTGATGAAGGATGAGATCTGTACACAACTCATCTATGAATTTAATCCCTATGAGGTCGAGATGTTCAATGTAGCCAATAAGCTTGACTACATGAGGCCTAGCTGGCATAGACTCTCCAATAATAGTTGTAAACAAAGCATTGGAGATCTTGTTTCTCTCTTGTCTCACCTTATCTTCATATAGATCTTTAAGTTGAGACATCATGCTATACACGTCCATGTTTTCATGTTACTTCAAGATCTCATTAGACATGAACAATAGCATGAAACAATGGACATTTGTGGCATCATCCATATGTTTCTCATAGAGAGATACTTCCTCATCAATGGCCCCTTTCCCAGGTGCAACTGGAACAGGATCTTCCAGCATATACAATTTCCTCTCGTGGTGAAGGATGACGTGCAAACGCCTCTGCCACACATGGAAATTGGTGCTGGTGAGTAGGGTTTCCTTCACGATTATGGTTCACAATGATACGTTTGAAGTCATTTTTCTTTTCATTTCTACAAATTGATATGATAAATGGTTTTAGTAATTTATAAAATTGAGGCAAATAAATAAATTAATTATTATATTCTCCCACTATTTTATCGAAATCCAATAGCCCTCACCATTGAATTCAGAATATTTTGTAGCATGAATATTCTAGTAGAAATGATCCATATTGACATTCACATTACCCCAACTAGGGTAGGTTAAGAAACATGAAGGGTTTCAGGTAGGCATTCTAAATGCCAACTGTATTAACTTGCAACTCCTTGATCCACTGAGTGGACTCCCCAATCCTGAAATCCTTTTATTTCAGATTTCATCAACTTTTTCCTCTTGGTCACACCACGTCCTTCTGTGTAGTCAACCCTTGATAGGAAAAAAGTCAAGTAAACCTAAAACCTTGAATTAGAATTCCTTGATAATTCAAAATCACCCCAACTAGAGTTGGTCATGAACTATGAACTATGGTTCAATTCTAACTAAGTTTATAAAAGGATATACCGACTTAATATTTCATTGAGGGATTTTATCCTTATACGTAAATTTCCATTTTATTATCTTTGATTATATGCTTGTTAATATTAATTGGGATATACATAAGTGATTAACCATGTCTAAGATAATATTTAGGCATAATCTGGTCTTATTCTAGTTTTATCTTGCATGCTTTGTTTAATTCATTAATTGTGTTATCGTGACAACACACCCATAATAAATAAACCATGAAACTGACAGAAATAAAATAATTGTTATAATCGTGAACTAGTTCTATTGGTTAGTTTATCTAGTGGTTGATAAAATAACCCAAGACCTAGGGAAAAACACCTTGAACCTTTCGGGTTCGTGTTTACAGCTTTCTAACTACCCACCATTGTATCTCCTTGGATTTTTTTTCACCTTGGCTCCTGACATGATCCACCTCCACTAGCTTCAGAGCTCCATCCATTACATATGCATTTATCTCACACACAGGTGAGGGGTAAAAGGGATTTTTACATAAAAGAATCCTTGGGTGTACATGCCCTAAATATTAATGAGGAGAAGGCTCGCATGCCAAAAAATTTAATTTAAATTAATTAATTAAAAAACCATTCACAGACAAAGGTTTTAGTCTAGCTCATGATAATCTATGCATGAAACGATATTTATGCATAAATAAAACCATTATTCAATTATTTAATCGTTCTTTCTTAATATAAATCACGCTCGAATCAATTAATTATCTTTAATTAATCAATCCTTTTATCTTAAACCCTTTTTTGAATTTTCATTAGATTCTCATCCATCATAATTTTAAAAAGTTAAATTAATTAAAAATTATATTTGCACATAACTTGTACCTTGGATGGAACCCAATGAATTCCCATTCATTACACAGATGCTAAATTAAACACATATATATAAAACACTTATCATGTGTTGTGCCTCAGTTTTATTCTTGCACTATGGTACACATATCAAGGGTTTGCATAATATAATAATAAATTTTAATAAATCTATGTAATTTGGATGAGTACATGGCATGTAGTTCTGACTACACGATGTGTACTTTTGATCACCATATGTCCGAAGTACACACCTGGGGACATGGTGTGTAGATGTACTTCATGAATTTTCAGAGTATACGATGTGTTCAGTGGGACACACACCGTGTAGTATCTGTGTTACATGGTGTCCAGCCGGGCAAGCCGTGTACGGGGTACACGGTCCAATCCAAACCTAAAGGGAAAAGACGCCGTGTTCAGTGGACCACACAACATGTAATACAGAAACCATGTTCCACCTATTCTTGGTCAACACATGGTGTCATTTATGACTTAGGTATACTCCAATACACGACCTGATTTGGCAGACCGGTCTGATGCATTTAACCTATAATACACGATGTGCACTTCCGAATACATGCTGTGTATTCTTGTTTTGTACGACCAAGAACGTTTGGAACCTTTGGCTTAGATCCTCTATTTTATTTTAATCAAAGTTAAAAGAAATATCATTTCTGTAAGGTGAATGAGAAACGAGAGAAGAGGAATAGATCTCAAGATTCAGATTTAAAGAACGATTTACTTGAATTGAAACTACTAAATTAATAAATGAGTAAACCACCAACAAAAAACTACATAATTATAATAAACGATATGACTGATCTGATACCACTCGTAGGTTCTAGGTGCAGTAGAAGCACATTGGTGGGGTTGTTAAACATTAATTTAAGCATTAAACAACATTCAATCTGAGATCCGTCACGATAATAAAATTCTAGATCTTCGGAATATAATGATGAACGAAAATAAAGAGAAGGGTCCCTAAACCATTGAGATGATCATAATATGTTGATTATAATTAATTTAATTAATTGACAAGAATTACATTAATGGAATTATTTGTTCGTTGATGTTTTCTGGTCGCGTTTCGATCTGATTCATCATTTCATCACACAAGCCTAGTGTAGACTTCCTCTAGTAGTGATCCACACATGCACCACATATCTCTGCATGTCACTAAAGGAATCTCTGGGTGCTAGCGTGGAGAATCCTTTTATTGTGTTGTCTGCCGTAGATCACCTTATACCGATGGAGGAGGATCTCTCTCGATCTTGAGAGCGTTCTTGGAGGAAGGAGTTCTCTCAGCCTTGAGATAATTTTCTAGAATTTTTGTGCACAAATATTCATGGAAAAGTGTTGGGGTTTTGAGGATATTTATAATCGGGTTTGAGGTTATAGAGTTTTGATAATAAATAAACGCATTACACATTCTATTTTTTTCATTAACTCTTATCGAAAATACCCATGTCGAATAATTAATTTCTCGACATGCACCCACACTGATTATAATAAATATTATTTAATAAAACAATTTTATTTCCTCAGAATACTGACTGAAAATATTACACGATGTTTAATCATTAATACATGTTGTGTACTTGTTTTTCATTTCCTTTTCAAAATGAAAAATACATGACATTTACATTCAATATACGTGGCGTATATATCTAATTTTTCATTTTATTCTTTATCCTACATGAAAATAATTTAAACTTACTTTAATAATTATTAAACCACAAACATGAATAATCTTTATTCTACTTGAGATACTTGGATACACTTAGTGTGTGACCCTCTAGGCCTCTTTCTCATTGGCATTAGGCGGGCTATCCTAATGTCCATGATTACTATCTAGAAATGGGTCAATGCACCCATGAGAAAGATGTTGATGCCACATTGACGTGTCAACTCATATGAACACTTACAGTGTGATTTAATCCCTTTGACTCGATATCTCAAATCAAGTGGGTTGAATGCTAGTGCCATCAATCCATGTGCTCGATTATTCTTTCTTTGAATTCCCGGAATTGAACTCACCCATACCATACCATGTCCATGGATTTATTTAGGCTATGTCAATTCCATCAAAGGGCCTGAGATATCTACTTCTGTTATGTAATAGAAGGGAAAAATCCTTTCTCGCATTATCTATTAATGCAGTATCACTCGTGACACACCCATCATATCCCACCTCACTGAGAATAGTGTGTCATCATTGTTTTCATCAATACATCAAAGTTCATGAGATGTAATACCCATTAATAATAATCTTAAAGTCTAAGGACCAATAAATATGTCTAGATATGGGAACATTCAATAACACTATGAAATGTGTATTTTCGACTAGCGGGTCTCATTCTCATAATATCATCCTGGGTATTACCAAGGGTTCACACCATGAGAAGGTGCCTCAAAGTTTTATGAGTCCTCACCCCTAATGGCCTGTATTATTTGTGTCCCTCAAATAACATAATCCATCCATATAAAATATATTCAAGAAAAATGTTGTGGCACATTAAGGTTCTCATCATTGTAGGGATCCACTATGACCCTTTAATGCAACAGTTGTCCTTAGGACATTATCACATGCATTGTCATGAAGAAGAACAATCAAGATGTGAGAAGGTATTTATTAATAAATAAAGTACAAAGTAGTTGGTTCTAGGCCACCAAATACAACACATGGTATGTATATACACCTCATAGAATAAATATGTGGTCAATATGGTATGTGTCTCACAGAAGAAAAAATAGTGACAAAATTCCCTTACCTCAAGTCTCGACTTTTTTTATACACATTTGAGCCACAATTATAATAAATATAATTTTATTATAAATCTATTATCAATCCATAATTATATATATTAAAGTGTCCAATATATAACTTAATCACAATAAGAGGGATTGAATTAGGTGTGACCATTCTTTGCTAAATTCTTTTATTTTCTTTAACCCCCTTCAAACTGCATTTACATGTTAGGATGAGTGGATTATGTATGAAATGAATAATTTAAATGAAAAAATAACAATATATTTTATATATTTTTTTAATAAGACATATACATTTTTGTAATTTTAAATACTCATGGTTATATATTCTTATGTATATGTAGATAATTATAACTAGGGAAAGTCTCATTATCACCCGCACCAAGTCCCCCAATATTCCACTATAGAGTCCAACTATAGATCAAATGTTACCACCAAAAAATGATAATCATGAGTCCCACATAATGATATTTATATTTCATTTCATTTTTTTACCATCATCTCAATGGAATACTCTAGTTTCCCACTAGAGACTTCATCTTCTTCATTATCCCAATGAAGACTTCGCATAATCTTGACCCTCACAAGTTATAATGCACTAATAGAAAGATGTATATAAGCTTATTAATTTTTTTTAACTACCTCAAGACGTATTATTTCTTTAAAAACATATTTCACATGATCTACTCATGTAAAATCATTAAAAAATTCGTAAACTATCAGATAAATGCCTAATCATTATCATTATTCATTGATCTTCATATGATCTAAAACTTACCAATTCACTAAATACTCTAGTATAACTACTAAATTAGTGGTCGATCATATTCTCAAATCATTATAATGTATAAATGAAAAATATATATCATGTTCACTTTTAAACTATCATTAATGTGTAAAATACAATACATGGTCTTCTAACTACAAAATTTTCAACAATACAAATGAAAAAACATCAAAATTTTATGCATGAATTATTTAATTTGATAACATGTTGATATAATGAACACAAAAACACATACACTACCACACATTCTTTACACATCATGTGTAAATGGAACACTACCACATATGGTTTACTTCTATATTATTTCTTTTAGACGATGATATTATACTACCTTCATGAAATAATTTCACTCAATGCAAATGATTATTCGTGTAGCTCAACTCAAGATCACAAGTTCATTGTTCCCTTGAAAAAAAATTGAGTGATTTCCATCTTTCAAACACAACCCACTCCTTCATAGGAATTCAATATCAATAAATTCTCACAAAAAAACATTTCATTCATGGATATAATCTCATACATAATTCTTAGGGTCCATCACATAATAGTATATGTGGGGCTGAATCATGTGAACTACTGCATTCTTCATGTAACAACTTTTAGTGTAGATACTATAGCCTATGTTCCACAAAATTCAAACCATAATTATGTGATAATAAAGGTAGATATACAACATGAACTCATGGATCCTTTTTGTGAAATATTTGTGCATGGGGTCTCTATTTTTCTCTCATAGTGCTATTAAAAGTTCACTATAAGGAAAAAACATTAAAAGATATCATCTAGGTTTATATAGATAAATCCTCACCATCATAGTTACTCTAAAAATTAAGAACTAACAATCATTGCACCAACTAATTTTCAATGTGCTGGCTACCACAGGTCACGTGATAACTAAAATTGCCAGTTATAAAAATTGAAGTTCTCCACTTCCATTTTTATTTGTTAGGATATTTTTAAATCATGAAAAAATGTTTCATAGTGATTAGATCATTTTTAAATCTCCTATAAAATGAAATCGTTCATGTATTATTATATTCTATCTCTCAGATGTTGTTTCATGGTGAAAACCTGATGACTAGATCCGCTTTGATGGGTCACAGAAGAAGAAAACCAAGAAATAGATGAGATCATGTAGATCAAGTTAATTTTATGGCCCAACATAATTACATATAATTTTAATGGAGAGATAGTAATGTTCTATAATGAATCCAAAATATATTCTTCATTTATTAGTGCACATCATTTTATAACATGATGCAACCTTAGCCTGTCAGAAGTGTGTCACGACATCAGCTCCTAACGCCCACTAGCACTGGCCTGTCTCTACACTCCCCCATCATGAATTCACACATGGTGGCTCATCTATTATCCCTTACATCTATTTGTGTCTATAAAATTCATATGTACAACCTTTTCCATCAATTATATCTTTCTATGGGGTTTCACTTCCCACGTAAGTAGTGGTTGTAGTCCTCCTTGGTTGTATAGTATGTTTATAAGCTAATATTAATCAAAGGTAAACTAAAATAATATTCAAATATGACAAATCCAAGATACTAAAATATTCATAATTATAAGTAATCACTATTTATCATGGATTCCTCTTCGTCAAACCATTAATGTTAGAATTATGTCAATTATCTAATGAGACGTGTGTTTGGAAGTACTAAACAGGTCAATAATCGTCACAACAAAAGCCTCGTTGACTTTCATCTTCGAAACCTATTGAAAAGAATTTCAACATTAATAAAACATTTGTGTTCTTTAATCTCCCATGTATTTTTTTCAATATCTATTTTATTTAAAAATTCAATAATATTATCTCCCCCTTATTAGAAATAAAACCAAAGATATTGATATGAGAAGGAATTACTGTATCCATTATTCAAATTTTGAAAAAATATTTTATTATAACACTTATAGTCTAATTTAAATTAGATATGGACAGAATCACCACTACCATAAAAATAGATAAAATAATTCATCTATAAGCATATGTGAGAAATTGTCTATTTAGAAAACTAGACCAATCAGATTTAACAAGAATTTTTCAATGAATTTATAACATGTGATACCAACACCAAACCCTCTTTACAAGGAATTTTTAAAATATTATTAACTAATATCATGAATACATCTTAATTTAAAAATTAAAAACATCCAAGTAAAAAAATTTACTTCCCTATTTTAGGTTACTTTTTGACTTATCATCATGTAATAAATACATACCATTTATAATTGATTTTTAATCATTATAAAAAGACAATGTTATCAACATACCTCAATGATCAAAAAAATAAAATGTCTATATTTTTAACATCAATAATTATCAGATGCATAACTCACTAGAACATATGATATGCCTAAGATATCAACTGAGATATAGATATTAGTTGGTTGTTTTTCTATTATCCTCCTTGATAGATGAACTCAGTACTTATACATTATGTTTGGATTTATTCCAGAATAAGATGCATGAATTTTTTGAGATTTTTTAAAATGATATAAATATACAACATGATGTTAATAGTATATCATGATGGAAAACATTATAGCTATATTATTTTCATTTTATTTATAAAATTCATGTCTCTATATGAATATATACTTCACCATCAATTCCATTGAGGAAATAAAACAAAAAATATTTATATTTGGAAATAAGTTTGTTATTTAATTATACCTAGTTATAGAAAAAATTTTAAGAGTCACTTCTCAACCCAACAATAATTTTACATGAAAGAAGGATTCATTATATTATTTAGAAAACTAGTTTCAGTTTTACTTTCTTATATCATATTATTTGTGATTCCTACTATTTTATCAACATGATCATGAAATGTTTAAAAACATGCTCAGTCTTCACTTTTTATGTATAATACTTTTCCCCAACATTATCATTATCACAAAAAGTTATATTTGTTTTACCTCATTTATTCAAAAATTCCACATGTCCAGGAAACCATGTAAATCATTTTGAATCGAAATTTATAAACATATAACACATTTCAAACACACATTTAACACTAATCATGTAACATTGTATATAAAACATTTCAGATTCTTCATCAGGAATGTATTTCATGAAATAAATAAAATAGTTACTCTTTTGGAATGAATCATTATTTGATTCCATCATACTTCCTTTAGTACTAATTCTCATGGCCAATTCACAATGGTATATGATATGATCTTTCCTACCATAATAGTAGCATATTCTATTTGGTGTGATACTCTTCACAAAATTCTTTACTAACTTATATGGAGTGGTTTTTTAAATAACCTTCTTCTTTTTTCACATCCTATGGTTAACCTGAAATCTTCATTTATTATCTAGTTAACTTATTGTTCTGGTATCATATTCATGTCAACAAATGAGTTGTGTATATTTGGAATAAACCAACACAAATTTTTTGTACAATATTGGTGAATACATTGGATCATCTTAATGATGACCACTTATGTTGAAATAATCATAGAAGTGTTCAATTTAATTATATATATTATTTATAGAATGATTCTATTTATATGATTTATTCTTCCTTTATGAGGATTTACAATTATCTTCACCATTTCTCCGAATTTTTTTGGAATATTACATTTTTATAAAATTAAATGTTATTCCAAATAATTATTTATTAATGCATAAAAAACCAACAATACCAACTATAGAAAAAAATTCATTTTGACTTCTACAACACATTCTGACTATATTTAACATTTCGATGATTTTAAATATCACATTTCTTCTAGGTTTCTTTCATTTGAGGAAGAGAATTTCCAAAATTCTTAACATCTATAATTAAAGATGTAATTGATTAATGAGAATCATTATTTACCAATTCCTTCTGATTTTTATGTTTAATACGAACTAGTCATCAAAACAACATTAAAAAATAATGATTTATCTAGAAAAAGGGTTACCTTATTAAATTTTCCGAAACTACATTTATCCTTAGATAATCTCAAGATATTATTTCCAATAGGATAATTACTTTAAGAAATATTAATCTAATCAGATGAATCATTGGATGTATTTCTATTATCAGTATCTTGGGACATCTCAACTTATGTCTCTTCCACATTTCTCAGTCTCACTTATAGTTCATGAAATTTTATATCGAGAACAACCTTCTCATATAAAAATTTTTTCATTCATTCTTCCCACTATGTATTCATATTATAAATATCATCTTTATAATTATGATTTCACATTAGTAAACAAATCATTATCTTTAATTCATTTTCTTTCTCTTCCAGGTGAGCATATTTGATATTCAAAGATATATTATACAATTTTTCTAGTGCATATATAACTTTTTAAAATAAAATTTCAAAAACAACATCCTCAATATAATTAATTTTAAATTCTTTAATGGAATATTCATATATTTCTTTAAAATTATATATTTTCTCTTTATTTTCTTTCACATGTTTTTTAGGAGTATTAAATATTCCACGTTTTTTATCTAATGATTCTTACATTGCAATAGCCTCTTTTTCTAGCATTAATTTTTCATCCATACAGTCCTTTAAAACATTGATCATACATGTTATCACATCTGACATAAATTTCCTTATATTTTATTCGATTTCAGAATAGAACATATATTTCTCGCAATATGAACAATATTCCTCAGAATTATAATCAACTGACCTTACTAAAAAACTACCAATATAAGTTTATTCATTACTCAATTGAACATAATTTTCCTTTGAGTTCTTATACAACTTCATTTCCACTATTTTCTTATTTTTTAGAGTCTTGAATAAAACATAAACATTTTTAACATTATGAATAATGGGATGATTATATATTAGAAGATATTTTGATTTTTCTTCACAAATTTTTTTTGTCTACAACTGTTTCCAATTTTTTTATTATTCACCTCTAAATTTTAAATGACACATTTAAGAATTTTTTACTTTTATTAATTTTTTTTGAATGAGACCTTAATGAAAATTTTTAATTAATTCATACTTGTATTTTAATAAAAATATGAAATGAATCTTTATTTTATCATGTATGGAATAAATGTAACTTTATATAGTTAGGACTATTATATTTTATGAATCTTTCCATATAAAATTTCAAGGTTATTTTAGATATTTGTTATGTTTTATAATGTTTTTTTTTGGAGTGTAGAAAATGATATTTTCATAAATAATAAAAATCATGTATTTTTTAGTATAACATGTTTTGATGTAACTTATTATTTAATGGGTATATGATCCATGGATTTCATACTTATTCTCTCTCAAAATGGTTTATGTTTATGATTAAAATATGTTTATATAACCAATTTCTCTACTAAATGTTATACAAGGATTAAATGTTTATGATACCCACCTCATTTCATGGGATAGTATATGATAAAAAGATGAAATGATTAAGAAACCTTTTTTTCATCGATTAGGACATAATGAAGTTTTAATGAAACTCATTTCATTTCATGGGTAATATTATGATTAGTTCTTATGATCTTGTGGAACATATAAATGTTATATTCATTTTGAAATTGGTGGGGAATATATCTCCAACCAATAAATTAGGTAAATATGGATAACTCTTGAGTAAATATGTTATACATTACCCTTGTTATAAGTCCACAAAATGATGCATGAATTGGATTATATGATCAAAATTGTATACGTAGACCTGTCTTTTATTTCTATAATGTTATGAATCATGTCCACAATGTGATGTGCGAACTCGCCTTTCATTTCCAAAATGTTATTCCTATACCTAGTCACATGTCTATAAGTTTATGTGAGGGATTTATTTTATACCATTAACTTAGTGAGTGGACCTATATCTCTTTATACATGTTTCCAATGTTATAATCTGATGTGTTGATAGAAATCTATGCCTTATTCCAATTTTATTCCCCCATCGATCATTTAATTTAATTTCCTTCTGTCTCTTGTCTTATGTACTACCTATAATTATGCCATGACTAATGATTTTGACCATTGATACGAAGGGAATCATTTTCATACGTTATTCTCATGTTCACATACCCTGATGTCATTTTATCCTTACTTATCTCCCTTATTTAACCATACTGAGCATTTGATATTTTTTTCTTATGTTTTCTTTACCCATGTTATGAATAAAGGATTTTTTAGGAATTTTTTTTAATAGAAATAATGGGGGAGATTTTTTTGGAAGTTAGTTAAGATATTTCATACAATTAAAAAGATTATGTTCCATGTTTCTAGTGGCATGAATCTATTACAGTCCTCAGGTGCATGATTTCGTAATGTATTGAATATTCATCTAAAATGATGTAATATCCATGTATGAAAATATTGGTTTACTATAATTCATATATCATTGTACATAGATTAATCACCCCTATCCATGTTTTTTTCATTGATATACAATCATCTAGACCGAGATTATATAAAATTCATATATAATATGCAGTACTATCAATTTTTTTTTCATGTATCTATAAAAGATTCTTTTGAGAATAATATATAACATTTTCAAAAATATTCCATTCATACAGATAGATGATAGACTTGAGGTGCATATATTTAATTACACATTACATTCGCCATATATCTAAATTGGATATATAAATTTTGAATACTTAGATGTTAAGGATTTTAAATTATTGATTTATAATTAATCCTTACCTATAAAAATTCTTATATAATACTTTTTTCACTTAAATAATCATACTTTAATCAATGTAAAAAACCATCCACATACTTTATGATTCTCCAACTTCATCCCTAATAATCATAATATTATTCACAATTTGACCATTTGTTTCTAATTTTGCTAAAACTAATTTCAACAATAACATGGGTTTAAAATTATGCCATTCATCCAATAATTTAGATGATCATTAATTAAAAAAATATTTTAATTTTTACTAGTATAGGTAATTATGTTTCAAAAATTTGAATATTTATACTTCCCTCATTAAGGTCTAAAAAACAATCAGAAATAATTTTAGTATATTTGAGAATAACTTTAAATTGATTTGTTTAAAAAATTATAAAAAATAAAAATGATGACACAACTTATCCTATGGAACTATTTCCTACTATAATTAAAAATTTAAATAAGTAATGTAACCTAAAAACTAGAAGTTATAGGTTTCAATTGTGTAAATAAATTGAATTAATATTAAATATTGAGTGACCAATTCACAATTTTTTTATTCAATAATCTTCTCTAATGGATATATG
This sequence comes from Viscum album, assembly GCA_963277665.1. Lineage (NCBI taxonomy): Eukaryota > Viridiplantae > Streptophyta > Magnoliopsida > Santalales > Viscaceae > Viscum > Viscum album. Next base: position 924,211 of record CAUJRU010000149.1, on the reverse strand, counting down.
ATTATAACTTTTAAATAATGATTCTCTTCCCAACTATATGAAACTATTATTTATTTTATTTATTCCACTAACATATATGGAATAAATAATGTTTTCTACATAGATACAACCCCAATGAAAAATTAAATTGTTCTACATGGTTCCCCACTATTTATAGACTAATTGTTTTTGTATTATTTATATTTTATATTGTAACAACGCTAATAAAGTATAAATTTACCCAATATTTTATAACTATTAATAAATACATCTAATATTTTTTTATAGAAATAATTTTTATGATACATAATTACAAAAAATTTACAATAAAATCTCAATATTTAATAGGGAAAAATATTATTACATTATCTTTTCAGTTTTCATTTATGTGAGAAAAAATGGTTGGATATGTAGGAGGGAAACTTTTTTATATGTATAACTAATTTTTATGACTCACACATAATGAAAATTGATCTAATATTTTTCAAATCCCCCTGAAAATTATTGATGTAGTTTAATTTGACCAAAATTTATCCAAATATTTTCAATTACCAATTCCTCAAGTCATATATAAATAATTAAATATAGTCTCTTAAAATAATTAATTATTTTATGCACCTTTGGTGATGAAATATACATTACCCACCAAATGTCAACTATATTAATTTAATAAGGGTAGCATGGTATTTATTGAATAAAATACAAAAGTCTCATTTAATGATTTTATTTTAGTGAAACATTTATGGGGAAACACATAAGAAATGTTTTTTTGATAGATTCAACTAACTTTTAGACAAATAAAATTCACTACTACCCCTAGAATTACAAATATATATCCTAGAATGAGAAAAATATAACCCTCCGATAAATGGTCCATTATAGGGCCAATTACTTCCTCTAGTTCCATAAATTTCCATTCATTATATTCTCTTTACTATTTGAATACTATGTTCATCAATAAAACTATATAACCACTATCCATTTTATCAATATTAAGATATTCAAATAATAATCCATTGTTTTATTTAGTATTATGAATCTATATTTAGATATACGACCTCAAATCAACACTCATATGTATGAAATATTACTTTCATTATCCTATAAAACAAATTATATATTCATCTTTTATATTTTATGAATTTTTTACTACAATTATTGTCCCTTTGACTTTTATAATCCATCATTACGAAAACTCACACTATATATATCCATATTATCTTCTCCAACTCTCAATGTATAATTATTTTATTCTCCACCCATATAAAACCAAATAATCCATTTACCATCTTGATATCATTTAAGGAAATATGTTCTATACTAATTGAATTGATTATATTTAGTAGAAAGTATTGATGTACATTTCCTACCATTTAATTCTTGTAATCTATCTAGTAATCCCTAAAATATTCCGAAATGGTTTAGTGTTTATTGAAATTCTCTATTATCTCAAATATTTTCTATAGTCCTTAGATATATATATTCTTAATGAAAACACTAAAATCAATTTTGTATTTATCATTATATATTGACCTATTCATTCTAATTCCATACATCATTATAAATTTTTAATAATTAAATCTCATTTAAAAATTTTCATATTGAATAATGAGATATATCTAATAATCATTCATATTTTCTATCATCTAATTATTTAGGAATATTCGAAGGTTATTTATTTTTATATTTCATAAATATCCTTAAAATTTAGTTTTTCAACTTATAATATGCCATGAATCCATCCGTAAAATAAGAAGATCTTAGTTTTTGAATTAAATCGTAATTTTTGATGATGTATAATAATTTTTCATTCATTATAAACGTTTTTATCAATGAAATTTATCATGGTTTGTTTTAAATTGGTGTTTTGTGAAATTTAAGGTATTTAAAATATTCATTTTTTGAATTTAAATTCATATTAAAATTATAGGCTATTACACTATAATGAAACCATTCTCATGGTCACATCATAATTTTTATTGTTGTTCTATGGGACTAAAAAGTCTATTTGTGTCATCCAAAATATTTTCATATTGATAATTTATCTTGTGATAGGTCATGGTGGATTAATATAGATTGAATGGGTGTACATAAGAAATAATATGTTATGAAATATCATATATTAGAATAAATATTATGAGTAATGAGTGTGATGTTCCATAACAATCCTGAAGATTACCATAACATGGGTGAGAAGGAATGATTTTTAACTATTAATTTGAAAATGAAAATTTTAAAATTATGTGAAAATAAATATTATGATAAATGTGTTTGTTCTTCCATAACATTAGTGAATATTACAATAAAATGGGTGAGAAGAATTGAAACTCTAAATTTAAAATAATTATTGGTTGTAGAAATTGTTTTATTGGTTGAACATTCATTTTATATGATATTATGATCTTTCATGAAAGTTATCCTTAGAATGATTATATATCAACAAGTATAACTATGGTGGAACGTTATGGTCATTACAAGGCATGTAAAACTCAATGATTGTATAATCAGATATATAGTAATTTAATTTTCTATTTAGGTCATCTATGTTGGGTTATCATGTGAATTATGAAACTAGTGGTACAAAATTTTGTGGAAAAACATTTACAAATGAGAGTTGAAATTTATTTTAATATCATGTTAAAATTTTATGATTTTCATAAGAAAAATGAATTTACATTACAAACATAGACTTTAAATATTTTTTCCAAATTGGTATAAATATTATCATAGCTAATATATTTGTATACATAACTCAAAAATATGCACGTCCTTTTTGTAAATCCAACCATGTAATAGTTTTCTCACCAATTACATGCATACCATGGTCTGTATATTGTAAAAGTAAACGGTTTCTTTCTAATTAATGATTTTTTGTGAAATATAAATAGAATGTGTGATTTAATGGTGTTGGATAATAATTATTGTATTTGATTTTGACTATCCTTAGATTCTATGTTCCATATTTAATTCAGTTTGACTATTTTATTTCCATTATGTATCTATACATGTATTTGTGTTGTTTGGTTAAATTTTGAATGTTTAAAAATTTATATATGTTAAAAATTAATTCAAATGTCACATTATATGTTGAAATTAATGTGTTTTTATGTAAAATTATCCCCAAAAAATCAAAACTTTTCTTCAAAACTTCCATAATTACTATATAAATTACATTACATGATTTAACAAATATGGATTCTCTTATTATTATCTATATTTATCAACAATCTCTGTTAAAAATTGGTATCAAGTGGACTAAGAGTTTCTCGAATAATTATAATTCAGTAATATGGGGGGGGAATTAGTGAAATTTATTATATTTAAAATTCACCCTGAAGCAACCTTTGATATATCTGAATTCATATAACATAATAAATATAGACTAAATATACACCATTAAATTTCTAAAAAAATCTTATAAATTTCTTTTTATACTGTTCTTTGATCAATATGATTATCTATATCCCTGGAATGGTCTAACAAAACCTACAATAAAACATTAAACTAGAAGATCCAATTAAAATAGAACCACATGGGTTTATTATTTAATTCATGATCCAAAATGTGTCTCCCAAATTTTATAATGTGTCGCTATTTAAATAATGAAAAGGAATAAAAGATAGGAACAATGGTAGATTCATTGAGAAAACGTGCACAACCATATTATTACGGTTGTTATTCTTTCATAGAAATTCCCTTCTTCTTCTTTTTATTATTCTCACTATTCATCCTCTATAAATAACAGAGAATCAATAGGCATAATAATTCTTCAATATTTATACATATTAAAAAAAATATTTATTAATGTGATTAATATCTATATAAAATCTTCCCACTTATGTTCTAGCAATCATATCAATCCAATACGTTAGGATAATCATGGATATTATTGAGGGGAATAAAGGAATAGGATTGGGTATTCCTTCAATTAATAGGTGGGTCACATGTGAAAATAGTTGAAATTATAAATATATCTCTTTAAAATTCAATAAAACATTAAATTACAACATGATAATCAAATTAATTAAGAATAAAATATCATTTATGATGTGAAAATGGATTACTCATTAATGATATCAAGGACCACCAGTTCAGTTTTAGTGTGTAAATATCTTATTTTTCTAATGAAATGATCTATAAATTCTAATTATGCAATTAATTATAATGGGTTGATAACTACCATGTGATCCAATTCACCATGGGATAAAATATTTAATCATTGTGTAATACCTATTTCCTAATCCACTCAAATTCCATGATTTAATCACTTGTATTGTGATGATACCATTCATGGAATTGCACATTAATCTCTCAAAAAATGAGATAGTAAAATCATGGCATCTATCTTATAGAGTGACCAATATTCATCAATGAATGGTTCTGAAAATCATCATATTATATCATTAATAAGGAAATTAAAAAGTCATTATTAGTGGAAAATATTTGAATCTCTATATTTTAACTATACAGAGATTTCTATGTGGCATGACTATCGACCTCCATGAAATGATTTTTTATGTACCCACTAATTATAGATGGATTTCTATGCTTGATGTGTGTTCTATAAAAAATAATTTGGACATATTCCAGACATCACCTTCCCATATCTATATATGTTACATACTCTTACAAACATCTAAATGAATATCAGCACATAAATAAAAAATATTCTATTGATTATTAATATTAATAATTTTATTTGTTTTATCTTCAAAATTGATATTAAAATAAAATATTCTTCATTGAAACAAAATCTACACTATTCATTATCACATTCAAAGTTTTTTAGGAAACAATTTTTTTGTGGTTCCATATTAAGAGGACAAAAACTGTTAATAGAAAATCCTTCCAATCATTCTGGTCTCAATATTCATTTTGTGGTAATTTTTTGTAAACCATACCATCCATAATAATAAAATATAGTTTATTTTCAGTCAATTAATATTGGATTATTTCTAAAAATCCATGAATCATTACTTAGATATTATAATAGAATATAAATTGATGATGTGTTGGTTATATGAACTTGAATGACACTATCAAAATTTTCCATTATGTTAACATTCTTTCACTTACTAAATAGTTCTTCCAAATTTGGTACTTATAATTTCTGTGTGTTATTTAAAAATATTCATACATATTGAAAACATAATAATCCTAGAGACATATTATACAAAATAATTTTATAAAATCATAGTAGTTTCAAAGAAAAAACATACACCAATGCTTTGTGTATAGTTTAAATCATTAAATAACTCACCAAAATTATATTCTTCCTCATAAGGGAGAATATTATTTGAATTTATGTTATTCTACAACCGCAATGTAAAATGATCTTTTTTGATAAATATAGTACCTAAATACATCATATCATATCCTTTAATGGATTATAGTTGAACCTGAATCCTTATCTCCATTTACAAAAATAATTTATTTGGAATCAATTAATTGATCACATCGACAATATTCTCTTTCAGAATAATAATAACTTATATGAATAAAATATTATTGACTAAATTTAGGTAGAAGAGAAAATTTAGAAAATTTTTATTTTATCTATAATGAATCATTTTTTTCATAGAATTATTTATTGTACTTTGGTTGTTTCATTTCAATTGTTGTGACATATTTTATTCCAAAACAAGATCTTGAATTGAGTATTTATCAATAAAAATTTCATCATTTCTTATGTAGAATAAATGAACTCTTTAAAATCAATACTAAAGGTCACAAATAATTGTTTATTTTTTTTTAAATATATTTTCTCAATGAATGAAAACCTCATTGGTTATTGATATTTTATAATAGATATCCAATCCCAATCAACATAAATATATCCAAAGTGATGAGACCATATGTTTATTGTATTTTTATACATAATAAATCATTATATTCAGATATCTATCAAATATTATTTTCATCCATAATACGTGTTTTATAAGTCATACATTGAAAACTAGTAAAAATAGTAACATTATACACAAGATCCAGCCATGAATTAATCGTGAAAATTAAATTCACAATGTAACTTTTAAACTACATTGAATCAACTTTATTCAACAATTCGACATTAATATCTTGATTCTATTAAGATTTTTTATAAGAATTATTTTAATTCCCTAATCCCATCCCCATCAAATGTTATGGGAATAAATCCTTCATAGCGGTAAATATAATCCTTCTATTATGAAATTTTCCAATCCATTAAATATATCATCTCGCTATGAATGAACTTCTCACATGACTTCTCCATCCCTAGGATAAAACCTCATCAAAAAATTCATAATTTCCTATAATGAAATAATCATCTACATTGGTAGTATATGAAAAAACCATAGAATTGTAAATGGTATTATATTTATGCTATTCATATATGATGAATTGGTTTTTATGAACATCAAATGATGATGATATTAATTATATAATCCTAGATGTAGATGAAATATGTTTAAATTTCTTGAATTAGTATCATGATGATACATGAGTTTCGTAAATTTGGAGTTACATCCCCAAAAGAAAGTTTCATAATTGGATGGTTAGTTTCTGGAAAACCTCATTATGTCAAAATATTATGTGAATTTGGAATGCATTTTGATGTATTCAAATGTTAAATAAGATGAATGTCTTGGGAAAGGTCTTTATACAAGTCACACTATGTCGTAGGTTGATGAGGTTTTTTGAAAGAGGTAATGGTTTTTGGAGATCACAATTTATAATTTGAAATATATTACATGGTTTTCCATGGTTTCTCATTTGTAATGTAATTTGATGATGATTTTGTATTGAATACCAAACTCTATTAATGTTTAGAAGTAATTATAACACTAAAAATTATTTTTTTATTAACAAAACACTTTTGAGGAAAAAGTGAGAAACCTTAAGTTCCAAAAATCACAAACAGCAACAAACAGAAGATCAGAAACACCCTCACCCAAGCACAGCAGCATCCGCCAACTCCAGAGAAGGACCACTCGGTGATCCCATGCAAGTATGGTCCCTCCCGATGGCAAGCCATCCCTCCGTATCCACCACATCCCTAATGGCCTACAGAGGAACAAGAAGCATGCTCCATCCCGACTGAGCCGAACTGAACCTTCCGTATTCCTCCCACAGCCAGAACGAAAACTCAACACACCATAAGTTAAGAAACAAGTAAACTAGAATCATTGAACACCAGATGTATTTTACCCGAGTCAGTGGCTCTGAATAGTTTCCAGGATAAACTAGATACCTGCAGGAAAGGATCTCCCCTTATTCGTGTTTCATTCTATGTTTTTTTAATATTTTTTTATTTATATTTATGATAATTTATGGATAAAATTGAATGTATAATGAATTTTTTCGGTTCATGAGAGTTCAGATAGATATATCTTGGAGTACAATTCATCACATAATGATTATATGATGTTTTTTTGTGAAATTTTAAAAATAATTTACTATCTAAATTTTATTATTCAGTGTATTTAAAATTTTTAGTTGGATGACAAAGCATTATATATTAATCCTAATTTCAAAGAATCTATTTAAATGTCATCATAAATATTGATAAATTTATTGATGTAAATCCACTGTATTAGTGCAAGGAAAGTTTAATTTATTTTTCTAATTGACGAAGGAGATCAAGAGTAGATTTGGTTTCTATATGAACTATTATTATGAGAAAATAACATTAATATTTTAGTATTATAAATGTTATATTTATTATTGAGCATGAAATGTGTGACACGTTGACTGACATGCCTAAGTCTAGATGACCAGAACATATGAAGCATAATATTTATTGATTTTTTGGTGTTTTAAATATAGAACCTTATTAATTAAAGTTATTAATAGGATTATATCATTAACATATTGGTACATTACAGTTATAATGATGATATTTCGAAAGACATTGTTTAAATAATGTGTTAGATAAATTAAAACATAATATCAACACGTCTGAAAAATTGTTAGTCTTATTTAATGATTTATTGGATTTTGAGGATTGATGTATTTTGTATGAAAAGGTAAAAATACAATATAAAGTAGAGTTATGCTCAAAGAAGTTATAAAATTTAAAGACACTATGTTATTTCATCTATCAATTATTTTATGAAAACATCATGGTAATGACACTAAACTATGAATTATTATTCAAATATCCATAATTTTTATATTTTAGTTATCCAAATTTGATAAAACTACTAAATATAGTTAACTATTATATTTTAGTATTATTTTATAAAGTAAATATATTATATCATTAGAGGAATTAGTGGAGGATGTGTATATATTTTAATATGTGGTAATTCAAAATTGGTATCTAGTAATTCTTTTATGATGTGGATTGAGGTTAATTTTGAATGGGTAATATAATAGATATATTATTTATTTTTAGAGAAGAGTTATACAGAGGAAGAACTTTATGTTATAGATTAATTCTTTTATTGAAGAAGAGGATATGAGAATAAATATAACTTTTAAGTATTATATGAAAAATTAATTTTCTAGAATATTAGTAATTTGAAATTAAAATATGTTGATTTAAAAATTATATTTTTCTTGATTATTTTGAATGTTCATGTCTTAAAAGAGACCTAAAACCTTGAAGGACTTAGACCCCAATAATGTGTGTGTAAAATGAAAATTCATATATGCCTTACAATTAATTTTATTTTAACTTCATATAGGTATAATTTGGAAATAATATTTGTCGAGTTATAGACCCTAACATGTATCATAGGTTAATTTTATATAAGGGAAAATATTATGGAATACCAGTTATTCATTCCTCTAAACCTTCTATTTCATAAATCGTATTCAAAGGAACCATACTAAAAATATGGTCATCCTATGATTCGTAATAAATTTCATTGCTATATGGGAGATGAAGAACCCTAATTTAGTAAAAAATATATGTATTATTACATTTATTGTAAATAATTATAATTTCAGGAAGAATATATTTATTCAATATCATTTTTAAAATGGATAATAGGTTCATCAAAATGATACTATAAGATTTCAAGAAAATGAGAACGAAACTCCCATGATTTTTTATAGTAAGGGAAACATGGAGGTTAATTAAATGGAAAAAATTTAATTCTATGTATTAATTAGAAAAAATATATATGGTGGTGATGGGTCCATAAAGTGATAAATAGATTTCAGATAAACATTCAATCATAATTATAGGTCATTTGAATGTTAAGGAATAAAATATGAATATATGAGGATGTAACTCAAATGATGTGATGATACAATTAGTGATTAGATCACATGGTGGATTTAAAATTTCAACAAAATTGATGGTTTTTGAGAACAATTTGAAAATTCAAGAATCAAAAATAATTTAATGTGATATGGTTCCAATAACATCGTTTTTAAAGATTATATAAGAGATTTTGGATATGATTTATCTCATTATAAATTATATAACATATTATTTAATTAATATGAGGAATCATATATCCTTTAGTTAAAATCTTAAGTAAGATTTGGTTTTTAATGCAATAGTAATGTTAAAATATAATAAGAGGGATATGAATACTCTATTTATTTGAAATAGTAGGAAGTTAAGGAAAATGAGTATAATATTATTATGGTTCAATTTTCAAAGAACCCCATAAATGTAAAGGGTAATTAAAAATAGTAATTGTGAACATAAATGTTTTACATTTGATGAAATTTTCCACATCCCTATAGATTTTAAATAAAATTCATGTATTGAGTACAATGATAATTAAAATGAAATAAAACCATATATTAAGTAATGGGGTAGTTGTTAAAAAATAGTTTAAAAATAATTTTTATATAAGAGAAGGTTCACTAGAAAGAAAATAATAATTATACTGAGAAAAGAAGAAAATGACTGATCCCCCAAAATGTTCACAAAAATCATGTCCCCTATTGGAAATAGTTATGAAAATTAAATTAGTAATGAATATTAATGGTATTATACATATTAGAAAAACATATTGAACCAAAAAATTATGGTATATCTTGATCTAAACATTGATATCAAGAGATATGGTATCCTATTAATGAACAAAGTTTAAAAAAATAATTATTGAAATGAAGTTCTTTTCATGATGGCATATTTTTACAATTATTATTTTTAAAAAATGGATGTTTTCATAATGTAATAAAATGGTGATATAAATTTATAAAAAAAATTAATGTTAGAAGAGGTATGTAATAAATATTTATGGATTCTTGATGAATAAAATATTTTAAAAAATATGAGTTAAGACACAAACAAATCAAGGAAGTTAATTTTTAGTCATCTTAGGATATTGAAGATATATTAAATAAATTTAAATTAAATCATCCTACTTATAAACATTAATTTAAATCGATGTGTACTAAAAGTAAATATTAAGGTACTATGGATAGAAAATTTTGGGGTGAGACTAATTGTATGGAATATTATTCTATATAAAAGTATCATATTAGAAACTAAATAAGAAATACATCATTATTCCAATGGAAAAAAGAATGCCAAGAATACATTTTTCATTAAAATTTATCTCCTTTCAAAAATCATTTCAATATGAGATATCAAGATTAAAGATTTTTTATTGGTGTTGTATAACTATAACAACCTCAATTTTTTCATACATATATAAAACACCATATTGGTGGATTATTCATTACTTATCAATACAATAAGCACAAAAAAAATAATGGGTTAGTGACATTCTTTACATAATCAATTAGTATATAATATATCTATACATTTCCCAAATAAGTTCTTTACATATATCACCTTTATTATTTGTATGTTACATAAAACCATTCTTCATTACATAGAAAATGGAAATAAAAGAATGTTTTAGATCAGATTCCTTGTATGGGTAAACATAGGAGATGTCAATCAATGTTCACAAATAAGGGAATGGAATGAATAAGGATGTGATAACATGATCATAATATACTATATTAATAACCAAATAGTCAAGGATATTTAATCTTGAATAATTGAATAAGTCTTTTTCCTAACCAAATATGTACGTTATAAGAGTTTAGAATCATAAATAATAAATAATTTCTATGAAAAAATAATATAAGAAAAATTAATATGTTTTTTCAATTAAAATAAATATATAAAATCCATTCTGTAATCAAGGTTCCCTCCTAAGAATAACATTGTGGACAATGCCCAATTACATGAATGTCAACCCTATCATTTTAAAACTCTATTAGGAGTAACTACTATGAAGTTAACTCCATCTCTTAGGATTTTAATAAATATATTGTCTATTTGGATACTTTAAAATCAATCACCATTTACCAATAAGATGGATAGAAATAAAACACCCAATATCAATGTTTAGTAGGATAACCAACCATCCTTGGTTTATATCTGAACGACCTATCTCATAATTTTATCCATTTCATATGTATGCCACAAGATCCTGAATTTTGTATTACATCAAAGTATATCCCATTGAATGGAAATATGTTTCATAAATATTTCACCATTAAGAACATAAAATATCTAGAAAAATAATATGCATGGTAACATTTTATAACATAAAATTTAATTCATAAGAAACATCAATAGATATTTTTATAGAAGAAAAACATATTTAAAATCTCACTGAAGCATTTAATAAGTAAAATACTATTTCTATTTCAGAATAACTTATTTGAAATATAAAAATATAAAAAATATTAAGAAAATTTATTTGGTTGACATTATAGAAGGAAAAATATAGTTTAATATTCAAGGAAAAGGCTATTCATGTTGGATTATAAATCCATTAATGTGATGTATGTTAAAATTGATATTCCATTCAGATTTTAGATAAAATTTAAAAAGTTCCTTTATTGAAGAAAAGACAAGAAGATTAATTTTAAATAATATTAATAAATAAATAATGGTTAAAAAAGTATTTATTATATCATTGGTGAAAATTCAATACATTATTTCAAAAATTTATATAGCATATAGAAATGGAAAAAATGATTCCCTACCAAAGTGATAAATTAAGTATGTTCTCATTACAAAACATCATAAAGTCTCCTGAGTTTATAAAGAGGATAAAGTGAAAGTAAAACAATTAATTTCAAGAAAAAAATTTATTATAATAAAATAAATAATATTTTTGAGAGATAGACCATATTATATTAACATAAAAATATTGATGCATTAACAATCCTTGTTAAAATGAAATTATATTCTAATATTTTTGACTCATGCCCATCTTGTGTTATATATCTCTCTACATCCATTATAATATATTAAATTTTATTATATTTATGTATTATAAAATTATTTATCCATATAATACCACCATACATGGTTTAATTATGAAATCTTGTCACCTATTTATTAATAATCATTCATTATCATCGTCACTTTGGGTGTTAATTGCATAGATTTTTCACGTGTGTTTTGGTTTTGTGGTTATAGTCCATGAACTTTGATCAAGTAATATTCATATTTAAAATTTAAATCAAGATATAAATATCTTATATATTCATATTATACATATTTATAATAATTATTATAAATAAATTATTAAAAATTAATTCCATCACTATGGGGAGATGATAGTCTGTACATAAGGATGAGTGAGATTTCCATTTTTTGGTGGATAGAATAAAATAATGGTAAATAATATTTCAAAAATATGAAATAATTATTAAAAATATATATATAATATATAAAATTGAAATATATCACAACAAAATACTATGAATTATGGGGGATGAAAATGAATCATATCGCCAGTGGAGGTGGTAGCCCATATGTACGCACGGGAGATCCATTCATCACCTATTTGATTGAGAAGAGGTGGTAAATATTTTTATCCCATTATAATAACATGTAATTAAATTTATAATAAAATATTCATCATGTTTTTATTTATACATGAATCATATAGTTAGTAGAAGATTATATGATACTTATTGGGCATGTTTCAGATCTATATCTCTTAATTAAGTGACCTCCTTTATCTTACAAATTTTTCATTAGTGGATTTATCTTAGGGGAATAAAATGAGATATAGTATGAATGGAATGATTATAAAAATTATTTGGAGTAGGTATCTCGTTATTCAAAGTGTAAAACTATTTTTTTATAATGTAGGTGAATATGTACCGTTTTATTATTAAAGGGAGCGACATTAATATAATTTATTAAAGGATTTCAATTATAAAAGTTTAAATCCATGTGGATGTGGATAAATGTGGCTAGGGATTATATTTTAGGATAATATAACATTTAAATATATTCATATAAGAATAATTAGACCAATGTGGGGGGAAATCATAATTATATCCCATGGTTAAAAACCCTTGATGAAGTCGTTTGAAACATAACATTGGTTACAAAATGATATTGGATTTAATATTCAATATGTTTTAAAATAATTATAACGACATTAAATTACACTAATTATGATGGTCCAAAGTATGTAATAAATTTTAAAATATTATATTTCTAGTAGTTTTAAAATATAACTTTTAATAACACATAAATCGTAATGAAAACTCATGTTGCAAAAATTAATTATGAAGCATAAAAATATATTAATTCAAATTATTTAGTTTTAAAGTCATAAAATGAATATTAATATTTATTATTGAATATATAGATATTATTTTTTATTTAAAACATTATAAATATTTATTAATTTAATTTACTAATAAAAAAACATTAAATTCATAAAAATACTTCTTAGAAAAATGTGTTTTTATTCCAAAAAATGAACTTATACAAAAAATTTATTACAAAGATAATTCTTTATTTAAAAATATTTTATAAAAATGAAGTATTTTAATTATAAATTATTTTCAAATTCAAAATAGAAATGTACTTTTTCTTGAATGAAATGATATTTTTTACCAAAATTGATATTTTCACTATTTGGTGAAAATGTTTTTTTGAATAATGTAGACAATTTACAATAAAATAATATCAACATTTATAATTTCAAAAAATATATTCATTTACCCAAATAAAAATGAAAAAATTGAATAAATGAAATATAATTTACATGTGACAAATAATGATAACAACCATTTTCACGCATAAAATGACATTACTTATAATTTTGAAATTATTTATTATAAATTAATAAAACATGTAATAATATATAAGACCATTATGAATAGTTTTTATAATATGGATATTAATATTTATTTCTACCTATTTAATTGATTTTTTCATGGTTCATATAGAATTGGGGTTGCATGTAAGAAAAGCTATTGAATTCCTCATGTTTATTTCTAAGGAAATAGATTTAAAATAATTTTCTTTTTATATCCCATCACAAATAAAATGAATATACCCAATGAATTTATATCAAAATGGTAGAAAAAATTAATTATATCTCTGCTCCATCACATCCCTAAGTTCCCATGTAACATCTTAAAATTTATGATTCCTCTAAATAATAATAATTAGGAATGTTTCCTTTTCCTAAAAAAATTATCTCTACGATCTAGGATTTATGTAGTATTCTATTCCTAGGAATGAAAATCATCTAAAAGTAAAACCACTATGTTTTATACATGTGAATTATCTTGTATGTAACTTCTAAAGTGCGATACATGGAACACAACATGAACATGAGAAATGATTGGTGGGATTTCCTTGGAATAGGGAAAACTCCCAAATCAATCAATAATATCAAAGATACTAATATACCCATGGATCATATATACCTTATCTTTGAATCACATAACCATATTATATGGATAAAATTATAGGAAAATATTATCACTAACTTTGAATTCCAGATATCACTGGTGAGTTTTAGTATAACACATATATATACTCAAACTTGCATTATTGAGTTACAGAATGGATTTAAATGCATATACCTCTTTCTCGTCTAGATCAGGTCCCAAAATATTTATTCTCTTACCAAATTTAAACATAGTAGTGTTACTTATTTATTTATATAGAGGGATTCACAACGAACCATCTGAATTCTGTAGAGAAATCTATTATTAAGAGGTAATTCAAAAAGAGTAAGGTGGGAGCCCCATCTATTTTTAGAATATTGATAATAGTATTCCAATATATCCTCTAGGGTTTCAATTTTCCTCTTAGACAATCCATCTCTCGTAGGATGATATCTATTAATAAAACACAACACGATATCCCATGCTTCTAGATGTCTTTTCCAATAACACGTGGAAAACATAGATCATTATCACATTTAATTAAATGTGGTACTAAATTAAACAATATCAAATTCATAACATATATCATGTAATGAATATCTAGAATGAAATATTATATTATATAAATTATGTGTGGTGATATCTTAAGGCTATCAACGTAAAAACATATATAATTATGGCCACCAGATGTTTTGGGGAGTATAATGAAGAAATAAATGGTGTTTTTCCATTTTTGTTATGGTTTGGGTAATAGCTGAAACATCACCATATAATTATTTCTATTAATGGTAACTTTTATACATAGCTAACACCATGATACATACTCTAAAAAATATTTTTATCTTTAATCCCATCTGAAATGCACTTTTAAATCATTTTATATATGTTTACTTCTACATTGATTATATGATGATGATCTATAAGTTTATTAAAATCATTTCTTCTTCTTGTATGTTATTTAGACACTAAATAATTAGTTCATGATCCTTATAATCCCATAATAATCAAGGTTTAACTTAGGAAAACTTATCACCTTCTTTTTACAACTCAGAAATATTATTTTATTCTTCTTTAATCATCACATGGATACATGGTTGAACAATCATTTGAGTAATATAATATATATTTCATTTTATTATGATTTTTTGGTCCATCTTTCTAAAATTCATAAATATTGGATCATTTGAAATTTACTTAATATAAAATACTACATGATGCTTTCAACTCAATTAACAACCAACATTGTGTGCCTTCATAGGGTGGTAAGGTGTTGGGAATTAAATTTGTTTAATGAATTTATGACTATTATATTAAATTCATTATGGGTGAATATATAACTTAAATTTTTTTTGTTTTTCAAATATGTCAAAAATTTATAAAAATAGATAATTTCCCAATATCATAAATGTAAATTTTATAACAACTAACTCAAAATTAGGTGTCTAATAATTTTTCTCATGAATTTTCATGTGGTATTTGGCATAAGATATTACTATACAATCATTCCTGAGAACACATCCCATCCATTTTAATGATGCATCTCTGTAAATTAGAAACTCTTCTCCACTATAAGTTAGCATGTGAAAAGATTGATTAACCAATCACCTCTTGCTTTTCATAAACTTTTCTTCACATTAAATAATAAAATGGACGTTAATCCTATAACGAGTTTAATCTCTAGGTGGATTTGATAACCTTGATAATTTCTTCAATCAATTATGAAATATTTATACTCTATGCAATAAAACAACAGATCCCATTCATTTTTCTTTGTATAATATAACTTTTTATTGATTCCATATTTTATGGATCTATTGATATATCCTAACATGTGATTATAAGGAAACATTTTTGAAATTTTTATATCCAAAAGTCACAAATTATAAATTTTACATACTATATATCCTTCCATAGGTTCTCCAATAATTTTGTAAAGTGATATTTAGGATAATACATTATTTTGGAATGTATAATAATAGAATCTATAGTCACTATAATAATTTTATTATTGTAATATATAAATAATCTATTCAACAAATCCATGATGATAATGGGGGAATTACTATAACCAAATTTAATAACTATAAACTCATATTTTATATAACTAGGTTTTAAGGTTGTCATGGGTATGTAATCAATTTTTACATTTAATTAATAGCATCATTTTCAATGATAAATATTTTAAATATATTCACCTCCGCATAATTGATTAATAAAATAATCAATACACATAATATGATACTTATTCACGGTCTTGACCTTGTTATGTTCCCAATAACAAATGAAGTGTCACTTTGATCCATCATTTTTTATAAAAAAGAACAAGTGAATCCCAATGTGGAGCACTTTTCCGAATAAATCTTTATTATAATTCTAATGGAGTTTCTTTTTTAATTCCTATAACATAGTTTGGTAAATTCTTCATGGAGTCTTTGAAATAGGTGTGACATTGTCTATCAGTTATATTATAACCTAAATTTCATTATTTTGAGGAATAATTGGAAAATATTATGAAAATATATAAATAAAATCTAATACAATATTCATGTAATCAACGTTTCATTTCATCGCAATCATCTAAGAAAAATACACATTTTGGAGAGGAATCAAAAACTGTGAAAATTGTGCACATTAAATTATATGTTTATATATATATATATGAACTAAGACATGATCATAGTACAATTCAAAATAAAAAATTTTACTTCCGTCCCTAGATAATTTATGTGAACTATATATATATAAATCCAATTCATGTTCAATATCATATCAACTTCAACTATAAGAAGAAAAAAATATTTTTAGGAAGATCACTCCCATAAACAAACATTTTAAAAGAATCGTAGGTGTGAGATGTGATCATAATACCATTACTAATTTATACTACTATTTTATAATCAATTTATTTAGATGGTAATGTGATACCTTATCACAAACTAACCCCCCCCCCCCCCCGCCCACCACAGACTCGCTTTGCTGGTGAAAACTGACTGTGACACCTGTAATTCCATATCCAGTAGGCCAATAGCCAGAAAATAGCACTGAGTACGTATATAACACACACATGTTGACTTATCTTAAGAAACCTTTAAATATACACACATATACAATGATAAATATAAAACAAAATGTTGAGAGAGAAATGAAACACTAGTGGAAAAACGTGTAATTATGATGTGTCATTTTCTATAGGGATGATACCCATCACTAATAGGCCTAAATATAGAGGAATTTGTGATATAAATCATTATCCTTCATGAAAAAAATAATATTTTAAATAAAAAATTACATACATCACAAATTCATTTGGAACTATTCTGTTCTATTCTATAGGAATCATAGATGCGATGGGTAATAGTAACATATTGCTATATCTATCATCATTAGTCATGTTTCCATGATCTTTTGTGATGGGTAATGAATCCAGCCAAAAGATATCTGTAAAAATTAACATTTTCGTGATGGAATAAAATACATCACTTATAACCCATAATAATTAATAATTTAATAAAAACATGTGATCTCTTTTCTCCTCCCCTCCTCCCTATTTCTCCCCAATCGCTCACAATATTCTTATAGAACCATCAGATAACCCCTCTACAAAATCATCCATTGTACATGATGTTATTTAGATTGAGGCTAAAATATTCCAGGTATTGAATCATCTTCTCCCCTATTTTGTTAGTTTATCAAATTCTTATTCAATATTTCATAATTTAGATTAGACAAACCATATGTCAAAAAAATTACCCAATTTTTATTGTTTAATAGATATTTAGTGCTATTGCATTTTTTTGTCAATGTTTTGTTATATAGGCTCTAAATGAGTTTATTCCAATTTATATGATGTATTTTCTTCAATTTTTAATAGTTAGATTTAATAGTTATTTCTATTTTGTATTAAAGCTTACTATAAGTTTATTATTTTATTTTATTATTGGAAATATGGCTATTATTGAAATTATATATATGTATGTTTGGTATATATATAAATTATGACATAGTTTATATGAATGTATTTAATTGTTTAATTATTTTGAATGCTTATGGTGATATGTATTTGTTTTATTATGATAATTTTTGGATGGTGGATGTGATGATAAATTGTTCTTCACTATTATATTAAGAGGGATTTTCCTTTAATCATAAAAATGTGAATATTTCTTTGTAAACGTCTATATATATATATATATATCAACATGTGAATATCTATATATATAATTTAAAAAAAACATGTATGGTTTTATATATATATATATACAAGTATAAATTGATTATATATGTATATTTTTCTTTAAAAATATGAAAAATATATATTTTATGTATATATATTTTATTATGAAATCTGGTTATATATATATATATATTAACAAGTGAGTATACATATATAATTTTTTTAAAAATAATTTATGGTTTTGATATATATATATATATACATACATATATGTGTATATATATATATTTAATATGTAATTTTAAAAAAATGAGTAAATTTATAATTGATGTATATATGTGTGAATAAAAAATTGTAAAAAATATATATATATACATATGTTTATATATATTTTAATTTATCTGAAATTATGTTTATTTTGTTTAATTATATGGAATTATTCAGAGATCGTGCACTCTTACGACACGTGATTCTGAGGCCTCAAGATCCTAGAACGGAATTTTGAACTTTTTTAAGGTACGTTCAGTAAACACACGAGCGGGTTTTTCTAACACTTGAACCGGTGCTCGGATCGAAAATACAAGGACACCGTCGAACTCGCAACACTGAGATTCACCTAGACTGAACTTAACTTTGGCTGACATGAGTTGAATGGAAAAGTTTATTTTTGGTCTTTCCAGAAAATAATAAAATAACATTGAAAAGTTATTTTATTTTCTTTTGTCATCCGATGAGCGGTGCCACAGTGATGCTATACTGAAAAGATGAGGCAACGACGAGGTGCATTAATGAGGCTCATTAAGGACCCATATCATGCTACATAGTGACGCAATAAAGGAAGCATAACCGCGATACTATTTCATAATTAAACAGCATAACGACACGATGTCGCAACGTAACTGAAACGCTGTGACGCAATTTCCATTTTATTTAAGTACACATTGGTGGATGTATAATTAAACATGGAGGATTATTTGAAATAACTCTAATTAATATATTCTCCAACAAATAATTAAGAACACTAGATGGACTTCACTGATTTCAACGAACCTCGATGAATGGAGTTGAAAGTGATGATGTCGACATCTTGAATCCATGAGGAGAAACGCTTTAGAATCAAACATCAAAGAGGTAGGGGTTTTATTTTTCTTTCAAGTTTCTTACGCTCTCTTCCTTTTCTATAAACAACGAACACAGATCAACCCAAAAACAGGTTGATCCGTGATTCATGCATTTATGTGCGAGGGTGACCATTCTTGGCGATTTCTTATTTGGGATTCAAACCTTTCATGAAATGATTGAACTCCAATCCCCAAACGTTCCCCTTGATTTAAACCTCTAACATGGAGCACCCATGCCGAAACAAAGAAGGCAAGAGCACCTCCGCTTGTGCGTTCTTGGGGGCCACATTCTCGAAGTGGCGGCAGTTCAATTCTAGGGCCTGAGTAGGTATGTCGGCGACCTCAGAGACCCTTTTGGCGTAGACGGGTCGGAGAAAGGACCACCAGAGAAACTCCAATGACTGGTGGAAGGGACCATTGGTGCACCAAAGTAGTGGGAGTTGCGGTATAAGGAGGGTACCATGTGGAGGGAGGGCCTGCGTCCAGGCGATTCGGGGAAGCAGGTGAGTCGCAGTCCGTCAACCGTGGCTGGAAGAGGCCTCATGTCCGTGGGGAAAGCAGAGGCAGGACGCGGTGTGGATGGCGTGTCCCGGCCGAGCTGGGAAAAACTGGTCCGCCCCCTGGCATACCACTAGTATAACCCTTGGCAGACAGGGATATGGTTGGCGGGCTGCGCCCCCAGCCCATTAGGCCTGTCCCACGCCGACAGGCTAGACCAGAACCGGCGGGCCGGACCACACGTCCCAATGGGTTGATCATGTGGACCAGTGGGCCAATATCATGCTAGAAAACTATAACCAAACCCAGCGGAAAAAACCCATGCTGATAGGTTGGACCTGTGCCCTTTAGGACGGGCCGGACGAGACCGGGTCGCTAGGCGACCTGGCGGGCTGGACCCTCGGCCAAACCAGCCCGAGTCTAGTGAGGCATATTGGTCCTGGCCAACTGGGTAGGCCGAACAAGAATGACATGACCCAAATCTAGCTAGTTCAAGTAAGTCTAATTAAGCTAGGGTATGTGGGACCCCATTTTGGGTTGGTCAGGTCAATTTGACCGGGTTGGACCGGGCCCTATCACAACCAGCCTACTGGTTACCAAAACTCTTGTATCTTACAAATCTCTTGTCCAATTGACGAGCTGTTTGTAGCGTTGGGACCCTATTGATGAGGCCGGACTTTTAGAATTATTTTCAGTGACTTTATTGGATATTTAGATGTGACTAATGACTTGATAAGTGGTTTTCCCATGTGCGCTACGTGCAGAACCCAGCGGTTGGATGAGACCTAAAGACTATTTGATGACGGCCTAGTGAGAGGAAAATATGTGTGACCTGGAAGGCCCACATTGGGGAGTGGCTCTATGCGACCTAACATACCCATGTTACACGACATGAGGGGTATCTTTGTTCGACCATGGTGGGAAGCGACTCTATGTGACCCGACATACCGATTTTGGGGAGCAGCTCTATGTGACGAAGCATACCAATGGTACTCTTCAGAGATGAGTACCAAAAACATTCAAGGTTAGTGGGAAGAGGATCTAGGTGACCCAGTAGGCCCACTGTACTTGATAGAGGAGGGGTTCTCTAGTAGATGAGGAGCTAGATAATGTGACTGATGACATGACTGATGATGCTACTACTACGACCATAAATGTATACCTTGTGTGAGATTTCTCGTGCTTCATGATTTACATTGAGGATTATTGTCAGGTCATTCATTTTTGTTTTGGGGTCCCTACTGAGTTTCATGTTACTCATCCCTACGTGGTCCCTACCCATGCGTGTCGTGTCCCATGCATATGATCGATGCTTTGATAGAGAATTTGGTGGACCGGGACCCAGTGGAGCCTTGTGAGATAGGACCAATCGATAGTGGTGTTTGTAGGATAGGAATAGGTGGGACCCAGTAGGTTCAAGAAGATGGGACATACTACTTCAGCTTCTAGTAGCTTCACTACTCTTATAATCAGGTGGGGTTTTCCGCAAATGGCCCCCATAGATCCTTTTTGTACTTTTCTTTTTCATTTATTTTTGTTGGCTTTGTATTCTGGCCCACTTTATTTCAGTTGTACTTCGTACGCAGTATTTTTTTAGTATACCATTCTTCCCCTTTCAGTGTGTTGGGATGTGGTTGGGCACATGTGTGTGAACAACTACTATGAAAAATTCATCCCACTTCCAGGTTGATGCATTCGGTGCTAGTTTCAATCCCTTGGACTTCGAGAGACTGGCCTGGGGTAGTCATGACATGGGACCCAGGGGACGGGTCATTAAAAAGTGGTATTAGAGGGTGGTCGGTCCAACCACAATGATCAAGAGTCTATGTTTTTTTTGGGAAACCATTTTAGGTGTTGCAAGTCTGAATTTTGGATTCTTAGATTCGAGTGTTGGTGTGGAGGATGATGCATCCATACACCATGACATTGAATTCTACTTTTCAGCTAAATACATGAAAAACCGGGTTTCATAAGTGTCTCCTTATTTTGAATAATAGTCATCTCACCTGGTATAATGTTTTAACTGTGGTATATCTTGATCTATCTCTGGATTCCTCCATGAGGATGATTAGTCAGGATCTTAATATGGGGTCGTGAGGATATCCCATGTAGTGACGAGACATCAATTTAGGGACCAGTGCTTGAGATGACCCCACCGGGAGATGCACCAATGCTACCACCACCTGGTGTTTAACATATACTACCAGAGGTTCGGGAAGAGGATGTTTGTAGTCTCAATTCCCTACATGATCTTCAAAGAGAGAGACCTCCCAGGTTCCGGGGAGAGATGGATCCTTAGGTCAATAGGGACTGGCTAGAGACTGTGAAGCAGATCTTCTTCTTAGTAAGGACACCACCTGACTGGATGGAAATCCTGTAAGTAAGACTTATATAGGTCTTGACAGGGAGATGGTGGAGTCTGAACACCAGAAACCCGATGAGGTGACCATCGCCTGGATTGACTTCGAGTGGCTTTTCCAGGAGGAGTTTTTTCCCCGTGACCATGCACTCTATGCACATTCAAGAGCTTCTTCACCTTCATCATGGAATCATGACGGTATATGAGTACTCAGAAAGGTTCACCGAGCTATCTCGCTACACCACAAAATGGTGAGATACCCTTTCTCTAGGGCTTGAGCCTTTGAGAAGGGACCAATGTGGGGGATCAATGTATCAATATTGTCTCTCATCATCCCTACCCAGGACATGGTGCTGGAGCGAGCCTTTCTTGTGGAGAGATTTTTGGAAGAGAAGGATCCAACAACTAGAGCTACATGCAAACCCTGGGTGGTGGAGTCTTCAGTAGGTAATAGACATCAGAAACGTGGGATCAAGTGGGCTATGTCTTTCAAAGGATGACCCGAATACTCAGGGTCGGTAGTGCCAGGATTCCTGTTTTGGGGGAGCCATTAGTGAGTCATGCAGTGCTTCATGTGTGGTTGGCACAGACACATGGAACGTGACTACCCGACCCTTTGTATGGATGACCATCAGACTGTTGAGGGATGACCGAGGTAGAGGAAGTAGTTCGAGTGAGGAGGTATGTAGGGAGACAAACATGGTAGAGGAGCTGGATGAATGATAGGCGGTGGGAGATGGTTTGAGGTGTTACCGCCACCTCCTCTAGGTGGTCCACCTCGACCTCTGGGAGTAGGTGCGTAGGGGCAGGCTTAGCTCTTGGTAGAAAAGGCTTATAACCAAAACACTCCAAAGATGATATGAGGTATGATCTATGTATTGTCCACCCTAGATGTTATTCTTATAGACATAGGTTCTAGTCACTCTTTCCTTTCTACAACTCTCGTTCGAAGCTCGAAGATTTTGGAGGAGCCGTTGGATCGATTTTAATGTATTGAGACTCCTATGAGAGACAATTTGATGATTACAAACGGGTGCTTGTAGTGTGATATTACTCTAGCAGGTGAGAGCTTCGGCGGGGTTGTCCTAGTAGCGGCATCAAGGCCTTATAATTACATCTTTGGTATGGATTGGTTATCCATAGTCCATGATCCGATCGACTATTTTTGGCATACAGTGTCATGTGTCCATGAAGATCAGGCTGGGTTTTCCTTCCCCAAAAAGAAGGAAACCATTGTAAGGCAGGATAGACTCTCTAAAAAGAGGGTGTAGCCTATCACTCACTAGTTGGCTAGCCCCACCCTCGGTGTAATGGATGAGAGGAGTCCAAGCATTCTTGTAGTGGTGGATGAGTATGAGGATGTTTTTCCTGAGGATGATCTGGGACTACCACATCAAAATGATATAGACTTTTTCATCAACCTATACCCCAGGATGACACCAATATCCACACTAGAATATCGTATGGCTTCAGAGGAGCTTCACAAGCTGCAGGTACAACTAGAGGATTTGTAGGAGAAGGGGTTCCTAAGGCCCAATTGTTCACTATGGGTAGCCCCGATGCTTTTTTCCAAGAAGGAAGATGGGAGTTCGAGGTTGTTCATGGACTTCTGGCACCCAAACCATGTGACTGTGAAGAATAGGTATCCATTTCCAAGAATTGATGACCTCTTCAACCATCTGAAGAGAGTGAAGTGATTCTCAAAGACAGACCTTGTTGAGTCAATAAGGCTTTCCTTATGACTTTTCCATTTCTTCTTGTTTTGAAAATCACAAACACCTTATCTTTAAAAAATTGCTTTTATAAGGAAAATAGCTTTCTTAAGGAAAATTGCTTTTATAAGAAAAATTATCCTTATCACATTTTCATCCATATTTTTCTTAAGTATGAAATTCGGATTCATTTTCTCGGAATCATTGAAACTTTGATATAAAGCATTCTGTTTTAGGGTTCGGATTCTGGATAAGAACTATAAGGAGTTTCATTCTGAATTCCGGATATGAACTCTGACTAAGTTCTATTCCAGATTCAGGATACGAATTCTGAAGAAGAATTCTCATTACGAACTCTAATGAAGAATTCTCATTATGAATTCTCATTACGAATTCTAATGAAAAATTATCATTACTAATTCTAATGAAGAAATATCATTCCGAATTCCCATTACGAATTCTAATGAAGAATTCTCATTATGAATTCTAATGAAGAAATCTCATTCTGAATTCTCATTACGAATTCTAGTGATGAATTCTCATTACGAATCCTGATAATGAATTCTCATTACGATTTCTGATGACGAATTCCTATTCCGAATTCACATTCCGAATTCACCTATTAAACAGAATCTAATTATCTTTGTTTTATACACTCTGAATTAATTCAGACTCCGAAAAATATATTTGTTAGACTCCGAACTTTTATATTACTTACTCTTGTAAAATTTTTCTACTCTTTATTATCTCCATTACACTCCGAACCTTCACTCCGAAGTTTTCATTCCGAACCTTTATGTTAGAATTAAAACGATGTCGTACATTCTGTTACACTTGTTTTGTTATAAAATGATGTCGTCCATTTTGTTATAAACTAACCGTTGTCTAAGTGACATGTGTACAGGTCCCTCCGATCTTTAATGAAAATATGAACGTTGGAGAAGGAGCCGACCTTACCTATAAATAGGAGCTCATTTGAAAGAGCACATGTTGATGAGATTGCTGTTGATGTTCCATTTGCTAAAAAGTGCATACATGCTGTTGAAGTGATTTCTAGAGTGAGAGTCTCTTATTAACTCTCAAAGCTTCGTGCGACTCCGAATGTTGGTGATTACATTCGAGGGCTTCCGGGGATAGGAAGACAGAGGTACCGAAAACCTTAAAGTTCGAGGGCTTCCTTGCTGAGGAAGACAGAGGTTACCAACTACCTTGAAGTTGAGGGCTTGCGGGGATAGCAAGATAGAGACTTCGATCTTCGTATCGAGGACTTACCCTGGTGTGGGTAAGACAGACTTTCTGGAAAGTATAAATCAAGGGACCTTTATCCAAGGTTGTTGGATACCCTTCTCTTTGGGTTAAAAGAATTATATTTTGTTACTAGTAGTTCTACTACTTGTTTTATTTCTGCTGTATTTTGTATTATAAGGAAAGTATAACTTTCTTATACTTCCTTACTTATACTCTGATTCTTTAAGATTCTATACACTTTAAGGTAGAATCTCATATTGTATCTCTTTGTTAAGTTTCAACTTCCAGAACTATATTTCCGGAACCTACTTTCGGAATCTCATTCCCAGTTTAGTTCGGTGATTAGAGGTGTTGTGAATTTACTTAGTTTAACCTTGTTAAACTTAGCCTTTTCCTTTGCTTAAGGAAAACATAGTTATTCATAACTAACTTTAAAGGTTCCAAAGGAATTTTTAAAGTATACAATTCACCCCCCCTCTTGTATATTGAGCATCTCATATTATATTTTGATCCTACAATTGGTATCAGATGTTGGAAACCTCTTACTCTATACCAATCTTACATTTGGTATCAGAGGAGGTCTCTGAAATACTTGTACTAACATACAAGTGTTTCTTGCTCACTTTTTCCTTCCGAACTTTGTCATTCTGAATTTGTCCATTCCGGAATTTCCCATTCCGAACATTGTTATTACGAATCTTTTGCTATTAACAAGTTTGTGTGCAAAGTTATTTCTAGTATGGCAGGAATTAATGTTGGATATATTGACAATCTAAATCCGACAAGACCACCTATCTTTGATGGTAATGATTATGAATACTGGAGAGATCGTATGAAGACATTTGTTATCAATACTGGGGTAGATAACTTTGTTATGCTTACGGGTGATTATAAAATTCCTGACAAGGAAGTCAGAACCTTTACTAACCAAGAAAAGCAAGAATATCAACTCAACTATAAGGTACGCAACACTTTACTATGTTCAATGACTAGAAATATATATAGCCAAATTTATTCTTTTGAAGCAGCTAACTGTATATGGAAAAAGTTAGAGGTTACACACTTTGAGACTTCCAAGGTAATTGAGACTAGAAGAGCTATGCTTAGAGCTGAATATCATGGCTTCAATTTTCCTTATGGAGAACCTATCTGTAAAGTTCAACAAAGATTTATGACTATCGTCAACAGTCTAAAATCTATGGGAGAGAAAGGTTTAGATGATGAAGCTCTTGTGGACAAGATAATTGATATTATGCCCAATGAGTGGGAATCTAAGAGAACAGCTATAGATGTGAACAGGAAGGTCACTCAAATTACTCTTGATGAGCTATTTGGAACTCTTCTGCAACATGAGACTAGAATGAAGAGAGATGCTGACAACATCAAAAAGAAGAATGGAAATGGTACTGTTGCTTTTACAACAACATCAAATCAGATGAAAGCTAAGACTCCTGAAAGAGTAACCAGATCCAAGTCGAAGAAAGTCATTTTCCAATCTGAATATAGTGAGAGTGAAGTCTCAGAAAATGAATTAGCCAATCCTTCTCGGAGGATGAACAAGATAGCTGGACAGAGAAACTTTCAATCCAAGTATAAGAAGAAGGATAAGAAAGATAAGAAAGATGGAGAAGTTACTTGTTATGAATGTAAAAGAGCTGGACATATTATACCAGATTTCCCTATGCTCAAAAAGAAAGAAGGAAAGGAAAGACATTCAGAAAGAAACAGAAAGATGTTTTATAAATCCAAAGCTAAGAATGTTCTGAAATCTAATGACACCTGGAGTGCCAGTGGTGGTGACTCTTCAGATGAATCTTCTGATTATGAATCTTCAGGATAGAAGAATCTTGGTCTTATAGCAAGATTACCTATTGATAATCATTGTCTTATGGCTAAGGTACGAAATGCAGAATCATTGACCAATGTTTCTTTAAATTTTAATGATAGTAAGTATTAAAACTCTTCTGATGAAGAATCATCTTCTGATGAGGAAAATACTGTACATACTTATGAATAAGTCTCTAGGTTTGCTGAACTTATTGAGATTGAGAATTCCAAACTCAATAAGAAACTTGATAAAGAAAACTCTAGGAATTCTATTCTTACAAAAGAGATATCAGATCTTTCTAAAGATCTTGATAAGAAAAATGCTGATTTTGAAAGTATTTCAAAAAATCTTGAGGAAGTAAGTTCTGAAAAGAACAAACATTCTAAAGAATTAGAAAAAGTAATTTCTAATAAAAATGTTTTCGAGCCTAACTATAGTTCTAAAATTAATGATTTTGAGGAAAAAAACTTGGTTGTAAAACTCAGGTCCGAAATTTTTTCCTTAAAGAAGTGTTTATCAAACTTTACCCATGGTAAAGAAAATTTTGATAAAATGTATTCCCAAATACGACCTTTAAGAAATACATCCGTATTTGGTTATACCCATGCAAAACCTGTTTTCAGAAACAATTATTTTGTTCCTCAAAGTGCCCCATTTTGTACCAAATGTCAATGTGGTGGTCACTGGGAAAAAAGTTGTTCCTTAAACAAAACCCAATCTCTAGGATTTCACAAAGCTTACTTTTCTAAGAAAATGTGGATACCTAAAATTTTATTGTCTGGAAATCTCAGATCAAAACAAGTTTGGATTCCGAAAGTCTAATTTTCTACTTGATTTTAGGATAATATAGAAAGTACCAGC
This sequence comes from Viscum album, assembly GCA_963277665.1. Taxonomy (NCBI): domain Eukaryota; kingdom Viridiplantae; phylum Streptophyta; class Magnoliopsida; order Santalales; family Viscaceae; genus Viscum; species Viscum album. The sequence goes on along the minus strand of CAUJRU010000149.1, from coordinate 895,809 downwards.
AACAATACAAGGTACATGGATAGTGGATGTTCCCGGCACATGACTGGTAACAAAAGATTTTTTGAAAATATTATCAAAACGAAAGGAGGAAAAGTAACTTTCGGAGACAATGCTAAGGGAGAGATTGTTGGTATTGGTAATATTGTACTTTTAGGTAAAACCATGATTTCAAATGTTCTTTTTGTTAAAGGTCTTAAGCAAAACCTCATTAGCATAAGTCAGTTATGTGATGAAGGTTACCTTGTGAATTTTAGGAATGATAAGTGTTTAGTTCACAATTCCAAGGAAGAATTTATTCTCTCAGCCAACAGGCAAGAGAATGTTTACACTTTGAATATAGAAGACCTCAGGAGCCAAGATTTACCTTTCCTAAGTGCAATGGAAGATCATTCTTGGTTATGGCATAGAAGACTAGGTCACTGTAATATTAGGAACCTATGTAAACTCTCTAAGAAGAAACTAGTTAAGGATCTATCGGAGCTTAGATTTGATTCTTCTAAAGTTTGTAATCCTTGTCAATATGGCAAGAAACATAAATCTAGTTTTAAGTCAATCGGTGAAGTCTCAACAACCGATGCATTACAGTTAGTTCACATGGATCTTTTTGGTCCAACACAAACTGGAAGCATTGGAGGCAAATACATTGTGTTTGTTCTAGTTGATGATTACACTAGACTTACTTGGGTCTATTTTCTTGCAAAGAAATCTGAAGCTTTTTCCTATTTCAAAATTTTTAGAGCTCATGTTAAAAATGAGAAAAACCTTCCATTGAAAACTATTCATAGTGATCATGGAGGAGAATTTCAAAATTCTGATTTTGAAATTTTTTGTAGTAAGAAAGGTATTACTCACAACTTTTCAGCACCTAGAACTCCTCAACAGAATGGTGTAGTTGAAAGAAGAAATAGAATTCTTCAAGAGATAACTAGAACCATGTTGAGTGAATATTCTATTACTAGACATTTCTGGGCTAAAGCTGTAAGTACTGATTGTTATACTATAAATCGAGTTTTGATTAGACCTTTTCTTAATAAAACTCCTTATGAGTTATGGAATGGTAGAAAACCAAGACTTTCCTACTTCAAGGTTTTTGGTTGCAAAGTATTCATTTTGAATACTAAAGATAACTTACATAAATTCACACCAAAATCTGATGAAGGAATTTTCATAGGATATTCCACAACCTCTAAGGCTTATAGAGTTTTTAATAAAAATACTTGCACTGTTGATGAAACAGTACATGTAAAATTTGATGAGTCAGATCCTTTTGTTTTTAAACCATCTCAACTTACATCTTCGGATGTGTTTTCAAAAACTGATTATCAACATTTGATAGAAGAACCTTCTGATAAGGAAATTGTTCTAGAAGATACTTCTGAAACATTTACCCCAGAAGACTTTCTACCCTATGTTGATGAACAGGTTTTACAAAACTCAAATCAGGTGTTTCTTAAGAACCATCCCAGTGATAGTATCATTGGCGATGTAAATCAACCTGTAAGGACTAGAAGTTCCTTAAGAAATGAAGTAGAACATCTAGCATTTCTTTCCCAATTAGAACCTAAAATCACTGATGAAGCTTTAGGTGATGATGATTGGATTAAAGCCATGCAAGATGAACTAAATGAATTCGAAAGGAATAAAGTCTGGACCTTGGTTGAAAGACCTAAGGAAACTTCTGTTATTGGAGTAAAATGGGTTTTCAGAAATAAATGTGATGAAAATGGAGTCATTGTTAGATATAAAGCTAGACTTGTTGCTAATGGCTATAATCAACAAGAAGGAATAGACTATGAAGAAACCTATGCTCCAGTACCTAGACTTGAATCTATCTGTATTCTACTTTCCTTTGCAGCATTCTTTAATTTCAAACTTTTTCAAATGGATGTGAAATGTTCTTTTCTTAATGGTTATGTTCAAGAGGATGTTTTTGTTGAACAACCTCCTGAATTTGAAGATACAAAACATCCAGATCATGTTTTTAGACTTACCAAAGCTTTGTATGGTCTTAAACAAGCCCCACGAGCATGGTATGCTAGACTCACTGGATTTTTTCTTCAAAATAACTATGTTAAGGGAAATGCAGATCCAACCCTTTTTATAAAGAAAGATAAGAAAAATGTTTTGATTGTTGAAATTTATGTTGATGACATTATATTTGGTTCAACTCAGCAATCTTTGACTGATTCTTTTTCTAGTCTAATGAAATCTGAGTTTTAAATGAGTATGATGGGTGAGTTAACATTTTTCCTTGGTTTTCAAATTTCTCAAAAACCAGAAGGAACCTACATATCTCAACATAAGTATATTAAAGATCTTCTGAAAAAGTATGGTTATGACAACACTAAAAGTATAAGTACTCCCATTGGTACCTCAAACTCGTTAGATCTTGACGAAGCTGGAAAACCAGTAGATCAAACATCTTTTAGAGGTATGATAGGAAGTCTACTTTACTTAACAGCCAGTCGACCAGACATAATGTTTTCAGTATGCTTATGTGCAAGATATCAATCCAATCCTAAGGAATCTCACTTAAAGGCAGTAAAAAGAATTTTTCGCTATCTTAAGGGAACCATGGATCTAGGATTATTTTATACTTCTGGAAATGATTTTGTTCTAAAAAGCTTTTCTGATGCTGACATTGGTGGATGTAGAATGGATATAAAAAGTACATCCGGAACATGTCATTTCTTAGGAGATTCATTACTTTCTTGGTCCTGCAAGAAGCAACATTCTGTAGCACTCTCCACTGCTGAAGCTGAATATGTAGCAGTTGGAAGTTGTTGTGCACAGGTGTTGTGGATTAAACACATACTCACAGACTATGGCTTGAGTTTTACCAAAACTCAAATTTTGTGTGATAACACAAGTGCCATTGCTCTCAGTAAGAACCCTGCACATCACTCCCGTGCAAAACACATAGATATTAGGAATCACTTTCTTAGGGATCACACACTTAAAGGAGATATTATTCTTCAGTTTATCGGAACGCAAGATCAACTTGCTGATATATTCACAAAATATTTGCCTTCTGATAGATTTGAATATATTAAACAGAAGTTAGGAATGATAACCGTAAGGTAATCTTCCTTAATTAACTTTCTGTTGAAAAAGTCTCCTTACAATAATAAACTCCTTTTTATAGGGGGAGTACATTTGATTGTTTGTTTAACAAAGTGTTTCTTAAAAATTTGTTTTTCTAATTTTTCAGAACGAAGATTTCCGGAATGGAACTTCCGGAATGAAAAATTTCCAGAATGAATATTTTCATACAGAATACATCTGGAATGGAAGTATTCGTATTGAAAATTTCCGGAATGGAAAACTTTCTTACTGGTACATTCATAACCAGATTTTCGTATCGAACCTTCTTAGTTTCTTTTTTGTACTGAGTTTTTCATACTGTGTTTTTCTTACTGAGTTTTCTGTACTGAGTTTTTCATAGTGAGTTTTTTTCATAGTAAAATTTTGCAAACTTTGTCTTTTTGTAATAAAAGTTTTATTTGTTCATATTTATATTACCCATTATGAATAAATTTCCTAAGCTAATCCGAAAGGTATGATTTCCTTACTGAAGTTTTCGTAATCATATTTTACTTGCTGGCAGTTTCTTGTATTATGTTTTCGGAATTATAGTTTTCTTAATTCTTTACTTTAATAAAAACCTCAAAAATATCGGATTCAAGTTATCAACCGTCAGATTTGATCTCAGTTCATTCTAAACCGTTAGATCAATCGTGGAAGGTGAACCGTCATCCCGTTGGCTATATAAAGGGGACCTAAATTCTAGTCCCACATCGGTTTCAAGCTTTCGCGTGCTGAAGCTCTGCCCCTCTGTTTTAAGGCTGTTCCGAACTTCAGTCTTCTCCGTTCGGAACTTCCCAGAGAACTTCTAATCCGAATGTCTGCAGAGTTAGCATCTCAAGAAATGTCTTCAAACAAGCCTATTTCTCAGTGGTTAGTTTACAGAGAAAGGTTAGTTCATCCGGCTTTCTTCAGCAACTACGATTCTATCATATCAAAGAACATCAAGTTGAATGGCAGGGAGGATGTTGCGGTATCTAAAACCGGGAATCAAGATGACGTATATTCTGATTTACTTGTCGAATTTTATGAATCAGTTTCTTTCTTTAAGGAAGATGATAGAGAGAAGTTTTCTTTCAAATCGTATGGCAAGACATATAATCTTTCTTACACCAAGGCTGCAAGATTGGTAGGGTTAACTTATGAAGGTGAAGCTGAGTTTATTTCGCACGTGTTTCCAGACTCTATGGGTAGTTTCAACTAGGAAAAGGCCTTAGAAACTCTCGGATTGGATGATGACAGGGCTCCGAAGATTGCAAGTCTATCTACAAACTTCCGGATTCTGGAATTATGGGTGCAAGGACTTATCGTACCGAGAAAAGGTGATAAGGACAGCTTGAAGAAGAGTGAGATATATATCTTAGATTTCCTGATAAATCTAAGGAAGTTTAACTTGATGAAGAATATTCTTCTTAATATTGAAAATTTGAAGAAGGGGAATCTGAGAGCTCAGATTATTATGTATCCATCAATCCTCACCAAGTTGATTGTTCGGTGCTTTGAGTCTTTCAAGGAGGCTTGCAAATCTAAGCCGAGAGTTTGCAAGATCATGCTGCTCAGCGATGGCACTCTTAAAAGAATGAATATAGCTTTTGACAAGAAGTCTGGAAAGTTTATTGATCTACCTCCTCAAGAAGAAGTGGATCCGAAAGATGCTGATCCGGAATCATCTAAGCCAGTAAGGAAGAGAAAGCTGAAAGAAGTGGAAGAACAAGCAGAAAATACTAAGTCTAAGGAAGTCCATTCCGCACCTCCAAAGCCTAAGAAGAAGAAAGCCTATCCTGATGAGGTTGTTAAAAAGTGGAGAGCAGATAAAGAAACAAGGAAAGAAGGGGATCCGCAGTTCGGATTGGACCCTGCGGAGGCTAAGGCTTTGAAGGAGAAAACGGCTGATGAGATTGAAAAGCAAGAAAAGGAGAAGAAGCTTAAGAAGAAGATGTCAGAAGCCGAGGCTGTCCAAGCGTTGTTGAAGTTCAACGATATGGTTTCAGCAACAATTCTAGATCCGAGGTCTTTCTCCTTGGAATCTCTACCTGAGACTCCAGGAAGAAATCTAGTTGCTCCGGAACAAGCTGTTGCTACTAATACTGAGGAAGTAGAGCAAGTGGAACAAGTTGAAGAGGCTGCTGAAGGAAGTGGTGAGACAGGAGATGTGCTAAAACAAGTAGATGAGTACAAGGGAACTCCTTCGGAACACTTATCGCTTCGAACTTCTGAAGCTGAATCTTCGAAGCTTGTTACTCCGACAATCAAATAATAGAAAGGTGAAGAAGAAGTTTCTTATCTGAGAGAAGAAGAACATATTTTACTTGATGCTGCTCAGAAGGAAAATATAGAAGTTGCTGATGAGGAAGATAATATTGTTCAAGTCTCTGATAGTGAGAAGAGGTCTCCGGAACAGGTTTCAATTCCGGAAAAAGATAAGGGAAAGAAAATTCTTACCGAGACTCCGAGCTCAGAAGTAAGAAAGAGGAAGGAAGACGATAGTTCTTCAAAAAGAAATTTGGAGCTTATTGAGGAAGAAAATTCTCCTAGAAAAGTTTCGGATTCGGAGTCATCCTCTCTGGGGAATGACTTTGTTGTTCAGTCTTTGAAGAAGTTGGTAGGAACCATTCCGACCTTCGCAAGTATTGATTCACGATGCCAGATGCTCCAACATGCATTAAATCTGAAAACAGACTCCATATCTGTGGTTATGGATAAGTGCGTTGAGATTGAGGCATAGTTCAAAAACTTCTTTATTGGTTACGAAGCTCATAAAAGATCTTGCAAGAGGATGACAAGCTGGTCTAAGAAGACTTTGGAAGAAATGAGGCTTTTCGATGAGTTTCAAGATAATGTTAAGGATGCCTTTGAGACCGAGGACAAGAAGATTAATGAGCTGACTGCATCCTTTGAAGAGAAGTTGACAGAGGAAAAGAACTTTTGGATTCAGGAAGTGAGAGATCTGAATGGGAAGATCAATTCCGTTTCTCAAAATTGGAAATTTTAAAGGGATCATCAGATAGATTTTGAAGAAAGGATGAAGGCTCAGGAAGAGAAGATGAAATCTCAGGAAGAAAAGTTGAAGGCTCAAGAAGAAATAATTGAAGCTCAATCCGCAAGAATAGTGGTCTTAGAGAAGCAAGCTGAAGAAGATCATAAAGACTTAAAGAAGATCAAGACCATTCATAAAGGGCTAATGTCAAAAGAGAAAGATCCGAAAAAACCTAATCCGATCTTTTTGTTGTAATTTTTTCTTTGTTGTCGAGATTTCAAAATTAATGAAAGTTGTACTTGTTGTTTCTGTTGTTGTCATTACTAATCTTTCAGGTACTTTGTTATTTTTTTTCCATTCCCTACAATTCTTTTTGAAATTCACAAAGGGGGAGAAGGAAAATATCCTTAAGAAATAGAGGAATTATAATAAGAGTTTATCAAAGGGGGAGAAAGAAAATACCCAAGGAAAAAGAACTCTAATAAGAGTTTTTTTAAGGGGGAGTTTTTCTTAAAGAAGATCTTCTTATGAAATATCACTCCGGAAATCTAAATACGATCCTTAGAGTTTCAAAGCCTAAGGTGGAGTTAGTCGTATTCATCTATATCCTTAAATAAAGGGAGATAAGCTTTAATATGTTTCTTTCATCTTAGATTTTTTTTCGTAATGATGTTTGTGCTTTCCAAAAAGGGGGAGATTGTTGAGTCAATAAGGTTTTCCTTATGACTTTTCCATTCCTTCTTATTTTCAAAATCACAAACAACTTATCTTTAAAAAATTGTTTTTATAAGGAAAATAGCTTTCTTAAGGAAAATCGCTTTTATAAGAAAAATTATCCTTATCACATTTTCATCCATATTTTTCTTAAGTATGAAATTCGGATTCATTTTCTCGGAATCATTGAAACTTTGATATAAAGCATTCTGTTTTCGGGTTCGGATTCTGGATAAGAACTATAAGGAGTTTCATTCCGAATTCCGGATATGAACTCTGACTAAGTTCTATTCCAGATTCAGGATACGAATTCTGAAGATGAATTCTCATTACGAACTCTAATGAAGAATTCTCATTACGAATTCTCATTACGAATTCTGATGAAAAATTCTCATTACGAATTCTAATGAAGAAATCTCATCCCGAATTCCCATTACGAATTCTAATGAAGAATTCTCATTACGAATTCTAATGAAGAAATCTCATTCCGAATTCTCATTACGAATTCTAGTGATGAATTCTCATTACGAATCCTGATAATGAATTCTCATTACGATTTCTGATGACGAATTCCTATTCCGAATTCACATTCCGAATTCACCTATTAAACAAAATCTAATTATCTTTGTTTTATACACTCTGAATTAATTCAGACTCCGAAAAATATCTTTGTTAGACTCCGAACATTTATATTACTTACTCTTCTAAAATTTGTCTACTCTTTATTATCTCCATTACACTCCGAACCTTCACTCCGAAGTATTCATTCCGAACCTTTATGTTAGAATTAAAATGATTTCATACATTCTGTTACACTTGTTTTGTTATAAAACGATGTCATCCATTTTGTTATAAACTAACCATTGTCTAAGTAACACGTGTACAGGTCCCTCCGATATTTAAGGAAAATATGACCATTGGAGAAGGAGCCGACCTTACCTATAAATAGGAGCTCATTTGAAAGAGCTCATGTTGATGAGATTGCTGTTGATGTGCCATTTGCTAAAAAGTGCATACATGCTGTTGAAGTGATTTCTAGAGTGAGAGTCTCTTATTAACTCTCAAAGATTCGTGCGACTCCGAATGTTGGTGATTACATTCGAGGGCTTCCGGGGATAGGAAGACAGAGGTACCGACAACCTTAAAGTTCGAGGGATTCCTTGCTGAGGAAGAAAGAGGTTACCAACTACCTTGAAGTTGAGGGCTTGCGGGGATAGCAAGACAGAGACTCCGATCTTCGTATCGAGGGCTTACCCTGGTGTGGGTAAGACAGACTTTCTTGAATGTAAAAATCAAGGGACCTTTATCCAAGGGTGTTGGATACCCTTCTCTTTGGGTTAAAAGAATTATATTTTGTTACTAGTAGTTCTACTACTTGTTTTATTTACGCTGTATTTTGTATTATAAGGAAAGTATAGCTTTCTTATACTTCCTTACTTATACTCTGATTCTTTAAGATTCTATACGCTTTAAGGTAGAATCTCTTATTGTATCTCTTTGTTAAGTTTCAACTTCCGGAACTATATTTCCGGAACCTACTTTCGGAATCTCATTCCCAGTTTAGTTCGGTGATTAGATGTGTTGTGAATTTACTTAGTTTAACATTGTTAAACTTAGCCTTTTCCTTTGCTTAAGGAAAACATAGTTATTCATAACTAACTTTAAAGGTTCCAAAGGAATTTTTAAAGTATACAATTCACCCCCCTCTGGTATATTGAGCATCTCATATTATATTTCGATCCTACAATTGGTATCAGAGGTTGGAAACCTCTTACTCTATACCAATCTTACAGACCTCAGATCTTGTTATCACTAGATTTGGGTACCATATTAGGATATACCATACACATCCTTTAGGTGTTCGTACATCCACTATGAGTTCATGGTGATGCATTTAAGCTTGAACATTTCCACAGCAGTGTTCATGGGCCTCATGAATAGGATATTCCAACCTTAGCTTGACTGTTTTTTCTTGGTCTTCATTGATGACATCTTGGTGTACTCATCATCAGAGGAGGAGCACGTTACACACCTACGGATAGTCCTGGGTACACTCTAAGAGAACTAGCTTTAGGGAAAGTCTTCAAAGTGTTAGTTTAGGATTTAGAGAGTCCACATTCTAGGAAATGTCTTCTCAGAGACTAGAGTTGTTATGTATTCAAAAAATATAGAGGTGGTTCTTTCTTGGGAGCCTCCTAGGAGCGTGATTGAGTTGCATAGCTTCTTTGGGTTGGCTAGTTACCATCAGAGGTTCGTGCCTGAATTCTCCATATTAGAAGCACCCTTATAAGCTTTGACACGGATGGGAAAACCCTTCGTGTGGATGTAGAAGTGTCAAATGAGTTTCTAGGAGCTAAGGAGGAGACTGACTAGTTCCCCCATCTTGAGACTTCTATATTATGTCTTTGGGTATGTAGTTTACTACGAAACATCAAAGACTAGAATGGGTTGTGTCTTGATGTAGGAGTAAGCAGTGATCACCTAAGGGTCATGCTAGTTGAGGAAACATGAGAAAAAGTATGCAACCCATGAGATGGAATTAGCAGTAGGGGTCATTGCCTTGAATATGTGGCAACACTACTTAAAGGGTGAGCGGTTTACAATTTACTATGAACACAAGGGTATCATGTATATATTCTCTTAGATGGACTTAAACCTAGGATAATTGTGATGACTAGAGTTCCTCCAGGACTATAATATTGAGATAGTCTATACTCCTGGAAAGGAGATGATGGTGGCAGGTGACCTCAGTAGGATGATCGATTTGAAGTTGTTGAGTGAGGGAATAGAGTAGTTAGATGTGACACATATATCCTTCATGGATGATTATGGATCTACTTACCTTCATTCAGTAAATTTTACTCACAAACTCTTTTAGTGAGTTAAGGAAGCACAACTGGTGGATGTTGACTGCGAGGCCCGACATTCTCAATTATACTCAGGATGAGCACTTGAGGGATTTTTGATAGGAGGGTAGAAAAAAATACTTTTTAGAAGGTGCACCATAGTACCAGTGACATTCTTGGGAGGATGTGTTGAGGGAGTTCCATACGTCCCCTTTTGCGGTACATCCCAAAGTGGTGAAGATGTACCAGGACTTATGACATTAGTACTGGTGGCCGGGGATGAAGAGAGAAGTGGCCAAATTCGTTTCACGATACCTCACTTGTCACCAAGTGAAGGCTAAGCATCAGGTTCCAGCAGGATTGGCCCAGCCACTTGAGGCACCATAGTGAACTTAGGATATCGTCTCATGTAATGATTCCTGATTTACGTCCTGGTTTTGGAAGGGATTAAAAGAAGTATTCATGATGCAACTGTGTTTGAGCACAGCTTTTCATCCCCAGATGGATGGTCAGACAGAGCTGACCATATAGAACATGGAGGACATGATTCGTGCTTGTGTACATGACTTTGGTCATAGTTGGTAGGACCACATACTACTGGTAGATTTTGCGTACAACAATAGCTAAAACTCCACCATTATCATGGCGCCATTTGAGGCCATGTATGTGGGGCCTTACAGATCACCCATATGCTCGATAGACCCAAGGGAATTGGCACTCATAGGTCTCGAGTTGGTACGAGCTTCCACTGAGAAGGTTCATATCATCTAGGAGCAGATGAGGACTGCACAGACCATACATAAGTCTTATGACAACATGATATGGAGACCCTTGGAGTTTGGGGAGGAAGACCATGTGTTCCATCCGGTCTCACCTTGACAAGGGTTATGGTGATTTGGCTGGGGCGACAACAAATCTACGAGGTTCATCAGATCTTTTCAAATCTTGAGCAGAGTTTTTGAGGTGGCATACCACTTAGAAAATACCCCATAGATGTACCAGTTGCATGATGTTTTCCACCTATCTCTACTGAGGAGGTACATGCATGATCCATCGCACATCATCGACTGGTGTGAGCTTGATATTGATGATGAGGAGACATTTGAGGAGTTTCTAATGGAGTATAGGATAAATAGGAGTGAGTACTATGTGGTGGCCAAATCCTCTCGTACGAGTTTGGTGAAAGCACGAGACTCTCCAAGAGAGCACATGGGAGAGGCAGGCTCAGATCCATACCCAGTACCCCGATCTATTTGATTAGTTTTTGTTTTTGATTTCAGGGACGTAAAGCCCTAAAGTGAGGAGAATGTAACGTCATGGAAAATACTTGTATTTTTTAATTATATGGAATTATTATGAGACCACACACTCCAACGACACATGATTCCAAGGCCATGAGAGCCTAGAATAGAATTTTGAACTTTTATTATTGTACATTCAGTGAACACACTAGGAAGTTTTTATATCATTTAAACCAGTGCTCAGATTGAAAATATGATGACACCGTTGAACCAGAAACACCAAGAGATTCCTAGAATGGACATAAATTCGGTCGACAAGGTCTAAATAGAAAAGTTTACTTTCATAATTTTTGGAAAATAATAAAATAACTTTAAAAAATTATATTATTTTATTTTATCATCCGACAAGTGGCGACACAATGAAACTATGGTGTAGGGACGAGGCAGAGACATGGTGCATTAATGAGGCTCATTAATGGCCCATATCACATCTCATTATGATGAAATAAAGGAAGCATTACAGTGATGTTGTTTCATAAATGAAACTACATAACAATGTGATCTCGCATCATAACTGAAATCATGAGATGTGATTTATTTTTTATTGTCTAAACCATTGGTGCACATAAAATTAAACATAGAGGATTCTATGATGAATCTATGTCAAATATCTTTTCCAATAAATAATGAAAAATGCCAACGAGACATCATCAAATTCGACGAACCACGATGAATGGAGCTGAAAGTGATGATGTTGATATCTTGAATCCTTGGGGACAAATGCTTCAGCATCAAACATCAAAGAGGTAGGGGTTATATTTTTATTTCGAAGTTCTTCCCCACAATAATTTCTCTAGAAATGAAGAAAACAGATCAACACACAAACAAGTTGGACCACAATTCATGCATTGATGTGGGAGGTTGACTTTTCATGGGGGTTTATTATTTGGAAATCAAACCTTGCATGAAATGATTGAAATTCAATCCCCAATCCTCCCCTATGATTAATACCTCTAACGCGGAGGGCCTGGGCTAACACGAATAAGGCCCGAGAACCTCTGATCATGCGTTCTTGATAGCCGAATTATCAAAGTGGTGGCAGTTCAACACCAGGGTTGAGCAGGGATAGTAGTGACCCAAGGGACCCTTCGTCGTAGATAGGATGGAGAACGAACCCACAGAGAAACTCTGGTGGCCCGTGGAAGGAACCGTCAAGCGTCACCATTGTTTTCGATGATCACGAGTGGAGGATGGTAGTGCGCCATAGTTGTAGGAGGCCATGACCAACCGTCCAAAGCAACAGGAGTCGTGAAACTAGGAAAACACTGCGTGGAGGGACGGTCCCCGTTTGGGGCGACCGGTGAGCCGTGGTCCGTTTACGGTAACTGGAAGAGGCCCCACGTATTTGGGGCCAACGAAGGTTAGATGTGGCATGGATACCGCATCCTGGCCGAGTGACGCACCATCGGCCTACCCCTAGAGGACTGGGCTACTGATGGTGGGCCAGGCCCCCAACACAGCGGGTCAGGTCTGTACCACGCCCAGTAGGCCGGACTCACGCTGGTGGGATAAACCCATGGCCTAGTGGGCTGGTCCCACACTGTAGGTCTGGACCCGCACATAGTGGGCCATACACACCCTGACAGATCGGACTCGAACCGTTTGTGAAGGTCCGGACTACACGGGGTCGCCGGGCGACCCGGTGGGTGGGACCTTCGGCCAAACCGGGTCGGGTCCAGCAAGGACTATTGGGCCTGGTCCACTGGCCAGGATGGACTAGAACGAAACTGCCCCAAACCAGGTCAGGTCAAGTCAGTCTAATTAAACTGGGGTTTGTGGGATCCCTGGGCTGGGTTGGTTGGGTCGGTCTGACCGGGTCGGACTGGGCCCCGTCGCAACTGGTCCCATAGTTACTAAAACACTCATATTTTGAAAACCACACATCTGATTTAAGATATGATTGCGGTGTTGGGACCCTCTTGATGAGGAAGATCTTTTATAAAGATTTGTGGTTTAATTTGTGGATGTAGAGATTTGAATATTTGGTTGTCAAGCAGTTATACCAAGCCAAATATGTAAAGAACCCTACGGTTGGATGAGACCCGAAGACTGCTCAACGATAGCCCAGTGTGAAGCGGCATTATGTGAAATGGAATACCCATAGTGGGGAGTGACACTGTGTGACCCGACAGACCCATGATATTCGATAGGAGGATTACCTCAGTTTTTCTAGGGTGGCAAGTGGCTCTGTGTGACTAGGAAGGCTCATAATGGGGAGCGGCTTTGTGTGACCCCACATACCCATGATACTAATCAGGGATGAGTACCACATAAGTTCAAAGTTAGTGGGAAGAGGTTCTATGTGACCAAAAAGTCATAATGTACTCGATTGAGGAGAAGTTCCCCTGTAGCTAAGGAGTTTGATGATGGCACTGATGATCTGACTGATGATGCTACCACCAAAACCCTAAATGTATACCTAGTGTGAAATGTCTCATGAATTGTTATTTACATTTAGGATTTCAGTGTTTTCATACATTTTTTTTGTTTTGGAGTGCCTATTGAGTTTCAAGTTACTAACCCCTAAATGGGCCCTGGCCATGCATGTCATGTCCAGTGCAGATTATTAATGCTTCGATAGAGACATTGGTGGACTAGGACCCAATGGAACCTAGTGAGATTGGATCGATCGACGCTTCGATAGTGTACATAGTGGCCTAGGACCAGGTGGGGACTAGTAGGACCAGGAAGATATGACATACTTCTTCAGATTCTAGTAGATTCACTATTAATATGATTAGGAGGGGTTTTCTACGGATAGCCACCAGAGATCCTTTTTGTACTTTTTTGTTTCTGTTCTTTTTGTTGGGTTTGAATTATGGCCCACTTGCTTTCAAGTTTAGTTTTTACTCAGTATTGTTTTAGTGTACTTTTATTGCCTATTTTAGAGTGTTGGGACGTGGTTGGGTGTGTCTGTGCGTATGAGTACTTAAGGAAAATTTCTCCCACTTACAGGTTGACACCATAGACACCAATCGCCATCCCTTAACCTTTGGGAGACGAGCTTCGGGTAGTCCCGACATGGGCCCCGGGGACAGGGCATGACCTGTATGACATATGAAATATATAATAAATTATTGTTTTAATAAAATGGTGAAGAAATAAATTTAAATAATACTATTGAAAGAAATTTATTCTTATAAAAAATAGTATTTATAAAAATACTTATTAAAAATATTTTATTGAAAAAAAACACTATAAAATTTTAAGATGTAGCTATAATTATTACCCGATAATAATAGAACTATTTAGCTATGAAAATAAATTAGGAAGGTTCCTAAATTTTTTGATCATTTTTTATTTTATAATCATTGTTGGGACTCTACAAATTAAAAAAATAGAACTAAAAATACATTTATTTTTTAATTTTATTTATAGTTAATAAATAATTTGTATTAGATAAAAAATATACAATAACTAGTTAAAATTTTAATTAGATGTAATAAAATTTAAAAAAACACCATCAATTTTTAAAGAATAATTCTAATTTGAAAAATGTAGTAAAAATTTTAAAAATATTCTAAAAAATATTTATTTTTAATAATTACTAATAATTAGTCAATGTTTTTAATAATTAGTAAATATTAGTAAATTATGATTATTTGTAAGTATATATATAATTAATAAAATATTAAAAATTATTTCCCCATGTGAGATGTTATCAAACACTTGAATCATGAAAATGTTGTATCATGCCTAGGTTAAACCCCTAATCCCAGACAAAATGGTGGTTTCACATTTCTCAGATGATTCACCATTTGTGAGATATTTTAATTTAGAAAAAATTATTAAAAAATTATAAATGACTCACCCTTGCGTGAAATGTTACCAAATACCCAATTTAGATTTTTATCATACCTCGGGTAAACACAACATCATACACCTAGAAGTGGTAGTAGAATTCTTTTACAATACATCATTCAATAGATATTTTAATTTCATTAAAAATTATAATAAAATTGTTAAATTAATTACCCTCACATTCATTGTTACCATTCATTACATGCATACAAACATTATGTCACACATAGGGTAAAACCGACATCCTAGAAAAAATTATGGTCTCATATTTCTCATATGGTGCACCATTTGGGAGATACTTCATTTAAAAAAACATAACAAAAATATTAAATAAAGTACACTCACATGCCATTTTACCAAACACTCTATATGTAAAAAGTTTATGTCTGGACTAGGGAAAAATATATATCCAAGACCTAATATGGTTTATATACTTCTAATAAGATACACAATTTGGCGAATAGTTTATTTATTTGTTAAATTTATAAAGAAAATATTATATGAATTTCCCTCATGTGCATTTCTACCAAACACCCAATACACAAAAATATTATGAATCACATAGTGTAAATCCCACCGACAGAACCAAATGGTGGTTCAAATTTCCTATATGAGACACCGTTTGATAGATATTAATTTATTTTTTCAAAAATATTACACACCTAATTTAATATATTTAAAATTCCTATTATATCTATGTTAAACAACTATGAGCCCTAGAATCTGATGAAAACTCTACACATCACTCTGAAAATATTCTACTGAATATTACAAGGTGTTAAAAAATAATAATAAATTTTAATTGATCATAGTGAGTAATAGTTATTCATATTTATATTGTTTTTTACATCAATATTGACTCAGGAAGTAGACATTAGTTTCTATTATTTGATCATGATTGGTTAAGTCATTGAAAAAAATCCAAACGGATCTGGTATAATTATTTCCTAAAACGAGTATGTTGAAACATTTATATCATTTTTATAATCAAATTCTTCATTTTTTATAAATTAAGAATTCAATTTACATAAAAGAAAAGTGATCACAGTTTATTCAAGATGTTTGACAATCTTGGACTTCTCCTATTTTATTTTGGTTTCTGGAAATATTTTAATTTTTCATATTAACAAATTGAACCATTTTTTTTAAATAACAATTGTTTCTATTCATATTCCATCATTTCCTTTTTTATTACACCAGGTTACTTGACTAACTATTCAAGAAACAACAAATCATAATGATATTCACATTACCGAATCAGAAACTTCTAGATTTTACAATCTATTGAAATCTAATAGAGGAAAAATATCTGGGATTATAAATGTGAAATCATTAATCTTTTACAAAATTTATGTCTATTAAATCAGATTCTAGATTTACAAATTTTTTCTTTAATGAGATATTATATATTGTAAAATCATTTTATCGAAATAAAAATAAATTACATGTAAGTTTCTATATAAGTAAGAGGTTGGACAATACTTGGGGTCATAGTTATCTGAATATAAATGCATGGTTAAATTACTAAATCATAGATTACGGTGATTATGAATCATTAGTTAATTTTACAACATGTATATAATCGATTCCTAATGTGGAAAAGTAAGGAAACTCTAGATTTCCTATGAAATAATGAATGTATTTTCCCATTACACCTTATTTATAGAACATATTTATGTCTCACACAATTTTTTTTATTAATGGAATTTAATAAATAAAATATTTACATTAGTAAATGTTTAAATCATTAATGATATGGTTATTTATGGAATCACTTTGATCATATGCATACTTATTTTTCTTTAGAAGTTAATAACATATGTTTTGGTCTTCCTATTGATTGTTTTTGTCTTTTGGATTCCTATGAAAATAAATATTCTTGTTGAAAAATTTTCATTACACTATAGATCTTACCTTATTGTATAATGATGATGAACCATATATATATTTATCATTAATAATTTATTTAAATACGAGTATAAATATTTTGTATCCACTTATTTATGTGTAAATTTCAATTTGGAAGAATGGTGTTATTATAATTGATATATATGCATATCCAAATATTACATTAAAGGTTTCATTAATGAGGATGATCAATGAGTTTTCAGTATATGGAATTTTATCTAGATGTAGTAAACATAGAGTAATATCTTTTCTATACTTCATGGATGAGGAAAAAGTGTTTACTCTTAGAAATAGAATAAATACTTTTTATTTTTTCTATATTTTGAGATTTCATCCAACAAGTAAATATTTTTGAAGGAATTGAACTAATTTTAAAAATTTTAGAATTGAAAGAGACGAACCACCACCAGTTTTCTTAGGTATTCAAGTAAAGTCTTTCATTTTAAAATTATCTCATGATACTTTTGGAGAATACTTAAAAAAAATAAATGGTTAGGAATAGCTCAAAATTGGCTTAAAAATATTATTTTTGGGGACCATCCATATTGGTATGATTTCGGTTTTATAAACTTGTTTGATGTAAAACATATTGAGTAGAATTTTTTTGATAACAAGTTTTATACCATATCGACACGCACTGTAAGACCAGTGATAATATAAAGGCATAGTTATATCATTCCCCAATTTAATGATTTCTTGAAATGGAATTATTTAAATATGAAATATCACACAACTTAATGATTCCAAAAACAAATTATAGAATTTCTAAATAATTTATTTTATTATTCTCCCAATGGATTCGTTTTTTTTTTGTTACATGATGTTTATGCTTCAAATCTGTCTTGTTGCATTAGAAATCGGAATATTACCAGGTAAAAAGTCCATTAATTATATGTCATGATGGAATTATTACTGACTTTTTGTGTATAAGGCTATTAGATTATACAATTTGTGACATGTTGAACAAAATATCTTATTTCTGATGAGATGTTTATATGGTAACATAATTTTATGAATCATTGATGATGTTGAAAAAGATGTTGTTTTAGTTAATTATAATTTCTAGAAAATATTCCAACTTGTATTCTTTAACTGAATAGATCATTTAATATTTCATTTTTAAATAAAGATAAATATAGAGGGAATATAGAAATCTAATGGATGTACCGATTTATGATATGTATAAAAAAATTAAAGAATAATGTATGTAAAAAATATTCAATTGAGGGTTTGTTGAAAAATAATATTTGTTGGAGGAAATTTTAAATTCATTAAAATATTTTTTTCAATCAAAATATCATTCAAAATATAATTGGATGGTTTCTAAAAAATGTCAGGAACTAGCCCGGGTACCCTGGTAACCACATAACTGAACTGACCCTGATATGGTGCGAAGGGCGTTCCAAATCCCCAAAGGCTGGAGACTAGAACCTAGAGTCATAAAACATGCAAGTGGGAATGAATTTTCCATAAAAAAATAGGAACTAAAAGAGATAAAATATTACGAAAAAAGGATGATCCATAGGGAGTAAGGTATTAGAATACTACAAGGCATTAAAATCCAAAATCACTAAATCCGAAGTACTAAAATTAGAAAACATCCCCAATGCCTCTAAGGAAACAACTCACCATGTCCAAAGATGAACAACTAGATCCAACTCCAAGACATCCTTTCCATTTGTTAGAGCCTGGAAGTAGAATTTCAACAAACACTCGAAGGAAAATATAGGCTGTATGCCTAATCCTAGTATGATTTCACTAAAGATTCCATAACAGATGCCATATATATAATATCCAATGAAAATCATTCAATTTTCTAAATAAACAGGTTTGGTAATTAAAAATCATATTTAAACAAAACATTCTACACATTTTAAAAATGATTGCAAAATAATTTTAAAGAATACACTTTACATTACAAGAGATGGAATACTTCTAAAATAATGGAATAAAAAAATATTTACGTAAAAAGTTTTATATAAATACAGTAAAGGCATGTAAAGCAGTTTTAAAACATTATAAAATGTTTATATATCATATGTGAGTAAACAAGCGAGCAAGATGATCGAATGCTATGTAAGTACGATGGTAATAACAAGCTATATGATTATGCACTCTCTAAGTGATCTAAATAAAATGAGTATACTAATGTCCCCCTGCCATTTCCCAATGGTTGATCGTCACCCCCATATCAGTGGTGTGACCCACCACATGTATGTATTATAACGTTATAATAGGGTAGAGTGTATCCAAATAACTCACCAACTACTAATGACTTAAATGTGCTCTTACATGATGGGAGAATTATTTTATGAATACTTAAAAATAAAATAAATCCCATTCTTCCATTTCAAAAATTCAAATTTCTTCCCATTTAAATAAAAAAAAAATTTAATAAAAAATATTCAATTTCTATAAGATAAAACCATTGGGTTTCAATCAAATCATTTTAGGCCATTTTAAACTGATTGAAATCTATTCAAAACCAATTTAGTGCTATTCACAATTCATTTCAACAATTAAATTCAAAATTTTAATTGAAAACATTTCCATAAAATCAAAATTTTAAATTGTATAATTTAAATGATCCAATTTCCATAAACTCACGCTAATTCACTGAAATTGGCGGTTTTCCAAATCTCCATTCCAAATCCATTTT
This sequence comes from Viscum album, assembly GCA_963277665.1. Taxonomy (NCBI): domain Eukaryota; kingdom Viridiplantae; phylum Streptophyta; class Magnoliopsida; order Santalales; family Viscaceae; genus Viscum; species Viscum album. The sequence continues at coordinate 876,519 of CAUJRU010000149.1, read as the reverse complement.
AAATATCGTAGTTCACTAGAATCGGGTCATAATCAATTTAGTTGAAATAATATATGAAAAATTGAATTTGAATAAACAATTGAAATAAATCATGTAATTTAGGATTAATAAACTTGGTTAATCGAGATAGAACCACCTAACTATTCACAAAAATTAAGACTCACAACAACAACCGTCAATGAGATCGATGGAGGAAAAGTCCTAGAAACTCAACCTAGATGAAAGATACAACACATTATCGAATATATACATCAATTCCACATTGATACATTTAAAATAAAAGAGATGAGGAAGAGAGAAACATAAATAATAATGTAGAACACTTACCCAGATACAAAGTTCCAAATAAATGACAGTAAAATGCCAAAGGAATGGATCTGGTAGGGTTGGGAGACTCTTTAATCATTTAGGGAATGATTTGGGTTAACGAATATGAAATAAGATATGAGGATAAGAGAAAATACAAGCACACTTTTGATTTTATAGGCTACTTTTGGGGTAACACATGGCGTATAAACCGGTTACACACTATGAAAATTTTTGTTCTTGTAACATAGAAGATTCCAAAAACCTGTAAAACCCCATTAAAAATAAATTATTATATGAAATCTAACCTCTATTTATGACATTTAATTCCTCATATTTGTAACTAATGAAACCCCCATTGTTATGCTTTAAAAATATGACCTGAAAATTATTCAGGTCTGGTAAAGGGAATTCACATGTTTTACCCATCACACTTTGTACCGTGCTTCAAATAATGCACCCAACATCAGTTACAAAACATGTAACCCAGTTACACGATGTGTAATATCCAGGAAGTACACAAAAAAAAATATGTTCAATGTTGAAAAACCAAACAAGTTTTCGACTTTACCATTATAGTTATCATCCTAATCCAAAATCAACCCATAACCAAAGAACAAAAATGAAACCCATGACAAGGTTTAAGACATACCTTTCATTTCGTTAATGGGATAATATAACCTCCTAACCATAAAAACCTTTTTTCCCTAGAAATCCTATGAAGAAGCTTCCATTAAAAAGAGTCGATGCCACCACTCTATCATTATTGTCTCATGTTACCATGCCTTGTGATAATCAAAATTGTGCTACTATAGCACAAGAAAAAAAGGTATCATCCTCCCACAAAAATCCTTGGTCTGAGAATAAACTATCATGACTAGCCACTTAGTCAAAAATAAACCAGGTTCAACCTCAAGATCCCTCCAGCTCAAAACATGAGATGGATCAAAAAATACATTCTCAGTTGTGATACATGGAATATGTTATGTATCGATGTCAACAGCGGTGGTACTTCTATATGGTATAAAACATTCCCCACCTAATAAACAACCTTGTACGGTCCCACAAAATGACGAGCATTATTTCATTTCCTCCCAAGCTGTTGATGGCCCAACTATGGTGAAACCTTCAAGAACACATCATATCCAACTGAAAACTACAAAGGTCTATGGTGTTGATAAGCAAAAGATATATATTGGTTCTATATGATCTAAATTATTTGAAGAATCATTTTGAATCTTAGCTATCGTATCCTATACGAAGCTTGGTCCAACCAAAGAACTTTCACCAACCACTGACCAACAATTTTATTATTCATAGGGTTGACTGTACAATGCCTCAAAAGGTTCCTTTCTGAGATTGGACTGGTAACTATTGTAATAAGATAACTCAACCATCTCCAACTGAATATCTAAAGACCCACAAAAGTCAATAACATAGGTAGAAATAATACCCAAAATAATTTATATAGATCTTTCTATCCGACCATCTTATTATGGGTGGTTTGTCATGCTCAAAATAACTTGAGATCACGATGCCTCCTAAAGGCCTCTCCAAAAGAGATAAGTAAACTGAATATCTTTATCGGAGACTATAGGAGATGAAACTCTGTGAAAACGAATAATATCTCTCACATAGAGACAACCCAATTTATCAACATTGGGTGTATCATGAATGAGTATAAAGTGATATGAATTGGTAGACATATCTTTCAAAACCCATACAGATTCTTTATTCTCTAGGTACGAGAAAAACATACCACAAAGTCCATAAATATCTTATCCCACTTCAAAGTAGGTACATGAAGTGGATTAAGAAAATTTGATGGTTTCTGGTTCTTAGACATAACCTTTTGGAATGTATCACAATGAGAAACAAACTAAGAAATGTATCACCTCATTCATGGACACCAAAACAGCCACCACATATTATAGATCATTTTTGTGTTTCCTGGGTGCACTACGCACTTAGAATTATAAGAACCCCCCATAAAAAACATCCTAATCCCTAAAGGCATAATGATGTGATTTCGATAGAATGGAATTCTCTCCTTGATAAATGACAATTATTAAACTGTCTCCCCACAATAATGAGAGTGCCTAATTTTAAATAATTCATCACCAATTTTTTCATATTGGTGAATCACCTCAAGAAGAGTGGATGATAACTTAATGATGGACAAAGAAATTTCATACCCTTTATCATGAACTGTGAAATGAAACCATGTAAATGTAGGCATGAAATTACACTCTTTAGAAAATTCTTTCACTGCATGGGTTGGAAGTTTCCTTCTTAATGAATCTTCAATGATAATCCCTTTCCCAGAGGTATATGCAATGTCAATGTTATACAACTACATGTACTCCATCAAATGTCTCGAGAGAAGGTTCAAATCTATTTGATAGAACCTATAACTAATCCTTTTTTGGTCTTAAAACATGGTAATCATTTCTCTATAAAGGTAATGATGCCAACTCTAATGTGCGTGCATCATAGATGTAAGTTCAAGATCATTGGTAGGATAATTATTTTCATGTGGCCTAAGTTGAAGAGATCCATAAGAAACTAAATGGTTTCCCTGCATAAGAACACAACCCAAGACTAAACCCAATGCATCAAAAAATACCATATATCCCTGATCGACCTCTATAATATTGCACAAAAATTGCAATAGTAAAAAGGTGTTTCAACTCAATATGAGAATTCTGACATTTATCATCCCTTGATAAATTCACCCCATTCAGAGTTAGAGCATTAATAAAAGAATAAAAGTTTTAAAGGTACTTCAACAATATGTGGAAATATACAGATATTCCCAAGAATATTTAAGTCTTGCGGATACTTCATGGTTTCTCCCATGTTATCGCGTCCTTCACCTTGTTAGGATCAACTGATATACCATGTTCAGACACCACATGTCCCATGAATTTCACATCCCAAATCCAGAAATCACATTTTGAGAGATTGGAATAGAGTTTGTTACTTCTCAGAAGACTCATAACTATTATCATACGATGAAAATGTTCCTTCTCGAATTTAGATCAACCAAGGATGTCATCTATAAAGGCAACTACAAAAGTATCCTAATTAACATGGATGATCATGTTCATCACAACCATGAAAACTCAAGGAGAATTTTTCAGACCAAAGGGTATAACAAGGAAGACATAGTGACAATACATAATCCTAAAGGAGGTTTTCTAAATGTTAGATTATTTTATCCTCTAATGATGGTAAGCATACCAATGATCAATATTTGAAAACCACTTCATACCTTTCAACTAATCAAACAAATCATCAATCTGTGGCCACATATGATTTTTCATTAGGGTAAATCGATTGAATTTTTGATAATAACTACATAGTTGAATAGAACCATAAACATTATTGGTGAAGATAATTGGATCACCGCCCAAAGTGATATAATTGGGCATATAAATCCTTTCTCGAGAAGATCATACAATTGGGATGTCAGCTTATTCAGTTCAACCAGGATCATGTGGTAGGAGGTAATTGAAATTGGTTGAGTACAATACATTAATTCAATAGAGAACTCAACATACCGTACCAGTGGTAGAACTCATAAATTTGAAGAAAACACATTGGGAAATTTGATGTTGACTAGAGGGATATCACTGCTCAAATATTCCCACTCCAGATAAAAAACAAACATTGATATCACATTACCCAAATTTGGATAAGAAGGTCCAACTCTGATTGACCTTGTGTCACACTCTCCTTGAATGAAAAGAGACACACCAATGGGTGTAGTAAAATAGACCCATCAAAGTTATCAACCAATCCAATATTTATAAGAAATGATCCAATCCATACTGAACATAACGTCATGATATTTCATGTCTAGAACTTCAAAACTCCATGAAAACTCGACATCTAAATAAGAGAAGACACATGAGGGACTACGAAGTCCATTATCTATCATCATACCAAGGGATGTACTAATTTCCATTGCACAAGATCGTTAATCCATAGAAAAAATAAGTATTTTAGCAATATGGGTTGAAATAAATGAATAAAATGCATGAGTATAAAATTGATTCCTCACTAATGACTATGATATAGTACTGCTACCTATCAGGGTAATTAAACCCGTGTTTACTTCCTCTAGAGAATCATTCACTGCGTGTAAAAGCTTTATCCCAAATTCCCATTGATGGAACCCCTTTTAACATGAAGAAACTAATTTACATAGAGTTTTAGGTGAAGATGATGATTCCATTCCACTACGCGGAGTATAGAAGTGATGGATGAATTCTGTAAGTGACTTGAACTTCCACATGAGATACAATTAATAGGTTATTTAATGATAACCCTCTTAGAATTTCATGCATTTCCACAATGATATAAAGTCAATGAAATTACTCCTAATCCTGCCAGAGGTAGGAATGATTTTTCCATTAATAACTACTATGAGAATCATCACACTTCTATTTTTTATTTAAAGTAACTAACACTACCAATGGGAGGAAAAGATACTCCCAATAATCAGGACCTTCTAGCCAGGTCCATCTCAAACATAATATCCTTATATAGAACATCATCATAAGTGGGAAGAATTAATAATAAAACCTAATAACTAATATCTAATTAAAGTCCTAACTCAAATTGTTGAGCCTTAATAATTTCATTAGATACTTTCTCAGGGGAAAACAACACCAGATAAGAAAAGAAATTTTAATATCCGGTCATGTTTTTTGGTCTTTTTGAATCTTGAAAAACATCACATCCATACATGAAAACATTGAATTTGGATAGAACTGGTTGGGAAAATTAACCACTAAGTCCTTCCACCTGAACCCGTCATGCTTTCCTCCCATCACCATCATGCCCCACCATCTACATCTTGGACCTTCCAACATGAAGGTGGAACAATTTTCCTAGTTCACATCTAGTGTTTCCAAGAACTCTAACATAGGTTCAATAATTTTAAACCATTCCTTAGAGTGTTCAGGATTAGTGGATCCTTTGAAAATTGCTGGCTTCTATAGAAGGAAATCTTGAGAATTATTTCTAATAACATCCCCATAGGGATCCAAAAATGGATCCTAAATGTGGTGGCTGCCCTAGAGCTTGGACAGTGCGCATGATCACCTCAACTGGATTTGGGACCACTGGAGGATTCATTCGCTATGGTTCAACAACAATTTCCTACTAGATCTGAATTCCATATCTTCTCAGAAGCATGATGCTACACAAAATTTGAAAACAATATTGAATAAATAAGGTAGTGGTCAAATATTGTAAAGAGGGAAATTAGTCTTGATATACGGAGTAACCATATTTTGATTCCACTATATTCAAGTCATAATTGGGAATGGACTATAACTAATCCTTAAGACATCCTTCCCTAACAACCCATAAAAATATAAATTACATTGTGATGAGATTTTTAAAAACACTTAATCACAACTACCTCCAACATCCCTACATGGTTTTAAAAATTACACACTCACTTCAAGATAAAGTCTCACCAGCCTCCTCTGACTCCCCTTGGTCATAAACCAGCCTAGGTACCCAGGTAACCTGATAACTAAGCCATCCCTGAAATGTAACAAAGGGCGTTTTTGAGGCCCACAGGTTTGTGACTAGAACCTAGAATTATACAACATGAATATGGGAACAAAGTTTCTTCAAAAGATAGAAGAAGTAAAATATCTAAGACAATATGCATAACAAGAGGAAGCTCCACTAAGAGTAAAGTACCATAATAGAATAAGGCATAAAATGCCCAAAGTTCTAAAACCCAAGTACTAAAATGGAAAAATATCCCAAATGGCCATAAGGAGACAAATCACCAAGTAAAAAGCTCAACAACAAGATTCACCTCGAAGATATCCCTTCCTTTAGCTTGAACCTGGAAGAAAAAAGTCAACACACACTTGAATGAAAAAATTAGGGCGTGAGCCTAAGACTAGTAGGAAGCCACCAGAGATTCCCTATCAATTTTGATAAATCTATTATCCAAATAAAAGATTTAAATGTTCAAAATAAATAGTTTTTTTAAATTAAAATTAATATTTAAACAAAACATTCTATGCATTTTTAAAATGATGGAAAAATACTTTTAAAACATATGATTTACTTTACAACAGAAGGAATATTTCTAAAACAATCTATTAAATAGAAACAGATACATAAAACAGTTTATGTAAATTTAGAAAAGGTATGTAAAGTAGTTTTATAGCATTGGAATAAATTTATATCTCATATATAAATAAAAAAGTGAGAAACATGGTCATCTTCTAATTATGTACGATAGTATTAACTAACTAGAGGATTCCATAATCTCTATGTGATCTCAGAAAAACGAGTATACTCACATCCCCTGAACATTGGCCATAAGAAACTTGTCACTATTGCATCATGGTTGAGACGTACCATAGGTATGTTTTAGAATGTTGTAATAGTGTAGAGTGTATCAAAATAACTCACCAACTTCTTAGGGCTTGCATGTTTTCTTACATGATGGGAAACTTATTTTAAGACATAATAAAATAAAATAAATCCCATTCATTATTTTGAAAAATTCCAATTTCCTTCCATTTAAAACCAAAAATGGATTTTAATAAAAAAAAACATGCCATTTACACTAGATAAAACAAATTGGTTTTTATAAAATCATTTTAAGCAGTTTTCACATGTTTAGAATCCATTCAAAACCAATTCCATATTTTTTGAAAATTCATTTCCACAATTAAATTCAATAATTTAATATAAAACATTTCTATAAAATCCATTGTATAAATTAAATAATTTAGATTTTTCAATTTCTATAAACACACCCTAATTCAATAGAATTGGGGGTTTTAAATATTTTTATTCCAAAACCAGTTCAAATATCCTGGTTCTCTGGAATCAAATTTTTATCAATTTAATTTAAGGAAAACCTAAAATACATAATTTAAGTCAAAAACCGAAATAAATCATTCAATTTAGGTATAATCAATTTTTCTAACCAGGAAAAAACCATTGACCTCTTCCTGAAGCTCAACACTCGTAATGACACATGTTAAAAAGAACAACATTGAAGAGGACCTCATAACTCAACCTATAAGAAAAATCCAACACCCCATGGAATAGATCCATAAATTCTAAGATGATCCATTGAAAAAACAAGAGAGGAGAAAAGGATATACACAATTAATGATGTAGAAAACTTACTCAGATATCATGAATCAACGAAATGAAGATCTAATGACAAAGGAATGGAACTGGCAGGGTTGGAAGACTCCTAAATGATCAATGGAATGGTTTGGTTTAAGAGAGAGGAAATTAGATAAGAGGATGAGAGAATATCCAAGAAAAATTCTTCTATTATAGGATTTTGTTAGAAAATTACATGGCATGTAAACTGGTAACATACCAAGAAATATTTCATTTTTTATAATAGTGAAGACGTGTAGAATATCTAATGCCCCTTAAAAAATAGGGTATTACATGATGTGAAATCAACATTTATTTCATGAAATTCCTAAGATTCGTAACATACGAAACCCCAATAATAAATCATTAAAAATTGACATGAAAATAATTCAGTTTGAGAAAAGGTCATTCATCACATTTACCCATCACACTATGAACCATGATTTGATGCTGCACCCAACAACTATTATACATCATGTATCCTTGTTACACAACATGTAATATCCTTGAAGTCAAAAAAACAACCTGTTTAATGTTGAAAAGTCTAACATGTATCAGATATTACCATTATTGGTATCCTCCCAATCAAAAATCAACCCTTACCCAAACAAAAAAAGGAAAACCACAACAAGGGTAAGCAGGTACCATTAATTTTGGTAATGGGATGTTTCAGAAATGTTGTTAATCTCACAAAATATAAATATTTAGTTTTTAATCAACTCGATATTTATATTTGTGGTTATTGAAAATTTTGGTTTTTAGATCAATAATAAATGTGAGATCAAATATATATTGTATTTAATTGTGATGAAATCACATGATTTGTGTTGTAAATTATTTTTTTAATTAAAATTTTTACAATAAAAACATGTATTTACATTTTTTATTGACTATATAATGATCATGTCATAAAATATTTTTTTTATAAAATACCTCTATTTCTCCTAAAAAATGCAACAATTTTTTTATTCATATTAGTTTAAAATATTAGAGTGTTATGTTATTTTCAATTGAACATTTATTAGTTTTGTAATGATGTCTATAATTAATAATTTTTACTGTTTACAGGAAACAAAAAATTAAAGTAATATTGATATTCTATTTTGTGTGCTTAAAAACCATCCATAATACTTGGTACAATCCTCTAATGGTTATGTTCTTATTGTGTTTTTTATATAGATTCATATATAGTGATTTACAGGAATAAATTAATAGTGGTGTTTTCTTCAAAAGATATTATCATAATGAATGTGAATTTGAAATTTATAGTATGTGAGATTAAATAACTGAGTTTTGTTATGTAGGACTAAAGTATATAATAATGTTTAAATTTAATTGGTTTCATATTCATCAAGGATTATGTGTTATTCCAAGACATAGAGATGTTGAAATTAAATATAATAGTCGTATTTCTTCAAATGAACCATTTATGTTGTCACATCCAAAACATCATGTATGTTAGGAAAATTCTATAACTTTTCAAAAGATTTGAAAAACTACAGGTGTTTAAATAAAATTAAATTTTGTGATAAATCGATTATTTAAATTAAATATATTTTTTTGGAAGTCAAACATATTGAAATTTATCAAGAAAACACCCTAAATATATCTCTTACATCATGTGATATGTATATCAATGATGAAACCCACTAGTTAAGGGATGATGATACTAATAATGTTAATGATTTAATAAAGGGTGATGAAAATGGATGTCATATGGATATTTAAAATACAAATGATGAAAATGAATAAATTATCCATGATGAAGATGAGGAATAATATGAAAATAGATTTATTATATGTAGGTATTTATCTATTTTCTATATTTAACATTTTTATTAACATTTATTTATAGGTAATATTGTCTGTTTGAGATGGTTGTAAAAGTTGATATATTTTTGTTCCTTCAATTATGTTAATAATCATTTTTTTATAATTGATATATATATATATATTAAAAATTATAAACATGAGTAAATATTATATTCTTTATGCTATTTATTAGTTTTTTATATTTGATATCTATATTAACAAATATTTAAAGGTAAGATATTTTTTTTGATATTTAATTGACAATAATTATAATTTTATGGTATTTATTTTTTTATATTTAAATTATTTATTATCCATTATATTTAGGAATTATTATTATATTTTTATATTTATATATTTTTTATTTTTGATATCTATATTAAAAATTTGTTGTAAGTAAGATTATTTGTTTTATATGGTTAAAGATACTCTTGAGGATCTATTTCATTCTCTTGACAATACTGAACTTGCTGATGATGTTCCTGATTCATTTGATCTATACGATGATATGACTATTAGGAGGGGGTGCAGTATCACTCGATTGAGGATTCTAGACCCTATTATAGAGAGATTCCCATATCCTGATTTCGAACCTCATTGATGGAGTTCAGTTTAGTTATTTATTTTATTTATTTTATATTATGTTTATATATTTATTTTGGTAATAATATTCTTATTTTATTTTTATTTTTATTGTTTTCTCATTTACATATTGATCAAGGTGGTGAGATTCTATGATATTATTTTTTTGATCCATGGTTGTCATGGGAATTGGTTCCCATTACCACTCATTAAGAGATATTCAAGCAATAGATTTAATGTTATCAAGTATAATTTTTATTATTTTATTATTTACTAAAATGTTGTTCTAAATTGTCTTTTAGGACTTATTATATTTAATTGAGAATATCCTAGTATCTCATATCCAAGAACCACATGTTATTTTTATATATGAACGACATAATTATTTTTTAAAAACCTTTTAAAATATAGGTCTGGAGATTAATTCTATTGCTATATTCGACCTGTCATGTGTCCCCCTTTGACCTAACTATGTGTTAGAATAGATATGGGGTGTATTGTGTTTCTAATATCTATGAGAGAATTTTATGATGAGGTCATCATCTATACATCAAAATTGGTTGAGGAATGATATCACACATAGGTCCAGGGGTCATATATTTTTTATACATTGACAAAAAATGGTAAAGAAAAATATTTATTAATGTAATTATATATTAAATATAAATTATTTGTCATATAATAAATACCTATACTTACTACTCTATTACTAAGAAGAATATTTATAGGAATATTTATTGTGATCCCCATATAAGATATCTTGTTTGTGATAAACAATACCATATTTTTATTTGTATTTTTCAATATTTACTCATAATAATATTATTTGTTTTTTAATTTATAATTATATTAGATGGAAACGTATGAGACTATGGTTTATCATTCACAGGATGGTCAAGATGAGGGAGAAGTAGATTCTATGAGAGAGTGAGGATTTGATGATTACACATGGATATAGGTGACAGTTCACAGTGATGAGAATGGATGAGTGATTTTTATTAGTTAATAACTAAAAATGACTAGTAATTATGGTAGTAATGAAATTTCATTAGTCATATCAAAGGGATATAATGGATATTCATCATCAAAACAAGATACACAGTATGAGGAGAATTTTAGAGCATAGTATGAGATAATATATAAGATTCAAATAGAGAGGGAGGATGAGCATGAGATGTAGTGCCAGAGAGATCATTGATGTTGGAGTATATGTGATGGATTTCATGTGGTGGGGGTATGATGTTCCCTCTCCCTGATGCATTGAGTGATTCTCCTCCTCCTAATACCAGTTAATTCCCATTATTTTTTTATATCACTTTTTATTTTGGGTTATAAAAATATTATTTGTGAAATAATGTATTTTTGTTATGTTTTTTTATTTTAAATTAATTTTAATTAATTTTAATACTGTTTAATTATTTATGTAGTTTTTATGTCTTCTAAAATATTATCAATTAATATTAATATATATATATGTTGCAATTTTTTTTATTTTAAAATAATTCCCTACTTATTTCTGATAGACAATATGACAATCAAAAATAATATTATTTGTAGTAAACCAATCACACATTTTTATTTTAAAAAAATATTATGTTTTATTTATGATAGATGGTTCATCTATTGAAAATAATACTTATTTTCAATGATCCTTCACAAAACACATAATTGAAACACAATTTTCTATGATGGTCCATTATCAATGCGATCCCATCATAAAATGTCATCAACTATAGTAATCCATTGAAAAAATGTAAAACTCTAAGGCTGATACAAAATAGACATGCATAAAACTAATCCCACATAAAAGTAAGAAAGGATTATAGAAATGATAAATGGGGAAATAAAATCATAGAAGAACCAAAAAAGTATCCAAACTAGTATTAATAGGGGGAATAATGTTAAGATACAATTGTAGGAATTGTCTATATTCCATCTAGCATAACAATGCTCCACCTAAAGGCTTATTGTCTACATTTAACATGAGACGTGTGACCAGGGCACATATGAGGGTGAGTATAAAAATATATTCTAAGACACCCCAAAATACAAAAAATAAATAAATAACCATACATAGTCAAATCGAGATAATGGATGATAAAACCATGATATGCTCAACCGTAGACACCATGTATCATTATATGGCCAGGTCCCCACTATCATACGAGGATTCCACTCAAGGAAACATGGTATCACTCACTTGAGGGTAATCACTCATTAGGTATTGATAACACTAATGTAACTTATCCATAATGTCTTACATTAAAGCCTCCCAGTGTGGAGTTACATGATGGAACATTTTAGATGTTAATATATATATTGGGGATCACAGTAAGGGTCAATGGGGGATAGATGACTATATCTATAATAACACAATAGGATGGGCTTGACAGGACCTAAAATATGGTAAGGATATACATAACCCAGCCTAGTTATGAATGATAGAATTTCACACCCTATGCCACATTTGGGGGGGGGGGTACTTGACACTATCCAGAACAATCCTTCTAAGGTAATCACTTATTTTATGAAGAAAAAGGGATAACTCACATTAACCTAAAAGGGATAACTTGAATTACCATAAAATTGATTGTCCAATGGAATGCCCCCTCTTGATACTCGACTAGAAAAAAGATAAATGAGACTCGAACCAAACATGGAAGGGGTATATGGAATGTATAAGGATGAAATGGTGTGTACCACTAAGCCCCAACATGGCTGAGTCTCTGACTATGTTCTTCAGAACATGACCATGCACATTGTTATGCATGTGTATCATGTCCATGCACATGTATAATGGTCATTACATTGTATACCAGGTGTTCCCTTGTTATGAAGACATTCATTTTTACACTGGTTGTTCTAGAGTACCATATCAATGTCTATTCCAATTTACCTAGAGGTACATGTAAGGTCACTAGCATCGGGTCACATTACATGTGGACATACCACATGAAATGTGATATTTTTCTAAATATGTAACCCTAACAACCATATATGCGGGTCTACAAAACATGTATTCTTTCGATTTATGCACAAAGTACAGGAAGACCATTAAAAAATCCTATATTTGTAAAATGTCTCCCAATACACCACTTAATCGTTTGATTCAATCATAGACTCTTTCCGAAAACTCAGATCTTATTTGAACAGGACTTCCTCATCAATTATGGTCAAATTCTGACCACTTACTGATTAGAAAATCAAGTACCATCATCATTCTAAAGTACCCTACGATCTATCAAGAAAAAACTACACTTTAGCACTATCATCAAATCACCATCATTATCATCACAACTCAATCATTCCATCAAACCTTAATTTTCAAACCATGATGATATTCATTTTTTCCAATGGACAACCATGGAATAATTGGTTCTCATTGTAGTTGAACCGACAATCACACAAAATTCGGATGATGAATGTTCAAATAATGACAGGGTAAAATCAATGAATAAAATTGAGGATAAAATAGTGTTTTAATGGCATAGTTTGGATTTCATCCTTTGATGTATAAAACGGTGAAAATAGTTTAATAATCAAGAATCAAAAAACCATTCATCATTTCCTTATTACAAGGTAAAAAACCCATGAAAAATATATCAAAAAACTACCCTATAATTATTTTTCTAAAAATTTAATTCTTATTTTACATTGGGGAAAAATAGGGATTATTCCTAGAAATCAATCATCATACCTAGAAAATGCATCATTCACCGATGATGAAAGAGTCCACTTATTTTCTATTAGTGATATACAAGAACTATATTAATTAACAAAAAACATGAAAACTACTCATTGATCCATGATCTAATTCTCATCCACAAAATCTCTCATCCAGGGTCCTATCCAATCAAAATGGCAATTTGGATTATCATAGGATATTGTCATAACCATGATTAAATAGAAAATAATTAGCTCGTGACCAATTAATATAAAATAATTTATTTATTTATTTTCTTTTCTATTATTTCTCCTAGGATTGATCATTAAGTAAATACCTATTGCATAGAGTGATTTTGTCATTCCTAGTGCAAAACCAATATAATAAAATTAATGGAAATATTAGTTTTCCCATCAAAAGAACTTTTACAAAGATATTGATTTATTCTAGAAACAATGAGAATGTGTGATATAGTATATTTAATATATTTAATATATTAACACTAAGGCTCTAAGATCCAAAGAATCTCCCACTAATATGATAGCTAATTCTACAAATAGTTCTTAAAATAATAAAATAGGTTTCATGAAAAGAATTAATACCATTATCTACAACTTAATAATATTCCTCCCTTAAAAGAAAAAACCTACAATAGGTGGTGGGAGTTCGGAGCTCACATCTAATCTCTTAAACTTATGAGCTCTCCAGAGGTTCCCATGCTACTAATAAATGTACACATAGGAAGTCACCCACCATGAAGGACCTTTTCCTAGTAATCCCAATTCTATACAATCTACTCTATTAATTTATATCTTTCCTTAATTCCCAATTCACCCAAGATAATAACATTTAGTGGATTGTGCACATATCTTATCATCTATGACACATTGAATACATCATTCATTTATATTAACTGTAATGATATTTAAAAGTGGTACAACACATCAAAAACACAATATAGTTTCTATAAATTGGAAATAAATCTCAGATATAGATTTCAACCCTATAAAAAATCATCAATCCTAGATAATATGGGACCATCAAGAACACATTATCACACACATCAAACTCTAAGTGGCTCTATTGCCTATCTTTATAGGTCTTCTGATGGATCCAAGAATTCCTTATCAACTCCTATATGATCTAAAATTCCTAATTTATTTATCAAACCATATCAAGGACCATAAGTGTTGTCTACCATGTGTTTATCAAGAATAGTGGTGAATAGTTGGGTATCCATTACAATGCCTACAATTGTGCTATAACAATAGTGGATTGATTACTTTTGTTATACCCAATCTCCATCAGGGGTTGGTGATCCAACCATATGTTGCCAAAATCTACCATGAATGATCGAAGAATTTCCATAGGTTCCTAAATTATCTTGACTTTTAGGCCATATTTCTAGGGGGTGCACCATGGTCAAACATAACTATATCCCAAAGGCCACCGAAAATCCCCTGTATAATAATGATATAAAAAATAGAATCACAGTCTGATATGATCATTGAGGGAACTCTATGAAGCTAGGCTATATCCATCACATAATGTTTTCCCAATATCTCTATTAACTATGCATTCATATATTTAAGAAGTGGGATGAATATTCAAGTTAGGGTATTATCACCAAAATAGCATTGTGACATATAGTTTATCATGTATCACTATAATAAAGTACATGAAGATATGATCCCACTTCAAATATAACACATCAAGGGGTTTAATGAAACCAGATTGACCAGGGTGCTCATCCGCCAACAGCTCAAAATTGAGGCATCATGTGATAGTCTCAGCTACACACCACATCATCTTATGACATAAGAACTAACTCCTAGGGTGCTAGTACTTCATTTACCCTCGTGTATGTACTACTATAGGGGATGTCCGAAACTCCCCTAGTATATCCTCCAACAGCATGATTGGTACCATTATCCATCCTTATAGAATGATTACATGCAACCCATAATCTAAAAATCCACCTGGAGCACATCTAGTGGATATTATTCCTTATATGGACTCACAATAAATATCTCCAAAATGGTCCTACATAAAATGATAAATTAGAATAGATTTAACAACCATTTAATGGAGGTAATATGCACCATCCTTTTCCAATATGAAAAATTTAAATAAGGGACGCAACTTCGACACCTTGTATTATTACTATAAATATGTTCTCTTTCTATGATCTTCTTCCACCACCATCCCCTTTTTGATATTATAGACTATCTAATATTCATAATCCTTTAGGAAATATCTATTTCACCAATAAATCAGGATAATATCAATATATGATAACATATACATGATACTATTGTGATTAGAATAGATGTCAAATATCTCTCCCAAAAAGTAGTTTCCCCACAACTGTTGGGTGGAGACCACTAATTCCATACCCAATATTTTAGTCAAGTAGTTATACTTTGGGGTATATGATATTGGGATCCATAGGTAATAAATTCCTACATCTGTATTAAAAAACATGATGTCCTAGTTCTAGAGGTATCATTGAACACCACATATTCAAAAACCTCCACTTGATGTCTCATGATGTGTGCAGTCATCAACATCATCAGAATCTCCTGTAAAGATGACTAAAATCTATTTTTCCACATGGAATGATGCAAATTTATTTCCAAATAATTCAAATACAACTATATCCATTAGAACACAGGAATTAATATCTAATAATATACATCCATTCCACTTATTCTATATACTTCAGTCATGATTTTTGGGTGACACCAATTCTAGAACTACTTAGATCTTGGTTGGGTTCACTACTACACACTCTTCAAAGATGAGTTTTTCTTAGAAGTGGACCTATAGATTAGAGTAATGGAACTTAAAAATATATCTATAACATATTTAATATGAAATCATGTCCATAACCATCTTTAATGACATCACATTTTCCTCATCAAACTCTATGTTCATAAGGATTTCATCGATAAAGTCTACCATAAACCCATCCAAGAAGTGTTGAATGATCAAATTCATATGTACAATGAAAACTACTGTTTCATTTAGGATGCTAAAAATAATAATCTAATTCTCATTTTAACATTAATGACATTGAATTTTTTTTTCTTCGATATATCCTCATCACAAACTTGGGGATAGTTATATCCTGAACTGAGGTAAATATTAAAGAACTATCTCACTACATTCAGGTGGATGATGAGGTAATTGATTCATATAAGTGGATTCATATTATTAATTATCACCATATTTAGGTGAATGTAATCAACACATATCATCCTTCTCACATTATCTTTCATTTCAAACAATAATAGGATTACCTAGGGGGGAACTATGTCTAAAAGATCCCTTACTCTATATAATCTCCAACTGGAACTTCATCACTCGAATATATGAGCTGGACATCTAATATTATATAGAATATTTCATCACATTACCTATGTGATGTTTCAAGAAAAAACTAAACACAAAATTTATACGTAATACCAACACATTGTTACGGTGTAAATCCTCATACATTGCCACAACCATAGAAAAAGAATTATGATAACATCTTCTTCTATAAGGGTAATACTTGGAGAATGATGAGTAATCTATTGTATCCACATTTGTATGATCACATCCAACATTTAATTTATTTCCTTATCATTAATGAATAAAATCATCATATCAGTAACTCAGGTACAACACATCCTTTAACTAAAATAGTAAATATGGGCAAGAAATTTGTAGACTATTACATTCCTAGAATAACATCATAAGTTCTCACCATGGTAGTGAAAAATAAAATAACTGTCTTTATACTTCAATAGTGAGGTCACAATATTAGTATATGTTTGTGATAACATAATCTCCCATTGTTGTAGTTTTTGAGTGTATGTGTGGAGAAAAAGGTTCTACTAGAATATCTATATCTCAAGCATGGTATGTGGAAGGGAAATTGTGACTTGTGAATATACCTATATATATTGTAACTAAAGTATAGAAGACATAGATCATACCTATAATCCTTCATAGATCCTATTAATTATACTCCTCCAATACATGCAACTACCAATGTCCAACATCACCATTTTCCAAAGCCTAATATGGACCTTTTGGGGGTTGTGGTGGTGGGAAAAGATTGAAACATTGAAAAATACCATTTCTCTCCCATATCCTATTCCATATATTCTACCATATAGGCCATGAAAATGTATCTTCCTTATCTATGTATTTTTTCTATCAACCATCTCCATATATGTTGTATGATTGTTTCTGAAATCCCACGAGATAATAAATCACCCATCATATTAATAGATTTTTTTCCCAAAGTTATTTGGAACCATAATGAGACCCTAAGGTGGTGGCAAATGTAAACATAAATTGTGTACTTAAATTAGTAATACACATATATCAATATATTTATCATCAACTACCAGTTACCAATGTCTCAGCTATAGAGTTTCCACTACCATAACCAACACATTTCCACTGCTCATCTAGCAATCACTCCATCATTAGGGAAAGCTCCATTAAACTAATATAATAATGGATACCGAAATAGAAGACATGATTTTATGGGTAAGGCAATCCCCCATGAATAAAAAAATTTTCTCAATGTTATTTGGTGGGTTTCTACCTTGTTAGGAAGCCTCCATACTATATAGTTTTCTAAGAGTTGATCCATCAACATTTACCCATAGGGAATTGTTGGAGATTGGTTATGAAGACCAAATATTAGAAGTCTCTAACTAGGTAAGAGTTTGAGAATAAATTTCGAGAGGACTTTTAGCAAGTGACTTTCCCAGAAGTACATAATGAGGATCTTCTAGAGCTATAGAAGGAATTCATTTTAGTAACAAATTCTACAACTAGGATCACTATCCTCTCGTGGTACTCCATGGATATGGTTTATGATTCATACATTTGAACACATAAATTCAAAGATTTATTCCATTAAATATCTAGATTAGGGTGGAATCTCTCTATATCATTGTAAAGAACTGACCCATGAATCCTACACGTCTAGAGAAAATCTGAATGTGACACCCCAAGCCCACCATAAAATTGGATATGAGAAGGATACTGTTGCCGAGTTGATATATCATACACATGGGAGGGGTTTGAATATTTTACACACACACACAGACACACATATATCCAAATACAAAGAAAATATGGAATGAAAAATATAATAACTCCTTGGATTCTGAAAAGTAAATTGGGAAACAAATGGTCCAAATATGGTCATAGATGCACTGGAAAAGTGTTCAATAATATTATAAATTTTTTTACAATTAATATTATACTCATTGATCCATATTTGGATTTTATAGTGATACTATAATCCACATGCTACTAGTCCACCTAAGCCTCTGTTGAATGTCTAATCATCTGTAAGAGTTGTGACACATGCAGGTAGACCACTTACAAGGGTGGTTGAAAACATAACTAGATTAACACCCATAAATCCCAAATAATAAAGAATCAATGAGCGTAAAATCAAAAGAAAGGATGATTACATCTTATATATTCAAATAGATAGAAACCAAAACCTAAATTAAGGTATGATATTCAGTTTCATATAAGGATTTCACTCAAGGATCCAATGTATCCCTTTCCTAACTGAACTTACACTTCATGTATTTCTATCACTAGTGCCACTCAAGAAAGAGGTCATAACCTTAAGGACACTATTTCAATATTAATACGATACAACTAAGAATAAGTTAGTTAAATAAAATAGAATCAAAGCCAAGTCCTATGGAGGATACCTAAGGATATCTAGAATAATAAACTAGGTTTTTTTATTATTTATGAAACTTTCAACGGGGCATAACACCATCTCTCCATTTGGTAGTGACACACTGCATTCTATTTTCCTACATTCCCATTTTACAAAGTAAGGTGTATTCTATCCCATTCATTAGTGATGTCTTCTCCTTGATTAAAATTAGATAATGGTATATTGGGTCCTCAACCATAGATCCCTATTTGGATATTGTCGTCTGGTTTATGTCTCCCACATATATTAATGTCATGGTCATGAAACTTATTATCATTTCTATCTCAGTTGGACAATAGTTAGTTATGATACTTATATCTGGATCGAATAAAAACCTTCGGTTAGAGGAGGTAGTATAATTGGGAATGTTTGTTCTTGAATAGATGTTGTATATAATGGGAGCTTGTAATGTATTCATATTTTGGAGGGCCTCTCATTTGTGAGGAATATAAAGCGTGGAACATCGTGAATCTTGTGAATTTCAGGAGGTAGATGATGTTATGTGTGTATGTATTCCAATGATTTTTACCCAAGGAATCCCTAGATTATTGAATGGGGTAGGTATTCTAGATCAGGGCATGATTTTATCATTTTTTGGAGATGGTACTGGGTTTAATGTATTTTGGGGACAAATAATGTGTGGAGTTTACTATCATATGGGGATAAAAGGTGGAGTGCTCTCCCATGGGGGAATATTTCACACTTGGTTGATGTAGTGTGTTCACTGAATAAGGATAATGTCAAACATGGATGATGGCTTGTTTCACCCTAAGGGGGATAATTTCAAAATTGGATGATGGAGTGTGTCCTCGAAGGTGGATAATTTCACACTGTGATGATGGAGTGTATCCCCAAATGGGTAATTTCACACCAATATTGTGATGTGTGTCCCCCCAAAGGGGGTAATTTCACACTAGATGATTTTGGTATTGAACCTCGAGGAGGTGTATTACATAACCTATTTATTAAAAATAGATCCAAATCTATGTAGTTTGATTCCATATTTTATTTTCATGTAGTTGGACCGGTCCATGCTGTTTAATGTCACATGGTAAGGATGCTCTTGTAAGGGAGGGGTCATCAATTAGGGATGATGGGGAGATTACACATGGAATATACCAGTGGATGTTGTTTCATCTTAATATGGAAAAGGATGGTGTGGGACTTATAAATTAAAGATACCCACTTCATGTTTTCCATCCCACAATGGGGAGGGATATGGAATCCCATGACGATAATAAATTTGTCATAATATGTTCATTGCATAGGGTATGGGTATAGTTTTACATCGTGTGTTGAGGCCGTTGTCATATAGTTTAACATCATATGATTATGAAGTGTAGATAGGCGGTTTCATGTTGTGTTTCTCAGAACATATTGGGGATTAAATATAAAAACACATTTTTTTAAAGGAGTCAATTATGTTTTATAGTGTATACAATAATCGACACAGAACCTGAACAAAAAAATGATTATTTTAATAAGACCCTTATAACCATGAATTTTTTTTGTTAGTATAAATATGATTAAATAATTTATGATATATATATATATATATATTCTACTAAAAATAATTTTTTTGATAAATTCGAAGAAAATTATCCCTCAATTTGGAGTAAATTGATTTTATTCTTCAAAAATATGTTTTCATCAAAAATCATTCTTCTTTATTTTTAGGGAAAAAAATATTAATATTAATTTATAAAAAATTTAATAGATTTATTATATAAAATGAAATAAAATTTTGAGATTTTGACATCAAAATTAATATAGGATGAATTTTTGGGATTTTTACGAAAATATGGATTTTATAGTAAATAGTGAACACAACCTTTTTATTTAAAATGTTCATTTCAATTGATAAATTAAGTAATTTAAAAGTACCACCATTAATTTAAAACTATTTAAAAGTGTAATAATTATTATTGAGTTTTATTTAATCCAATTAATTACATATAAATCAAAATTATATTTGATTTTAGAATAGGTTTATTTTTAAGATGAAAAAGACTATTTTTTATGAAAACTATTTAAAAATGCATATTGTTTCTCCCATTTAATAAATTAAATATAAACCCAAATGGGGAATGATTTATATTATTTTTATTCATTATATATATATATAAATTTTATTATAATTTCATATAATTAATATTACTTGTAATGGAATTAAAGTAAAATCACCCCTTCCTTGGAAAATTCATTTTTCAGAAAATCTCTTTTCAACACGCTTGGGGGTTTTATTTAAATTAGGTACTTACACATATCTAAATTTATTGATTCAATATTTTTATTCCTCATATATACTATTTGGTAATATGGTAATCTTATTTTTTGGGCAATATTAATAGTATCCATTATAAATATTTATTACTGTAGTAAAAGTAAAATGGGTTAATTAAGGGTAAGAAAACTAGGAATAATAATTTAAAAAAGGAAAAATGGTAACCCTAAGAGAATGAAGATGTATATTTCCTTCAAAATGAACTAAATATTAAATCCATTCTTTATTTTTTAATTTATAAATGACTGTAATTTTTTTGAGAAAAATAGTTTAAAATACAACCACACTGAAATTTGATTTTTATATAATATGGTATTTCAATTAGTAAATTAATTTATATGAATTAATTAATTGTAATAATTAATTAGATGTTAATAAAATAACACTATAAATTAATTTTTATTAATTATAACTTATAGTATAATTTTAATGAAGTAATATGCTATTATTATAAGTGTTCAAAAACTATTATTATCACTAAACTAGTAATTCTCAATAAATATTGATTTTTGTTTTAAAACTGAAAAATAAAATAATTATAGAATTATTTTTCTAAAATAAGCATTATTTATGAAATCATCATGTTGTAATTATCTAGTGGTGAATTTTTTATAATCTTTTCGAGATATTCATATTTTCAGGAAAAAATTTAATTCTATATAAATATACAATGTCTAATATGAAATTATAATGACTTCAAAATGATGTAATAAATTATATGAAAGGTTTAAATGATTATGTACATGTTTCCTATTTAAAATAATTTTATTTTTAATTTATTTTAAATTTTATAAATCATTTTTGTATCCTCTAAGACCTATATTATATTATGAGGATTCAAAATCAATTCTTCTTAAATGTGGCACACATTTAAATCACAATGTATAATATGTTAATGAGTTATTACCTTGAACATATTAAATAATAAAAATAGTTCAATCTTTTTAAAACCCTTGGAAGAAACAATGGTATTATCTATGATTTTTATTATTTTATTTTATAGAATCCAAAATCAATGTTTGAGGAATAATAATGAACTCCACTCCCTTTTTATAAATAAACGCACCCAAGATCACATTTCTCTTAAGTCATAAAATTTTTACCACAAACATACAAACCCCCATACATATATATTCCTCACATGGTTCCCCCATTCATCTAGAATCTCCTATAATTATTTTTGAATCACCCTCTCTAGGTAAGGTATCTTTATCTCTTCTTTGTATTCAAGAAGCTATTTTATCTTTTTCATCATATTTTACATTTTTTCATGTTTGGGTATGTTTTTCTATATCAATATAACATTTAATCTTAATTAAAAGTAATTATAGACTCATTTAACTCTCGTTAATCCCTCCCAATAATCTTTATGTACACCCATTATGCAGTCAGACTTGTCCTATGATTTTTCATACCAAAAGTGGGGGAGATCTCTCTCTTATTTTTAATTCAAGCACCCTTTTTAAAATTACAATTTTTATTCTAAATTGAATATATTTAAATGAAGTTATAAAGACCTATTTACGTTCTTATATATTTTATTTTAATAATATATCATTTTTCCCATCTAATTTTGACCTTTACCTAAGTTGTTACCCAACCAAAATTTAGTAAGGGGTCATTTCCTTATTCTATTTATTTTAGAATATACATCATTTTATGTCTTTAATATAAAATTCATAATGTTGGGATATAATTTTTCATGTCCCCATTAATATAAATTGGATTTCAAAATGATGATATAAACCTTTATCTCCCACTAAATCATTTTAGGAATCTTTAGTTACTTTCATTTTGATTCTGAAATTTCACTTCATTTTTCTATGAAAAAACATTTTCTTGTGAATATCAATGCTATTTACAGTCATATTTATTCAATTATACATAAATATAATCCTTTTTTATGAATTACATATATTTATTCCACATTCCTTGATCATGGAATTAAATATGAATAAATATGCTATATTTTTGAATGATCTATATGGAAGACTTATTATTGTATGTGATAAAAAATCGATGGGTGTGACCATAATTATATAGCACTATAATTAATTTGGCAATGTTTTAGTATCATTAGACATCATGAAATGGATTAGGTATTGAGCCTAATCGATTATGTAACACTGAACACCATGTTCTTACGTCTTGTCAGTTATCCTTGACCTATGTTTGTGATTTCAAGTTTAATGTTATTGTCACATTCCAATGTTTCCTTTATGTAACTATACTATAACATGCCTTACCGTTCATACTTATGATCCTCAACAATTTTATAGTATATTTAAATTCATATTGTCTAAAATTTAAAATTTTCTCAAGTTATTATTCTTTAATGTTCCCTTACAGGGCATTATAGGTTACCCATTTGTTATATATATCTTAGGTTATCCCATATAGTTTTCGAGGATCGATGATTTCTAAGAGAATGTTATGGATGTTTTCAATAAATCCATTGTATCCCATGTTCTGGATGTTATGATATGAACCTAATCTCAAAATAAAATATACTTTTCTATATTATATTATTTAACACATGAACTATTATATAGAAAATCATAAATTAAAGTGTAGAAAATAAAAGGGTTTTGATAGTTGGTATCGAAGAAAATATTAGTTATTTTATGGATTATGATTAGAAAAATTTAGTTAATTCCTTAGGGAAGGGACGAAACATAAGAAGACAACCCTAAATTTTGGTAATGTGTATATTATATGATTTCAACAAAAATACATCCCTCTTTGGATACTGAAAATGGATTCCAAAATTGAATAGACTTTCTAAGGGGTAACTCCTGAAAACACTGCACTGAGATGCACTCGGTTGTGGTCTTGTTCACAAAAATAGTTATTTCTTTACAAAAAATTTGACACTCCTAGAAGATATTATACGATAAATTAAGGAATTCATTATGAACCATTATTAAGGTAATTATAATTACCATAAGATTATATGGTATTAAATAGACCAATGATATCTTAGATTCAATCCTATAAATTCATAAGTTATGAAAATACAAGTCAGTTATATGTTATCCCTTTAATTATTTTCATTTTCAATTTGCGTGATTAGTAGTTTAAAAGTACTTATCCGAAATTTTCCATTTTTCTTGTAAATGAAAAGAAATAGTAAGAATAAATTCACTAACAAATATAATGGGATATACAATGACCTCCCAAATGAGATTCCAAACATGATGGGAGATCAAGTAAGATGTATTGTGATTATGCCAAACCAGCTATCAAATATCAAAATAAAAATAGTAAAATAGTTTAATATCCAATGACATCAATGTATAATAGGATAATTCGTCAAAGATGTCCATTTAATAAAGGTGATAAGGGAATAATGATTCTATTTTAAGTATGTAAAATAAGTGGTATCCAACACCATGGGAAATTCAACAAATAAACTTGAATATGTTTTATGTGTTTAAAAATATGGCATAAATTACATATATACCACATAAAATTGAAGAGTTCCATGGATGGAATCTATTGAA
The DNA here is from genome assembly GCA_963277665.1 of Viscum album. Classification (NCBI taxonomy): domain Eukaryota; kingdom Viridiplantae; phylum Streptophyta; class Magnoliopsida; order Santalales; family Viscaceae; genus Viscum; species Viscum album. The sequence continues at coordinate 851,455 of CAUJRU010000149.1, read as the reverse complement.
AAAATAAATATCCATTTTATGTTAAATTTATTATATATAGAGAACATAAGAATTATCTCATGAAATTCCCAAATCGATGGGTTAATTCCTAGAATAAGGACCTATGATATAGAAATCAATGAATTGTAAGGATTAAAGTGTTTATATATTTACATTTGAGATCTATGTTGAAGAATTAGCACATCAATGATCTTATGGATATATGAATAATGAAACTTATAATGATTTATCTGTAATATATTTCTTTATGGATTTGAAACACATTTCAAATATTATTGATATCATATTAATGTTATTTAGTGATAAAGTGGTATTTCATAAAAAACATGATTAAGGGATTAATAACCCTTAATTTTTATTTTATGTAGGGATAAACCTAAATATTATTGGGTTGATAGGTATATATCTAATATTTAAATTCATTAATACAATTTTTACTAATTTATGTGAAGGAATGTTACGCTGATTAAAAATAATTTGGGAAAACTTATTATAGGATCGAATCTTTTTTATTTTGAGGTGGTTAATAACATTTCAGGAGGTGGTTTATTATTTTATGAGGAAAATATACCCTATAGGTTTTATATAATGGATTATTTGAGAAGAATGTTATTATGTTTTTTATAGTGTATGTTGAAGTCCATAAAGAAAACACCGAGGATAAAGCATTCATTAAGTTTGGTTTTATTAGTGTTATTTGGGATGTGGGATTAATTATTTAACGAATGATTTATGATATATCATTGGGGTTTCGTTGAATTTTACGAGAATAGTGTTTTATGTTTTATTAATATTTAGAATTTTATTAAATTATACTAAAAATATTTCATTTAATAATGATAGTAGGAATAGATTTGAATTCTTTGAGGGATTATATAATCCATTATAATCTTATTTTAATTCATCGTGCATAAAAATCCTCTCGAGTTCTCATCCTTCAAGTAAAATATTATATTTTTGTTAAAATTAATTAATGGTTAAAATTATTCTTGTTAAGAATGTATATTACCGTATGATTCTAGTCTATTTGATAAATTAATTAATTAATATTATGAAAATAATATTGAAACAAAAATTATTCATATTATGATTGTTTTTAATGAATTGACGACCTTCTCAACATTCACAGATTTATTGGTTTGTTGTCATTGAATATCTTCTAAACATGTTCAATATCACCTTATATTAGTATTTAGGTTTTAGTTTTTTTCATCTATTTCCTTATTTTTAACTCTCACTATTGTTCTCTCATATGGAAACCCATTTATGTGGTGACTATAATACTTCGCTTTCTCTCTATTCAAATTGATATACTATTAACCTCTTTTAAATTAAGGGGTTTAAATAATGATATTTTATGTTATCAAAACGTTTCTTATGATGATAATTTTCCAATTGGAAGGAAATAATTTATAAATATTGGAGGAATGAAACATTCCATGTTTTTAAAAGACAAATTATTTTATATAATGTGTGAGATAAGAGACACCGAACACCAAAAAATTGATTATTTAACTACAACCCTTAAAACCTTTCATGTATATTTTCATGTATGAATTGGATTAACTATATTATAATATATATATATATATTTATTTCCTACTCAACATTAATTTATTGATAAATTGTAATTAAACAATCCAATAATTTTTAGAAATAAAATTTTATTCTTCAAAAATATAGTTTATTCAAAATTGGTTTTTTCTCATTATGGAAAAATATTATAACCAACATATAGAACATGAATAAAATTTACATGATAAATTTATCTCTAATTTTTATATTATCTTATGAAAATTAAATTAGTGTTAATTTTTTTGATTTTTTTAGAGAATATTGGTTTTTAGGGAATAGTGAAAAATAACCATCTATTTAAAACTGAAATTTCATTTTATAAATAACGTAATTTAAAAATTAAATTGTTTATTTAATTAATATTTTAAATTAAAATAATTATTATTGAGTTTTATTTAATCCAATTAAATAAAATTAAATAATCTTTATACCAACTTTTTATAAAAAGTATATTTGTAGACTTAAAACACATTTTTTCTTCTATAAAATGTTTTAAACACATGTTTCTCCATTTTAATAAATAATAAATATACAATAATGAGTAATGATATAAATTATATTTATATATTATATATATAAATATTATTTAAATTCACATAATTAATATTACTAGTTATTTAGTTAAATTAAAATCAACCATTTAATGAAAAAATGTATGTTTTATTAAAACTTCTTTTCATCTCACTTGTGGGGTTTAGTTAAATTAAATTATTTAAACTATTTGAATTAATATATTAAATATTTTGAATCATCATAATTAATATTAGGTAATATTTTTATTTTTATTTTTAGATAATATGAATAGTATCTATAGTAAATATTTATTACCATAATAAAAGTAAAATAAATTAATTATGGGTAAACCATAATAATAATAACATAATAAGGAAAAATAATTAACCCTAATTGTTTTGAATATTTATATTTCATTTCTGATGAAATAATTATTATATTTTTTCCTTATTTTTTTACTTTATAAATGATTAAGATAGGATTGTAACAAAAATAAATTTTTATGATGAAAAACAGAAATTATATTTCCTAAAATATGTAATTTCAATTTAGAGATTAATTTTTATGTATTCATGATATTTAAATATAAAATATATTTCCATAAAATAATACAATTATGTAATTTTGATTAATTATAAATTATATTATAATTTTTATGAAGTAAATGCAATTATTATAAGGGTTAAAAAATAATTATTTTCCAAAAAAAACAATTATTTCTCAATAATATATATATATTTTTGTTTTAAAAGAAAAAAATAAAATATATTGATAATTATTTTGGTAAAATATATATATTTTTTGGAATCATAAAATAAAAATTATCCAATTGCGAAAATTTTATATTTTTTTTAGATAATTGAATTTTCTGTTAAAACCTAAATATATTATAAATACATGGTGTGTAATATGACAACATAATGACCAAAAAGTGATGTGATAAATCCTATGAATTGTATAAAAAAACAAATAATTTTTTCCATTTTTAATTATGGGTTTTATGTTATTTTCTTTATTTTATTAATTATTTATGAATGTTCCAAAACATATATTTTATTTTCCGATTTTAAATTCAATTCTTTATAAACATCACTCACATTCACATCACCAAGGGTGGTATTTTAATGAGTTATTCCCCAAACTATATAAAATAATGAAAATAACTTCTATTGGGAAGAAAATATGGAAAAAATCATGATATAGTACACGATTTTGATTATTTTATTTTTTATAGTCCAAAAACATAGGTTTGGGATGTAATAAAGAACTCCCCACACATTTCCAATATAAAACCACCCAATATCCAATTCCACTTCACACAAAACATTTGGATAATGTCATAAATCTTCCATAACCTATCCATATTCTTTTAAAAGATCCCACAAGCCCTCAAGAATCTTGTCCTAATCATTTTGAATCTCTGTATTAAGGTAAGGGATATTTCTCTCTTTTTTTATTGAAGAAAATATTCTATGGTATGTTTGTACATTTCTATATGATCATGTGTGGGTACATTTTTTATCATCTCTCTTACTGCGATATGGATTTCCATGTGATGTGAGACCACTTAAACTCTAGTTAATCCCACCGAATATCCTTTATGTTCACCTCTTATGTTGTCATAATTGTCATGCGATTTTCCAAAAAAATGTGAGGGACCTCTCACTCTTCTTTTCAATTGATGAACCTTAATATAAATGATCATTTTGAATATCATTTATTTATACTTTCATGATTTGATAAACATCCATTTTTAATGTCGACATGATGTTCTTTGAACGATATATCATTTATACATATCATTTTGACCTTTACCCAAGTCGTTACCATGCCGAAATTTAGTAAGGGATCTATTCCTTCTCCTATTGTTTCAAAAGTATTTTTCTATTTTATGTATTTTATTTCAACTAATAATGTTCTGATATGTTATTCACTATCACACATACTGTAAATTAAATGTAAAAAATATAATATACCCCATTTACAATCATTAAACTATTTTATGAATCTTTATGTACTACCTTTTTTCTGTAGAAATTTCACTATGGTATTTCCATGATAAATTTTTTTATAATAAATACCATTACTATTTAAACTATATTTTATTAACTGAGAAATACCTAGAATCCTATGATTAAGTTCATCCATTTATATATTCCACATTCGTGGATTGTGGAGTTAAATGTGATGAAATATTATTCTTAATTGAATGATTTTTTGGGACACTTAAGCATGAAAAAGATATGAAAGCGATGAGTGATCCTATAGTTATATAGACCTCTAACACATTGGGTAATGTTTTAGTCACCTGATATGTCATTAAATGGATTAGTGATTTAATGTAATCCATCATGGTACATTTACTCCATGTTATAATGTCTTGGTGGTTAGACATTACCAATATTTATGGTTTCATGTTTAATGTGATTTCCACATCCCATTGCTGCCTTTATGTTACAATACTATATAATTTTTATGATTTATTCCAATGATACTCACCCATTTTTTGTTCCATTTAAATGATTATTTTACAACATGTAACACTTTCTTCACATCATACTTCTTTTATGATATCTGAATGGGCTTTATAGCTCATATATTTTATATGTACATACCCCTCCCTTGCAGTTTTAGTGGACAGATTATTTATAAGATCATGTCATGGATGTTTTTGATAAGGTTGTTGTATCCCATATTTAAGATATTTTTATTTGTACCAAATTCCAAATACACTATACTTTTCATTCATCTGGGTGGTATTATATGTGTTCTTATTTAATAAGTTTTGTATTGTAATTTAATAAAGACATGGGTTATCATATTACTATTAAAGTGGGAATGTGACAATACTAGAGGATTTTATTATAGGAAACCCCCACTGGGACTGGTGAACAATTTCCCTCGATGATTCCAGCTCTATAGATTATGTGTCTCCCTCTCATTCTTCTATAGGAGGGCCATAACATTGTAACTTCCATGGATGAGTGGAAATCAAGAGGTCCGATGTTGGGGTACTTATTATTAAGAAAAAAGGAATTATATTACATATGGCTTGAAGAAAAATGGTGGGTAATTAATGTAGTAGAATGCATTGGGTATGTCAGTTCAAGTACCAGAATTATGTTTCACTCACCATTATAGTATTTCTTTCATGTAAAATTATGAAGAAAAGGGGGTCGATAACATTTAAAACACAAGGACTCATGAGGCATATGTTTGTTTATGTTTTTGAGTTATATGAAAATTACGGTTTTATTAAGGATGATTTTATTGTGTGAGCCTAATCAACCTTAGGAAATGATTCATAAGGATCACTAAACTATAGGCCAAGTTATGTTGGTTCCCACAATAGGTCAATCTCCCTTGTTTCCTACAATTGAGGTTCCCTGGATTATGGTGTTTTGTGATGTTTTGTAAGAGAGGTATTTTCTAGAACTACAACATCACTTCATCTTCTAGGGACTACCTCGAGGATGAGTTTGAGGATCTATTTAGAGTTCAAATCATTTTATGATAGCGTGAAACTCCACTGTGGCACGGAATAATGTTGTGCGCTTTATACCTTTGTCACTAAGTCTTGGACACACAACATACATGGTTCAATGTCCACCAATTCACACAACTAAATGGTTTAATGACACATTTTCATGTAAAACTCTTATTTTGAATGCACATGACTTGCATTCCAGTGGTATGATGAAGGAACATATGGGAGCTATAATAACTTTTCATGAGAAACTGTTTCATCATGAAAATTACATTATTCCACACTTTTCTCCTTTATTGAACACATGTTCCACGGGAATCATTTAAAAGAAAGAAAAGAAGAGTGTAGTTGATTTTCGTGATTTCTCATAACTACCATATTGGGTCACACAACTATATTATGCACTTCAAATTGTGTGGAATCCCTAATATAATAAATAGGTAGATGTACCATTCAAAAATAAATCTTTATTCTATGTTCAATAATCCCACACTCATGTGTGGAACCCACCCAGTTTTGTGAAATCGCATTATTTAGCTATGACTTTTATACATAACTTGATTTCGAAAAACAACATCCATGAACCAAAAAACATTTCACGATGATTTAAAAATTTATGACAAGTAGTGAATTTTCATAACTAGATCCAAGACTTTCACACTTCATCCATAGAACCAAAAAATCAATAAAAAATTTACAACCCTCCAAAAAAGATAAGATCAATGCTGCTGTTACCACTCAGTGTGATGAGATGGTGGGGAACCCACATATTCCTTAGTCTATAATGGTTATTTCTAAAAACAGGTTGATACTGGGATTGCTAACCAAAGCACATAGAGGAAATCCTTTGAGAAAACATTTGGATCTGTATAACATTATGATGATTCTATCCTGAACATTGATGTGAACATGGAATACTTCTGGTCTAGTCATTATAATCATCCATCCCACTGGAATACCATTTCTCTAGTTCATCATAGTCAGATGCCTGAAGATACATCCATTTGGACTCTGTGTGGATGAATGATGATAGTCTTTAGGAACTTCAAAAAGATGAGGAGTTCTCACCACTATATTTGAGTATCATCTAGACCCGTATCTAGAACAATAGCTTGGATAGGTACAAATATTGGGAATTTTTGTTCAGGGGAAAATTTATGGATGATTGGGTCTAGTGATACTATGTACGCTTCACATCCCAGGAGTAAGGGGATGATTCGTGCGAAATTGGAAGATATGAGGTACTGTGAACTTCCCAGTTCAACATATAATATCAAAATGATATAATACCATATATCCTCATGAAGTGGTACATAGAAACGAAAAACCTCTTCCTACACCATGAGATGGTATTAATCAGCCTTTGGAACATCCACTTCATTGTAGGTATCCAACTGAATAGGTTCTAATTTTATTAATTCTTCTCAGTGCCGAATGTATGTGGATACTAGGAGTCGCAATATATTTGGTAATAGAACCTTATAGATTCATTGAATAATTTACCTATAAATCATCCCCCATCCACCGAGACATACTTTTAAAAACAAATCTGGGGATGTTCCTAAATAAATTAACTACAATGATGCCAGGGTTTCCAAAACAGTGGGTAGTGGCAAAGCAGAGGTGGAATTCGGGTTCATAGTGGCTGATTTTGGAGGAGGGTATCTATCAACATCGAGGATATAAAATGAATGAGGGTGGAATCCTTCTATCTATTATACCGCATTTCTAGAAACCTTCCTCTATGGATTGTTGCTTCATCTAAGGAATGTTCAAATTGTCTTGAATCTAAGGATTCACATGATGGTGGCTATCATGGTGTCTTACAACTAGTTAATCCTATGAGTACTGATGTTGGACAAACACTACATCTAGTTGGGCCATGTGATGAGGGGGAGGCATGCATAGGAGAATTTATGTTTTATTCCAATTATTTCATGTGTGGATTTTTGGGAAATTTTGAGGAAATAAACTCCAAAATTCTATTACCCCTCTAAATAATGGACTTCAACCATCACTGATCAACATTTTTTTTGATAGACCGAACTCAATGATGTTGGGGTCATAGTAAGTATCATAAAAAATGTTAAATTATACTTTTATCCACTTTAAACTACATCTATTCGAGATATTGGATGATATAGATATGATGATGGAGCATTGAAAATATATAAAAATATTCCATGGATGTGTATTGGCCACCCATGTAGAAAAAACACTAATTTTGAGTCGTATACACCATCTTAGTTCACCTAATAATTTAAAATCATATAAAAACCAACCGGGTGAGTTTACAGGGGGATCTATGAGGAGAAGAATCTTTTTATCCTTCATTAGTTGTGGTGGATGTTCATGGGTGAAGGAATATGAGATTTTAAAATGCTGCCATACACCAACATCAACACTAGACATTCAAAATGTTATACTAACAACCGAATAATAATATAGTAATGTATGATAAGGTGCCAAAATGTGAGATTAATCATGCAGTCAATCATGGAACATGAGAAAGATGGTGGAAGGAAGGATACTCATTGAGTGTCTCAACAAAAGTTGGGGGATCCAGAAGAGGCTACAATGGGGGAATCTCAAGGTGTTATTTCACCATGTCTCCTAGAGGGTATTTTCTTCCTCACAAGTGACTGTGGGAGCAGTCAAGGGCTGTTAGGCTATGGAGATTAGATCCAGGTATTACCCCATAATGAATATAGGATACATGTTATGTCCAACTACTGATTATTCATTCCACATTCCCTGAATGGTTTGGGGTATTTTATGGATGACACTGACAACGGATAAATTTTGGAGGACTATGAATTGGAAATGAATCAAGATACTAATGGTGGGGATCCATAGGTTCACTAATAGTGTGAATTTCCATGATATGTTTTCATATCTAACAAATAGGGATTCCTTTTTGGGATAATGTGGTGGACTCAATCTTCCCTCTGGCTGAGTGTGCATGATGTTCGTTGGAATTCCAGATCATATAGAGATAATATCTACCAATGAATTTATATTAGAGTCATAATCTCTTAGTGGAAACCCAATAGTTACCAGTGTTGAATATTTTTTTTGGGTCGATGACTAGTCAATAGACTCCCCATGAGAGTGGCTATGTTACCCTTATGGATGAGAAGTTTTACAATTGTCTATTGAGTAAGGAAATAATGGTTCACTAACTCGCATATCTCTTATAAACCTTCCAATATTTTTGGTTTTGAGGACTTAAATAGGATTTTAATTATTCAAGAACTATTTATGGGCTACCATGGTTTCCCTATTAGAGGCGTTGAGGGTTAAGAATTGGGTATGATAGTTCCATTCTTAGTGATAGAAATAAGTTATGGACATGTAATTGTAAACTCATATGAGAGTTTTAAGAAATAGATGAATACATAGGTTATAAATTTGTTTATTAACAACTGGTGGTGTCCTTACTAAGAATGGATATTTCTAGAGGAATATATTCTCTAAACTATAACATGCACTAGTGATACGATGGGGGTAATGATAGGGGAATTGAATTCTACCAAAACAGTAGAGTAATGAAGAGCATGAATCTATACTCCCAATATTATGAACCTAATGGGTTTGGTACGGTGATTTAGGATATCTTCTAACTATGTACAAAACATTGAATCCATAATCATTTACTTGGGATGAGGAAAAACAAATGAGGGTTAACCCTTAACGATGTCCGAATCATAGGACCAGTCTCAATATGATTCCAGAAGACTATCGAGGAGTGTTCCCAGATCGTTTGGTGACCAAAAGTGGCATATGACCATTCCATGTGTGACCATTTAGATATGGAATATTATAGGGATCCATGTTTGGGGAGTGACAATGTGTGGAGATTTTGTGATCAAATGTTTGAATGAATTTCAACACTCTTGGAATTTTGAAAAAATGGATTTTAGTATATATAGTGTGCATACAAGTCTGAAAAAAGGTCAAAATCAACATAAAAGCAGATTTTCATCTCATATGTCATGTAATATTCAAAGGACATGAAAATATTATAGGTAACCAACATATAATAGATAATAATACTTCTTCAGTGAGGGAATTGGATGATTCACAATTTAATTTAATACAATGTTGATGATGTATCACATAGTTTAACATCATGTGATTCGGATTCCATGTCATAAAATTTATCATATTATGACCAGGATGTGTGAACAGATATAAATAATACACACCATGATAATGTGTATGGGATATATTAGGGTAACACAGGAGGGTCTCACGAGGAAAAGGGATTTTAGGACTGCCGTAACATTTTCTTGAATTGAGGGGTTTAATGAGTGCAGTTCAGTTTATTATAGGGTCTATAGTGGGACAATTATGGATTAATACATCATTATTTTTGTCCACATATTTTTTGCATGCCATGGGAGAAACCTGAAGGGGGGATTCAAACTGTTACTATGGTTTCCCCTATGGGGTTTTAACCTTTGTGACATTTTTGACCATTGGGTTTTGGTTTATGTCCATACCTAATAGGAAAAGAAGGTGAAAAATGTATTGGGTTATAATAAAAATACATTGAATCCTATTTTATGGTCATAGAGTTTTTACCATGGTCATTCAAATAATAAATGCTATTAATGTTTGGACCAAAGGGGGATCATTTTTATAAAGGATCTCATGATACTGGAGGATTCCAAACTGATGGAAATTGTGTGCCTAGGAGGACCTACATAAAGAGAAAGAATGAAGGGTGGTTCAATCATATTATATGTTCATAATTCATAGGCCATAAAGTTGGGTGACTCATATAGGATGTGTGTAGCATAAAGGAGAGTTAAACCAACCTGAAAGGAGGGGCCAAGGAGGCCACCTAATGTTGCAAAAACTGTTTTGAGATAATTGTTACACTGTTTAAGGGAATAATGCTTAGGCCAAAGGTTGAGAATCCAGAAACGACATGTGTAGTTTGGTGGAGGGACGAACTAATGTTAATTTAGGTCTGATAACTTCTTATAGCTTCAACAAAATTCCATTTGATGATTGAATAGAGTTTAAATATATGATGTGTGGACATGGTATCCTAGATTATGGTCATAGATATCAGACCAGAATGACGGGAAATTTTAAAGGTTGTAATAATTTGAAAATGGGGGAGAACAACTAAAATTAGTGTTCATGGAATGTAAGGAAGGTGACCTAACATGAATTACGGTCTAATGAGGTCTAACACTACATGACACATTCCCAAAAGGACTAGCACATAGTTTAAGGTCTTGATGCTTAGACTTGGGTTCTTTGTTTATATACCTAAATTATTAATTAATATCAAATTGTTTAAAAGAAATAATTCATGGATAATTGGTAGCATGTCTCAATGTAATATTCATGGTATCAGGGAAAGGTTACCCGATGTGAAAGGAGGGAGTTAGAAGCCACCCAATGCCACACAAATCATCTTTGAGACAACTTACAAACAGTTTATAGTTATTATTCTTGTACCTAGGACCCATGTATGAGTTCATAGATATTGGAACATATGGAACATTTTTTCCACATACATGATTGATGAAAACTCCCTATAAACTCTTAATATCACATATTGCAAGAGTGATGCGAGAAAAAATAAGCATCATTCCATTCCTGTTGTCTTTTGGGGAGTATCCAATAAACTGAGAAAGTGACTAACTAATACAATTATGGATATCATTGATTTTGTGGTCTTTATATTGATAGGGGAATGAAAAAACCATGTAATAACTATTGAACACATATGAAATAGAGGTTATGTACCCGTGTCAGTTTAGGACATGAAGAAAAAATACAGAATCAACCATTTACAGAATTAGGAACTCCAGAGCTACTATTTGTAACAAAATATTATTAGAGGTATGAGCCCTAGATAGATGGAGAGCCATTGTGGAATATGAAAATTTCAATTAGGGAGTCCATTTTGATCAAGAGGAAAATTATTATCAAAATCGATGAAACCATTGATCACTGCCCTGGAAATGGGGAATATCCTAGAGGGAATATTAAGTTCCATGTGAGCAATTTCACTTTGTGCTTGAATACACTATACGACCATCTCTATAGGCAAAAATCAAGCCTGAACTAAAGGGTAAATATATTGAAGAGGGTTAGTTATAGATATATGCCTAGTATGATATATATGGGCATCACTATATATCCAATGAGAATGGTAAACAAGCTGCACAATGTTTTTGAGCATGTTCAGGTTGGAGATGGACACTAGAGGGGTGAAATCCTCCATGATAAGGATATCAAAACATCTCATATGAAGAGGTATCCCATTTGTACATGGGGTAATGCTTCTTAAGAATCCAATACCTATTATATGATGAATCAATGTATTATATAAAATAATTTGTTTTTATCATCACATTCTTATCATATGAGGCATCCCATTTGTTTACGTGGGAAGGATATAGTTAAACATTGTGTTCTAAAGATGTCAGTTTTTGATAATCCCATATTCATCATATTAGGTATCCTAGTTCCATAATGGTTATGATCATAGTTTAATGTCATTCACTATAGATGTTGGCATGAAATCATACCTTATTAATCATACGAGGAATCGTAGTTTCATACTGGGTAAGATAAAATTTCAACATCATCCACTGGGGATGTAAGTCTTTTTAGTTTGATGTCATTCAACTCAAACTATGCTTTCTAAAAGTTTAATGTCAAAGAGGTTGAATTATAGGGGTAGCTTCTGGATTATGTTCATATATATTTTACCAGATTGGAGAAGGCTTATGTGGAATGAATGAGTGATAAGATAATGTGTAAGGAGGTCCAAAAGGACCTTCTTACACAAAAAACAATATAAAAAATATAAAAATCAACATCATGCCGGTAGGGAAGTAAATAGCCTGTAATTAGTCTATAAAGGGGGGTGAGAACAAGATAAGATATACACGGGTTACTAAATGTCACATGAGTATGGGATTAAAGAAACATGTAGTTTTAGAGGGCAACATAGTTGGAGACTAACACCAGTGGGTCTTTCCTCATGAATTACAATACAAAACCATCTCATATTATGATATATGGAACCTGGAATTTATACTAGGTAACGATATAGTTTATTATCTCATTATGAGGACATTGGGAGGGATTTCCAATTGAACTATGTGTTCTTTTCATCCTCATTTCTTATCATAATGTAATCTCATCCTTGTAGTCAGGTAAGGAATATAATTAGAGATTATACCTGAAGAGGAGGCCCAAGATCGAATTTTGAGGTGATATCACCATGTTTAATGGATGGTTTTTGATTTTAATCTACCTCTACGAACAAAACTATGATGAATAGGAATCAATATGTATTCCATGGGAAGAGGAATCAAGCCCCACAATGTTTTGGAAATATGTGGGGAACAAAATAACTGATACATCCTAGATGAATAAACCCAATCCAATGTTGGATGAAGGAAAATTTTTTATGGTCATGATTCATAGATGACGATTAATAGTTTATGGTCATAGTCCTTTGAGAAGTTTTTCATTCATTGAGGATTCTTGTGTGGTGAAAATGTGTTAATACCTAATTTAAATGGACCCATAGAGGCCCTACACCACACAATTCAATACTAAAGCCAGTTTCACATAGTTTACGTTCATAAGGTATGGACTATGGAAATATTTTTAAAGTCATGGAACTTTGAAAATAGTGAATGTTTTTAGGTTATTTTCATGGAAATAAGGAGGTAAAATTTGACATGGAAGAATGGAATGGGAACCCACGTACCACATAAATACCTCAAAAATGAATCTTCATAGTTTAAGGTTATAATACATAGTTAATCTGAAGGGAAAAGGCCTAGATATTGGTTAATGTGAAATTGGATATTGATATAGGATGTTAAGGAATTACTATGTTTCCCATGGTAATTGTAATCAAGAAACACATAGTTTTGGAAGGAAGTTTCATAGGACACCGTGTTGAAAAAGTGGTATATCATCTATGATGGGGGAATCCTTGGTTTATAACACAATGTATGGCTACATTTTATTTTAATTTTATAATTATGTTGGTTTGGTATTCTCACACTTGGTACATAAAGAATACTTTTATCAATTAAATGGTTAATACCTCTTATTAATGTCATGAACTGAGGAAGTTGGGCTTTGTAGTTTAAAGTCATACAACAGTAAATATGGATGCTGCTTGTTTAAATTCATAGAGCTCAAACTATAGGGGTTGAAAATATTCTAGGTTAATAATGAGTTGACTGTGAATTCTAGTTTATGGTGATAGTTTTTTTACTAAATAAAAATATTGTATGGTCACAATTCTTAATTTTTTGGGAAAATGTTTGTTTACGGACATAGAGCTAAAACCATGAATCATTCAGTTTATGGGTGCACAACTTTGACTGGTTGCAAACAGTTGAAGGCCAAACTACATGAACTATGACTCATATTTTAGTGTCATAGATTCCAGATCATGGGTTAAAAATAATTTATATTTAACATGATTGGACCTTGTGGGTTTGTTGTTAGACTATGGTCATAAAACATAGAGCCTAGTTTCTAAATTTTACATTTACATATCTTTGAACATTTTCAAACAATTTAAGGACATATTACATGGCCCATGATTCTAATCACATTATATTCTTCGTGAGATTCATGGAATTGGTGGGAGGTGTGATATAATATCCATTTATGGTGATCAAAGATCATGATACATTAGAGTATACCTTATTGATGATGTAAGGTTCTTCCCACCTGGGATACACCTTTGGTGGCTTTTTTGGGTACCATCGGCCTTTTGTATCATCATTAGATAGGCCTAGATAGCGTTGGATAGGTTTTTTGACCAACCTATTTTTTTTCCCACCAATTTATATATGAAGTTATAGAGGGTCATGTTGAACCCCACAATATATCCATTTACCTGCACATGTTTTTGGGAATTATGGTCATACAAGATGTCTAATTTTTTATATAATATTTATGACTCACTAGCTCAGATGTCGGTGTAATTTTATGTGAAAATAACATGAGGAACACCAAATCCATGGATGAAGTGGGAGGTCATGGATGTGATCATGGACTGGGATTTGACTTTCTTAAGGTGAACCGCTTAATCTAATTTGGAAAATAAGTAATTTGTCGTCAAGATGAACATGCACTATTGAGTTTTGGCTAGTGGGTATGGTCCCACAACATAGAGAACCCATAGTAAACAGGGAAAATAATACACTACATTGTGGAGAATCACTGGTGATTATGGAAGATGTTGGAATAGATCTAACACACATGACACATCTTGGAGAACTAAATTAAGTCATGGACTATAATGGGCTAGAAGTGTCCAGATATCTGAATTTTGTTGGTGATATTCAATATTTATTGATGGGTACCACATGATCCTATAAGTACCTCTTTCATAAACCTACGTCTCTCTTCATGTTATAGGAATCTAAAGAGAATTCAAATGAATTCATGTTTGTATGGGGATTTCTACATTTATGGCCAACTCTGTATTCTAAAATGTGATGCATGCTAGTATATTCACTAACTCTTATCTAGATATGGTTGGATAATTCTATGAAAGATTTACTAAACAAAGGGTGTTGTCCAATTAGGTAGTTCCTCTACTTTGGGGGGGGGACCTGATGGCCCTTTTGAAGAGGTACAATAAGTCATATGATATACCTTTTCGTTTTTGTCATTTAATGTGGCATGGACTATGGCCCTTAGATGTTCCTCATGAATGGAATCATCATCCTGGTTGGGTTCATAAAGAGATTCAAGGAGGTTTTCAAAATACCGAATCAACTAATATATGAATAAGGGACATGAGTCACTGTAATCTATAAAGAAAAAAGAATTTTCAGCTGATAGGTATGATCTAAAAGGGGAACTATATCTTTCTTTTTTATGGTGTAGTCACCCATAATATTCTTGATGACTAACATAGAGTTTCCCCTTACATGATAATACAAGTCATCAATTTTGACAGCCTTCTCGAGACTAGTAATGAGTTCCTAATTATATACCTCATTGTTGGTCCAACCTTCTAAAATCAAGAACATATATGGAAAGACAACTTGTTCCACAGTGATTATGATTATTCCCACATATACTATATTAAACGTGGGGTTATTAAGCCTTCTAATGGTCAACCTCTAGAAGGAACTATCATAAACAAACCTCCAACATCATCAAAACTGACCCTCAGTTAGAATAGATTCATATAAGAAATAAGATTCTAGATGGGTGTTCATTTTGGGAGGGATGTGTGTTCATAATGTCTTATAGTACCTATTCTTTAATGGAATTATTTTGGAAAAAACTGATGTCGAACTAATTGAGTATCACCTCCCAATGTGGCAATCATCTCATCATCTTGGGGTGGTGGGGTATAAACATCTGTGGGTATACTCGATGCAACAATTTTATCTCCTGATGCTGAAAATAGTGTCAGAACTTCTTCTTTGTAAAAAATGGCATGAGGAAACACTTTCAACAGTGGAATATCTAGACTCTGTATTGTGGACCATGTGACTGAGATAGTGTAAGTTGGTTTCCATTCCCTCATTATTTTGTTTGAATTTAACGGTACCAAGAGAACTTTATTGGGTTGTCATAGAGGGGACCAAATGTTTCCTAATGATAGGTGGAATCAAGACCAGAAGCTATATAAGATAATACTTAATATCCTCAATATTTTTATGGTACTACTAATCCAACTAGTAAAAGGTGATCTTTTTTATGATCCTCAAAATGGGATTACACTTTCTAGCTAGATATGCAATAAATTGGTGTATGGTAAGTGTACTAAGATTCCCCAAAACTCTGGGATATTTCATGGAATATGAATTTGACTAATAGAATTGATATTCTATGGGTAAACCTAAATTCTTATTTACCTTACTAAAAATCCCAAAAACATTACCATGGTGACCATGAATGTGGATCTCAACACTTTCATCTTGATATTCCGGTAGTGGAGGAAACAAATAACTTTTTTAGGGCCCTAGACAATTAATGATGTTAGTGGGATCTAAAAAATAACTCATCTACATATAATTCGACCATTTTTTTGATAATTCAAATGAATATGTGGTTCATGGACCACTAATAATTAGGTCCACCATTTTTTAGGACAAACAGAATTACATGATAGAAAAAATTCCCTTGTTGTTCCCTTATAGTAGCTGAATTTTCTTCCTTAGTGGCCATACATATTGCATTGTACTCAGAATATCTATCCTTTATAGATAGGTCTTAAAATCCATCCATGGATAAAATCAAGATTTTTTCCATTTGATGGGGAAAATCATCACTCATAAAATGGTATATTAGGTCCTAGAAGTTTATATAGAACCTGATCTTCCCATTATTCTTCTTGACTAAGATGTTATTAGATAGATATGTAGTGTGTTGAACTTACCATATTTTGTATTCTTTGATAATTTTTTCAGCTTATGCCACAACCATATAATCATGAGAGGGGTTCATCTTTCTATGATTCTATTTTAACACATTATGGATCACTGGGATTCCAAGATGATAGAAAGTGACTTGAGGATATAGAATTGGTATCTCTTCATATATCTATGTGAATACACCACAATTCTAATTAAATAATTTCACATAATGATTCTTATATTTAAAATAAATGTTTGTAGTAATTAGTGTCAGCCTCAGATCCTCCTCGGTATCATGATTCTCTGAGGTAAACTCATCAATGGTGGTAGGGAAACCATCATAAAATTTGTGTTTGGGGGGGGGGGGAATCTTCCAAATCCACTTCATCATTTCAGATGGGAAAATAAAATATACGGGTTATCTAATGTAGTCCATTAAATGTAAGGGAATCATAGGTGTCCACTCTCGAGGATGAAGAATCGTCATTGAGGAGTTCCCACCTTGCTAAGACTACTAAGATAAGGGTTATGGATCCAATTCTTTCCAGCTACTGACCTCTAGGTACACTTTTAATGAAAAATAAATGATGAAAATTATCTTTTTTATAAGCAAGCCCTGATTTTTTGAACATGAGGGAATTTTTCATATTAATTGACATGTTGGGTAATTCTCTGTATATCATAGGTGTAGGGTATTTCTATAAAATTCATCTGTTTTGTATGTATACATTTGTGGTATTATGTGGGAACCCATTTAGTCTTAGAGAAACTGAAAACCATTTTCTAGAAAGTAACAAAATAACCCTTAGTTCTGACATCATGAGCTCTAACCAATGAATTAGAATATTGAAGAAATCATTGAATCCTACACAAAAAATTGACTATAGTGGCCATTATACTTTTAGGGAAATTGTTGCATTCAACCATGCTAGTATCCACTTTATTACATTCCATTTTATAGTACCAGAAATTCATATATTGTTCTCATTGAGAAAAATGGGGAAACATCTCCATGTAGTACCAATACTTGACCATTAAGTGAGTGTATGAGACAATAATGATATGAGGAGGGGACCAATATAGGGAATAAATCTAGGATATTCCTTTAATTTCATTATATTTAATATCCTATAAGACTACCATTAATTTGGTGTTTGATACCTAATGAAAAATTATTATTTAAATTAATTTTTCCACATATTTTCTTCTCACTGCTGTAATACAAATGAATCACCAGGTTGGGGGGGGGGGAGTTAGATCATCTTCAATGAGTCAAAGCTTGTGGAGAGTATAGGTTGGGATGAGGTTGATCCTATATCCATTATCCAATAGTAAGTTCAAGTTCATTACACCATTTAAATGTCCTGTGATATATAATGTTTATATGCTCCCCTATATAATGAAATCTCCATCATCCATAGAAAACAAGATGATGAATTTACATTTTTTTTGCTCGACAACCTCTTCATAGTTGGCATTGGGGGCAGCTACCACATCATTGATGTGGAGGGATATTTTCAATGCTTTATCAAGGGACTCACACATTTCAATTTACAAGAGGAGAACCTCAGGGATTGAAATCCATAAAGGTATTCTAGTGAGGGTCATTAGCACAAAATATTTCCATTCTAGTGGAATATTCATGATTAAAGAGGGGTTTTCTATGGAAAAGGTTGAAACAGATGTGACCTGAAGAATGTTGGGTATGGACTAGTAATGGAGAAATTATTATGCTGATTAGATAAAATTTTTTAAACAACTTCTAGTTCATTATTAGTTGGATGAGGATAGGATATGGCTAGACATAGATGATCTTAAGGTCTTATATAATTTGGAAGCATCATGTACCCCTAATGAAGGGTTTATGTCAAGTACTATGAGACTGTTGATTCCTTGAATGAATATTCCATGTTTATTATATCTAGAAAAGGTGAACCATGATCATAGTATTAAAGAGTGTTAGAAACCACGATTTATTTTCTAAGTGGCTATGCTGGATGAGGATTTTCCTAGAGGGGGTGTGTAGGGTGAGGCTACACTCAGCGAGGTTCCTCTAAAAACGTTTTGATTAGGTGAACCAGCTCACATACTTCTGTATGGACAATATAGACACTATCTTATTACACAGTTCTTCATGAAGGAGACAAAGTAGATAATGGGAATGAGTTATTCTTAGTCCACTGCATGGAGTCTTCATGATGTTGATAATTTTCAAAGAATTGAATAACCCCTCAGTAGTTTTGGGATACAGGGGGTGGAACCATCTCATTCATGGAATTATCTATGCACATCATGAGAAATTATTCCCAATATAATGGCATGTTGACTGAATTGGTGAGTCCCTTCCTTGGGGAGACAAAGTCTGTGACACACTCAACACTCCTCTTTTTTCAGATGAAGAGGTGAAAACGGATTGTCTTTATAATGGTGGAACTAAAATAGTAGAAAATATGATATGAAGTTATTCCCAACTAAAAATGGACCTTAGAGAATCTAGATGTACCAAAATAACTCATTCCATAGAAGATATTGAATAAATAATCAGATCTTGGAAGCCTCCTGCTATTCTGGAGTCACCAGTATTAGGCCATACAATGTTGTTTAGTGGAAAAAATTCAATATATATTCTCCCATTCCTTTGAATGGGATGAATCTTGGATTAAAAACATTGTGGGAACATAGACATAATCCATCCATACTGGGTATGGCTTTATGTCAAGTGGGTTTAATGCATATCAGGTTTCCTAAGCCTCATGGTGAATGAATAAAGCTTATATCGAGTCATATTAGTGTGGATTTACATCCATCAATACATTTAAAGGATCATCAACTGGGGGAATCACATACTTGACCCCTTGGCAGAAAATCAAAATTTTCATGCTGCTTTAGTGGCGTGGGTGTCTCATATCATGGAATCTTACTATACAACATTGATTTTTTATAACCATCTGTATGTGGATACCAAGCTCAAATTGGGGCATCTAGACAAGGAGTATTGGAGGCCCCTTTATATGAGAGATAGGGTCCCTTAAGGAATTTGTATGGCCTTTGCACTACTCAACTATGATATCAGTGGTAAGCCTTTTGTAATCCATGATATGCTGGTGCACTATTTTCACTCTAGTATTGGAAACTAATATCGGTACTACCTCATATAGTTCAGAGGATTCAACATGTCCCTATTACATATTAAAATATGTGTTTGTAGGATGAAACATCTTGTGTGTGTGCATTGGGGGGGGGGGGGGTCTCTTAGGCATAGATCCCATCTCTACTGATGAGAAATGACACATGCCATGGGTTCTTCCTGGTATTGTGTCACCCCTATTGGTAGGTTCTCCCAATCATTCCCCACATTGGAAGTCATGTTCATCATTTACGCTGGAGGGTCAGTGATTCCCATATTGACCATGGAGATAGTCATAGGGGAAGCATCATCAGTGGTGGATATGATAGATTATCATTCCTTGCACTACCGTAGAATATGTATAATATAGAGGGAAACATAATTCCCCAGCATTTGATCTATACAAGTGGAGGTGAATATTCCATTACTCGATAGTGCATATAGATTCTCTTCCAATGGATTTTTTATAGATTATGATAGTATCCATATAACTTATGTCATTGTGCTAATATGAGTGTTTTATTCTAAAACATCACATACTAGTGGTTGATGGCATCTAGGTTCTCTTGGATCCTTTGGTAGCCAAAGGAGAGCCACAGAGGTTGTGAAATGACATCCAGAAAATCTAGTAGGAATATAGTACATGTTCCTCAATAAGGGGTTCTGCGATGTCAACTTTTGATGCAGCATGTGTCCATAACAACATTTATAGAGGTTTTGTGGCCTAAACCTCCCAGAGTACTTCTTCTTTAAGGGAATGGTCCTTCTCTTGGTCTTCCCATGTCCTAATTGGTGCATCAAGAGATAATGTTATAGGCACCAATGTAAGAATTATTATTGGATTCTCTACTTGAAGATGGGGTGCAACATGGGTCCAATATTCTCAAGACACTAAGACATCTCTTGGAGGTGGATCTAGATTCATGGGCTATCCATGTAGGATGGGGTGTTCACAACTACATCTTGTTCAAGGGTGGACACCACCATTTTTTGCATAGCTATGTTCTCCCCATCATAGGGAGTCAACCCAGAACGTAATAGCTATACAAATTCTTATGTGATGATGGATAAGATGGAACCTAGTAGTGAAGGGGTTGTTTTCACTATGTGGCCCTAGACGGAAGCTAACACATATTCCACCTACATGTATCTATAGATAGATCTTGGGATTTTTTGGACCTTTTATTTTAAGATCATACGCCATAATTGTTAGGATTCTTCCATTTTCTCTACTAAATGTCATAACTATTCCCACATTTAGTCATCCATCACCTCAAAATATGATAGGTTATTGATGACATGGCCCTTCCCATGATTCCACCTCTAATAGTGAGTGTTTTTCATCCATCCATGGGACGCTTCTTTAGGGATGGATTTAACTTTGGCATGGGTATGAACTCCATGATATTTAGTGATGTAGAATTGGGGAGCACCTATTTGGCTGATTGTGTCATGGAAAGAACAACCATGATGATTGAATGTTATGTGGCTTATACCTCTTTATTAATTGATTATATCATAGGTAGGAACTCCATGCTGGCTCATGGAGATGCTGGGAGGACATTGACACTAATTCTCATCATCAAAAGTTTGAACTTAATGGATGTGGGTGGTTTGGATGACTAAGAGATTCACCTCAACATAAATATGATGTGGTTGTGCTCCTGATCCCTGGTTAAAAAATATGGATCCCCATTCACATATTGAAGATATCTGGTTGGATATTACGGTGGTAATAGGGGCCACAAGAGATAAAACAGATTACCCTTTTGGGAAATGTGATGGATACATCATCATCATTAGTGTTGAGTGCTCTATAATAGGGTTGATAATATAGTGATGAAGTTAGCATGTTTATCATCCAATGAGATCAGTTCGTTGTGATGCTGGCAGTGCTTGGTGGGATCCCTCCTAGGAAGCTCTTGGGCAGTGGTCAATATAGGCCTGACATGAAAATTTTATAAATCCTTAGAGAATGGGAGTGTAATTCCAAATATATTTTTAGAGATTCTTAAAATGTGGGTATCTATTGGAATGCGAGTTGGTTTCCCCGACACTACCATCAAGGTTTGTGGTGTCAGAAAGGCGTTGATGCCTTATGTTCTAGGCAGACCATATCCTAGGTGGGAACGAAACCTTCCATCTCACACCAGTTTTCTTAGGTTGGGATAATCCATTTCTCGATGATCTCATAGGGAGATATTTGTGGTTGTCACCTTGAAGAAGAAGACATGGTGGAATTTTCGGTGGGTATTTATTTTTGCAGGACTACCATATTAACATATCCCCTGCCCCAACGCCTGTGAAAACTATCTTGTTAGCTTTAAATAGATTATTTTATGTGAGGAATGTATATTTTTTCAATATTACACGTACAATAAATGTTATTAAGAATTCCCCAACATTATCAAATAATTTTAAAATGGAGAAGGGATCCATTATGATGTTGCTATAGTTCAAAAAATCCAAAAGATAGCGTCCCTTATTTTAAGGGGATTTTCATGATTGGACCACTGTTTTCTTAGTAGAACCTGGAATTTAATATCATGATCTAGAGACATGAAAATATCATGGTTACCAAAACACTACTAGTCCCCATTTTTTATGAAAATAGTTTGACATCAGATTCACCATTTTTGTTTATGAATGTTTTTTCGAGGCACTGCACTGCCCACCACCTAGTAGAAATGTGATTCTTTCTTTTTTCCTGAATTCCCTATTTCTAATGTCTGTATGATTTCATAACTTTATTAACTAATGAATGATACATGATCATAATATTATTATGGGATTTTGTTTCCTCCTTCAATATATTACTCCTTCGACCTCATTTTCCAATCTGGGTCTCATCATAAATTTATTTCATGTTCATGAAACTCATTACCATATCTATCTTGATTTTTAGGATTGTAAATTACACATAATATTTCATTATAGAATAGAAACATTTGTTTAGGGGAGGTATTATCATCTATCACATTATTAATGTATAGGAATTTTCTAGTTTAGGAACCTATAAACTCTACCTCATTTCGAGGGCATCTCATTAGTAGGGAATCTGAGGCACTGAACCAAAGGAATATTTTGTTGGGAACATGTTATTTGATTCTATGGGAATATTTATTTTGAGTATTTTTAACTAAGGAAACTCAATTTTATTTCATGATGTAGGTATTATAGAATACAGAAATACATTAATATGTCATGGAGGCATACATAGGATTAATGTATTGTGGGGATAGATCAGGCCACACATTTAATCCCCAATGGGGAAATAATTTTTTGTGTATTCCAATTGGGGAGTATTTTATACTAGGATGATTTAATTCATCCCAATAATGGGGATAGTTTCACTATGGGATGATTTAGTGTGTCCCCTTAGTGGGGATAAATTCACACATGGATTATGGATTTTTCCCCAAGGGGAAAATTATCGCACTAGGATGATTGAGTGTGTCATTACAAGAGGGATAATTTCACACATGAGTGATGGAGTGTATCCCCACATTAGGGATAATTTTACACATGGATGATGTTGTGTGCCCCAAAAGGGGGATAAATATTTTTTTGGATGACAAAGGGATTGAACCTTAGGGAACCATCAAACCTACCCTATTTATGAGATATGGATCATATCCCACATAGTTTGATGATGATGATTATTGGTGTGTGAACACATAATTAAAAGCAGTTTAACAACGTCTATTAAGGATTCCCATGTCATGTAAGGTGTGTCGATGAGGAATGGTGCGGGGATTATGTATTGAATCTTCATGTGGAAGGTGTTTCATCAATTTATGTTGATGTTTGGGGTGGATATTACTCATGGATTCTACATATTATTGGTGTTTCTTCCCATTATAGTGAAGCATATGGAAACCCATGATGATCATACATGGGGAATCCAGTATTCATCCCCTTGGATAAGGCTAAAATTTTATGTCATGTGTTGGGGATGTTGGTGTGAAAATCAAAGTTGTATAAAAATTATGTAAAGATAATATTTCTTACAACATTAATCTCATATGTGGATGTGGTAACACATCGAGGGGGTCCATTTCAAGGTTTGAGGAAGATTCCTCATACTGAATATCCACTAAGAGAGGTGAACAATTTCTCATAATGATGCCTCCTCTATGTCTTATGTATCTAATTCTCATCACTATTTTCGACGAGTGAAATTATGAGGCCCAATAATAGGGTACCTATGATTAGTAGACAAATTAATTATAGTACATATTCATAAGATAAAAATTTGGGTAATGAATGCATTGGAATCATAGAGGATTCATATTGGGGTCTAGATTTTGTTTTTCACTTCATTGTGGTATTATGAGAGTTTCATCTTGAAATGGGATGAACTTGTTTTTTTTATGGTTCAAACATTACAATTGGTTTCTAATGGGTTTATTCATAGAACCAGAATCATCCAATGATTATATATCCACTTGGACCTACTTTCCAAAGGTAGGTGCTCATTTGTTTTATACTCGTGAGGATTAAGAATTTGGATTGGTTGAGAGGATGGGAGTTCAGACTCGTCACACCGTTTTAGTGGGATTTATTGTCTACTCCGGGACTCTCTTATAGATTTAATTAATTTTCATGAATCCTTATTAATTTACCAAGTATTAAATTGGGTGTTTTCCTTTAGATTTTGCAATCAATGATTGATATGTATGGGATTTAGAAAATCTTTTATATGTATTTGTGGTTCTTCATCGATATAGAATCATCCGTAGATATTCTTAGTCAATGGTATCTTTTAACAGATTATATAGAAATATCTTGGTCATTATGATAACCATACTTGTTTGAAACCCACTGAGTTTGGAACATGATGTTTATTGTCATTCAGAAAGAGAAGGATTATTTCAAAGTTGGGATCATATCCACAGACGGTCTACCTACGTATCCTTGATAGAAAAGGAATCAGAACCCACATATTTCGAGTGATGAAGTATGAGTTTTATGCATTATTAATGGCCCAATAAGAGATTTAATCATTAATTTTACACTCTAAGCTCATGTGAGTCGTACTTGATGTGAGAAACAAGAGGTATCAGTAAATATGACGTTTTTTCCCTGAAATATACAGTCATAAGAAATGATGTGGGGATTATGTATGTGTGACATCCCAAGTAAATGGCGATCAGGACTTAGTTCAGGAACGAAGCCTAGGAGTAGGGTCCATAATGTTATTTGTAATTTACAGAGATTTGGAATTTTAACTCGGGACTTATTCTTGAAAAGGAAACCCAAATTAAGAGGGACTTATGATTGGATTTTATTCCTCAAAAGGAAGCCCAAATTAGAAGAAATCAAGACAGGGGCTTACTCTGGGGGAGGATGCCCAATTAAAGGGAACTTATAACATGGGACGTAATCCTAAGAAGGAGGCCCACTGTTAAAGGAGGTTATTATTGGGAATTACTCCTGAGAAGGAGGCCCATAGTTAAAGGACTTGTAACTTTGGGCGTACTCCTGAGAAGGAGGCCTAAAGTTAATGTAAATTATGATTGGGACTGACTCCTAAGAAAGAGTCCCATATTAAGAGGACTTGGGGCTTACTCCTAAGGATGATGCCTAGATTAAAGATCTTCTCATCTTAAAGGATGAGGTTTAATGAAGGAAATATCTAAACTAAATGACATAAAATTATGTAAATCATGAGGTTTTGAGAGATGTTCCATAGAATTCCTTTTAGATAAGGAATCCAACAAAGGAACCATGATGTAAATGGCTTTGAAGAGGGTTTTTAAGGCTAAATCTTGAAGAGGAGAGGTGGATTTGAGGAAAGGATGTGAATTGGAAGGAGGCGTGCAAGTACTGTTCTGGCGCGCAAGTCCTGGTCACGCAAGTATACTTGTGCTACATGAGTTCTCTTGGGAGACAGAGAACCAGTAGATAAATACTTGAACGAGACTTGGCTCAAGCCCTTAGTATTATCCCCAAATACTTCTAGAAGGGCAACACTCAAGTTTCCATGAGAGGACAAGGAACGCGCAGAAGTGTCTTCACTTCCCTTATGGTCTGGACACTTAGGCGCACAAGTATTTATGAGTTCTAATACTTAGGCCCCATTATTTTTTCTTTATAGCTTCCATTCTAGGTAAAGAATTGTGTTACAAGTGTTTGGAAGACTTCAGACAGAGACTTGGGTGACCAGAGCATGAATTTGAGCTTTGGATTTTTTTCATCCTTGAAATTGGGGGCCCACAAGGGGTATTTATATGCTACCTATGGTTTGGGTGAAATTTCACTTAGGGCGCACAAGTGACTT
The DNA here is from genome assembly GCA_963277665.1 of Viscum album. NCBI lineage: Eukaryota > Viridiplantae > Streptophyta > Magnoliopsida > Santalales > Viscaceae > Viscum > Viscum album. The sequence continues at coordinate 825,083 of CAUJRU010000149.1, read as the reverse complement.
GCGCGCCTATATTCTAGCACACAAGTGACTTGCACGCCCAAGGCTGAAACACAGGTATACTTGTGCACCGTAATGACTTTGCAATATTTGATGAATCTTCCCTCTTCTTTGCTCGAGGTATTGCCCTTAGTCAATCTTTGGACTTTGTGACAGAACAGAGCATCACAAAAAGTCACCCCTCAGAGTTGGATCCGAAAACAGAAAGAGGATTTGACTCTATGGTAATGGAGAAAACCAAGGATTTTGGGTGCACATGTTTTGATCACACAGTTATCGGCGCATAGGTGAAAGGCGCATAGGTTACGACGCACATGGGTACTACTTCGCCTAAAAATATGGGCGCCACTGTCACGCAAAGAAATCGACCTCCAAAGATTCTAGCTCTTTTCGTGGAAGTGAACTCTCATTGAACTGTTGTTGCTGTCTGTGGTTGATTGCTTCTTCTAAATTGTGTCGTGCTTCTGTAGAGGTATTTTGACTTTCATGACAATACATTCACTTTCATACATGCGCGGTCACAATTGTGCGACCACACTTGCACGAACACACTTTCCTGCCTTATTGACTTATCCTTTTTTTTGTTTTTCTTCACAAGTATTTCAAAAAAAACAGACCATACTTAAAAGATAACTGTTTGATCCTTGTGCATATTCAATAGCTCCCAGAAGAATTGGATCAGCTGATGAATTAGATATCAAGAGAATTGATGATATGATAAAAAAACATTGGCCATGACTGTTATGATATCTGCGACAACACTCTCCCATATTTGGCCAAGTACTTGAATTAGTATCATTTTAATTTCCCATAGAGCATTTACTTGATTTTATATGGCCATGGTCATCTACAAGGAGTCAAAATTCCAAATCCAAAGAACTATCTCCTGAATTCTTGGTTTCAAACATACACAAACTTTTCTTTAGCAAATGAATTAGTTTCAGGATCAATTGTTAATGCTGGAAAAGTGGAGAAGGCCTACATATTGCATTATAGCCCTTGTGCCCCAGATCTGAAACCTCACAAGCCTGAGCTGCAGCCGCATTGTTCTCCCTCAATCATCTGAAATTCTTAGAGGGATCAATCAAAAGGATGGAAGAAGCGTTGGTACTTCCATCCTGGAGGAGGTGTGCAGACAACTTGGATGTGGGCATATTGGGTGTGACAAACTTGTGCAGAGTTTGTTGATGTTTTGAAAGGATCTTCTATATATGAAGCTGTCTGGGCTGGCCAGACATACTTCTACAGGAATGATGACTTTGTGCCAAAATTGATTAGCCATTGGATCCCAAAAACTAATTCCTTCCATTTGACTCAAGGAGAAGTATGAATCAGTTTGTGGGATATCCTCAAGATTTCAGGGGCTCCGATTCTAGGGGATTTGTATGATTAGTTCATTCCCCACAAGGTAACCTGGAATGATTTTGAGAAGACTCCCGCTCTAGCTCATGAGTTGTTGAAATTTTTTTACAAGCTCAAGAATACCACCACCACCAAAACCCATTCTGGGAAAGATATCCATCCGGAGGAATGGATGGACATATTTTTTATTAAAAAAATGGAGAAGGGGACCACCTGTACTCGTCCTACTAGTTGTCCTAGAGCAGAAAAGAGGTGTGCCCCGAGCACATTTTTGACAACTCTGGAAGCGTGAGAGTTTGATCGGTGGGGTTATGTAGTGAAACAAAGAATTATAATGAAGACCCATATGGAAGGATTCTTGGCCTTGTGGGTCAGTGTTTATCTGTTGCTAGTTCGAGATTCAAAGGGAGGTGTGAGGCCAGGGACCTTTGTGTTGCAACCAAGCTTGCTGAAAGGAAGATGGTTGGGTTAGCCACCCCAGTTCTAGAAAATATTAACAGGAGTTTCCCCCATGTTTCTATGGGTAAATCTCCTATGAGAATAGTATAACATACCACCTTTTTATCACATAAACATTCATTACATTATACAAAACTGGGGATCTTTAAGGTTTAGTGTGTTGGAAACCAAGAACTGAAAACATGAAAACATACAAAATTATTTTTAAACACTTGAAAGGCTTATCCTTATGTTCATCCTAGGTTCATTACTGCATCTCATAACCTGGGGACATAAATCAAAAGAATGGGTGAGAAGAAGGCCCAGTAAGGGAAACAATGGAAACATTTAATATGTGAATTTGAGATACATCAATAAAGTCATGAAAAAGAACTTTAAGGAATGAGAAACAAATCATGAGGCATATCATAATAAAAATAACATATTTAATAACTTGAAGATGTGGCTACAACATTTAACAAAGACACTCATTTCCGTGTCACCAAGGTCCATCCCCAAGGTTTCAATAAAAATTACCAAGGTTATTCACCAAGGTATCAGTAAAAATGGTCATCTCTAGAGATTAAGTTTTTACCCAATGCATTGGAGCGCTATCCGGACGCACCTTTAAATTTGAGTTTATCATCATGTGATCCACATATATCATCATAAATCATTTCATAAACAACCCATATATCATAAATGAATTGGGTTTCATTTCATAATTGTAACGTTTTAAATACTGCTTTAAAGACATGTTCTTTAAGTCACTTTAAACCCACGGAAAAGGAAAGCGGGTCTCATGAATGTAAATCCTAGAATTTAAAATAGAACATCTTGGTCTATATTTGAATAAACATTTAGAAGAGCGAGCTTTGAGTATTCACAAAATAAAATAAATGAATTTGAGAATAAGAGAGAGGCATTTTGAGACAGAAATTCGGTGGCAAAACGGCTATGTAACGAGGTTTTAGAAAACATTGAAAAGAAGGGGGACAGGGGTCACCAAATCATAAATGATCCATAAAACAGTAGGGTAATATAATATAATGGATTTAAGAATGTGTTAATGAAATTTGATAGATATACCATATGAAATGATGAACATGAAAGGAAGACAAAAATAAGATTTCTCTTATGAAAATTCGGCTGCCTAACGACATCACTTAAAATTCAAGAAAATGGATTGATGAGATAAAATAAGGTCTAATGATATGAAATAAAATATCAGTATGATATATATAGAGATCATACCCCAACAGAAAAAAAGGAACTTGAAAGACATGACTTGAAAATAGAACATGAAAATGAGAAGGGTGAAAGAATCTCTTAAAAATTCGGTTGCCTAACGACGTCACTTAAACTTCAACAAAAATAAATTGACGAGAAAAAATAGGGTATCTCATAATATGAATATAAAATATCAGTATGATAGATATATATATCATACCCCAACATAATAAAAAGGAACATGAAAGACTTGATATGAAAAAGAAGAAAGGTGAAAGAATCCCTTAAAAATTCAGCAGCCTAACGACGTCACTTAAACATTCTTAAAATGAATTGATGAGAGAAAGAGTGGGTATCTCATTATATGTACATGAAAAGGGAATTAGGATGAATATAAAATAAAACCCCCAACACAAGAACATGGAGCATAAGCAAATTGACATAAAAGAGAGTACTTGGAATGAAAAAGAGAGGTAGGATCGCTTACTTTAAAACGTAACTCTTAAAACTCAATGGTTGGGACCTTGAGGGCATGGGGGAACCTTGGGAGGAATACTTGGGAAGTAATGAGACCATAGCCTTGTTTGGTGAGAGTTGATAGTCTAATGGATGAGAGGATGGCTTGGTATTTATAGGGAAAAGTGAGGGGACAAGGCATTAATGGCCAAAGGACACCTCATTGGTGGTTTTGGCAAAACCATGGGCTTGCCCATGGTATTTGCCCATGGTATTGGCCACATTGGACCCACCATACAATAATTAATCACCTTTCGTCGTCCAACCCTTAAAATATCTCATGACATCATCATGACACAGTTATGATGTCATTAAACATACTGAAACCCTAAAACTGTATTTTTACTATTCATTGAAAATTCAACTTTCTCAGAAAAATCCCAAAATTTAACCTTAACCAAATGTAAATGCTCTAATTTCAAAAATGAACTCCATTTCATTAAAATAATTTTCTAAATATTTTTAATTTAATTTTTAAATAAATACACTATTCACTGAAAATTCATTTTTTTCAGAAAAATCCCCAAAAATTAACTTAACCTAATATCGATGCGCTGAGTTCAAAAATGAAATCCATTTTATAAAAATATTTTTATAAATATTTTTAATTTAATTTTTAATTAAAAAACACTATTCACTCTAAAAAACTAATACTTGACTAATAATTTATGAAATCATTATTTAACAATTTTATTGAATCACATTACTTAATCAAGGTTCTTATATTATATTAATACATTCTTTAAGTGAGATTACTAATACATTTGGTCACATTACTAATCCTAAGCATAAAATCACTATTCATAATTTACTATTCATCAAAAATTAAGTTGATCTTATTAGACTCTAAATTTTTTACTGAACCTAATTGTAGAAGACCATTTTTTGAAAATCATTAAACATTTTTAATTATTTAATGTTTACATAAATATTTTTAAAATATCCTTTCTCTAAAATATATCAAAAATATGCATACTATATTTATCCGGACATTTGAAAATTCAAAAAATTAATCATAAGAAGAAATCAAAATTTTTATTTAAAACAAATGATTATAGAAGGTCGTTACGGTCTCCTTACATATCCCCTTTTCAAACCAGCATAGGACCAATGTGTAAGGTGTGCTAAGGTGAGAGAATCCGGGGGAAGCTCGGCCAACATCGCACGAGTAGTAATTTCTATCAGTTTGAACTTCTCATGAAGGAGATTCTATTCAAGCTTCACATGATGATGTTCGGACTGGGTTTGGTCCAGAGCAAAGCCCAGTGGTGCTACCTCCTTCCCAAGTTCTGTTAGTTGTGCTTCGATTAGCCCAAGACTACTGGATGAGGCCATCAAATATCTTTTCTATATTATTTAACCACGATCACTTATATTTAGACAAATCTCAACATTTAGTTTCCAAAGGTCATATTGACCAATTGTCATATAATAACCGAAACCCAACCGTCTCATTTTAATTATACTCATGTTATCAAATGAAATACTTTTGTTGTGTATAAAAAAAATAAAATGACACACAAAATTAGGAAACATGATTTATTCAAAATTTCGGGTCGTTACAATCTTCCCCCCTTAAGAAATTGTGTCCTCACAAATTTCTAAAAATATTGGGATTGGAAATTTCATTGAAAGTCCCATATCCGAAAAAGAGTTAGTAACACTATTACTTTAAAAGAAAGAAAAGGAAGTACAATGGTCACCCGAGTTAACCCATACTAGGATTCCATGTAGGAAAACATGGATATGGAAAAAAAGGGTCAAGTTCTGAGGGAGAGTGATAGAACACATGATTAGGAGAAAGTTAACCATAGGAAAATCACAAACTTATGACGTGTGTAAACGGTCTTTGATTACCGAGTAGGAAACATAAACCAACAACATTTTTGATTTACGTTCCTTTAAATAATTTTGAGCAATTCATTTACTACATAGAATAAAAACATAAGAAAATATACCTACCATTATGTAGATTTTCATCCTTTAATAAGTTTCTACCCAAACTAATCTTTTCTCCAAACGATGAGCAGTCAAAACTACTTGGTCTCATCAAAGCACAAGAATCATCTTATAGAGAATCACATAATCCACCAATGATTAACTATATATTTCTTATATCATTAAAGATTATCCCAAAAACAGAAAGGGTAAGATAAAACAACTATTCCAAAAGAAATAACCCTGGAGGAAGGGAAACTACTTTAAATCTTCAAAGTTCCACGGTACTACCAAAAGTTCATCATAGTCCATTCCATAAATAACTGTCTTTAAAATTCCTCAAAATAAACCAAACTAATATTAAAACCCAATTACAAGAAGTATTTGATAACAAAGTCTTTCAAAATAAACTTCATTGTTCATCTCCAAAACAACATCAACCACTCCTAACATCTTTTAACAAAAGTATCTAACCTAAACATATTTTACCCAAGATATGTTAGTCCTTTCTATAAGTAACCTAAATTACTATAAGTCCACCTTAAATTCATCGATTCTTAAAAATATATGTCAACCTTTACTCCTCATAGAAAATATGATAGTAATCTATTTACCACGATCATATAGGGTCCCCAAAATAGTGAATGTCTTCCAATATAATAATCATCTTTTAATCCCCTAGTCATCTCTGTCATATTAATACGACAATCATCGCATTTCCTATCACATTGGTTGTTGAGATAAGTTCTTCCATTTCCCACCATTAACTAGGATAAGAAAGTATAATTAGGGACTTAAATACTTAGCCAATAATAAAGAAAAGTAACTTAAAGAATATAAGGATAACATTCAGAAGAAAATTATACCCTAACATGTGATCCCATAGGTTTCAGACTAGGTTATCCATTATCACATATTCTTATGTGAATCTTTATTTTAATTTATCTTTGTTCCTTTAATAATGGTTCATACTAAGCTTATGAATTTACCAAAGTATATCCCCTGAGAGTGTCGTAAACAATTGTGCAACAAGGCTCGTTGTCAGGTACCAGTTCCCATTCGAGTATAGCTCAAAGCGGTGTTTTTGAGTTTTACCCCTATGTACATCTGTGCTAGATCCACCTCTACCTCCTCATATCCAGACAGGGATGTATTTACTTGGAAACCCCTTACTCAATACTCACCAAAATACCAAGAATATTTCCTATATTTAAACATTTCTATAGGTTTCTTCCTAAAGTTTTCATATCCTAATTTCCCCAAATAACTAAACCATCCTTTGATACCAACTATAACATCCCTCCGTTTTATCACATAAAATTTCATTACATTTAACAAAATTGAGGATCTTTAAGGTTTAGAGTCTTGGAAACCAGGAAATCAAAACATGAAAACATAAAACATTCCTCTTAAACACTTTAAAGGCTTCTCCTTATGTTCTCCCTTGGTTCATTACTGTATCTCATAACCTGGGGAGATACATCAAAAGAAAGGGTGAGCAGAAGGCCCAGCAAGGGAAACAAGGGAAACATTTAATATGTAAACTTGAGATACATCAATAAAGTCACAAAAAACAACTTTAAGGAATGAGAAACAAATCATGAGGCATATCATAATAAAAATAACGTATTTCATAACTTGAAGATGTGGCTACAACATTTAACAAAGAAAATCATTTCCGTTTCACCAATGTCCGTCCCCAAGGTGTCAATAAAAATTACCAAGGTTATTCACCAATGTATCAGTCAAATTGGTCATCTCTAGAGATTAAGTCTTTACCCAATGCATTGGAGCGCTATCAGGGAGCACCCTTAAATTTGTATTTATCATCATGTGTGCCACATATATCATAGTCAATCATTTCATAAACAACCCATATAGAATAAAATAAATGGGTTTCATTTCATAATCAAAACTTTTTAAAAACTTTTTTAAAGACATGATCTTTATGTCACTTTAAACCCACAGAAAGCGAAAGAGGGTATCATGTATGTAAATATCATAATTTAAAATAGAACCTATTGGTATATATGTGAATACCCCTTTATAAGGATGAGATTTTTGTATTCACTAAATAAAATAAATGAATTTTTGAATAAGAGAGAGGTGTTTTGGGACAGAAATTCTGTGGCATAATGGCTATGTTACGAGGATTTAGAAAAACATTGAAAAGAGAGGGGACATGGGTCACCCAATCATAAATAATCCATAAAACAGTAGGGGAATATAATATAAAGGGTTTAAGAACATGGTAATGAAATTTGAAATATATAACATATGAAATGATGAACATGAAAGGAAGACAAAAATAAGATTTCTCTTATGAAAATTCAGCAGCCTAACGACGTTACTTAACCTTAAAAAAATGGATTGATGAGATCAAATAGGGTCTATAATCATATGAACATAATATATAAGTATTATAGATATAGATATCATACCCCAACATAATAAAAAGGATCTTGAAAGACTTGACATGAAAATAGAACTTGAAAATGAGAAGGGTGAAAGAATCTCTTAAAAATTCGGCTGCCTAACGATGTCACTTAAACATCAACAAAAATGAATTTACAAGATCAAATACGGTATCTCATAATATGAATACAAAAGATCAGTATGATAGATATAGAGATCATACCCCAACATAATAAAAAGGAACATGAAAGACTTGATATGAAAAATGAGAAAGGTGAAGGAATCCCTTAAAATTCTGGCAGCCTAACGGCGTCACTTAAACATTCATAAAATTAATTGATGAGAGCACGAGGGGGTATATCATCAAATTAACATGAAAAGGGAAGTAGTATGAATATAAAATGACATCCCCAACATTAGAAAATGGAGCATAAATGAATTGACATAAAAGAGAGTACTTTGAAAGAAAGAGAGAGGTAGGATCCCTTACCTTAAAACGTAACTCTTAAAACCCAATGGTTGGGACCTTGAGGGATTGGGGGCACCTTGGGAGGACTCCTTGGGAGGTAATGGGACCAGAGCTTCGTTGGGGGAGAGTTGGGAGTCGAATGGATGAGAGTATGGCTTGATATTTATAGGGAAAGTGAGGGGACAATGCATTAATGGCCAAGGGACACCTCATTGGTGGTTTTGGCATAACCATGGGCTTTCCCATGGTATTTGACCACGGTATTGGCCACATGGGTCCCCCATACAATAATTCATCAACTTTGGTCGTCCAACCCTTAAAATATCTCATGCAAGCATCCTGACATAGTTATGATGTCATCAAACATACCGAAACCCTAAAACTGTATTTTAACTATTCACTAAAAATTCAACTTTCTCAGAAAAATTCCAAAATTTCACCTTAACCAAATAATAATGCTCTGATTTTACAAATGAAATCCATTTTATAAAATTAATTTTCTAAATATTTTTGATTTAATTTTTAAATAAATACACAATTCACCGAAAATTCATTTTTTTCAAAAAAATCCCCAAAAATTACCTTAACATAATATTGATGCTCTGAGTTCAAAAATGAAATCCATTTTATAAAAATAATTTTTTAAATATTTTAATTTAATTTTTAATTAAAAAACACTATTCACCCAAAAAAACTAATACTTGACTAATAATTTATGAAACCGTTATTTAACCATTTTATTGAATCCCATTACTTAATCAAGGTTCCTAGATTATAGTAATGCTTTCTTTAAGTGAGATTACTAATCCATTTGGTCACATTACTAATCCTAAGAATAAAATCACTATTCATAATTTACTATTCATCAAAAATTATGTTGATTGTATTAGACACTAAATTTTGTACTGAACATAATTTTAGAAGACTATTTTTTGAAAATCATTACACATTTTTAATTATTTAAGGTTTACATAAACATTTTTAAAATATACTATCTCAAAAATTAATAAAAAATATGCATATTATATTTATCCGGACATTTGAAAATTAATAAACTTCATCATAAGAAGAAATCAAAATATTTATTTAAAACAAAGGATTACACAAGGCAGTTACGGTCTCTTTACATAGCCCCTTATCACACTAGTGTAGGACCTAAGTGTAAGGTGTGCTAAGGTGAGAGAATCTGAGGGAGCCTCAGCCAACATCGCACGAGTAGTAATTTCTATCAGTTTGAAATTCTCACGAAGGCGATTCTGTTCTAGATTCACATGATGAAGTTCGGCTGGGTTTGGTCCAGAGCAAAGCCCAGTGTTGCTACCTTCTTCCCATGTTCCGTTAGATGGGCTTCGATTGGCCCGAGACTACTAGATGAGGCCATAAAATCTCCTTTCTATATTAATTAACCAAGATCACTTGTATTTAGACAAATCTCAACATTTAGTTTCCAACGGTCATATTGACCAACGGTTATATAATAGTCAAAACCCAACAGTCTCATTTTAATTATACTCATGTTATCAAATGAAACAGTTTTGTTGAGTATAAAAAAATTAAAATAACACAGAAAATTAAGAAACAAGAGTTATTCAAAATTACAGGTCGTTACAAATAGTATAATCATTCCAAGTGTTATGGGGATGGATCACCACTCACTTCAGAACATATACTATACAAAGTGGGGTACAGGTTCTTGGAGGTTCTTATAGGCCATCTGTTCTGGAATTTTCTAGAATTTCTCGTTTGTCGTTCAATGCCTATGATATGAAGGTGAGGGTGAGAATTTTTAAGGAATTTCATTTCTTTCCTTATGGAAATCTGCCAACAGGGCTGTTTGTTGATGATGGAACGACCAACCTGGAGTTAAGGGTATATATGCTAGCATGTAGAGATGATACATTGGCCACAAGGATTGACAGAGAGATTATATGCGAGGCCTATGCTCCAAAAAGATTTGCACGTCAATTAAAATGTTTGCAGAAAATTACCGTTTCCCCTCCAGTGCATGTCCGATTAGAACAACATCCAATGGATTGTCATCAACTATGGTAGCTGACATCTATGGAGAAGACTGGGGAAGTATTTGATCTACTAGTTGTGGAGGGGCGAGTCAATTGACTACTTGGTATGCCGAGAACTGAGTAGCATCATACCTTGAAGGGGTACTGAATCACCCGGTTCCTCGGGTGGGGAGAAAAAAGAGAACTGTCAGGATAGAAACCCTTCATCTGGATGGTGACTCTTCCTCACCCAGTGCCAATTCACTGGGTTCCTCACCCAAGGCTGATTCACTGGATTCCCAGGATGGGTTGACGAAGCACGACATGCTTCAATGCGGCCTCATGCCATATATAATCCTCCTTCCAAAGTCATGAGACCTACTCCATCGACTCCTGGTGAGTTATATCATTAAGGAAATGTAATAGCCACTAATTTATAGGGAAAAAAGTTTCATTTTATTATCCTTTATCTTTGATTGCATGAGCTGGGGAGAAGTTGATGTCCAAGATTATAGGACCCTCCTCAAAGACTTCTCGTTCACATGCTGAATATTTATGACCAGAGGCTGTCCAGACATGGCAGAGTTTATATTGCGATGCTAAAAACTCCTTAATGGACTTATGCGAAGGGCTACATATCCCTGGAGTATGGAATATTTGGGATTCTACTGATATCCATTTCAAGGATAACCCTGATGACCAACGATCTTTCATCAGAGAGCTAAAAATGCTCATTTATGCCACTGATGATCCCATTCCTATAACCAAGTGGGTGAAGGAAATGATGGATCATGGAACCACTGAGGGGATTGGTGCTTCAGTAGATGAGGAGTCGAACGATTACGTGGGTCCTAAAGAAGTACGTCTCTTTCCTTATTTTCATTGCAACATGATTTCAGTTAATGATTTGTTACTCAAGGGAATTACTTTATTCATCCATCATCTTGTAAAGAAAGGAACTACTAAGGTTACTTCACCATAGTATCGCCTCGGTGGAACTACCATCAGAGCTATTGAATCTCCTCGTGAGCCGGGCGAGGTATCTCTAGGGCGGGAAGCCATGGACAAGGAGTTAGAAAGGGATTTTCACTCTCCAATACCTGTATTTGGCGGTGACGATGTCAACACACCAAAAAAGTCAAAGAAACAAAGGACTCTAAGGAAGAATTACCTAGTTAAATGTATCATCAGTAGTGGTAAGTCCTCTTGATAGTCATGAATCCTAACTCATGAAAAGATTGTTCATATTTCTTGGGATTGCAGAGGCTTCCTCAGTTTCCACCTTAAAGGAGAGGACTGATCCTCCTCTGAGGACGATGGAGGGTGCTGGTGTACAGTTGGAAATTCATACTGACCTGGCTGCTCCTGAAGAAGAACCAGCGTCTCTTCCCAGTACTGCCCCCATTGCTGCTGCACCAAAATATTTGGCGTCCACTGCAACTAACTCCACATTTTTTTTCTGAAGAAGCTGTTCGGGGTCAGAGGCCGTAGGATGAGGGTCTCCAAGAAGACATATCAAATGCTCCCATTGGGGAGACTAACCAGGAATATGAGATATCACTGGATGAAATGAATAATCATGGCGTATCTTTTGATGAAATTTTAGATCATGTTAAATTACCATGTGATTTAGATGATATTGGATTTCAGTGTTATCCTTCATCCTGTTAAAAATTTCTTATTGATTCTCTGACCATGATTGGTTGAAATGTGCAGTTCCGTCTAAGAAAGGTACTGACATGTCAATGCATAAAGGGGGTAGAGAAAACCCTATTATTATAGAGACACCAGCTCATGTGGAGCTTAACCCGACAGAGTTTCCTGAAACACATCCTGAAAAACATGTTTAAGTTAAGAAATATGGGGAGGAGCCTTCTCATGCAACTGGTATACCATTGGGTAAGAGATAATAATATTTTTTGATGTACTTAATTTTCAAGATATCTTAATCAGCTTTTTTTATCCTTTGAAACTATCCAAGACTATCAATTGACTATTCAGGGCCGTCAATTTTAGTGGATAGATCTAGAGGTGAAGCCTCAACCTCATCTCCAACGGGATTAGAAACTGAAGTACCAATGGTCTGGGGGGATGGAGCAGAACAGATAATTTCTTTATGTTAATTAATCCCAGACTATATTCCCCCTGTGATAGTGATGTTGAATCAGACCCAGAGGTACGAAATTCCCTCCAATTCTCACGTCGAATGGCATGGAAGAATATATGGAAGATCATATCTAAAGTGCCGATTGAAGATCTGCCTTCAAATATCCTGCGACTGTCATCCCTGTTCATCATGCTTGGACTTGGTGGTTTTGGATATCAAATGATCCTAGTCACGGGGAAAAAATTCATCTTAATGAGGGATCATGAGAAAAAGTACCGTCATGATCTGACCATACTGAGGATGTTTACCAATATCATCGAATTTGAGGCTGCTGTGTCCCGAGATGAGGCTGATCATGCTGAAAAGTTGATGGAGCTGAAGCATAAGATCAAAGAGAAAGTTGTCCGGCAGATGCACCTTCAGCAATAGTTTGATTCTGTTATTGGGGAACATGACCAGCTTAACAATTCAGTGGAAGGAGTTCAAATGAATGGTATGAAATCCATTGTAGATGCCAAGAATGCACTCCATCAAGATGAAAGGATTGAAGCTGGTCGAGGGAATGAACCTCAAGTGGCTGCTGATGAATCTCAGGTTGCCGTAAATAAAATGACGAGTTATGTTGAAAGCCTCTTGTAATTTTTGAAAAAGATAAGAGACTCCCGTCTTTGGATTTCCATATAACTCTTGAGCATCAATGAAAAAAACTTTCATCTTCAATCATTTGTGCCTGCATTCTCTTCCTACCTGCTTTAAATTTTTACCTAAGCCAATGGGCCTAGTAGGTATAGTTTGATTTTTTCTAGTGTGATACAAACAACCCCACAAACATTGCATCTTTTAATTTATCAATATTACCTAAATCATACAAAATGTTTGTTTAGTGATCTAGGACCTAACCTTTACTCAGATTTCCCTTTTACAAGTTCCCAATTTATTGAGTACCCTGTCTTTTGATACCAGTTTGAAGTCATGCATGATGGACATAAAAAAGCTACTATTTAAGGCCGAATAGCATTGACCGAATAGATAAACATTTACTCAATTCCTTGATAATTTGCTTGAAAAAATATTATCTCAATCAAGTATGTGGGAAAACTTGTAAACCATGAACTATGAAATTTTGAATCTGAGGGATGATATGAAAAAAGGGCTAAAAGTCAATAGATGGAGTATTTTCTAAGGGTGAAGTTACCACTATTTAACAAACCAGTTAGGGAGTTGAATTATGCATGGACACTTAAGGGCATTGGATGCATAGTCAAATAATAGAATCTTTTGTCTGACAGGTCCATTATATAGACTAATTATGCAAGGCCACCTAGGGGGACATGCTACATAGTCAGGCAAAAGAACTATTAGAAATTTTATTTTTCTATTTGTAAAAGCTAGTGAAAGTTTATGGAGATTTAAATTTTCCAAAGAATAGAGTCTATTGTATGGAGAGATGTGCGTGAATATGGAGAGGATATTTTCAATCAAGATTGTCAAAGAATTGGATGAATGTCACTCCTGTGAATGTTTGACCCAAACGTAGGGAAGGGAAATATAAATCATAGACTTAAATAAATTTAGATCACGAAAAAGAGTACGGGAAAAATATGTTATGGATGGCTATTTTTGCAGATCCCTACATATTGTTGTTTTGAAAAATAAGGGAAAAAAGGTTTTTCTCCCATGAATGAAGTTACCACTATTTGACAAACCTGTTAGGGGGTAAGGGCAATGGCTAGTCAAGTAATATTATCCTTTGGATGAAAGGTCTGTTGTGTAAACAACTTATTCAAGGACACCTAGGGGAACATGCTGCATAGTCAGGGAAATGCATTCTCAGGTATCAGACATTTTGTGACAAGAAGTCAAGAAAAGGGTTATAGAGATCTGGAAGTATTTAAGGTTAGGAGTTTGACATATCAAACTAGGTATTGTTCAATGCATGATGGAGATACACTGACCAATGCTAACCATAATGATGTTGTGGCTGGGTCCTGAATTGAGATGCTGGACTTCACTACATATCCCATAAGCATGGGAATCAAGCCATACATAGTTCTTGAAATACAGTTTAACGTCATGTGGGATGATAGTGTATGTGATCTTACTTTAGGTTCATATAGATCAGATCATAATGAGGAATACACATTTTGTGTTTTATAAACCTCGTGTAAACGAAGACTAGGGTTTTAATACCACATTCATGTTTTCACAGGGGGAATTTTCAGGTAAGGGACTGAAAGTGGAATTTGGGGTTTGTCCTAACAACTTGGGGCTAGATTCGAGGGATAATCTAACATTCCAATGAATCCCATAAGGATGGTAATGAACCAATATGTATTTCTTGAAATACCCTATGTACAGATTTGGTTCGTACAAGTAAAGGTTGAAAGAGGACTTTAGTGAAATGATGGTTTGACCCAATATTAAAGGTTCGGGAATTTCCATGTATGCACATAGTCCTTGGAATATAACGTGTTTGGAGATTAATGTCAATAATTATTACCTCTCAGGTGAGGGTGTCAAAGACTCTGGTTGTTTATTCTCATACAGGACAAAAGTACGAATAGTTTAGGGTCATATGCATGGATCAGTGCTGCATAGTTTAACGTCAACTAGCTAAGACGTATTGCAATGTAGTTTAATGTTTTGATGTGTGGAAAGTGGGGGACTACATAGATTAATATCATATAGTAAGGATGATGGTGAACCAATGTGAAGATATTGGTTTTGGGCTTGAACCTCAGGAGGTTACCTATGTATCTAGCCTAGAAGGAAAGGATCAAAGTCTGTGTTTTTCAATTGAAAATGAATTGGTGATTGAGTACTTGAGGACAATGACCTAAAAATGGTGTTGGGACTTACACATGGTTAACGGCCCAGAGAGGGTGTTATGATTGAAGTTTACTCTAATCTCGCATTAGTCATACATGGTGTTATAAACAAGAGACAACAACAAACCTAACAATACATAGTTTAACCTCATGTAGGACATATAAGGGACTATGCAGCTTAATGTCTCGTAGTAAAGACTAAAGGGACAATGCAGTTTAAAGTCTAACAGTAAGGACTAATGGGTGTATTTGTGTAACTCAAAATAATTTTTCAGAAATTTGGTATTGGTTGGAGTCATGATGAGTTCTACATCCATTGATATTAAAGAATAATATCCATTGGAGTAGACCTTATGTAACGAGTATGGTCCTAACCACATTGACTCAAGCTTTGGAGGTTTCTTTCCCAGTATCATTAGAGTTCTGAGGAACAGTACCAATTCTCGTTCAATGAATAAATGAAGACAATATTTTTTATTGAAAGCTCATGTTATTCGATTCTGATATACTTCCAAGTGGTGCAGAGTGCACAATCTTTTTTATCATCTAATCATTCCAATTCATCCAATTGCTTTTGAGATTGTTCATCTGTAGATGAATGATAAAAAATTTATATTCTGAGTGAAGGTAGTTGATCCTCAATGGGGAAGACTGCTTCTATTCCATATACCAATGAATTTGGAGTTTACCGTGTAGTAGTGCGGGTGGTGGTCTGATAAGCCCATAAAGCATGAAATTTTTTATCAGGACATGGTTTCTTATCTTTATCCCCCATCTTTTGAAGTATATTTTAAAGAATCTTATTGAAGTCTTCTATTTGGCCATTGGATGTTGCATGATACTGAGATGAATGGATGGCTTTGATGTTGCATTCATGATACAACTTCATTACCTCGGATGAACAGATGTTGGTTCCATTTTCTGTCAATATGGTATGAGGGACACCAAATCTGGTAATGAGGTTAGACTTGATGAAGTTAACAATTGTTTTAAAACTAACTTCATTGAGAGGTATTCCCTCTGCCCATTTCGAAAAGATGTCAGCAGCATTAAGAATATACTTAAACTGCTTAGATGTAGCTGAAGAGTAAGGTCCTACTTCATCCATTCCCCATGTGGAAAATTGCCAAGAGTATTTTACTGTATCGATCAACTATGGTGGTTGAGGAATGAAATTGTCTTATACAAGGAAAGAATGAAACTTCTTAGTGAAATCAACATAATCTTGTATCATTGAAGTCCAGAAGTATCCATGTCTTTGTATTTGATCAGACAATCTATGTCTAGACTAGTGGGCACCACTGACTCCTGCATGTACTTCATTAATGACAACCATTATCTCTTCACTATCAATACATATGAAGAGAATTCCATCAAAACCTCACTTTTAGAAAAAAATTTCTAGCTGATCTGGGCTATCATAAAGAGTAAAATTGACCACACGTCGCCAGACTTGTTTTTTCCCGACTCTATCAGGTGGGAATGTTCCATTTTGAAGGTATTCCCTAATAGCTATCATACATCCTAAAATATGACCATATGGTTCAGAAATTAGAATAATTTCATTGATTTTATCTATTATGATTTGAACATAAGGTGAAACTATACGACGGTTGGAAATACCGATGATTTTTTCGTCCCGATTTAGATCTTCCAGAGCTGTGGCTACATTACCCAGTACATCAACATGAGCATTTTGTGATCACGAGACCTAAGAAAATTTCGGTTCCGAAGGAAATTCTGCCATTAACTCTCTAGAGTAATCATACAAAGGGATTAACTCTTCTTTTCTGATGGCATAGTCCCCATTGACTTGTTTAATTACCAAGTCTGAGTCACCTTTAACCTTTAAGTGATTCAGCTGTGCCTGAAGCGCCAACTCCAATACTACAATGAGAGCTTGATATTCTACTTCATTTTTATACCACCTTCAAACAATAAGAAGGAATAGGGTAGAACTACCATTTCTGGGGAAATAAGTACAATTCCATTCCCAACCTTGTTGAATTTATTATCTTCCATTTTCTTCCCTGTTGGACTTATGGAATCACTATCAAAGTACATTTCACATTTTTGAATATTATCTTGAATAGAGAAGACTTCCTCATCAGTAAGTTCAATATCTAATGATGTATCTTATACTGAAGGGTGTTCAGCATGGAAATCAGCCTGATCTTGGCCCTTTATTGCCTTTTGAGACACTTTCTGGTTATCAAACTACTGCAAAATAACTACCCACCTTTCCAGACGTCCTATAACTACTGGACGACTAAGGATAAATTTGAGCGGGTTATTGTGTGATAAGAATTGGACCTCATGATGTATCAGGTAGTGTCTCAATTTTTGTATTGGAAAGATTAATGCTAGGAAGCACTTTTCAATACTAGAATATTGATTTTCTTCCTCAATCATAGTCTGACTAAGATAGTAATGGTTGTTTTCTTTCCCAACCTCATTGTTTTGGGCAAGGAAGGAACCCAATGATCACTCTAAAGCTGTCACATAAAGAATAAGTGGTCTTAATTCACAGGTGGAATTAATACCAGTGGAATTAAGAGATATTTCACAAGAATATTTAATGCTTCTTGACATTATTCAGTCCACTGGTACGTAACTCCCTTCTTTATAAATTTTGTGAAGGGTAAACATTTGTCGGCCATATTGGCAGTGAAATGCCGAATATAGGCCAAGTCTCTTTGAATTCCTCTCAATTCCATCAAATTTCTAGGAGGTGACCTACCAAGGACTGATTTTTTCTTCTCAAGATCAACTTTGATACCACGAAGGTGTACAACAATGCTGAGAAATTTTCCTGAGGTTACCCCAAAAGCACATTTCAAGGAGTTCATCTTCAAATTGTGTTGTCGATGTTTTTGGAATATAATTTCCAAATCAGAAAAGTGATATGAAAGTTGTATGGATTTAACCACCAAATCATCCACATAACATTCAACAAATTTCCCTAAAAAGGATTTGAAGATACGGTGCATGTCACGTTGATATGTTGCACCTACATTCTTCAGGCCAAAGGGAATTACTCGAGAGCGAAACACACCTTGAGGGGATCTGAAGGCTCTAGATTCTTCAACTTCTGGTGCCATTTGGATTTGATTATAACTAGAATATCCATCCATGATGTAAAGTGCTTCATATCTAGCTATTACATCAATTAAGAGTTCTGTGATCGGAACTGGATAATCATCCTTGGGAAATTGATAATTAAGATCTCTAAAATCAATGAAAACTATAATTTATCCATTTCTCTATTTCACAGGGACAATATTTTCCAGCCACATGGGATATTGAACTTCTCTGATGATGTTATCCTTGATAAGAATATCCACTTCAGCATCAATTTGGAGGCATATTTTGGTGTGTTCTTCTTGAGGCTTTCTTGAATCCTCGATGTTCTTCTGGAAAACCAAAATGATGAGTACTAGCATCAAGATCATTCCTTGGAATTTCTACATTATTCCAAGAAAATATATCTCGATTTTTAAAAAAAATGAAATATACATTTCTTGCTCTTCAAGAGTCATGGACGCACTAACTAAAGTGGGGCATGGATCTTCTTTTGTACCCATATTTATTTCTCTATGTTCATCCACATTAGTAGAGATACCTTCTTCAAATGATGGAGGAGCATCCCTGAGATCCTCATTTCCTTCTTTAATATATTTTACTAGCTTTGTTTCTACTTGCATAGTAGATGATGAAGCAAAATTTCCATGATCAGGAGAGAAGTTAAAATTTGAACATCTTGTATAAGAGGATACAATTTCTGACTATATTGATGATGAAGGGTCTTCCTTGGGTAATAAAGAGAAGATTATCGATTGAGAATCGTCATCATTGTTCATCTCGAGAATTGCTATAACTTCTTTTGGCCTGGTTAATGAAGTATAGAATTGCTAGATTTCAACGGATGAAATGAAGACATCTCCATTTGAGCATTCATCATTTCCTGGTGAATCAACAATTTCAACCATGATGTCTGGCTTAGTTTCCATAATTGACTTTATGGATGTTTCTATAAGAATATTTGGATTTGGGTCTATCTTGTCAATTTGAGTGATAGGAAACACATAATCTGTACTCACATGTATGAATGGGTTTACTGGACTCTTTTCCAATCCATATGGAGCACTAATTTTGGTATCCTCCTTTCACGTAGATATCTCCTTTCCCTCCATGTGATATAATTCCACCTCAATGTATTGAGATTCACCTGTTTTAAATGGGGTTTTATCACCATACAATGTCCCAATTTTACCATTGAAATAATATTTGAGACATTGATGGTATAATGAAGGTATATCCACATGTTGATGTAGCCAAGGTCTTTCAATCAAAATGATGAAGGTAGTGTCATGATGAACAACCATGAAATCTGAATTGGATACAAGGTCTCCAAAATGAGTTCTGTGTGTAATCTCACCCAGAGGTTCTTGTTCATTTTTATCATACCCTTACAACATCAAAGTAGAAGGAGATCAATCATATTCGTTGAGGCCTAATAGATGAAGTGTACGAATATGGATGAGGTCGACTCATGAACCATTATCAATGAAAGCTCGTCAGATCTCTACATCATTGACCTTGCCAGATAAATACAAAGTTCTAATATTTCCATGAACAATATCATCTTCATATTCATCTGTAAAAGATATCACTGCAGGGAATTCTACAGGATCATTCCCTATATTATAGACTTCAGCCGCAACAATTTCAGTTTCGAATTCCGGAGGACTTGGCAATGCCTCAATGAATGCCTCCTGAAGATCCTTTGATAGATTCAAGGAATCCAGAATTGATAACATGGATGGTAATTGGGACAAATGTTTCAATACATCATACTTTTGGCCCAAAGGTCTGAGTTTCCCAATAGGAACATGTGGTTTCATAGGTGCCTTATAATTTTATGCTATGGAATTAGATGCATATTGTATTGGGGTAGGAGTTGGAAATACTCCTGGATTTGGAAGATTAGACCAACTAGGTATATTTATTTGCTGAAAGGAAGTAGGTGTATCCTCTAACCGATCCTCTAAAATAATTGTGCCAGGACTAAATCTTCCATGTGTGGAAGAACATTCTTGTTCTTGGTGAGCCTGCTAAAGTGCTTTTCCACGAGTTTCTACTACATATACAGTTCTAGAAGGGGTAGGATTGGAATAATGGATTCTGAAATATCCACGTCTTCCCCTGTATCCTAGACCTCTGGAAGTCCCTCTAATTCTTCTATTCGATACAGGGAACATAGGCTCATCAAGATAGATATTGTGATTAGCATACAGACCCGTTATGTGAATCATGTAAACAGAACCAAAGATCAACTCTTCATATGATGAAGATTCTACCTGATTAGCCATTTCAGGCTGTACCGTTTGGTGGGGTGGTGCTCGTGCTTTTAAAGATGACGACATTAAATCTTCCAGTTTCAAAGACAACATAGGATTTGACATGAGCTCATATTCTTCTAACTACTCTTCTTTCATTGAATTATGCCACCTCTTTTAGGATTTTCCTTCTAATGAAGGGTTTTTTTTTGAAATTCATAGCATAAGACACAATTGTTTGGTCCAATTTTGTTCATAAAATGTCATGATTTCAGTTGATCATTTTCCTGACCATCCAATCATCATATTTCTACACATTTTTACATTTGACTTCATGCCACTCGCCTTCCTCCTCTGGATCTATAGCAGTAACACATGCTACCTGGGCTGAAGAACCTTTCAGTTTTACTTGTCCTGAGTCCACCATCTTTTGCAGAAGGTCTTTGAAGACAAAACACTAATGAATGGGATCCCCCAACATCTGATGAAATGGAAAATAGTTGTGAAGGTCTTCATCTCTTTCCTTGTTCGACCATTTAGGCCTTGGCAATGGAACCAAATTATTTTTCAAAGCGTAAATGAAGTAACCAAGAACTTGTTCATTTCGAAAAGAATAAACTTTGTTCTTTAAATCCTCAAATTATTTCCATATTTGACCACTTTGATCATATTGATGAGGGGACCTCTATTATTGATGTTCAGGAGGTGTCTCCCTTCGATAAAATGAATTTTCTGAAGTGGAAGTAGGTACAGGTTCTTGTTTAAGTGTGTCTCTAGAAAGCTCTGCTCTTCCCATTCTCCTTCCTGGAGCTAATGGAATTACACGAGTTTTTGCCTTAGACTCTATAAGAGAATCTTCGATCTATTGAGTGATTGAAGTAAGGTCTCAAAACCCTCTTATGTATTTCACATGAACCAACGGGGTGTGTAATTCATCACACAAATTTTCGACAATAGATTGGCAACAAATCTTCTTGAGGGAGTGCTGATCTTAAGAAATATGTTAATCCCTTCCATCGAGAAATGAAATCTAAAACTCTTTCATTTTCCATTTGCTTACAATTTGTAAGATAAAAAACTGTCGTCTTTGGTAATGTTTAGCTAAATTGACGAAGGAATCATTAATAGATATCATCCCACCCGGTAATTGATCGAGACTGCAAACTTGTATACGAGTCAAAAGAAGGCCCTTGTAATGATTGCACAAAACATCAAAGCATAACTACTTCTTGTTGTTGAGGAGTTCCCTCATAGGATCACAATGAGAAATGAAATGTGTTAAGTATTGTTCTGGGACTCCCAAACCATTAAATCTTGGGAATGTGTTATTCAAAAAATTTGACGAGGGTGGAATTGCATCAACCCATTCAGGGTAAGCTTTCCTTTCCACTTGAACATGTGCACGTTTTTCCTCCATATCTTCAAACCGAGCTGTTAATGAATCAATGGTAGATATTAAATTTTGAGAAACATCTGGTTTGGCTTGGACCTGAGCAGGTACAATAACTAGAGTCTGGACAGGTGTGGTGACTAGTACTACAACTGATGGTAGCACTACCAGTTGTTGTTGTGCATGACCCATAGGATTGGACCTATGATGGTGTACCTGTAAAGGAGGATATTCTGGATCCAACCTAGTAACTACAACGAATTCCCTTGATTGATTGACTCTAGCACGCTTAGGAGGAAGACTACCTTAAAGTAATTCTGCATTCAACCTCTTTAACCCCTTCATTTCTTCCTCTTGTTGTGTGACCCTTTTCTTTAATGAGAGTGATTGAATTTCTCCAGGGGTAGGGTGGGATGTAACTTGCCTTTTTTTCCTTTTCCTTGGCATTTTCCTTTCTAGAGAATTATAACACCCCAAGATTTCATAGTGTGTTATTTCTTCTAAATAATACAATAACTTTCACTACACGCAACACCGAGTTCAAGGACACCATGAATTACCAAACAAGCCGTTCAAAAGAGTTTATGAATAGTATTAACTAAATTTTAAACTTTATATAATCCTTATAATTTCAGAATCCATATTATGAGTTTCTTAGACATAATGTAATAACAGATTCATTTTCAGTATTGCACTTTTATCAACTTTTAATAGTGAAACCTTTTTAAATACAATATTTTAAACTTTTTGACTAAATGGGGACATCAAAAAATTTAAAACGAAACATCCCAATATTCCACGGTACGCTTTCCTTTTAATATTACAGTAGCGTGTGTTGTACGCAACTTCGAGTTCTAACACACACCACAACCAATCAAACTAGTCGTTATGAATAGTAATACCTACTTTTGGAAATTATATATATTTTATATTTCAAAATGGACTTCATTTTTGGATTCGGAGTATTGAATTTATCCTAAGGTGAAATTTTGGTAATTTTCGGATAACTTTCATATTTTGATGAATAGTGAAAATTACTAAATTTTAATTAAAAAAAACTTCTTTTAATAAAAATACTTAATAGTGATAAATTATGAATTTGAGTGGTTTTAAAGTATATTTAGAATATATTTTTACCATTTAATATAATTTTGTTCATTGGACATAATTTTACAATTATACCGGACATAAACAGGTGCCAATCTTTTGATAGTTATTATCTCTTAAAAACACGCTTTGTGTTTTGACAGACGGAATGAATTTTAAATTAATTTCTGCCACTTCAGTGTTTTGAATTTAGAAAAATGGATTCCATATTTGGAATAATGATGTTCAAATTGTGTAAATAGGTAAATTTTATTTTTAGACATTTTGAATAATTACTGCGGTAAATATTTTATTTTATTTACCATGGTTAAGGGTAAATCCGGTAAATAAGGGTTAACAAATAATATTATAATAATACTAAATTACCCTAAAACGTGTCCTAGCCTTATTGGTTGATACATGTTCGACCATAGGAATCTTTGGGTCGATTTTGGGACCCCATGGTGCCACTTGTAGGTGATAGGGACACTTTATTTTCAGTAAGTTAAAATGAATACAAAAATGACACAAGCATATATCTTATAGAAAAACAATTTTTACATAGGGTTATATATGTATGATTTTAGATTATAAATATTAATTAGAAAGACAAAATGAGTTTCTACATAATGATATTTTATTTATAATTTTTAGACGTTAAATAATTTAATTTATGTATGACACAATGATGATGAATTAATTACTATAACAGTGAAAAAATAAAATAATTGATATTATAAATACCCAAATAAATATAATATGAAACTTTTAATGAATTAAACTAATTTTATAGGATAATATAATATACTAGTATTGATTTAATTGACTTTTTTCGAAGTAATAAATCTGTTATGAGTTTCACAAAAATCAACTATTGAATAGTGTCAAAATTGACATAAAAGAGTTCTTAAAACAAATATTATATTATTAATTGATATTAAATTCCTAAAAATCTAAGGTTCGGCCAAGAGACTTATATCATGATAGGTTAATCATTAATGGACCACTTGGGGGTCGCTTGTATGTATATAGTATGTTTATTAACCATATTATATAAAAATAACAAGAGACATTGTAAAAGTGAAACTAATTAACTTAGAGTTAATACATAAAGAAAAGGTTAATATAAGTACCCAAACCTATATAAATTATATTGGTTGAGTTGTTTTCGACCCATCCCCACCTTATCATTTAAATAATAAACTTTTGAGCCATTATAAACCGAATATGAATTCATTATAAACTAATATTTCTAGATTTTCCAAAGGTGCCCCTCACCCCTCTTATAAAAGGGAACTCCTCCTTCACATTTCTTCACACTTTCAAAACCTTTTGGTTCGAAAAAACTCGGCCCCAATACTCTCCCAACTTCCCTCACTACAACCTAGAGGCCTTAGTTTGATCAGAAAGCCAACCTAAGGAGCCCTTTTGATCAAATCAAAAGGAAGAACCGAAGAAGAGGTAATGATTTCACCACCCTTTTCCAAGTTCTTTTCTTATTCCACTTCTTCTTCCTTTGTTATTACCATTCTAAAATAATAACTACAGTATCATATATATAATATGATGTTATTATAAATATGGTACAAAAATATTCAGTATTCTATCCACCCTTTGAATAACATGTCACCATACGTGCGTACGTACGGCTTACCGTCTCCACATCGTGGTGTAATTGTTATTCAATATATTATTATTTGGATGGGTATAATAATGATATGTAACTCATGTAAATAATAAATATAACATGTTAATGATTCTGTATATATGATATAACAACCATTTATATATTATTTCAAAAGAATGATATTGTCGCTTGTGCGTACGTACGGACTACCGTCTCCACGAACGCAATGAGATTCATTCTCCATCGTATCCATTCAAGTATAATTATCATTTGATGATTTAAAAATGATGTTTATGGACTTGATATCATTCTGGATATGAATAATATACAACCTATCCATTACAAACATGGATTACGTAGCAAAACATATAAAAGAAAACAAGTAAGTTAACACCCGAAACAACGATAATACTAAGATATTATTATCAAATCAATATTAAAAGATCATATATGATATCATATTAATGTATATGATTCTTGTATAATTTAATAACAATTATTTCACCATTATACAGGAGGTTAACCTACCCCAACCAAGGAAAAGTACAAGGTAAGGGGTTTTCATCTCACTCCTAATTCCCATGAGATTCATGCCATATTGCCACCATCACCTTTTGTGTGGTGTATGTACTGCCCATAATTATATTCTTTGTGTAATAGACTCTAATTTATGTGTATATACATATTCATTGTATGATACCTCTTTCATGGGTTGTATGTTTCATAAGTTACCAAATTGGTAAGGGTTATTTCACAATCTCTTCATTATCCGAGGTTGTTTATGCGTAATAATCTATTGGGATCTCTTTATCATCCACATCCATGTTTCTTCAAAATGTATTTCATAACATTTTTAATATTTACAAGAATATGGGTTAAATTAATTTATACCCCTGTTTGACTTTTTATAAGTGGTTTATAAAGGAATCTTTCCGTCGTTTTCCAAACAAAGTGCTTTTTAACCTTTTCGACAGAATTAAGGTAAGAATGTTTTTTTAACTTATACGGCGGGTGTGGTTACTTTCAGCCATTATAAAATCGTCGAAGATTACCTTGAATTATTATCAGAATATTTTCAAATTGAATGTATTATTTTATAATTATTTTACTTTTAAAGTTATTTCAAAGAAAAAGAGAGATATTTCTCTAAAATAGTCTGGATTTCATCTATGTCAACATCCTTTGATGGATTTTAAGCTTATTTGAAGTTGATTTATTATGATACAAAACATCCATATTTTATTGAAGGTTTTGTGATATCTTTGACTGTGGATAAGTTATTCTTATGTCACTCATGGTTTTTGATTAATTTATTGACATTTCATAAGTTATTTTTAATCCAAATGTTTATGTTATATTTTAACCTTTCATTCAGATGAATGTGTTAGACAATTATGTTTCGGTTTGGGGACCGGTAAAAGTAAGCCCTCCGGTTTGGTCTTCGGTTATTAGAGGAACTCCAGTTTGGTCTCCGGTTATTAGAGGAACTCCGGGATGGTGTCTGGTTATTAGAGGCACTCCGGGTTGGTGTCCGGTTATTAGAGTTACTCCGGGTTGGGTTCCAGTTACAGTTATCCCCTAGGTCTTGGGACGAGGCCTTGACAAAGAAATTAAAGTTCAGCATTATGCATTCCAACATTATGAAAGTGGTTATTGATATTTCATGTGATTATTCGATTAGTAGAATACCCATGTGAATAAGTAAATGGCATTATTTCATTTTACTTTTTCCATACTATGTTGAAGTTCAAGTTTAAAAGGCTTTTGTTTTAGTTATGCATTTCCTTAAATGTTTATGCTTATTTTTGAATGTTCCGCTATATAGTTATCCTTTCTGGGCATTTGAGCTCACCCCTTTTCTATGTTTTATTTTTCCCAGGAAGTGAAGATGTAAATTATGAATGACCTGCAGGGATATTATGTGGGGATATGAGTGTGGATTATGGAGACAATATGTTTTTGTAGTAGTTTTTCATTTTATGATGTAATGTAAGACATATGAATATATCTAGTGTTTCCAAGGCTACTAAACCAATCGGTCTTTAGAGATTTGATCTTTCTTGTGATCATGACAATGTTATGTAATAATGCACCGACTCTGGGTAACTAGGGTCGGGGAATTACAAGTATGGAAAGGCATTTCTCAAAGGAATATCTTACCTTTAGGCAGCCCTCCGGCCTCTGGTACACACACCTTCTTCATTTATTTCTATGTGTGTAGCCTCTTGAATAGGAACTTCTTCATTTGATTCCTCTGAGTGAACATCATGTTCTAGGGGATTAGTGACAACGACATTGATGACATTTATCGATGCCTAATGCATTTCATCCCATATATCAGCATTCCTGCAATAAGGTCTTTTTCCATGTCCATTATAAGACATTTCCTTTTGTTTGAGTTGATCCCTCAGGAACTTCATGATGAACCTTAATTTGGAGGGAATCTCCTTATAATTCGACTCTGCATTCTTCTTGTGGATTCTTCCCTAACTGAGAGAAAACTGACTTTCGCTGAGGAAGAGATTGTGGATTTGAAAAAGTCCCCAGTCCGATTAACTGGGCCTATTTCTGCTTTCCTTGCTCAACTCCTTGAATCCCATCTTTTGATCCCAAGGGATGAGATAAAAGAGTCCCCGGTCTGACAAGATTAAGTGGTTCTTGAATTGCTATATCTGAGACTTTCTTAAAAGCTCTCCTGATTTTGCGGATCTTAGTCCGAAAATTGGCTGGATGCATTATCTGACATCCACTCAAATCACTTGTATTAAATGACCATTGAATGATTTCTGACACCTCTTTCACCTGATGACTCACATGATCTAAACGAGAAGCATGTTCGATATTCTCATTTTCATGATGCAAGATTAATTCGACAACTTGTTCTCGGTATGCCTGTCTTTGGGAAGAACTAGTTGAGGCCTATTCCTGAGCATGCCTTTGATTACAAACAAAACCAATTGGATATGGGTGGCCATGGGCAATAAAATTTCATGAGACCACATTTGGTGGGCTTTGTTGACTAGAGAGTACAGTGAAATGTAGTGCTCCATGAACACCCCATCCCCTGATATGAATACCAGATGGGGAAATGGTAATTAACTGGCATAACCTTATTAGTGCACCAATGCATGCCCCCTGAAGGGATCTCTGCTGCATTTCAACCTTTGGATATCGGGAAATTGAGAGAGATGCTAAATAAATTTGGTGTTGTAACCCTTCTATTATCTTAACCTCATTTTCATATTCATCATAAGATAATATTATTACTTTTAAGTGACAAAGTGTTTTCCACATGTTGAAACGAATATCGTGAATACAATATTCCGTCAATATTTCTGGAATATGGTACTAAGAGTCAGCCAAAGGCCAAAACATGACTGGTGCATCACCTTTTGCTAGTTGTTTTCTCATATTCACCACTTCCTCCTTATCATTCGATGCAGATTCTTCTACTTGATTAGTCTTAAGCTGGTGCTTCTTTGTTGATTCATCAGTTTCAACAATATTGATAAAGAATTCATTTATCAAATTAAGAAGATTCATGACCCAGGGGTGGTTCGGATAATGGCCTACACCCCGAGCTATCTTCTGGTTAATACAGTATTTCACCTGCTAGTGGTAAAGCATCAGGCATGAATTGCTTCACATTTTCAAGTTCCTCAAGATAAGATGGATTTCTAATAACTTCATTGTCCATTGATGAATTTTCCAGGAAATGTGAATTACTACTACGGACAGGACTTTCGTAGCTAAATTCATCGTCATGGGGAGGACCACAATGGTCGGTTACAGCAAAAGATGAAACCATTTTCTCATTGATCTTCTGGCCACACATAGGGTTATCATGGCTCTCATCTAAATATGATACTTCGAGAATGACCGAACTATCATGAAGAAAGGATTCATGAGTATGTGTTTGATGAAGACCTTCGTAATTATTGTTGTTATTTGTAAAATTTGAAAATGAATGATTAGAATCTTGAGTTGCAGTAGATAATTGTCTGAGGTCTTCAAGAACTCCATCATCGAGTAAGGCCTTATTACAGATTGGCTCTTGATTTCTCGATTGTGAAGGATGGGTCTTTTTCTTAGATGCCTTCTTACTCACATTGGAAACAACTTGTTGATGAATGTGCTTATTATGGGCTGGTGTATATGACTTCTCAGGAGAAATGGTCATGTTAGGCTGATTATCTCCATTCAAATCAGAAGTATGTGCCTGACTTGATTGTCTGTATGACATGGGGGAGTATGCCCCGCAACCCTCCTGGACTGGGAAAGTGGTGTGTATCTATTTCGGAGTGATATGTTGATGATTCACTCCACTAATAGGGATATATATATGATTCCTTCCCAGTGATGCTGCTGAAGTTGTTATAATATTCTTGAGAGGAATCCAGAATATGTGCAGAGATTTTCTTCTGCTCATTCATCATTTTCATAATGTGCTTGGTAACTTCAGCTACCAGAGCAGGAATATATGTCCATTCTGTGCTTGGAGTAGGTGAGTATTCTTGATCCTGTCCTCCTTTTCCTGTTAATGAATTCTGACAGTATTCATGTTTGGGGGTATAAAATTGTGTATGCCTCCTGCATGTCATTGGAGCTTTCCAATTGACATCTCTGGGTGCTACAAAATGATCCTGTCGGTTATCCTGATTTAATTGAAGGTGTATGTGCTTGCGGATTGTTTCCCGACACATTTTGTTGGCGAGTTTCTTTGGTTGTAGTAAGATGAGCCTATTGACTAGCTGATTAATTATAAACATGTGTATATGGCTGCCTATAATTCTCTGTCGGAATTGCTGGGCAGGATTGGCATGTTACTGTCAGACGAGTCTAATGAGCAGTAACATCAGGACAGATGGTTGTATATGAATGCTTGTTGTTTTCCATCAAGTTGGCTTGTTGGACTTCTCCGGAGGGGCAAAAAGTAAGAACCTGCTCCCGGTTGACTGGATTTCGACTCTGATGGTTCATCTTGCATGCTCAGGTTTGAGAAACCTAAGCTGATCCCCTAAAGGTGATACCCTCATCATGTTGAGGGTGTACTACAACACAAGTCTGTTGGCGATTGTTGTTGGGAGCCCTCGGGAAGGACTCTTTTCTTCTTGAATTAAGGCCTTGAGTGACCTTCTCATTCTCCTCCCCATAATATGGGCGTGAATGGTGATTTCATTTCGG
Source organism: Viscum album (assembly GCA_963277665.1). Lineage (NCBI taxonomy): Eukaryota > Viridiplantae > Streptophyta > Magnoliopsida > Santalales > Viscaceae > Viscum > Viscum album. Next base: position 795,157 of record CAUJRU010000149.1, on the reverse strand, counting down.
GGATAATGACCCGAAACATTTGGAGACGGTAGTTGGCACCACGGGCTTCTTGACCACAGGTTGTCGCTATCTGAAAAAATAGGGTGAGTTGTTAACTTGGAGGGATTTTCGAGCGGCCTCTAGAGTCAGAATGGTACCATGTTGAAGGTATTCCTTAACCAATGCATTTGAGACCTAGCATTGAAGACACTGAGTAGGTGATGTCATCCTCAGAGCATACATGGATCCCACAAGAGTAGTGGCTGAGGCATTCACTGGTGTGAATTTTAAAGATTCCATTTAAGTAATGCATAGAGATCTTGGAAAAGAGCTCCTATTTGATATAACAGACATAGTCAAGAAAAGTTTGGCCAGACTAAATCTTTTGGATGAGCACATATGTAATTCATTTCTTTGTTGGCCCTCACATTAAGTTAAATAGGGGCCTAACAAATAAGTAAAACATCATTTAACGTGGTTAAGGATTCACGTTAGGTTCACCATTTATTTGTTTCATCTTGAAATGAGGATGACCTTGTTTGTTTAAGGTTCAAAATTTCCAATCAGTTTCTAACGGGTTTATTCGTAGAACTGGACACATCCAATGATTCTATACCCATTTGGACCTACTTCCCAAATTTAGGTTCTTATTAGTTTTAGACCGGCGAGGCTTAAGAATTTTCATTGGTCAAGAGGATGGGAGGTCAGAATCATCACACCTTTTTGGGGGGATTTATTGCCTACTCCGGGACTTTCTTATAGATTTACATTATGTTAAAGAATCCTTATTAATTTACCAAGTATGAAAATGAGTATTTTTCCTTTATATTTTGCAATAAATGATTGATATGTATGTTATTTAGAGAATCATTTATATGTATTTGAGGTTATTCATCGATAGAGAATCATCCGTAGAGATTCTTAGTCAATGGTATCCTTCGACATATTATATAGAAATATCATGGTCATTATGAAAACCATACTAGTTTTAAAGACACTCATTGGAGCACTTGAAGTTTATTGTCATTTATAACGACATGGATAATTTTAGAGTTCGGATCGTACCCACAGATGGGCTACCTACGTATCCTTGTAAGAAAAGGAATCAGAACCCACATAGTCGAGTAAAGTAGTATGAAGTTTATGCATGATTAATGTCCCAAAGAGAGATGTCATCATTACTTTTACACTCTAAGCTCACATGAGTCATGCTCGATGTGAGAAACAAGAGGTATCAGTAAATTTGATGATTGTTCCATGAATGATGTTGTCATAAGAAATGATGTGGGGATTATGTATGTATGACGTCTTGAGTAAATGAAGATCATGAATTAGTTCTGGAATGAAGACCAAGAGTAGGGTCCATAAATGTATTTTTACTTTATGGAGATTTGGAATTTTAACTCTGGACTTATTTCTGAAAAGGAACCCAAAATTAAGAGGGACTTATGATTGGGTTTTATTCTTCAAAAGGATACCCAAATTAAAAGAAATTAAGACTGTGGCTTACTCCTGAGGAGGATTCCCAATTAAAGGGAACTTATAACCTTGGGCTTAATCCTGAGAAGGAGGCCCAAATTTAACGGAAATTATGATTGGGACTTACTCCTGAGAAGGAGTACCGTAGTTAAAGGACTTGAAACTTGGGGCTTACTCTTGAGAAGGAGGCCCAAAGTTAAAGGAAATTATGATTGAGACTTAGTTCTGAGATAGAGGCCCATTTTAAGAGGACTTGGGAATTAATCCTAAGGAGGATTCCCAGATTAAGGATCTTATCATATTAAAGATGAGTTTGAATGAAGGAAATATCTATGCTTAATGACATAAAATTATGTAAATCAAGAGGGTTTGAGAAATGTTCCACAGAATTCCATTCAGATAAGGAAGCCAAAAAAGGAACCATGCTGTAAATGGATTTGAAGAGGGATTTGAAGGCTAAATCTAGAAGAGGAGAGGTGGATTTGTGGAAAGGAAGTGAATTGGAAGGAGGCACACAAGTACTTTTCTTGTGTACAAGTATTGGTCATGCAAATATACTTGCACGACATGAGTTCACTTGGGCGGCGGAGAACCTATAGAGTAATAATTGGGTGAGACTTGGATCAAGCCCTTAGTATTATCCCTAGATGCTTCCAGAAGGGTGGCACAAAAGTTTCCTTGAGAGGACAAGGAGTCGTAGAAGTGCCTTCAATTCCTTTAAGGACTGGACAATTAGGCGTGTAATTATTGATGAGTTCTAATACTTAGTCCTTATTCTTCCTCTTTAGATCTACCATTCTATGTAATGAATTACCATAGAAGTGTTCAGAAGACTTTAGAAAGAGACTTGGGTGACCAGATCTTGCATCTGAGTTTTGGATTTTTTTCATCCATGAAATGGGGGACCCACAGGGTGTATTTATAGGCCACCTGAGGTTTGGGAAAAATTTCATTCAGGGCTCTCATGTGACTTGTGCGCCTCATATCTGGCGCGCAAGTGACATGCGTGCCCAAGGGTGGCGCGTAGATATACGTATGTGCCTTAATGCATTTGAAATATTTGATGAATCTTCCCTCTTCTTTGCTCGAGGTATTACCCTTAGTCAATATCTAGACACTGTGATGGAATGGAGCTTCAACAATGAGCAAGTATATTAATTATGAATAGGGAATATATCGTAGGTAAATGAAATGGATTTAAGAGGTATAATTTCATAAATGTTTTGGAGTTGTGTATGAATCAGGGTTGCGTGAAGGATATTTCTCTCATGCAAAACTGATCAGCCTGAGGTGGTGTTGCACCAGAATCTGTCAAGCATAGTCCAAGCCATTTTAGGGAGCACATGTGTTATGTCATGAATGTTTTATAACTTTTAAGGTAAAACGATTATTGTCTTGTGAGATTTCATGTAGGATAGTTTTTGTCACTCATGGTAGTCTCATTTCATCTCCCAAAGATCCTCCTCCAAAGTGGGGGAGAGGTTCCACTAATATTGATAATAGTTTCTTGATGGAATAGAACTCAACTGTGGAGTAGAATAAGGGAAAACACTTTTTATACCTCGAAAACATAGGATTTTCTAGAAAATGTCTATGGTTTGACATCACCTTATTAAATGAACTAGATGTTTGGAAGAATAATTTTCACACAACACTCTTATTTTTCACGCACATTCCTTTGGTGCATCGGGATTGACAACAGATCTGACGGGATTTGCCATTCCCTTCCACACATAGCTATTTGGTCATGTAAATGGAGGCTTTCCTCTCAAATTTTTTTTTCTATGCATTGGATTTCAACATAATTTCATACATTTGGGTATCAATGGATCTTAGCGTCTCCTTTGATGTACAAGTAATTAATTTGTTGAGCCACTTCATTGTGTGCATGCATTCAAGCAATCTTGTAACAATCTCCATGGATCTGAAATGTTCCTTCTAGTATGGATGCTTGTTAAGTTCATCCAAGATCGAAATTCGGGGTGTGGGACATGTTTTCAACACCAATAGGGATATCATGCTCTGAAACTCAGTAGGGAGATACCTTACATGGCCTATGAATGATATAGGTTCACAACTTGGGACACACTGTTGGGGATATAGAACTATATCAATAAATATTCCTCAAATAGGATTACTCATTCTATGACAAGGATTATATGGATCATTTAACCCTTATATGAACAAACCAATAGAATGTACCATATTTTTACTCAACTAAAACATAGGAAATTAGGGCCCAAATTACCCTAGAAGGAGTACATGACATTAAAAAGAAATGCACATTATATACCTATAATCATGGAACTTATGATTTATATTTTTTATGTGTTTCATCCTATGATCATATACTCTAGCTATTCCAATATACAATGGTTATACCTGTGTAAATTGGATATGATAGTGTACACTGTGTGTCACTAAATATCATGGACATTCCTCTATAACTAATAGTGTTGTTATACCCAAGACATGTATATTACAATATACACACGGGTACATTCCAGGTCATAAGATTTAGGTCATTTAGCATGTGTATAGGTCACCTAGTATGTGATATTTATCTATGTGGGTAAATCATCCCACAATGGAGGGGGTCCAAACTGCGTGTTTTCTTATAAACAATACACCATCAATATCAGGATTTTTCAAACACCCCAGATTACTTGTGAATCTCTTCCCACCACACCACAACATCTGATTCTACCACGGATTCCACTAAAAATATAAAATATGTGTAGACCAATCCTTCCACATAATCAATTCTAGGATTTTGGCCACCCATTGATTGTGAAATTTCACACTCTAACCATCTTGAAGAACCACATGATCCATATCATGGAATCTCCATCACCTATACCATAATCATATTATTGAAATCAAAATCAAACTACAATCATGATTGAAATTCGGAATATAAACACTAATGATAATTCGTTTTGACAAGGATCTATCACTTGACAATATTTTATTGGAATTAGTCGAACTATTGGTAAAAAATATATATCAACGATGAACATTCAAAGAATGAGGGGAGTAAAATAAAAAAACATAAAAGGTAGGAAAATAAATTATTTCATTATTTGGGATGACCTCTTTCAATTCATATAGAAATGGATGAATGCAGATGAAATTTCATGAATCAATGAACAAGTTAATTAATACCTTATTCTAGTGAGAAAAAAACATACAATATAGAATCCAAAATTTATCCTCCAATTAACTATCTACAATTATTAATTTGTGTAAAAAAATGGGAGAATAATAAAATTGTATTTTTTAACAAAATAAACACCCTTGATATATATTTTATTGATCATTGGGGAATATTGATTCTATTTCATTATTTTGGGTGAGATCCAAGAACTCTATAAATGATGAAAATCTACATGGAGAACCAATCATAGAACTACAATACCATTATCTTCCACAAAATCTATTCTCTAAAATCCTCTCTAATATCTAGAATTGGGTGGATAACCATAATATATGTAAATATATGTGATTAAATATATGAAAATTTGGACATGAACAATTAATTAATAGTAAATTATTTAACAATTTATTTTTCAATTATTCTCTTGATGAATTAAATTAAATAAAACACAAGAAGCATAAAATGATTATTTTGTGCATAGGGTAAAAACCGTATTGTAAATTTAATTTCTATCTTATTTATACCATTTGAAACATTATTTGGGGTGTATTCTATATTTATGAAAAATCTTTTTTTCAAGATATATTATATTTAATATTTTTAATACATCTACAGTAAGGATTAATCATCCCTGAAATCCCATATGATTTGGTTCCTAACATAAAATATATTTTTAAAATATTAAAAAGTGTTATTTAGAAAACATATATTGGTACATAAAATTAGAAAAGTATATGAAGATAAAAAAGTTGGTAGAACTAGAATCAAATAAGACATTATGTGTAAAATCCCATAATATTGTCCGTAAAAGTACTTTAGTTAAAATATAATTGTTTCACCATTAGAAATATAATATTATAAAATGTACCTGTACTACAAGATGAAACCCAAAAAAAATTAATATAAATATTTGATCATTAAATTTATCAAAAAAATACATACATTAGAACTGAAATTCATCATTTTCAGACATGGCCCATTGGTGTGATTTATAGTTTCATGAATTTCTTAGTGGTTCAAATCTTACACTGTGCATTGATCTATTAAGACACCAATATAGAGGTTTATCAATGGTCACTTTTTTAAAGGAAGAGTTAGAGATCCTTTGTTGTGATATAAATTTTGGGATTGCTGGAAGTTTTTTGAAACATTGACCAAAATTCCATTTCCATTGTTAAAAATTTTATAAAGAATAATACCAACTCAAACTGCAACAAAAAAACCACTGATGAAACTTTTTTTTGATTTTTCAAATAAGTCACTTTTTGGGTTAGTGAGAACCGAAAAATCAATGAGAACCATAGGTGGGTGGGATTTGGAACCACTTCCAAATCCAGACCCACCCAAAAGAGAAACCAGAAAACAACCAAATCCTCTCAAAACACATCAACACATAGAACCAACAAAAGAGCACTCTAAAATTTCAATTATAACCATGACCAACAACACAATCCAAAGAATCATGGAATCCATCAAACCCAACCAAATTGGGGTCATGCGTGATAGAGCATGATGCAATAGCAGAGTGAACCAAAGAAATGTTGAACCATCCAGGTGCAAAACCCCACGACATCTGCAGTAGCTACAAACTGGTACTAGGATGAATGGATTGTAACTATGCAAGCACCTGTGTGCGTCCCGCACCGCGACTACCCACGTAAACCCAAGGCAATGATCTTGTGTATCAGAAGAGCCAACCCAGTGTCGAATCAGAAGAGAACTGATACAGGAGATCTCAACAGATCTGGGAAGAGGGGGACACAGGATCTGGGTGCTGAGGGGTACATGACCCAGTCAGCCTCGTGGAGGCGGGAGAGGTGTGGATGCTCTATGATGCTATTGAAATCCTCTAAAAACATCATATATGATTTTAAGCACCCATTTATCCTATACGATTTGGATACACTAGTTTTTTGATGTATTTTTCTAATAGATAGACATATATTCAATTTCAATATTCTTTGGGAAACGCATCAAATTAGACTCCACTACCAAAAATATCTTATTCAATTTCATCCCAAAGTATGTATAGAGATCAATATATCTAAACCTTGATGACCACTTATTTAGATTCAAAATAGCGACATAAGATTTTTTCAGAAGGTTTTCTTAAAAAACCTACCAGTTTATTGTAGTAATTTATTTAAAGTCAGGCACTCCACAATGGGATTTGGAATCATGGAATACATTTCATTCCCCCTTCATTTAAATAAATCAATATATTATAATTATGGGGTGGATGGTTCTTCCACCAAACCCCATGGGGATATTTTTAAAACGGATGAAAATGAGTCTATGATTGGCCCATCTTGATCTTAGCACTCTCCTAAAATGTTCCTGGGTTTTTTTATTTTATCAATGATTTTATGCCAATATGCAAGGATAAAGAATATCTTAATAGTTATGATACCCCCAAAGATGTTGAACCCATTATATATAAGGACTACGATTTATACTCTGATTTTTAGGAACATATCTATAAATATATTTATAATTCTTATAATATGGAGGATTCATTATTGAATTTGAGTGCTAAAAAATTTATACAACCAATTATTTACATACAAGGATTCATTAATCTATATCCAAAGAAGATTTGGAAACAAATAGATTATTCAATAGATGAATGAAATATTTTTACCCAGTCCTTATTGGGATTTATGAATGTGAAGAATGATATTAACCCCAAGCATGTGGTTACTAATGTAACACCACGAACCCAATTACCCAGAGTCAGTGCATTATTACATAACATTGGCATGATCAGAAAATATCAAGTCTCTAATGAACGATTAGTTTAGTAGCCTTGGAATCAATAGATACATTCATAAGTCTTACATTACATCATAAAATAAAAACTACAACAACATATTATCTCCATAGACCACACTCATATCCCCATATACTATCCCTGCAGGTCATTAATAAAATACTTCTTCACATCCTGGAAAAAAGAAAACATAGAAAGGGGTGAGCTCAAATGCCCGATAAGAATAATAATATAGCGAAAACTTTCATAATGAAGCATAGATATTTAAGGCAATGTATAACTAAAACAAAAGCCTTTTAAACATGAAATTCAGAATAAAATGGCAGAGATAAAATGAAATAATGCCATTTACTTATTCACACAGATATTTTACTAGTCGAATAATCACATGGAATATCAATAACCACTTTCATAATGATGGAATGCATAATGCCAGACTATCATAACCAAATAGTCAAGGCCTTGTGCCAAGACTACAAATAAGATTTTGTCAAGGCCATGTTCCAATACACTAGTTTGTCTCATGAGACCTATTGATGCATCGAGGAGCTAATGCGGGCTCCACCCATCACTTATTATGTCCAATTCATTCGTCATATGAACAGGTTTAAACCTAACATAAACATTCATACTAAAATTAATATACGAAATGTCAGTACTTTCTCCATAAACCATGAATGGTATAAAAATAACACATCCACAGTCAAACATATCACAAAACCATCAGTATGATTTTGAAGTTTTGTATCATAATAAATCAACTTCAAATACGCTTAAAATCCATCAAAGGATGTTGACATAGATGAAATCAAAACTATTTGAGAGAAATATATCTTTTTTTTAAATCATTTAAAAAACACATAATTATAAAAGAAAACATTTACTTTGAAAATATTCTTATAAGATTTTAGGGGAAGCTTCGATGATTTTATAATGGAGAAAAATAGCCCCACCCGCCGTATAAGTTAAAAAAAGACATTCTTACCTTAATTCCGTCGAAAAAGGTTAAAAAGGACCTTGTTCAGAAAACGACAGAAAGATTCTTTTATAAACATATTATAAAAAGTCAAACAAGGGTATAAATAAATTTAAACCACATTCTATAAAATAGTAATTATGAATTGAAATACATTTTTAAGAAACATGGATGGGGATTATAAAGATGTCCCAGTAGATAATTACGTATAAACAACCTCAGATAATGAAGAGATTGTGAAATAAACCCATACCAATTTGGTAACATATGAAACATACACCCCTTGAAAGAGGTATCATACAATTAATATGTAAATACACATAAATTAAAGTGTATTACACAAATAATTCAATTATGGTTAGTAAATACACCACACAAAAGGTAATAGTGGCAATATGGTGTGAATCTCACAGGAATAAGGAGTGAGATGAAAACCCCTTAACTTGTACTTTTACTTGGTCGAGGGTAGGTTAACATCCTGTATAATAGTTAAATCATGGTTATTAAATTATACAAGAATCATATATATAAAAATGATATCATATATCATCTTTTAATATTGATTTGTTAATAATATTCTACTATTATTGTTGTTTCGGGTGTTAACTGATTCGTTTTCCTTTATATGATTTGTTACGTACGACATGTTTGTTATGGATAGATTGTATCTTTTTCATATCCAGAATGATATCATTTCTTTAAAAATTACATTTAATCATAAAATGAGAATTATTATTGAGTGTATATGATGGGGAAATGAGTCTCATCGCGTTCGTGGGGAAGGTAATCCATACGTACGCACAAACACTACTTCCATTTCTTTTTCCATTTTAAAAGGAATCGAAACCAAATGATACATATGTATATTATTATTCCATTAAAATATAATATCTTATATATGTTACTTAATTTCATTAACACCATCTTTTATAAATTCCATGTATGGTATGAACGAGTCATATCACTTTGACGGGGCGGTAGTCCACACTTCCTCAAATGAAATTATCGTATAAATATACATCCTGAAACAAATAATGGTAGGAAATAAAATGGAATTATAGAAGCTTATAAATAAAATAAATATCATTAATATCATATTTAATTACAGTTCCATCATAATGGACACTATGAGAGGTGGTAGGAGATAAGTGAAAAGTCATCGTTTCGTGAGGCGTTTGGTTTCCATCCACAAAAACATTATGTTCGTCACCCATTAGTTGGAGGTGTTTGTAAGTGTAGTTTGAATAAATATCATAAAAATATCATAGTATATTGAGTATAGTAGTTTTGTTACAATGTAAAATAATAAAAAGAGTTTAGGTGTTTTAGAAGTAAAATAAAAGAAAAGAAGTTAAGTGAAATCGTTACGTTTAATTTGGGTAACTCCATTTGTTTTGAACTAAAGAGTACTCTTGAAGTTCCTTATGCCTATGTAAAGGCTTATAAAAGGAGGATAGCGATGTAGGGATCATAATTAGGCAGAGGTTGGATGAGACAAAAGGCTTTGAGAGGTGTGAGAAATTGGTTAGTAGTGGTGTTATTTTATAAAGGGGAGGTGGGGCTCTTTAGGATGGATTGAAAATATTATTTTATTATATAATGATATTCGGTTTATAAAGGTAAAAATCTAATTAAAGATAAATATAATATAACTCATGATCGAAATGAAATCATCCAATAATATTTTTATAGGTTTTTGGTTTTATTTTAGTCTTTATAATCTTATTTAGTTAAATCATTTATTAATGAGTTAAACACAACATCATTATTGTGTCATAAATAATTTAGTTTATTATATGTATAAAAATTATAAAACAAATACCATGATGTAGGAAAAAATTTTAGCTTTATAATGAATATTTATAGTCGAAAATATAACATATATAACCCTATGTAAAAATTGTTTTTCTAAAAGATATATGCTTATATCATTTTTGCATTTACTTTATGTTAATTAATATAAAGTGTCATTATCATTTATAAGTGGATCCATGGGGTCCCAAAATCGACCAAAATATTCCCTTGGTCGGAAATGTATCAACAAATTGGGTTATGACACGTTTTAGCATAATTTAATATTATTATAATATTATTTTTTACGATTATTTACCGGATTTACCCTTTGACCATGATAAATAAAATACTTATCGAAGTAATTATTCAAAATGTCTAAAAATAAAAGATATCTATTTAAACAATTTGGACCTCATTATTCTAAATAGGGAATCCATTTTTCTAAATTTAAAAACACATAAGTGGAAGAAATTTATTTAAAATTAATTCCTATTGTCGAAACAAAAAGCATGTTTTTAACAATTAATAACTATCAAAAGATTGACACTTTTTTATGGCCAGTTTAAATATGAAATTATGTCCAATGACCAAAATTTTATTAAATGGGAAAACTAAAATCTAATTATACTTTAAAATCACTATAATACATAGTTTATCACTATTAATTATTTCGATTAAAATTGTTGTATTTAATTAAAATATAGTAATTTTCACTATTCATCAAAATATGAAAGTTATCAAAAAAGTAGCAACATTTCACCCTAAGAAAATTTCTATATTCATAATCCAAAAATGAATTATATTTTACAAAATTAAAAACATAAAAGTGGATTTTATTAATTTAAAATTAATTCCCGCTATCAAAACCAAAAGGAGTATTTTTATGAAATAATTACTATCAAAAGTTTGACACTTGTTTATGTCCAATTTCAAAGTAAAATTACATACAATGACCATAATTGGATTAAATTTTTAAATATAATCTATTTATACTTTAAAACCATTATAATTTATAATTTATCAATATAAATTATTTTTATTTAAAAAGTTTTTTTCAGTTAAAATATAGTATTTTTTACTATTCACCCAAATATGAAAGTTATCAGAAAAACACCAAAACATTATAGAAACTCAATTCTTATGTCCCGACCCTAAAGAAGAAATTTATTTTTCCAAATTGAATATATAAATATTTCAAATATTGGATTTAAAAATGATTCTCAATTAAAAGGCGGTAAAATTTCATTTTTTAAAAAATACTTCTTTTTTCAGAAAAAAATGTATTTGTTCTTACATTACGTCTAAGAAAATAATTATATGGATTCTAAAATTATAAGGATTATATATAGTTCAATATCCAGTTAATAATATTCATAATCGCATTTGAATGGCTTGTATGGTAAGTCATGGTGTGCTAGAACTCGGTGTTGCGTGTAGTGCAAGTTATTGAACAACTTTGAAGAATTAATGTACTATGAAATCTTGGGGTGTTACATTCTTCCCTCCATAAATAAATTGCGTCCTCGCAATTTGAAATTATTTTTCGAAAATAAAAGGTTGAAAATAGAAAATACCTTTGGGAAAACCCACATCAGAAATTAGGTTAATAAAATTTTGTCTTAATAAGAGGAAAAGTGAAATGAAAGGGTCACCAACAAATTATGATCTCGATTATGAGAACATTGGTGGAAATTAGAGACATATAATTGGAGGAATACGTAAATATTTATAGTTAGTGATTGAGGTCATCAATCACAAACAAGTGTAAAAGTGAGGGCCTTAAATTCATCAATCTATGATGATTTAAAATACCATTGGTTCAACAAAACATATGGTATTGGGATAAACCATTTTTTGTTTTAAGATACCTTCACTAAAGTATAATAATTAATTTGTTCATAGAATAAGAGAAGAAGAAAAATATATAATTGATAAGTAGAGTCCCATCCTTTAACTAATTTCTCCCACAAACCCATCTTTCAATCTAAAATATAATAGAACATAAAAATAATATTATATTTATCCTATTCGTATAGGGTTAAAAAAATGAATTTATCATTCATATACCTGATTTTTTTTTAAAAATGACTACATTATTCAATCCAGGACATCTAATGGGCCAATGGTAGGTGATAAACCCTTTTCGCCCTTCGGTTGCAGGTTCATGTCTCATGGCCTTGACGGACGCGACGGGTTTCCGCCCGACCTCCGCGCTATCATTTTATGGCAATCCAAACATAATCTCAAACTACAATTATCAAAAAATCTTCTTTCCAAACTCACAATCCAAAATTTATAAAGAAGGTAAACATAAAGAAGATCCTTTTTGCTGCGTAATAGCAAGTGAACACCTTCATCATCTATTCTTTTAAAACACTGGAACGTCCCGAATTACCATAAAACCTTATTTAATACATTCATGTTCTTGAATTCCTTATATAATACTGGATATACTCCTTCTATCCAAAAAATGTTGTAAACTCCAACAATGATGGAATATACAAATCATTAATCAGTTTCAAGGTAATCAAGAATAACCAATATAATTTTTCCAAATCAATCATGTATTATTCTAAAATCAGTACCTCGGTATCAGAATCGTATTATGGTGTATCTTTCTCTCAACCATATATTTTCCAAAAATCTAACCTGCTATTGAGACACTTTTCTTGGTTCGACACAATCTCAATTAATTAATGAAATAGTACTGTAGTACAATCCTTATATACTCCATAATTATTATAACCAGTACATCGTTGATACAACACTCAAATTACATAATTAATTAATAAAAACATAAGAACTCTAATCATTCCTCCTCATATGTGGTAATTTCATAACTTGATTATTATCCAATAACATCATTTGGGGAATACTCTGATGATTTTGAAATTGGTTTGCATAGTGTCCCAAATCCTTGCAGATGAAGCATTGTACATTTAAAACATTTTTCTTACCCTTTCAGTCACGTACTTGGTGTCCTTTTTCTCCACACTTATACCAAACTCCCATTCCCTTCAGGCAAGTTCCAGGTTGTTTCTTCCCACAATTATTACATACGGGAAAATTCGTCATTTCCCTCTTCCCTTTATCCATCTTTCATTCTTCCATCATTTTCTTTGGTTGCTTCCCTTCAAAGTCATAGGACATAGAGAAGTCATTACTTATCTTATTAACACATGATACTATTTCTTCACATGTTGAGAATACATGGGAGAGTATTTACCTTTTAAATGTTGTCTTAATACAGTAAATGATATGATCCTTCTCACTCTTTGGATTATATGTATTATTGGAGAACACATTCCTTCTATAGGGCACCATTTCTATACAATGGAATAAACTAGTTTAGTTTATGAATTGCATTCAATAATTCCAAACTTGTAAAATACCTAACGTAAATTCAACGGTTTATGGATATAATCTATAATCATAAAGATGTGTTCATTGAGGATGTATATACTCATAAAACCTTCATAATGATTTTTGTTGAAAATGAGAATTATTCTAAGCATATCCCCCGGGAGTTTCGTAACCAAGAGTTCAGCAAGGCCGGTTGTTGTGCACCAGTTCCCATTTGAGTCTAGCTCAAAGTGGAGTTTTCGGGTTTTACCCCTAGGTACATCTGTGCCAGAGCGGCCTCTACTTACTCGTATACAGAGATGGATGTATTTCTCAGAAAGCACACAAAATCTATACAATACCAAAATTCTAGGAAGTTCTTATATACTAATCCTCAATGCCCATCTTTGGTCTATGTGCTCTAATCAAATATTATCTATATCTAGCTTCCAAGGTTTATACTAAAATTCCTGTGACACCAACTCTAACACCCCGACCCCAGTTACCCAGAGTCGGTGCATTATTACATAACATTGGCATGATCACAAAATCTCAAGTCTCAATACACTGATTTGTTTAGTAGCCTTGGAATCACTAGATACATTCATAAGTCTTACATTACATCATAAAATGAAAACTACCTAAACATCTTGTATCCATATACCACACTTATATCCCCTTATACTATCCCAGTAGGACATTCATTAAATACCTCTCCACATCTTGAGAAAAATAAAACATAGAAACGGGTGAGCTCAAATTACCATAAATGATAACAACATAGTGGAAACTTTCATAATGAACCATAAACATTTAAGGCAATGTATAACTAAAACAAAAGCCTTTTAAACTTTAAATTCAGAATAATTTGGAAAAAATAAAATAAAATAATTCCATTTACTTATTCACAGGGACATTCTACTAGTCGAATAATCATATGAAATATCAATAACCACTTTCATAATGATGTAATTCATAATGCCAAACTATCATAACCACATAGTCAAGGCCTTGTGCCAAGAATACAAATAAGATTTTTTCAAGGTCTTGTGACAAGAAACTAGTTTGTCTCATGAGACCTATCGATTTATCGAGGAGATATAGCGGGCTCCACCCGTCACTTATTAAGTCCAATTCATTCCTCATATGAATAGGTTTAAACATAACATAATCATTCGTATTAAAACTAGCACAGAATGTCAATACTTTCTCCATAAACCATGAATGGTATAAAAATAACACATCCACAGTCAAACATATCACAAAAACATCAATAAAATATTGATGTTTTGTATCATAATAAATCAACTTCAAATAAGCTTAAAATCCATCCAAGGATGTTGACATAGATGAAATCAAAACTATTTGAGAGAAATATATCTTTTTTTAAATAATTTAAAAGACACAAAATTATAAAAGAAAAAATTTACTTTGAAAATATTTTTATAAGCACGTAAGGGAATTTTTGAGGATTTTATAATGGTGAAAAATAGACACACCCACCATATAAGATAAAAATATACATTCTTACCCTAATTTTGTCGAAAAGGTTAAAAAGGACCTTGTTTGGAAAATGATGGAAAGATTCATTTATAAACTTCTTAAAAAAAGTCAAACAAAGGTATAAATGACTTTAACCGATAATTATTAAAATATTAAGAATGATTTGGAATACATTTTTAAGAAACCTGATGTGGATGATAATGAGGTCCCAGTAGATAATTACTTATAAACAACTTCGGATAATGAAGATATTGTGAAATAAACCCTTACAAATTTGGTAACCTACGAAACATACACCCCATGAAAGATGTATCATAAAATTAATATGTAAATAAACATAAATTAAATTTTATTACACAATTAATACAATTATGGGTAGTATATACACCACACAATAGGTAATAGTGGCAATATGTTACGAATCTCACTGGAATAAGGAGTGAGATGAAAACCCCTTACCTTGTACTTTTCCGTGGTCGAGGGTAGGTTAACCTCCTGTATAATAGTTAAATAATTGTCATTAAATTATAAAAGAATCATATACATAAATATGATATGATATATGATATTTTAATATTTCTTTGTTAATAATATTTTAGTATTATCGTCATTTCGAGTGTTAACTGATTCGTTTTCCTTTATATGCCTTGTTTTGTAAGATGTGTTTTTTATAGATAGGTTGTATCTTATTCATATCCCAAATTATATCAAGTCCTTAAAAATTCGTTTTAATCATCAAATGAGAATTTTTCTTGAATGTATATGATGAGGAAATGAATCTCATCACGTTTGTGGAGACAGTAATCCATACGTACGCACGAACGCTAGTTCCATTTCATTTTTCATTTTGAAAGGAATAAAAACCAAATGATACATAGGTATATTATTATTACGGTATAATATAATCTCTTATATATGTTACTTAAGTTCATTAACACCATCCTTTATACATTCCATGTATGGTATGAATGAGTCATATCACTTTGAGGGGGCGGTAGTCCGCACTTCCTCAAATGAAATTATTTTGTATATACAACATGAAATGAATAATGGTATGATATAAAATTGAATTATAGAAGATTATATATAAAATAAATATCATTAATATAATATTTAATTATAGTTCCATCATAATGGCCATAATGAGAGGTGGTGGGAGATAATTGAACAATCATCATTTCGTGAGTCGTTTGGTTGCCATCCACAGAAACATTATGTTCTTTACCCATTAGATGGAGGGGTGTGTATGTGTATTTTTAATAATTATCATAAAAATATCCTAGTATATTTAGTATACTAATGTTGTGAGAAAATTAAAGAATATGAAGAGTTTAGGGGTTGGAGAAGTAAAATAAAATAAAAGAAGCTACGAGAAATCGTTACCTCTAATTTGGGTAACTCCCTTTTGTTTGAAGCAAAAATTACTCTTGAAGTGTCTTCGGCATAACTTAAGGATTCTAGGAGGAGGATAGGGATGTAGGGAGATTAATTGGGCAGAGGTTGGTTGAGCCAAAATGCTTGAGAGGTGTGAGGAATTGGGTAGAAGTTGTGTCCTTTTATAAGGGGGGGAGGGGCTCTTTAAGAAAGATTAAAAATATTATTTTATTATATAATGATATTCGGTTTATAAAGGCCCAAAACTCATTAAAGATGAAGATAAGATGACTCATGATCGAAATAAAATCATCCAATATGAATTGGACAGGTTTTGTGTATTATTTTAGTCTTTATAATCTTATTTATTTAAATCATTTATTAATGTGGTAAACACAAAATCATTAATGTGTCATAAATAATTTAGTTTATTAGATGTCTAAAAATTATAAAAAAAATACCATGATGTATGAAATATTTTTATATTTCTAATGAATATTTATAGTCGAAAATATAACATACATAACCCAAATTAAAAATTGTGTTTCTAAAAGATATCTGCTTATGTCATTTTTGCATTTAATTTAACTTAATAAATATAAAGTGTAATTATCACTTACAAGTGGCTCCATGGGGTCCCAAAATCGACCCAAAGATTCCCATGGTCTGACATGTATCAAAAAATAGGGTTAGGACAATATTTAGGGTAATTTAGTATTATTATAATATTATTTTCCCCCTATTTACTGGATTTACCCTCTAACCTTAGTGAATAAAATATTTACCGAAGTAATTACTCAAAATGTCTAAAAATAAAAGTTAACCATTTAAACGATTTGGAACTCTTTATTCTAAATATGGAATCCATTTTTATAAATTCAAAACATAGTAGTGGCTGAAATTAATTTAAAATTAATTTTTTTTGTCGAAACAGAAAGCGTGTTTTTAACAAATAATAACTATTAAAAGATTGACACTTTCTTATGTCCAGTTTAAATATGAAATTATGTCCAATGAAAAAAATTGCATTAAATTGTAAAATTATAATCTAATTATACTTTAAAATAACTCAAATTCATAATTTATTACTAATAATTATTTTTATTTAAAAAGTTGTTTTTAATTAAAATTTAGTAATTTTCACTATTCATCGAAATTTGAAAGTTATCGGAAAAGTACCAAAATTTCACCCTAAAATAATTTCGATATTCGGAATCCAAAAATGAATTCTATTGTAAAAAATTAAAAACATAAAAGATGATTTTATTAATTTAAAATTAATTCATATTGTCAAAACCAAAAGGCATATTTTTAAGAAATAATAATTATCAAAAGTTTGACACTTGTCTATGTCCAATTTCAAAGTGAAATTACATAAAATGAACATAATTGGATTAAATGGTAAAAATATAAACAATTTATACTTCCAAACCATTGAAGTTGATAATATAACAATATAAATTATTTTGATTTCAAAACATGTTTTCATTTAAAATATAGTATTTTTCACTAATCACCCAAATAGGAAAGTTATCAGAAAAACACAAAAACATTATCAAAAATAAATTATTATATCCCTATTCTAAAGAAGAAGTTTATTTTGTCAAATTGAATATATAAAAGTTTGAAATCTTGTATTTAAAAAGGCATCGCCATTAAAAAGTGATAAAATTGCATTTTTTGAAAAATACTTCTTTTATCTAAAAAAATATATTTTTTCTTACATAATGTCTAAGAAACTCATTATATGGATTATAAAATTATAAGGATTATATATAGTTCAATATTCAGTTAATAATATTCATAAACTCTTTTGAACGACTTGTTTGGTAAGTCATGGTGCGCTAGAAATCGGTGTTGTGTGTAGTGCAAGTTATTGAATTACTTTGAAGAAATAACGTAATATGAAATCATGGAGTGTTACAACTAAGTGTAATTTTTCATCCTATTGTGATGATTTTACTATGAATATTATGATAGTTAATACATTTACAAGTGTTTTCATAAAATTTTATAATGAATTTAAGGAACCTAAATGCATTAATTTGTCTATAATGGATGAGTTGAAACCATTTAATGTCATCATCAATAATGATGATGAACCAAAGTTTAGGCATGAACATCATGTTATAGATGACTTTAGGGATTAAAATTTTTTTTTCTTGATGAAAAAGTATAAATAATATTTCAATAATATAAATATGGTGAAATCACAATAGTGTTTTTCATTCAAATCAAAAAATAGATGTTCACTAATATTGATGATGAATTTAAAAAAGTACCTAATTTTAACTTTATATAAATTACATGGAAATGATTCTATTCTAACTTTTTCTAGATATAAGTATGATCTCAAGGAATTATGATCTATAAATTTTAGGGTGTTTGAATCAGTTCTAATAGTCATTGTTTATTAAATCATCGAGTTGTTATCTTATAATATAGAATGGAGAGTTTTGATTTTTGTTGATGATGTACACTGTTGGTTACCTAATTTTTTTCTATTACAGATAGTAAGGATATATATTTATCTAGAAAAGTCTCTAGTAACTGTTTCATGGGAATGAATACATAAAAGCATGAAACAACCCATCACTCAAAGTGAGATTCTATGTGGAGTGGATGAAATCAATGATAATGAAATGCTACTTAGATTGATTGTATCAACCATGAATTTTATAATACATTCTCACTAAAATGGTTTTTGATCTTTAGTGAACTCAAAATACTTTTCCCTTTGTTTCTTCATATATACTTGATAATGCTTAATATTACATACATTAATGTGTTTTTTATAGGATGAATATTTTAGCGCTGTCCATTTCATGTGGCTACGTTTATTATACATGGTTGTTTAGGGGATAATGGCTGACTTTATTTAGAATGTGATAGTTGGTTTATATTAATTTAGGACTTTTTGTGGATGATTTTATGCAATATTATTCCTAGTGGAGTATTTAAAGAGTTTGTTTTATGGTTTTCAATGGTTTATTGACAATGATGTTTTAAAATATGATGCATGTTGTTCTCACTAAACAGGACTGCGTTTTTTATCACTAATGAATATGATTATTTTTAGATCTACATATTTAAATATGATAAATTAAAATAAATGGATAATAAATGAGGGAATTATGATGGTGGATGTTTTAATGTGTAAAGAATTAAATAAATGATTAATTATTAATCTATTTCTGTTGATATTTTATGATCATAAGGCCTTATATGATGAACCAATATCATATACCTCTCCATGATTCTATTATTTTTGAAAACAAATTTCACCTCATGTAGTCATTGACAAATTATATTTAGTAATAAATTTTGGTACGCCTGGATTGGTTTAAAAACTAATGACCTAAAATTTTCTCTAGATCCATAAATAAAAATATAATATGACACATATTCAAGGATAAAATTAAAAATGGAAATGTAATGATGGAGTATTTCATAAAAAATGTTATGATTTTTGACATTTTCACTAAATATTTTCTATGATAAATATATAAAGGGTAAATGATAAAATATAATGTAATCCATTTCCTCATACTAACTCACTATATATTGTATGTTTTCTTAAATGGTGGAGAGACAGAAGACTATTATGGTAGAAATTTATTTCATTATACATTATCATTTTTAAAATCATAGCCTATTTATATTATTAAAACATGGAGGAATGATGCGTGAAATGAGTGTGGGAGAGATCATGAAACTCACTATAGTGAAATATTTTATCAATAATGGAAGAAATTCTATCAAAACAAATATTTATATAGTCGTGTGGTGTTATAATACTAATTGATATACTTTAGAAACTTACTAGGTTGTCAGAAAGTTGAATGAATAGAGATTTTGGTGTTCCAAATAAATCCAGAGTGTGAGATAGAAGAAACTAGGAATAAATTTAAAGTATTTTAATTATTTATAACATAATATAAGAGAATGTTTTTGAGGGATATATAAATATAAATATGGTTCTTTTTAAATTTTTTATTTGGAGGTTTTGATATTAAAATTCTTGATTCTTGGTCAGGAATTTATAAATGAGCTTGAAATTATGAGTTATCTCAAAAGAAGATAGGTGTAACATTGGATAACGAGTTTTTAAAAGAGATTATTGTAATATAATTTTATATAAATCTAGATGTCCATGATAATATTTCAGTTGTTATAGATGAATCATGTTTTGATAGAAGACATTATAAAAAAAGTTATTTGTATATTATATTTGAGTTTTGATGGAATTAAAGGATTGGGGAGAACTCAGGATATTTTTATTTAGATGTAATTGATGATTTGTAGATGTTGAGTTTAAAATTAATCATAGGATGATATTTTTATAAATAATAACCCATTAAAATGGATTGAATTTAATGTTAGAAAATATGATCATGGTCATTTAATCTATGAAAAAATTCGGCTGCTTAATTTTATTTTTTATTCAAACATTCATTTGATGATATAGTTTTTTTGATACAGAATATGATGTATTTGTATAATTGAAGAGATAATGAAATTGATGATTCTATAAGAGTTTTATATTTGACTCATAATAACAATAAATATTAACATAGTTGTTTTTAATTAGGTAAGTATAAAAATTCATATTTATAGAGCCACTGTAATTTCTATCATGAGTGTTTTCAAAAAGAGGAGTCTGAAGATGACTCCACATTTTATATGGATGATGAAAAAGGAAAAAAATTGAATTTTTAGATAATATTTCTCACATATATATTTTTAAATCCATTTCTTATGTGTAATGAATGTTTAATTAACGAATTTTATTATTTAAGGATTTATATATTAGATATGAATTTTATTGTAGTCACTCAAATATGAGAATAACTAAAATAATTTATAGAAATAAGATAAATATTTTAATCTGAAGAAAGAAGGTGTTTATATTTGACTATTTAGACTATGCCTATATAATTAGATGATATTATCATAATTATTTTTAAATTATTAGATCTTGTGAATGTTTTATTTAATTATTTTTATATGTGTTAAAATTTCATGAATATTTCGACACATAAATTGATGATAAAAAATGATATATAATATTGATGTATATCACATGTTTAACTATAAACAAAGGTGGAAGAAATGTAATAAGAATAGATTTTAATGAACTAAATGATTATTTGGAATTTAATATTATTTTTGTGATGTCGATATCTAGATGATAATGATGAGTTGTACATCATGATAAAAATATCTTGAAGTCAAAAATTTGATTCTATATGAGATTTATATAAACCATCAATATTTTTGACACTGTTATTTTTCATTGATTTTAGAATCACAATATATGATTTCATCGATGGTATTTTGGTTGTTTTTTAGAGGGTTTGACTATGTAGAAATTCAATAACATGGATCATATATATCCTAAATCATTGAGAGTACGGATGGGCATATAATGTGTGATATAATTGGGATATCATATGTGATATTTTGAGATAAGGGATTCAATGTTCCTAAAAATAGTGTTCTATATTATTTTTATTATTGAATATGTTTTGTAACAATTCTAAATAATTTCAATGAAATTAATGGGGAATTTGAATTATAGATTTTTACTATGTTTATAAATTAATTTGACAATATTCCAAAAATTATTTTTTGGGTAGTTATGATCCCAATATTATGATTATGAAAAGACTATAATTTAAATTATTCAATGAAATTAGGTGAAAATCAATTTTTGTATCATGTGTAATCATTATAAAAAGACACCATAATCAATTTTTTTGTGTTATCATTATGAACCAATGATAACAAGTATGATAACATTTAATGATACATTATTATCTGGAATGAATTTATGGTAATAAAAGATTAATTCCCATAACTCTTTTAAATTTTAATTACCCATGATTTGAATTTTATTTTATTTTAATAAAATACAATTTTTGATAAATTTTTACACATGGTACACAAAACTAAGATGAAGTTATGATATACAAAAGGAAGAATTTTCAATTATAGTGATACAATTATAATGTAGTATATTAATTGGAATTAATAAATATACTTTACCAAATTCATAATATTATATAAAAGGAAAAATAAATTGCACTTTTTAAACTAATTCATTGATTAAATTCTATTAGTATATCTAAATAAATTTTAAGATCAATTTATAATTATGAAATTACTTTTCTTCTCAAAATGATTTTTATCAAATATTGATATATGTCTTAAGTAATATTGTGTATTATGATTAAATTATTATTAAAAATATTATCCATATAATTAATTTTTGACACTATATTAAAAATTTTTTGCTGGGGAAAATGAGAAAAGATTAATATTTTAAAAGACATTTTCATTTCAAAATAGAATTTCATTGTGTTTTTATTTGACATTAAAACTATAAAATATAAAATATGAAATATTAGATATTGAAGTTGAAGGAATATTTATATTTTTTAAAGAAATATAATCAAAATTTTGTTTTAGGATTTATTTTTCTGATTTGATATAATATAACGAATTTCTGGTGAATAATGCAATGATCCATTGATTAAAAATACAATGTCTTTGATTAAATCATTAGTATATAAAAATGAATTAAAAAATTATGAATCCATTTCAATAATACTATATTCCTTTAATAAGTATAATTATTAATTTAAAAATATTTTGATTAATATATAAAACTAAAATTTCTAT
The DNA here is from genome assembly GCA_963277665.1 of Viscum album. Taxonomy (NCBI): domain Eukaryota; kingdom Viridiplantae; phylum Streptophyta; class Magnoliopsida; order Santalales; family Viscaceae; genus Viscum; species Viscum album. The sequence goes on along the minus strand of CAUJRU010000149.1, from coordinate 772,099 downwards.
TATAGAACACAGGTTACATATTTCTCTAATCATTTGTAATGAAATATATATTAAATTTTTGAATATTTAATTATTTTTATAAATTCCATATAATATAATGGATTCCATATTAATAATAAATGGTATAAATTATGAAAATTTTCTCATTTTATGTTAATATTTATATATAATACACTTAGGTAAAAATTAGTGACCCCGAAAGAAGTGAAAATGATAAAATTGTTAAAAAAAATGGTAGAATACTTAATGAATGAAAAAAATATAACAAAGAATAAGGGGTTGAGGTAATGGTAAGTCAAAAAAAACCTCATATCATTTAATTCCAAATTTCAAATAAACATTACTTTTAATGTCACATGAAAATAATATAATATTATGGGTATTTATAAAATTACAACTCACCTCACTTATTTAAGGAGACTAAAATCACCCAATTAGGAAATAATCAAACAATAATTTTGACATGAGGCAATAAAAAAATACACCCCCAATGTTCAAATATATTTACTATAGGTTCTAGTGTCATATAAATACAACCCCTGAAAGTCTTAAACAAATTTACAGTGGTGTTATTCAATGAAATATGGTAAAATTCCCAAAGCACTTATTTTTATTTCTAAATTTTTAAGTCATCTTCTTCTATTTCATGTTCTATTATTCTATCCAAAAAAATAAAATATTTAACATTATTATATTTATTATTTATTATATATTTTGAATATAAATTATAAATGACCCTACTAACTATTTGGATAATGTAAACATCAGTTGGGTTATGTGAGAACAATAACTACCATGAGATACTTGTTACATTTTTCATTACAATCATGAATAAATTGATAAAATGGTATATTTAATGAAAAAATCAATTTTTGTATAATTATTAATATTAAAAAAATGAAAATACATTTTTTCATTTCTTTCATTCCATGAAAAAAGCATTATCTATGTGTGTGTGCGGACTCCCGTCATCATGGAGACACATGTTCTGCTAAACATAACCATTTTATATAGAGGGTTCAAAAATATATTTGATTAAAATATATGATATTAAATATTAATATATTTCCTAAATGAGGAAAAATAATGATTACGTAAATAACATGATTTTTTATAATGTGATATATTATTATCGATAAATTAATTGAGACTAGATCATTATATATCATGTTTCTCAAACTTTGACCATAATTTCAATCATGTAACTATTATTATTCATCAATATTTGTAACACACTAGTTTCACCTTCATTTTTAGTAATGTATTGATGAAATTCGTATAATTTTTTTGCATGTCACCATGACAAAACATGTGTGAGCCAATCAAAAATACAAACTATGATAATTAAGATAAACAATAACTCAGTAATGAATTTATAATAGATGATTGTAAATATATATTTATAACTATCATAGATAATTAATAATTTAATAAATCATAAATTAACATAGATATATTTTTTATATAGTATTTTAATTAACTTTCATTGAATCCAAGAATTATTGTTGGAGTTTTTTCCTTTTAAATAATTGTGTGTTGAGACTTATTCCACAATTATAACGTATTTTCAATTTAAAATTTTGTATAATTAATTGTGATTTATTTTTATCACACATATGATGAGTATTTAAAGAATAAAAAATACATCAAATTTATATTCCTCCAAAGGATTTTCTTCATGGGTTCTTGGAGCCATAACGGTTTTGTTCAAATATCAATTTCCCATTAATATTATTATGAATTAATTTCCATATATTATCAATTTGTGTGAAATTTTACCATATTACAACAAACATTTCATTTTATCTTAGATATTATTGTAATTGTAAATGTACCCCCTCAATCTAATTTCACATGATAAATAATTTCCCGAATGTTACTCTTCAAATTTAATCTAACCCTGCAACTTCATTTCATATGATAATTTTTTTCCACTATGTTCATATTCACTAGATGATATTATGGATGTCCTAACAGATAATTAAATAAATAATTATGACTAATACTAATATATTTTACTTTTTTACGAATTATTGATTGGAATATGTTAAAATATTCAATAAGGGGTTTTTTATAATTATTAATGCAACCTCTTTTTAACAATTATTATAGAACCACAGTATTTTTAATTTTTTTAAAAGAATATTTTATTATTTTATAACAGTTTTCGAAAATATTTTTAATTCAGAATCATTTATGAAAAAATACGATATTCTATTAATTTTTTTATATAATTAAAATTTTATTTTCATAAAAAATATTTTGAAATATTAAAATTTATTTTAAAGTATATTATATTTTGGAATGATGTATCCATTATTTTCATTTCATCACAATGAATGGATTTGAAATAATATTCCATTTAGAAAATTTATATTTTGAAACTATTTTTCATTATTGAATAAAAATATTGAAAATTATTTATCAATAATGAAGTATTTAAATTTAAGGAGATCACTTTAATCGAGATTTTTTCCATTCCAAAAAGTGGTATTACATACTGTTTTATTTAAAATTATTTATCTAATAATCATTAATGTTGGTTTGAACCTATTTTTGCACCCTTTTATTTTTTTCCTATATGATATGTTTTTGAGAAACCATCAATCTTCATTCTCTAGATGGATTATGATGATAAAATATTTACAATTATTTTAGTAAATTAATTATATTCCCCGTAGTTAATTATGATTTGATAAAATGATGAATTCATTATATTATTCTTCCAAAAATATTATTATTTTTATTGTGTGATGGTTTTCTGAGTTTATGTTCTCTAATTCCTTGGTAATGTTTATATATACTGTGATCATTAAAGGTATACACGTTTTTTAACAATGTAATTGAATGTAAACTGGTGGATATCCCAATCCTAACAAGGTATGGTTGTTTAAACTAATCATAATAAGGAATATGTGGGGTTATCCATATCCAAATATTATACAATTGTAGGTTTATTGAGCCAAATATGGTACACAAGTTGTAATCCCATGACTAAGAAGGTATGTGGGTGGTTATTCAGATCATACTATGCGATGAATGTCTTGGTGAGTGGTCTTGAAAATTATTTATATAATTATGTTTATTTCATAAAAAAATATCATATAATTAATCCTATGTAACTCCCTCATCCATTATGATATTTTGATGTTACAAATTTTTATGATGCATTTATTTTGATATAGACATGCTTTCTTCTATGACTTATTATTTGAGATTTATGCCATTGGCTATAACCTTCTTGACAATTAGACATGAAAGAAGAAATGAATTTTTATACTTATTATTCTACCATGATATTATGTTTTTAATCATACCCATGTTGTGATGAATCATGACATATTTTCTCATATATCCTTATTCATAAAATTATAATTTATGATCCATATTGATATTGGTATGATCTTCTCATTTGATGTTGATGAACATTGAATATTCTCCCATACCAACACGATGATCTAAAATTCACTTATGGTCATTTATTGGAAGATATTTTGTTTAACCTCATTGGGTGCCTAAGATACCCCCTTTCTTTATTCAATTACATTGACTGTGTATATGAGTCTGACCTAGGTGATATCAACAATGGGATCTAGTATGGTATGGTTATGAAGAAATTTTATCAAAATTATTTTTTGGTTAATAATAACCAATGAAACTGAACCTTTCAATAATTTGGGTTGTGATATAAATATAAATATATATATATTTTAAATTATGAATATAATTTTATATACATGAATTCTTAAATAGGAACATCATATTTTATACGACATACTATTAACAGTGATTTTATTTATAGTTATTGATCTAGAAGTGAAGGTCAAAGACGCTTCACTTCCTATCAAAACCTGGATTATTTATATTAGTGGTTATGATTAGAATCATAGTTGATAGCCCTATGAAAAATTATAAATATTTAACATTTATGAATCTTTTTAATTGTATAATGTTTGTGGGTTCCTAGATATAATATTACTGTCTATGTAAAAAATGTTAACGTTGGATCTGATAAAGATAAACCAAGGGTTATTAACCTTAAAATGTTGTTTGGGCATTAATGTGATCTCCAAAAGGTGCAACAAAATAAATTCTAACTGTAAGAATTTTTTTGCAGTCCTTGGTGATATTCCATGGTCAATAAATATTATACCATTGAACCATTATGATGTATTTGAATATATTTTATACTAAAACCAAAAAAATTATCAGTTGATAAGAAGAAGCACAATTTTTAGACACAGTAAGAATAATTTTATTTTTCAAATGATTTTTCAATATAAATACTAATTCATGATACTCAAAAAAGTTTTTTGGTCTTTTAAATAGATATAAAAAAGTTTTACCATGTTAAATAAATTGTTAAGTATAATTTGGTTATTATCCAATTGGTCAACCAAATGAGATTGTTTATAGGGTGGATAAAATCTTGAAAATTATCACCCAAAATTCTAAATAATTAAATAATAATGAGAGAAATGTTGATATATATAATACACCATGAAAATGAAAACCTTTTATAGAGTTCTTTATGTAAAAACATCCACCCTACTTCAGTGGGTCTTCAATCAACATTTTCTTATTAAATAGATCATGTTTGTAAAATATATAATTTTTATTCCCCAATGTTGGTCCCATGAAATGGTTTTTCTGTAATTATATCAATTTTTATGGAACTTTTATCAATGGTGTAATACTATCATTAATAGTATTATAGAGGATGAAAATGGATCTACGAACTATAAATAATTGAATAATATTAATGAAAAGGTATTTTTCTCAAACTCATTTCACTAAATTGCTGCGGGAATTCCTATAATTGAAGAAGAAGGATAAAAAATCCATTTGTACCTCAGAAGAAAAATTCACCAGACCAACATGTTAAGAATCTAATATTATCATCAAGCCAAATGGAATAAATGATAGATTATATAGTTATATAAGAAAAAAATCATCAATAAGAATTAACTTTAAGAGACATTGATAACTATGAAGAAATAATTCGAGGTTCACTCATGATTAAAATAGATAATAGAGACACCGATTATCATTTTTTCATTGGAATAATATTGTAAAAATGTATTTTTGTGGGTTTTGAAATAATCAAACTCATAGAAAAATGAAAATGATTCTCCCATGATAAAAATTGTTGGGTGAGAAGCATGTGGGAAGTTGTCTCCAAGGGGCATGTAAATGCTTCATGTGTTTATGAGTTTCTCATAAATCACATTTATTCCATGGATATATGGGTAAAAAGAATGAAAACCCAAATGTACCACCTTTGATTTGATTCTTTAATTACAAATAGCAAGGAAATTATACAAACATATGTACCAATCGAAGGGTTAATTCATATAATCTACATTAATAACCTATTATGAAGTGGGAAAATTTGTGGTATAATCTGTGAATTACACTAATGTGTATCATGATAAAAAAGGGAAAAATATGATCCAATATAGGTCTATTGTTATCATGTCATAGTTTTATTTAATTTCTCTAGTATATTTTTTATTTTTTCTAAGAGAATATAAATGTTTTGAAATGAGATATATAATGTAAACATCATATTTTAAGAATATTATATAAATATTTCATGATTCTAGTTAAAATTTTAATATAATTCCATTGAATGGATTCAATGAGATTTTTAAAATGGATATGTTCTCTCAATGTTGAGAAAAAATTATTATTATTTGAGTAGGGTAATCACATTTCATATCACCCTATGATAGTTTATCAATGCAATGATGGTTATAAACATCCATTACAAGAAAAAAATATACTATTTGTCTTCATAAAAAAACTGATGTATTCTTGGTTAAAAAGGTTAGAGATAAAATCAATATTTTATATATTACTATAATGAGTGAAAAAATGTTCTCCCTAAACATACCCATGTTTGATAGGATGTAATTTCATTTGAAATAATATTTTTTGTAATTACCATATTAATAATACCATCATCTAATTCCATTGGAGAGATAAATAAAAATTTCAAGGAAATAATTTCTTTTATGTTTTTGAATGTAATGCTACATGATTTAATTATATATTTTCATTTAATAAAATACTATAAAGGAATATTCATCCATATTTTACTCTAAAAAAATTAAACTATTATACAATTTAAGATAAAATTACCACTATTACTATATGAATTCTATAACATAGAATTAGAGTTTAATGGTATAAATAGAGGTAAATTAATAATTAAATATATATATGTATATATATGTATATATATATATATCTAATGAAATATAAATTCCACTTTTAATACTAATTCATAGATGAAAATGATTTTTTTAGATAAAGAACTAATATGATCATTTTATGAGTTAAATTTTTTTTCTATAATTACCTCTTTATGCACTACGAAATTTTATTTTAATGAACTAAGAATATTACGGCCAAATAATGATAATTTTTTTATGTGAATAGTATATCCAAAAATTTAAAATAATTAATTTATCAAAAATAGGAATTAATTTTTTTAATAATTCAAAATCCAGTTTCCTATATTTTTTAATTATATTGTAATTTTTCCAATTATAATTTAAAATAATAAATTTTAGAAATTCATTTTTCAATAATTATTAATATTTATAGAAAAATCATTAGAAATATTAAATTATTATTAAAATTTTGTATTTCTATGAAATAATTGTTTTAGGAAAAAAGTAAAAAATATCAATTTTTATAAATATAGTGTCTCTATAAAATCAAAATAAAATATCTCTGAAATGAAAATTTATAAAATATATAACATAATAAATTTTTTTGTTATTAAATATCATTATACAATTAATAATTTAAATTTTCTTTTATAATCCTATATTTAACTTTTTACCACAAAAGATATTTTTTTCATGAAATTTTATTTTAGTGTGTAGTACTTATATTTTTAAAATTATTTTTAATAAATTTAATAAGATACCTATAATAAAATGGAATCCTTATTTGTGATTATAAAATAAAAATTATGATCTATGGCCCAGTATGTTGTTGTCTTAAAAATAAATTAATATGTAAAATTACAAACATCTGTAAAAGTAAAAATTGAAAAATGTTGAAACATTGTTTAAATGAATTATTAGACAAGAATAAATAAATTATTTTTTTGGCATGTTATTTTTTGAAAAAAAACATCCTACACCACTAATTTTAAACTTCTCGAGACAATTACCATTTATAGTGACATGTCAATAATATATTGATATGGGTTTTTACAAAAGTTCCTCTATGGCCACATGTGAAAGAATACATACACCACCCCTTCTACAATACACTCTAAATAATCAAATTTCTGATGAATATATACACAAATAACTAAAATGAAATCCTATATAATTCATTATTATTCTACTCTACACAAAATTCAACAAAGAATGCGGTATTTAAAATTGGAATTGGAGTTATTTAAAAGGGTTAATAAAAATTCCCAGATCATTTTTTTTTTCATTTATATATCATTAAGTCTTATTCATATAACTCAAATTATAATATATAATTAAAAAATTAGTAAAATATTATCATTAGTATAATTAAGTTCTTTTATATTTATGTAATATTCTTAATATGTTCTCATATTTTATCATTTAAAAAAAAGAATATCTTCCGTGTTACATGAAGACTACTATCTCAATGAGTGACAAGATCAATTTATCCTGAAAAGAATACATGAAATCTTAAAATGAATTTTTTAATTAATTAATACGATATATATAAAATTATTATGAATAGATATTGGTACAAAATATACCTCATTTCTACTCTATTGATATTGAAAATGTTTCTTCTGTTCATTTGTAGACAACCACATCTAAGGAGAGACATGTAAAATTTTTTATCACCAAAATACATGGATTTTTATAAATTATAAACTAATAATATATTCCATATTAATTTTTAATAAATTCCCCCAATATGTTTATAAAATTATTCAAATGAATAATGGATCATTACTATGTTATTCTTAACTATTGGTAAATTTCCCAAAACAAGTAATTCATGTATCCCATTCTCATGAACCATATCCATAGATTATATCAAGTTAATATTTTGATTTATACATAATTACAAAAAACTAATTGAAAAATAATTTATAATATTTTAATTAGGATAATTTTACAAATTAGTTGGTTTTGAATTCTCTATTACAAAACATGTAAAAAATCAGAAATAGAACATATGATATTTCAAATAGGTGATAAATAACTATTTAATGTACAATAAATTATTAAAAAATAAAATAAAATGGTTATAAATATAAATAAATTTATCTAATATGATATTAAATTAATTGTTATTATTATATATGATTTTAATGTTATTTAGCTTGATCTGGGAGTTATGGTAAGGGGATTCACATAACATTTTTTATTATTTGAGTTTCGTTCCATATCAACAACATGTATAATTTTTCAGGTGTATATGTTGCACATGGATATCTATTCATCATATAGATAAGGAATTTAAAAGGGATTAAAAATCAATACCAATGAATATATTACAATTTATTTTTGCTGATTGGTTAAATAATCTGTAATTGTTTCTTTCCAATATCATTTTCAAATATATTTTGTTATGAAATATTTTTATAATGGGTTTTTTTGTAAAAAAATACTTCACTAAGCCACTAATTATTTAATTCCCCTAATGTTATTGGTGATATTTTATATTTCTGATAACAATTTAATTTTTAATGGTAAATTAGTTACCTAATATGATTCTTGTAAGTTAAACCAACTCAACTATTTTATTTCATTTGATAATTTTATTCCTCCATGTCTGAATTCAATTGATTATTCTATGGATGTCCACATATATGAATCAATAATTATTTAAGGTCATTTATAATATTATAACACCCTTATTTAATATTTTAATGATGTAATTTAATTTTTTACAAATTGGTTGTTTTCTAAAAACAATAAAAAGAATATATTTTAATATTTTTCCATGTGAAACTTTCATTAATGAAGGATATACATTAACGATGATTATTTTTATTATTATAAATATTCAATAAATTATTTTTAACTCATAATGAGTTTGATTTTTATTTGGTTTCTAAAAGTAAAATATTTATTTATAAAATTGAATTGTTAAATTTAATGAGTATTTTAATGGCTTGAGTTAGTAAGAGGGAAGTGTAGATTTTTTATTTTCTAATCAAAGAATATTTTCAAATGAGTAATCCTTTAATTAATTTGTTATCTAATAACAAATTTTTTAATGTTATTCTTAGTTATTTATGAACCTCAATGTAATCTATTTTAAAAAATTCCATTATTGGGATATCAATCATTTTAAAAATGGAAATTTTTGACATGGTTTTTAAAATTTATTTAACTAATAATTTTAAATTGTATTTTTAATACATTTCAACATCAATTAATGTTTGAAACATGGGATATATTCTTACGATAATGTCAACCTCATTCTCTTGGTGAATTATGATGATAATTTTGTTAGGTTATTTTAATTGTATAAATTGTTTCCCATTCATTATTTAATATATAATGGAATAATGAATATTTTATGTTATTATGGAATAAATATGAATGGATTATTAATATGTAACAGGCTGGGTCCATTAAAGACATAAAATTAATTTTTGAAATGTGTATCTACTGAGAAGATGATGGTACATGGGTGATTATTCCAGTGGAACATGGGTGTTTAGCCAAATATTCATAAGGTGATCATGTATTAATTTCATACATAATTAGGGACATGTGTTGTAATCCAAATCATAGGAAGGGACACAACTTGTTACATAATCCCTACAATATTATGAATGAATTAGTTTGTATATATTATATATGATTTCCATTGTTATTATTATGACACACTGATATTTCATAATCCTATACCTATGTTATGCTCTCATGGATCTAGATTTTTTGATGTTTCATAATATTATGTCACATTTAATTCATTATAGAGTTTTTTTATGAAATGGTGTGTGATTTTTCAATCATTTCATTGTGTGTGACCATCTTGGAAGTGTGTCATGAAAAAGGAAATAATTTTCTCTTCATATTTTTGTGGAATAGTGTTATGATTTTCAATGTTCTCATTTTATGATGAATCATTACTTATGTTTTTATTGATTCCTTATTCAATGACTTATAATTGATGATTCATTTTTAATTGGATATTATTTAAAAATTTAATGTTCATGGACCATGACCCTATTCACATTCACACACATTGATATTATGAAACCATATTATCATCACTTGTTATCATTTATGTTCATCCTTACTATGAATTTGACAGATCATCTAAACTCACCCCTTACTTTTTTTTCTATTCCCTACATAATGGAGATAACAACAACCTAGGAGATTTCAGTATGAGAATCTAGTATGGTATGATTATATATAAAGATTAAAAATATTATTTTAGATGTTTATAATCTATAATGATACTATTAATTTTGACTTGGTGTAATATTATATTATTTTTGAGTTATAAGACTTGTATTGTTAAAACAAGATCTAAAAAATGTATGTTTAACATGGATCATAATATTTTATATCAAATCACATGAATAAAGAATGTTTTTAGTAACATTTGTGAGAGTGTGAGTTTGGGGATGATTGTAATTATGAATTAATTTTAGTAAAAAATATTCATCTTTGACTAGACATAAAATATTTCAGGGAGTAATCAACAACACTATCGGAATCCCAAGTAAAAAAACATAACATATGTTTTATTTAATTTTACTACAACTATATACGATATGGGATAGGAATTAGATTTTTTAGAGGGTTGAGACTATAACTTATTGAAAATGTAAATCAAATATTAATGTAAATAATAATATAGTACCATGGATTCAAAAATCCCCATGCTCAGTGGTATATCTTATTACATTGAAAGACAATAATGACTAAACATATTTTATTTTCATCATTTTATAATTGTTCTTTTCCACTATTATTATCCATATTTTAAATTAATTTCAAAAATATCTTACATTGAATACTTTTAATTTTGATATTCTCTTAAACAATATATTTCAATCTAAAATATCAAAACATGTTAATTGTATTTTTAAATCACGAATCTATCATAACGATCATTGTAAATTTCATCTACTATCTCTACATTGATGAAGGATAACTTGATATTCACTTGGATGGCCAGGTATCATCGTTATCCATGTATTGAAATAATTACATGAATTTATTCATATAAATATTATTATGTGATGGACTCATGAAAGTAAATTTAATTAAATTATTAATATCCTTTTCACCGAACGTTTCCATATTTCTCATTACTCTTACTTTATACTTTATCTTATTATATAATAAAAAATAGTTATAATAACATGTTTTTCTATATTTGGTACCAATTCCAATATATAACTATTTTATATATGAAAGAAAATAAAATTTAGAGAAATTATCAACTTATAATGTTACACTTCCTTTTTCAGATCTATTGGTTCAGCCTTATAAAATAATGAGGTGTGTGTGGTGGTCCGAAATTTTCTCTTGTTGTGAAATTATTTTCCTTCATCTCCAATGATATTTTAGTCATTCAAAATACCCCTTAGACACATATTAGTTGAATGAGGTTATTTTTAATCACATTAAATAAGTGAATATTAATATTCAAGATACTCTTAATCTTATTTCCCATTATATTTATAAAACCAATCTTAATTCACAACAAATTTTACCTATTCATATTATTTGTGGGAATAAATGTTTGGTGTGTAACCGCATTCGTTGAGTATTCCAACACCTTCAAATTATAAATATAAAAATTAATTACTATTTTATTATTTTAATAATTTTATCCATTTTTATTTGAAGTATACTTAATAAAGGAAACATCAACGCCACTCTTATCAACGAGCACCTTGTTCTCATCAATCACCATAATAATACATGTGATTTAAAATATTGGAGGTTATTTATTTCATGGATTTATTTCTCAAAACAATATCATAATGTATCCTATTTGAATAGAGTCATCATAAAAAATGATTTTCAATTATAACAACTTTAATTTTAACACCCCAAGATTCCATGGCATGCTTCTCTTGGAATAATAAAATAGTGTGTGTTGTATGGAACATCGAGTTCTAACACACCACAACCAATCAAACTAGCCGTTATGAATAGTAATACCCAATGCTTGAAATTTTATAATTTATATCTTTCAATATAGACTTAATTTTTGGATTTTGAGTATCAATATTATCTTAGATGGAATTTTTGGTATTTTTGTTAAAACATTCAGTTTTTGATGAATGGTGAAAAATACTAAATTTTAATTAAAAATTTATTTTTTTAATCAAAATAAATTATAGTACTAAATTATACTATTCAGTGGATTTAAGGTATAATTATATTATATTTATACCATTTAATCCGATGTTGGTCATTGTATGAAATTTTCTATTTAAACTAGTCATAAGCATGTGTCAATCTTTTGATAGTTATTATTTCTTAAAAACAATCATTCTTTACAGCGGGAATTAATTTTATATTAATTTCTGCCACTTCTATCATTAGAATTTAGAAAAATGGATTCCATATTTAGAATCAGGAGGTCGAAATTGTTTAAATAGGAAACATTTATTGTTAGACATGTTGAATAATTACATCGGTAAATATTTTATTTACCTTGGATAAAGGGTAAATCCAGTAAATAAGGGTAAAAAATAATATTATAATAATATTAAATTACCCTAACATGTGTCCTAACCCTATTGGATGATACATGTCTGACCATGGGCATATTAGGGTCGATTTGGGTACCCCATGGAGCCAATTGTAAGTGATAATGACACTTTATATTAATTAAGTTAAAGTAAATACTAAAATGACATAAACATATATCTTTTAGGAAAACAATTTTTACACAGGGTTATACATGTTATCACTTCAACTATAAATATTCATTATAAATATAAATATATTTCATATATAATTTTATTTTATTTATAAGTTTTAGAAATTGAATAATCAAATTTATTTATGACACAATGATGATGCGGTATTTTCCTTATTAATGAATGAATCAAATAAATGGTATTATAGATGTTAAAATAAATATAGTTTGACAGTATTGATGAAATCCACGAATTTTATAGGTTAAAATGACATGTTAGGAATTAGTAAATAAATTTATTTCAAATTAATAAAGTTATTAGGACTTTAACAAAAATAAATTATTAAATAGTATTAAAATTGACATAAAAGAGTTTTTAAAACAAATATTATATTATTAATTGATATTATATTCCTAAAATTCTATGATTCATCCAAAGGACTTATATAATGATAGGTGTATCATTAATTAACCACTTGGGTTTCTCTTGTAACTATATAGTATGTTTATTAACCATATAATATAAAAATACAAAGAGACATGGTAAATGTCAAACTATTTAACTAAGAGTTAAATCTAAAAGATAAAGTTAATATAGTGACCCTAACCTATCTAAAACATATTAATTGAGTGGTTTTCGAGACATCACTACCTTATCCTTTGAATAATCTATTTTGGAGCCATTATAAATCGAAAATGATTTTATTATAAAATAATATTTCTAGCTTTCCTAAGGTGCCCCTCACCCCTCTTATAAAAAGGCACTCCCCTTCACTCTAATTCACACCCTCAAAGCCATTTGGCTCAGCCAAAATCTGCCCAAATACCCTATCAACTATCCTCCCTTCATCTTATAGGCCTTCTGTTAGTCAGAAAGCCATCCTAAGTATCCCTTTTGATCAAATCAAAAGGAAGAACCTAATGAATAGGTAAATATTTCATCACCTCCTTCAAGTTCCTTTCTTTTTCCACTTCCTTTTCTTTGATGTTTCCATTCTAAAATAATAAATATAGTATGTTATTTATACTATAATTTTATTATATATATGGTACAACCAAATTCATATTTCAATCCATCCTATGAATGACATGTCACCATACGTGCGTACGTACAACTTACCGTCTCCACGCCTTGGTGTAATTGTTATTCAATACATTATTATTGGGATGGTTATAATAATGATATGTAATTGATTTAAATAATAAATATAACATGAAAATTATTCTTCATATATGATATACCATCCAATTATATATTATTTTAATATCAAAAAAATGATATTGTCGCTCGTTCGTATGTACGGATTACCGTCTCCACAAACACGCTGAGATTCATTCCCCATCGTTTCCATTCAAGAATAATTTTCATTTGATGATTAAAAATAATGTTTAAAGGCTTTATATCATTTTATATATGAATAAGATACCTCCAATCCATAACAAATATGACTCACATAACAAATAATATAAATGAAAACGAATCTGTTAACACCCGGAATGATGATAATACTATGATATTATTAACAATGAAATGTAAAAAGATCAAATAAGATATCATATTAATGTATTTAAATATTGTATAATTTAATAAAAATTATTTCACTATTATACATGAGGTTAATATACCCTCAACCAAAGAAATGTTTAAGGTAAGGGTTACTTCTATAACCTCTTCATCATCTGAGGTTATTTATATATAATTATCTACTTGGACCTATTTATCCTCCACATCCATGTTTCTTAAAAATGTATTTCAAAACATTTTTACTATTTTTTTAGACTATGGGATAAAGTCATTTATAACCTTGTTTGACTTTTTATAAGATGTTTATAAAGGAATCTTTCCATCGTTTTCCAAATAAGGTCCTTTTTAACATTTTCGACAAAATTAATGTAAGAATGTATTTTTTAACTTATACGGAGAGTGCGACTATTTTCCACTATTATAGAATCTTCGAAGATTCCCTTATAATCTTATAAGATTATTTTCAAAGTAAATTTTTTATTTAATAATTAAGTGACTTTTAAATGATTTAAAAAAAGAGACATTTCTCTCAAATTGTTTTGATTTCATCTATGTCAACATCCTTTGATGGGTTTTAAGCTTATTTGAAGATGATTTATTATGATAAAAACTCTCATATAGTATTGAAGGTTTTTTGATATGTTTTACTGTGGGTGTTTTATTTTTATACCATTCATGGTTTATGGATAAATTATTGACATTTCATATGCTAGTTTTAATACGAATGTTCATGTTATGTTTAAACCTGTTCATATGAAAAGTGCATTGGAATAAGTATGTGATGGGTGGAGTCTTCTATAGCTCCTCGATGCATCGGTAGGTTTCATGAGACAAAATAGTGTCTTGGAAGAAGTCCTTGACAAAATCTTTTTTATATTCTTCTCACAAGGCCTCGACTATGTGGTTATTATAGTCTGGCATTACGAATTCCATCATTACGAGAGTGGTTATTGATATTGCATGTCATTATTATACTAGTAGAATATCCATGTGAATATGTAAATGGCATTATTTTATTTTATTTTTTTCCATATTATGATGATGTTCAAGTTTAAAGGCTTATCTTTTAGTTATACATTGCCTTAAATGTATATGCTTATTTATGAAAGTTTCCGCTATATTGTTTTCCTTACTAAGCATCTAAGCTCACCCATTTCTATGTTAAATTTTTCATAGGATGTGAAGAAGTATATTATGACTGACCTGCAGGGATAGTCTACGGGATCTCAGTGTTGTCTGTGGAAACAATTTTGTTGTAGTTTTCTATTTTATTATGTAGTGAAAACCTTATGAATGTATCTAGTGTATTCAAGGATACTAAACTTATCAGTCTTTGGAGACATGATATTTTTTGATCATGCCAATGTTATGTAATAATGCACCGATTCTGATTAACTGGGGTTGGGGTGATACATTTGGTATCAGAGGAAGTTTTTTACAATCTTTGGAATCTAGATTTTGATAAACTCGGATTATATCACATTACCCTTAGATAGACTTTGATGATTAGTATAGAAGAACCTCCTAGAATTTTGGTATTGTAGATATTTTTTGAGTTTTCAAAGAAATACATCCTTTTCTGGATACGAGTAGGTAGAGGTGGCTCTGGCACAAATGTACCTAGGGGTAAAACCCAAAAACACCTCTTTGAGCTAGACTCAAACGGGAACTGGTGCACGAAAATGGGCCTTACTGCACTCTTGGTTATGAATCTCACAGGGGATATACTTAGGATAATTCTCACTTTCCATACAAACTATTATGAATGGTTTATGAGTATATACATCCTCAAAGAAAACATTTTTTATGATTATGGATTATATCTATAAACTGTTCAATTTATGTTAAGTGTTTTACGAGTTTGGAATTATGTATTTCAATTAATAAACTATTCTAGTTTATGACATTGTTTAGAAATTGCGCCTAATGGATGGAATGAGAACTGTATCAATGCATGCACTCCATTTAGGTATTTCCCTCCTACTCAATATAATTATAGTGAAGCTAGTGATACAATTGGTACTGATTAGCTTATCACTATATTTGGACAACTCCCTCAGGTTATGAATAATAATATTACCCGTATCATGCACCCTTCTCCACAACGTGTTGGGTCAAAGTTAGATCACTTCATGAGGAACCAACCACCAATATTCAATGGGGGTAACAATCCATTTGTAGCTTTACAATGGATAAATTCCTTAGAGAAAATATTCCATGCCTTGGGAAGTAGTGAAAGGGAAAAAGTTGTCATGGTAGTTTACCGCCTCACTGGAGATGCTGAACAATGGTTGTCATTTATTCAAAACACAAAGGAAGATGATGAAGTATAAAATATTTAATGTAGTGAGTTTAATTAGATTTTCATAGAAAAATACATTCCTCGTGACCAATGAGTGAATATGGGAAGGCAATTTCCGAGTCTCAGGAAAAAGGCGGATGAGTATGTCGCAAAGTATGAATCTAACTTCACAAGGTTAGCGAGGCATGCTACAGATTATATACATAACCCAAGAAGTAATATTGATAATTTATTTTATGGGTTAAAACCATTTCTCCATCAAGAATTAGTCTCACAATCCTTCTCGTTGTACGAAGATATTGTCTCATGTTCTATCAAGACAGAAAAATAATTATCTATGTATTATGACTTTAAAGGAATGAAAGAGAAGAATAGATCTCATGAACACTCTAGAAATGGGAATAAGGGGAATAAAGGGAATGTTTGATATCCATCTTGCAGTAAATATGGGATAAAACACCCTGGTACTTTCTTGAAGGGAATGAGAGTCTGTTAAAAGTTTGGTGAAAAGGCCACCAAGCTCGTGATTGCAAGGGGAAGAAAGAGGTTGCCGATGTTTTAATGCGACAATTGTAGAGAAAGGGGGAATTATGAGAATAAATGTCCTAAGCGTTAGGGGATATTACCACAGAAAAGGCCAAGGGATCAAGGCAAAGCTTATGCTTTCACTATTTCTGAGGTTGAAGATCCGAAAGACATAGTGGAAGGTAATTTAATGGTTTACTAAAGTTTATCCAATGCTTTATTTGATTCTGGATCATCGCATTATTACATATCATCTCAGTTTTCATTGAAAAATAGATATTTCCAATTTGATTTAACAAGGGAGATGACAGTCAAAATTCTTAAGAGAAGTATCATCGCAACAATGTTTAATGAATTAGTCCCCATTAAAGAATATACATTTTTTTTATCTGCTCAATGTATCGTCATACCTATGATTGAATTTGATATAATCCTCTGTAAGGATTGCCTTTCAGACCAAGATGAAAAAAGTTATTGTAAGAAGAAGGAGGTTACTATTTTTGATGACGATGATAGAGAACACATTATCTTTAGAGAAGAATCATCACCCCTAATTCTTATCTAGATCCACCCCCAGTAGCTCAACTAAATTCAATTATTGGGGATGAAGAGAAAAAAATAACCATGGGTGAGGAAAGGAATGTTCCAATAGAGGATGTACCTATTGTGAAAGAATATGTTGATGTGTTTCCAGAAGATTTACATGGACATCCTCCAGAATGATAAATTGAGTTTTCCATTGATTCAATTCATGGATCAAGGCCCATATCGAAGACCCCATATTGAATGACCACTATGGAATTAATGGAACTAAAGAAAAAACTAGAGGAATTGAGTAATAAGGGATTTACTTTCCCTAGTGTTACTCCATGGGGATCCCCTGTCCTTTTTGTTAAGAAGAAATATGAATCTATAAGGTTGTGCATTGACTATATAGAGATCAATTCTATAACAATAAATAACAAGTATCCCATACCACACATTGATGATTTATTTGAAAAACTTCATGAAGATCAATGCTTTTCAAATATTTAACTTCAATCTAGATATCATCAGTTGTGTGTATAGAAAGAATACACTCCGAAAATAGAGTTTCAAACCAGGTACGGGCATTATGAGTTTACAGTAATGCCTTTTGGGCTGACTAATGCACCCTATGTTTTCATGGATCTAATGAACAATGTTTTCAAGAAATATCTTGATGACATTGTAGTGGTATTTATTGATGATATCCTAGTATAATTCAAAAGCTAAAAAGATCAGGAAAATCCCTTGACCATTATCCTAAAGACTCTTAGAAGACACGAAATTTATGGGAAGTTTAGCAAGTGTGAATTCTGGATTCATGAGATTTCTTTTCTTGGCCATATTTTCTCTAATTATGGAATCTCTGTTGATCTTTCTAAGGAAAGAGAAATCCAAGAATGGATAGAACCGATGAGTATAACTGAAATTTGTAGTTTTATTAGTTTATCAGGTTATTATTGATGTTTCGTCCATAATTTTTCCCAGTTGGTTAACCCATTAATAAAGATCACATGAAAAGGGGTTATATTTGTTTGGACAAAATAGTGTGACAAATGTTTTGAATAATTGAAGAGAAGATTAGTCAATTCTCATATCTTGACTCTACCATTAGGGAATTATGGGTTCATTATTTATAGTGATTCTTCAAAGAAAAGAATTGATTGTGTCCTTATGCAGAATGAGAGGGTTATTGCCTACGCATCTCGATAGCTAATAATTCCGGATAAAAACTATCATACTCATGATGATGAGTTAGCAGCTGTAATCTTTGCTATGATGATTTGGAGACACTATCTCTATGGTGAAAACTCTGAGATATATACCGATCAAAAGAGTTTGAAGTATACTTTCTCACAGAAAGAACTCAACATGAGGCAAATGAGATGGCTTGAACTACTCAAGTATTATGATTTCACTATACACTACCACCCGAGGAAGGAAAATAAGGTAGAAGATGCTTTGAGTAGAAAGGATCATAGAGATTTGAACAAGAGGAGAGTTGAAAAGGATCCTATATACATGGATCTAGTAAAGATGGATATGGGAATCACCATGGAAGGTGAAACATCAGTGCATTTTCAAATGGTTCCCAAACCATCTTTACTATAAAGGATTAAGATTTCTCAGACCGTTGATGAAGAGTTTCAAAAGAAGATTAAAGCTGTGAATGATGGGAGATTGAGTGACCTTGTGTATGAAGATAGAATTTTGAAATTTGGGAAGATGCTTTGTAGTCCTAATATACCTGATCTACAAAGGAGATTATTGGACGATGATCATAGTTCTAATTTCTCTATACACTATGGGAGCACTAAAATGTATCGATATTTGAAAGAACTTTTTTGGTGGGACAACAAGAAGAGGGAGGTTGCAGATTTATTATCAAGATGTATGGTTTTTCAACAAGTGAATGCTTGGAGGAAACATCCTGGAGGAGGCTTGCAACCTCTTTATATACCTGAGTGGAAATGGGATAATATTATGGACTTTGACACGGGACTACCAAAGACTCCTAGAAGGAATGATGCAATATGGGTCATTTTTGATCATCGTACCAAGTCAGCACACTTTCTTTCTATAAGAGAAGATTTACCACTTTAATGTCTAGAAAAACTCTATATTAATGAAGTTTTGAGACTTCATGGAGTACCCCTATTGATTGTTTCTGATCGTGATCCATGTTTTACATCAAGATTATGGAAAAGTCTTTAGAAATCCCTCATAACTGAACTTTGTTTGAGCACTACCTACCACCCCCAAACAGATGGACAATCAGAATGGACTATTCAAACCTTAGAAGAGATGTTGAGACCATGCTCACATGACTTTCGAGGTATGTAGGATCAATATTTACCTTTAGTAGAATTTTTTTATAATAATAGCTTCCATTCAAGTATTCAGATGGAATTATATGAAGCGTTATATTGAAAGAGATGTCACACACCAACCTGTTGGGATGATGTTGGTGAAAGAAAACTCATAGGCCCAAAACATGTAGAGGAAGTGATGGAAAAGGTAAAGGTATTCCAACCCCACAACAAAGCATCTCAAAGTAAGCAGAAGAGCTGCGTCGATAACCGAAGTTAGGATTCATAATTTGAGGTAGGACATCAGGTTTTCATGAAGGTGTCTCCATGGAAGGGTGTTATAAGTTTCAGTAAGAAGGGTAAATTGAGTCCCAGGTACATCAGACCTTTAAAAATTCATGAATTAATTGGGGATGTAGCTTACTGTTTGGGAATTCCTCCATGTCTCTCCAAAGTTCACGATGTATTCCACATATCACTGTTCAGAAAATAAATGCCTGACCTAATGCATGTAATCAACATTTAGAAATTAGAACTGGAACACAATCTGTCTTATTTCGAAGAGCCTGTCAATATTCTTGATACAAGAGAACAAGTTCTGAGAAATCGGACAACTCCTCTGGTTAAAGTTCTATGGAGAATCCATAAGATGGAATAGGCAATGTGGGAACCCGAGGAACTTATGATGAAGAACGACCCGAGTATTTTAATGTAGTAATATTCTAGAATTATTTAGGATGAAATTATTTTAATGATAGGAGAATGTAACACACCTAGCTTCCACGGTACGCTTCTCATTGAATAATAAAATAGCATGTGTTGTACGTAACTTCGAGTTCTAACACACCACAACCAATCAAACTAGCCGTTATGAATAGCAATACCCACTTTTTGAATTTTTATAAATTTTATCTTTCAAAATAGACTTAATAGTTGGATTCATAGTATCAAAATTATATTAGAATGAATTTTTGGTATTGTTCTGAAAACATTCAGTTTTTGATGAATAGTGAAAAATACTAAATTTTAATTAAAAACATCGTTTTTAATCAAAATAATTTATATTGAAAAATTATACTATTGAGTTGTTTTAAAATATAATTATATTATACTTTTATCATTTAATCCAATGTTGGTCATTGAACGTAATTTTCCATTTAAACTGGACATAATCAAGTGTCAATCTTTTGATTGTTATTATTTCTTAAAAACACGCTTTTTGTTTTGACAACGAGAATTAATTTTAAATTAATTTCATCCAATTATATGTTTTGAATTTAGAAAAATGGATTCCATATTTAGAATCAGGAGGTCCAAATTGTGTAAATATGCAACTTTTATTTTTAGACATTTTTAATAATTAATCAGTAAATAGTTTATTTACCATTGTTAAAGGGTAAATCCGGAAAATAAGGGTAAAAAATAATTTTATAATAATATTAAATTACCCTAACAAGTTTACTAACAATATTTTATGATACATGTCTGACCATGGTAATCATTGGGTAGATTTAGGGACCCTATGGAGCCACTTGTAAGTGATAATGACACTTTATATTAATTAAGATAGAGTAAATACAAAAATGACATAGGCATATATCTTTTAGTAAATTTTTTTTACATAGGGTTATAAATGTAATATCTTCAACTACAAATATTAATTAGAAAGATAAAATGATATCTTATATAAGGTTATTTCATTTTTAATTTTTAGTCATTTAATAATTAAATTTATTTTTGAAACAAGGTAGATGTAATATTTTCCTTATTAATGAAAGAATCAAATAAAAGGTATTATAAATTTTAGAATAAATATAATATACAGTTTTGAGGACATCCAAAAATTGCATAGGTTAATATGAACTGTTAGGAATTATTAAATTAATTTATTTATAATTAATAAACATGTTAGGACTTTAACAAAAATCAATTATTAAATAGTGTCAAAATTGACATAAAAGAATTTTGAAAACAAATATTATATTTTTAATTTATATTCTATTCATAAAAATATAAGGACCAGAAAAAAGACTTATATAATGATAGTTTTATAATTAATGAACCACTTTGGGTTCTCTTGGAAGTATATAGTATGTTTATTAACCATATAATATAAAAATAAAAAGAGACAGGGTAAATGTCAAACTATTTAACTAAGAGTTAAATGTAAAAAAAATTCATATAGTGACCCTAACCTATCTAAAAAATATTTTTTGAGTGGTTTTCGAACCATCCCCACCTTATCCTTCAAATAATCCACTTTGGTGCAATTAGAAACTGAAAATAATTATATTATAAAATAATATTTCTAGCTTTTCTTAAGGTGCCCCTCACCCCTCTGATAAAAGGGAACTCCCTATTCACTCTAATTCAAACCATAAAATCCATTGGGATCAGTCAAACTCTACCCAAATACCCTCTCAACTATCCTGACTTAATCCTAGATTCTTTATGATAGTCTAAAAGCCAACCCAAGGAGCCCTTTTGATCAAATCAAAAAGAAGAACCCGAATAAGAGGTAAATATTTCATCACCTCTTTCAAGTTCCTTTCTTCTTCCACTTCCTTTTATTTGTTGTTTCCATTCTAAAATAATAATTACAATATTTTATATATATTGTTACATTATTATAAATACTTTACTACCTAATTCAATTTTCTATCCATCCTTTGAATGACATGTCACTATACGTGCGTACATACGGCTTACCGTCTCCATGTCGCGGTGTAATTGTTCTTCCATACATTATTATTTGGATGGGTATAATAAGGATGTATAATTTATGTAAATAATAAATATAACTTGATCATTATTATTTATATATGATATAACATACATTTATATATTATTTTAATATCAAAAGAATGATATTTTCACTCGTGCGTATGTACGGATTACCGTCTCCACGAACGCGATGAGATTCATTTCCCGTCGTATCCATTCAAGACTAATTTTCATTTGATGATTAAAAATAATGTTTAAAGACTTAATATCATTATGGATATGAATATTATACATCCCATCCATAACAAATATGAATCACATAACAAATAATATAAAGTAAAATGAATCTTCTAACACCCGAAACAATGATGATACTAAGATATTATTAACAAAGCAATGTTAAAAGATCATATATGATATAATATTAATGTATATGATTTTTGTATAATTTAAGAACAATTATTTCACCATTATAGAGGAGTTTAACCTACCCTCGACAAAATAAAAGTTCAAGGTAAGGGTTAATTCTACATTCTATTCATTATCTGATGTTGTTTATACGCAATTATATACTGGGACCTCTTTATCATCCACATCCATGTTTCTTAGAAATATTTTTCAAAAAATTATTATAATTTTTTTATATAATGGGTTAAAGTCATTTATACCACTTTTTTACTTTTATAATATATTTTAAAATAATCTTTTCTTCGTTTTCCAAATAAGGTCCTTTTAAACCTTGTCAACAAAATTAAGTTAACAATGTTTGTTTTAACATATACGCCGGGTGCGGCTATTTTACAGCATTAAAAACAGTCGAATATTCCCTTACATGCTTATAAAAATATTTTCAAATTACATGTTTAATTTTATAATTATGTTACTTTTAAATGATTTCAATAAATGAGATATTTCTCTCAAATAGTTTTGATTTCATCTAGGTCAACATCCTTTTGTGGATTTTATTCTTATTTGATGTTGATTTATTATGATACAAAACTTCCATATAGTATTGATTGTTTTGTGATATGTTTTAATGTGGATGTGTTATTTTTATACCATTCATGGTTTATGGATAAATTATTGGCATTTTGTATGCTCGTTTTAATACGAATGTTTATATTATGTTGATAACTGTTCATATGAGGAATGCATTGGACTTAGTAAGTGATGGGTGGAGCCTAGTATAGCTCCTTGATTCATCGGTAGGTCTCATAAGACAAACTAGTGTCATGGAACAAGGCCTTGACAAAATCTTTTTTGCAGTCTAGGCACAAGTCCTTGACTATGTGGTTATGATAATCTGACATTATGCATTCCATCATTATGAAAGTGGTTATTGATATTTCATTTGATTATTAAACTAGTATAATATACATGTGAATATTTAAATGGAATTATTTTATTTTATTTTTACCATATTATGCTGATTTTCAAGTTTAAAAGGATTTTATTTTAGTTATACATTGCCTTAATTGTTTATGCTTATTTATGAATGTTTCTGCTATATTATTATCTTTAATGAGCATCTGAGCTCACAACTTTCTATGTTTTATATTTCCCAGGATGAAAAGAAGTATATTATGACTCACCTGTAGGGATAGTCTATGAGATCTTAGTGTTTTATTTGGAAACAATGTTTATGTAGTTTTCTATTTTATGATGTAATGAAAAAATTATGAATGTATCTAGTGTTTCCAAGGCTACTAAAACTAATCAGTATTTTGAGACTTGATCTTTTGTGATCATGAAAATGTTATGTAATAATGCAATGACTCTAAGTAACTGGGGTCAGGGTGTTACATTAACAATATAATCACTTTATAAAAATTTATATGTATCATGTTCCCTAATCTTAGTGAAAGTTATTTCTGAAAGATTTCAATTCATCCTTTTCGTAACACCATTTTGAGGGGTTTTTGGTTAACTGAATTCATGTACACAACCATTAATTCCATGATATATTTTAAATTTTCTATTAATCGAATATAAATTATTTTTCTTCTACAACATCATGAAAGAGAAAAAAAATCTTTTTTTACACATATTTTACAAAATTTGAACAAAATTGTGGTTTTTTATTATGAGTCCTGAAATGAATTTATGTAATACAATTGAAGATATCAATAAGAAAATAAATTAATATATGATTTTGTAAATTAATTCCTTATAGTCCCATAAACATGCAATTTAATGACTTGGATGCACAAGATATTTGAATATCCACATTATCATGTGATGAATTAACTATTATCCAGATTTAGCACGTTAATCATATCAAATATAGATTATTACAATAAATCGTAACATCATAATCAATTTTACTTAAGAAAATTTTATCATATTTATTTATCCAATGTCATCAATTGATTAATTCCAAAATTGATCATCATCCAACGACTTAGAGTATCATGAATTTTTAGCATTACTATCCAAAAAATGGATGCCTCATTTTTTCGGTCATCCAATCAAAA